>CM033682.1:12659266-13259266 GCA_019514585.1 Dendrobium officinale
TGTAAAAATTTAGGCAATATCAAAAAGATTAGTACAAATTAGATCATATATTTGAAATCATACAAAAAAAATATACCTGAAATTCTTCAAACCACATATCTCTAACTTGCTTTGTGATCTTCTTCCAGGATAAGTAAGGAGCATCATACTTATTCTTTATTATATCCCGTATCATATGTATAGGTGGCCTTGAAGGATTGAAGCTGCAAGTGACTTTATTTATCAATAACATGTAATATATCAAAATAAAAATAACTTAATAACTTAAATTGAACTTACTTATCGCCGTCAGGCTCGATGTATTGACGCTTATCTGTTGCTGCTGCAGGATCGCTAGCGCCAACCTCTGGTGGTCGTGATGGTCCACCCTGTTCATGCTGCACCGGATAGGGGTAGTAATATGGGTAAGGGTAAGGAGGGTGAGGACCAGTGGATGGACCAGCTGCCTGTGATGATGGTGGGGGGTAATATGGATAGAATGGAGAAGCATGTGTCTGATCTGGAGAGGGGAAGCGATAACTCGTCGAGCTGGGAGGGAAGTGGCCAGGGAAGTATGGAGGTACAACAGGAGGTGGATCTAACTGTCCCTGACCCTGCTCTGGTGAATGCTGCTGGCTCCTGGCAGGTGGTGGAGGTGGTGGTGTAGGTAGATCTGGTGGAACTGAAGGCCCCTCACCTACCTCAGTCTGTGTGGGTCTGCTAGCCGTAATCTTCTTCCGGCGGAACTTTGAGGCAAATGATTTACGAGGAGGATCGTCGCCTGAAGCCATCTGCAATATTAAAATAAAATAATTACTAAACCATTGAAAAGCAGTTAATAAAGTAGTTAATAAAGCAGTTAATGACACAGTTAATGAAGCAGGTAATAAATTACAAGAAGCAGTTAATGAAGCAGAGAAGCAATTAATAATGAAGCAGTTAATAAAAGACAAGGTGGAAAAATACAATATCATTTCTAAGCAGTAAAAATATTACAAAACATTTAAATTCTACAATTCTAAATTACAAAAACTAATCAGAATCATCAAAACTATTTTCATCACTCTCAAGGGTATATTCACTTTCATCCTCGTTCTCTTCTTCGTCTGAACTAGTTGAACTATTGACATCTTCTAACTCCATTTCAATAGTAGAGGTTGTAGTTGTCATCTCCTCAATTTCAACAGGCATATAACTTGACATCTCATCCTCTTGATGTGCAGTTGCTACAATGTATTGTTGATCAATTATTCCCCGTGCTTTTTTGTTTTTATGACAGCTAGCCAATCTTGTTTGTCTCTACGACCACTGGGATATTTGCTGAAATAAACTTGAATAGCTTGACTTGCTAACACAAATGGATCAAAATTTTCCGTATCTTCAACTATGTTTAACATCTACTAAACCATATGCAGGATGAACTCTTGTGCCTCTATTCTGTACTGGATCATACCATTGACAGTTAAATAAGCATACAAAATTCTCATCTTCGCCTGGGTACTCCAAGTCAAGGACCTCATTCAGAATACCATAATAATCACACTCATCTTCTTCATGAGTGTTCCCTCTAACACATACTCCATAATTTTCAGTTTTTCTTCCTTCACTCCACGATTTGGTATGAAATCTGAACCTATTCACTATATATATTGGCCAAGTTTTAAATTTTCGCATTGGACCCCATGCTAATGCTTGCAAACCTTTATCGAAATATTTGTTATCAGGATTTTGTACCTAAAAACATGATAAATTTTAGTATTTTTGATAATAAATAATATTTAAATTTATAAAAAAAATGTGCTCACATATGATCTGAACCAAGTTGGAAATTCATTTGCAACAGCTTTCTTAATATCCCTTGAATCTGTCAAAGGCAAATTGCTTACGAAATACCTGATGACAAATAATACTTCAGTATTATTAAATAAATTTTACTAATCATTTTGAAAAAATTATGTTAGAACTTACTCTAAGATTGGCTCAACTTCTTCACAGTTCAGTAGTACATACAAATTCGCTGTATTTATTTTTCTAAATCGTTGAGATATCTTTTCAACACATTTGCCACTAGGCTTTCATTGCCTTCTAAATACTGATAGTGTAGCATGTGATTGTTCTTCTACATCGAAGTCCATGTTATGACCAATTTTTGTTCTTGTACTCCTTACATGTGGCTCGAAATAGTAGGAGCAAAAGTGAGTTGTTTCTTGAGACAAGTATGCTTCACATATCGATCCTTCTGGTCGTGCTTTATTCTTAACATATTTCTTCAACTTGTTCAGATATCTATTGATCAATTAAAATCATCGTAAAGTTAATCAAAATATGTTATCTCTACTGATTCAAAAATATTGAAGGATTAATAAAAATCTTAACACATTTACCTTTCGAAAGGATACATCCAACGATATTGTACAGGTCCACCAACTCTAGCTTCGTAAGGTAGATGGACTGGAAGATGTTCCATATAATCAAAAAAATCCGGGGAAAATATCTTCTCTAACTTGTATAGGATGATTGGTATGTTATCCTCGTACCTTCGTAAAGCATTTTCACTTAGTTTAGATGAACATAAATCTTTGAAGAAAATGCTAAGCTCAATCAACGGATTTGATATGTAATCGGGTAACATACAGACTATGATCGGAAGAAGAACCTCCATAATTATGTGACAATCATGACTTTTGAGTCCAAATAACCTTGCAGATTTCAAGTCAACACATCGACTTATATTTGATCCATAGCCATCAGGCATCTTTAAACCTTTAACCACTGACATATCATTCTTTTTTGCTCTAACGTGAAAGAGTAAGGAGCTTTGGGCTTCATTAGTTTACCGTCAGTTGTTGTTACTAACTTCAGATTTTTTCGCCGACAAAACTCTTTAATGTCCATCCTTGCTTTGACATTATCTTTACTCTTGCCTTTAACGTCCATAATTGTATTAAAAATATTATCCAGGAAGTTCTTCTCAATGTGCATAACATCCAAGTTATGTCTTATCAAATTAGTTCTCCAATAAGGTAATGTCCATAAAATACTTTTTTTTATCCAATTATGGTGAACACCATAACCCGGAAATTTAGATTTGGATAGCATTGGATAATCAATAATTATTGGAATGTCGGAAAGTCTCTGTAGTATATCATCACCACTTAATCTGGGTGGAGGAGGTGATCGCTCAATTTTGTTTTTAACAAATGATTCCTTATTTCTTCGGAACTGATGATTAGCACTTAGAAACATACGATGACAATTAAACCAAGTATTTTTCCCTCCATGTTTTAATGTGAAATTCATGCAGTAAGGACATGCTAATTTCCCTGCTGTGCTCCAACCATACAACATACCATAAGCTAGAAAATCACCGATAGTCCACAGTAAAGCAGCTCGAAGGAGAAAATTTTGTTTTGTTGATATGTCATATGTGAGCACTCTCCTTCCCATAATAATTTGAGGTCATCAATTAATGTTGCAAAAAGATATCAATCTTTGCTTTCGGATTATGTGGTCCAGGTATAATCAGAGTTAAGAACATGAACGGAGTAGTCATACACATCTCTGGTGGAAGGTTGTATGGTGTTAATATAATTGGCCAACAAGAATACGGTGTAGCTGTTTGACTATAAGGAGTAAAACCATCAGTACATAATCCCAATCTTATGTTGCGGGGTTCAGCAGCAAATGAAGGATGCACTCGATCAAAATATTTCCACGCTTCAGCATCTGATGGATGAGAAAGAACATCACTTTTTGCTATTTTCTCCTTATGCCATCTCATATGGCCTGCTGAACTCATTGATGCATAGAGCCGCTGAAGTCTTAGAATGATTGATAAATAAAACAAACGGGAATATGACACATCTTTCTTTGCACGATGTTATTTTCCCGAGTTTTGCTTAAACCGAGGAGCATTGTAGGTGCGACAAACAACTTCTGCTGCATCATCCTTATAGTATAACATACATCCATTGATACAACAATCAATCTTTGTAGCAATGAGACCCAGCTTAGATACTAATTTCTTTGTTCGGTACAAGTCTGAGGGAATTAAATTGCCAGTTGGATTAGTTTCCTTCATAAGATCAATAACGTCATTAAAATACTCACGGGGAATATTATACTCAGTTTTAATACTTAGCATCCTCACTGCAATGGATAATTCCGAATGTGCACTGCAACCTTCCCAAATTGGCTTTTGAGCTGAATGTAATAACTCAAAGAATTTTTGTGTCTCTGTATTTGGTGGCTCTTCCACATTTGACCTTAAATTATGACCTGCTACATCAAAAATAAGGTCTTCATAGGGTCTACTCATTTGATCTTCATCAAATGTTTCATAAGCTGTAGATGAACCGGCATGAGCATCTCTATGTGGCTCGTACTCGCCATGTGATGTCCAAATCCAATAGTTTGGAAGAAATCCCCTACGATATAAATCAAGCTTCACATCATCGGGCTTGAGGAATGCTAGATTTTTATGCTTCGAACATGGACATCTAAACATTTTATCAAACTGAAAGGAAGGCAGTTGAGATGCAACTTGAATGAAAGTTTCAACTCCCTCTATAAATTCAACTGTCAATCCTTTTCGACCCGGCAACAATCTGTTATACATTTAATATCTCTCTTCTTGGATAGTCATTTGGACGTTGAAGCAAACGTCACCCTACATAGTTATGAAAATATTTATTAGAATATAACAATCTGTATGCTTTTTGTTGATGCTATTCTTCTAGTTGATAAGACTAGAGAGGGGAGTTGAAGGTAAACTTGAATTATGGATGTCAATCTAAACTTGATAAGACTAAAACCGTCGGTAACACCCTAGACTTTTTTCTTATTTTATGGCGCCTATCTTCTAAATGTTTCCTCCATTTAATTTTTCTTTTATTTTAGTAAACGTCTCACTAATTAAAAATATATTATATACAAAAATATACACTAAGTCATCTCACTTTAAATAGCCGTTGTGTAAGAACATCTATGATTAATGCCAAAAGATGTAGAGTTTTGGCTATCAACCTTCAATAATTGAAAACTATTTAGTCACTTTACAACTACTTGTAGTATTTTGTCAATATTGGATTACATATCTTTAATCACATGTATATAAGTTGAGATATAAGAGCATGTATAAAGAAGATGAAAATGTCAATGACTAGTGGTTAATATTTCATGTGCCTACAAGTGGAGGTATAAGGGCTTGTGTATATATGCAATGTTCACTATGTGCATTGAAATGATTAAGTGGAGATATAAGTGGAAGTGGAGGTATAAGAGACGAAGGGACATTTATACAAGTGGAGATATAAGAGGGGCTTGGAAAAAGTAAAATATGAAATATGAAATGTTTTATTGTGGATTTCACTTCTAACATCATATATAGATGTTTATATCTTTATTTTGTATATGTTTTTATAGTTGGTTGACATGTAACTATAATAAACATTAGTTGTATTATTGTTTTCTATTCATAAAAAATGTTTAAATTATCATACAATTTATCTTAATATACATATTGAATTCTTTAGTAGGTTTTTGAGTAGCTTACTGAACAAGTGTTACTTATTCCTGTTTACCTACATGTCATTTCAAGAATGGATAAGGCCTCGTTGAATAGGACCAGTTGAAAAAGGTTTGAAGTCTAGATTATATGTATGTCTTTTATGTATAATTGTATTCTTTTGGAAATCCAATTAGTATATTTAAGTTGGGTTTGTGTGAGAGAAATTGTACTTGGATTGTTGTCACTAATTATTTTGACGAAATAAAATGAATGATGATAAACATGTTTATATTTAGTGTTATTGGATGATCTTAGAAGCCTATGTGCTGGATATTATTGCAAAAGAAAAAAAGAGAAATTCCTTCCAACTTAGGTTATGGAATGTGACAGTGATCCCCCAATACTTATAACTAACCTTAATTACAATATGCTAGAGAGAGCGAGATATTTAAAGGTGTATTATCATCATGCACTTTCGTAATCCATATTTTAAATCCCTTTTCCATAGATCCACACTAATCCAGTGCAGTGATATTAATTAGTTATGAAAATCCATTATGTATATATAAGCCCACTATGCCTCCTAAAATGGCTAATACCAAATGAGGTCACTTGTAACTTATAACAATCTAATCTCTCTATAAAAGAGGGTAATTAAAAGAGTATATGTACCAATTGAACCTATCATGCTTTTGATCACTTATGCAAACAACAAAAGGGTATTCCTACACTTTTATTTTCAAATTTGGTAATCTAGAACTTATAATGGCAAAATTGTGATCTTTGAATGTTGTTTGTTGTGATTGATGAGTGCCAGTTATTGGAATTTATCCTGATAGGAGGAAGGATACCTTAGTGATGAACCTTCACACTCTTCCTCACCTCCATTCAAATTTGAATGACTTGGTGTACATTAATTCTACTAATACCACATAAGCTTGATTCACTTATTAAAATCCTCAACTTTCTAGTAAAATAATAACTAGAAGAAATAACATAAAATATACCTTAAAATAGAAATCTAGGGTTGAAAACTTGAAGTCGGCTGGCGGTTTGGGGTCGGACTGGGTCAGTGAGGTCGGACGTCGGAGTGCCGATCGGATCTGGGTCAGCGGTCGGAGAAGTTTCGTCGGCGGCGGTCGGAGAACCTTCGTCGGTCGCGGTCGCACGAGCAGAGGCGAGCGGAGGCGAGCGAAACGAGAGAGAAAGAAGGAGAAAGAATGAGATGTGAGTCGCGGGCCTGGTCGTTTTAGGGCACTAACCGGCGGTTTTCCGGCGGTCCAAACCGCCGGTACAAAATTACTTATCAACGGCGGTCCAAGCCGCCGCTAAACCGCCGGTTTTATTTATAATCCGGCGGTTTGCCGGCGGTTTCTGGACCGCCGTTAATACCGGCGGTTTAACATATAAAAAACACCGGCAAACCGTCGTTAACAAACGGCGGTTTAACCGCCGGCTAAACCGCCGGTGACACCGGCGGCCAATGAACCGCCGCCAGGAACCGCCGGTAATAGCCATTTTTCCTGTAGTGACTCTGCCCCATTTATCGATCATCAGGTGCTCTATACCTCTCGTACCCAATCTAACCGTGGAAAGACTCTTCACACCAACTCATTCAAACGATTTCGTGGTAGAGGGTCCCCACACAATCCATCCCCCAGTACCAGAAAATCTCTGGCACCTACCAGCTTGACTTCACCAAGACCCATCTGTCAATTATGCAGGAAAAGCAATCATACAACACTTTCCCGTTGGCATATATGCAACCTTGAATATGCTCCAACTTCTGCAGTGAATCAGCGAGCCCTTCTCTCTTAGCAACAGTCGAACTCACCCACTGAATGGGTCTTGGATTTGGGAGCATCCACGCATCTTACATCTAAGTTCACCAACTTACAGCAACCAACACGTTATAAAAGTTCAAACTCCATCTCAATTGTAAATGAAATTACGTTACCCATACAACACAGCTGGCAAGGCATCTTACCTCTCCCAGACTCCACCCATAAGCTTCGACTACACAAACTCCTTCACGTACCTCGACTTTCTCATAACCTCCTATCCATTTTAAAACTCACATCCGATAATAATTACTCTATTTATTTTGATGCCGGTGGATTCATAATTAATAACCTCCTGGACAACCACATATTACTTCGTGGCCGCAGTTGTGATGAAATATATCCAATACGAACCTCTTCCAGCTTACCACTCTGAGCTCTACACACCACCTCAACCCCAACAATTCTCTGTTATGCTCGTCTTGGACATCCACACCACCATGTGATGACAGTCATATCTAAATTTATATCTCCTCTCTATGCAAAATTTCTTCGTTTTTTTATGTCAGTTTTGTAATGTTGCCAAGAGCCACAAATTATTTTTTCCAAAACAATCTAGTCATATAACTCGTCCTTTCAACTTAATACACTTTGATGTTTGGGCCCCATCTCCGATAGCTTCATTACATGGCTATAGATACTATATTGTGTTCATTGATGACATCACTCGATTCAGTTGACTATACTTAATGCATTCCAAAAATGAAGCTCTTCCAAAACTCCAACAATTTGTTAAAATGGTGCAAACACACTTTAATCAACATATCAAAACTTTTCGCTCTGATAGCGAAGGAGAATTCACTAATAATAACTTCAAACAATTTCTACTAACAAACAACATCACTCATGAATTTAGCTATCCTTATACTCCAGAGCAAAATGGATTATCTGAAAGTTAAAATTGTCATCTTTTTGATACCACTAGGACCTTACTTCACACAGCTAATTTACCACCACAATTCTGGGCATAAGCCATGCAAATATCAAATTATCTAATAAATAGATTACTGACTATTGCCCTCAATTTCCAAATATCATATAGTTTGCTCCACAATCATAACCCCACTTATGATCACCTTAAACCCTTCGGCTGCCTCTCTTTTTCATGGCTTCACCCTCAAGCTCCTCATAAACTTGCACCTCGTTCCCATCCCTGCATCTTCTTAGGATATTCCACATCTCACAAAGGCTTTAGATGCTTCAATCCTCAAACTCAGAAAATTGTAATTTCTCAACATGTACGGTTTCATGAGCAATCTTTTCCATCAATATCAACTTCCATCACCACACCAACTTCTCCTTTCCTATTAATTCCAACATCTACATATTCAAATCAGAACAATGCTTCCACTCAATCCCTTCTACAACCTCCTTTGTCCATCAACAACCCTCCTCCCACCACAATCGAATTACTTCAGCCTCCACCTACCCCACCACCTGATAATCATCCTACCTACCACTCCACCCTTACAGCTGCTTCCTCAATCCACTCGCCCAATGCAAACTCGGTTCAAAACAGGCCACCTTAAACCTAAACAGGTCTCTGACCTCTATGCCCAGTCTTAACCCAAAACCACACCATCCACTTACTTACAAGCAGAAAAATGTCTGCAATGGCGAAAAGCCATGTCGACAGAGTTCTTAGCACTTCAAAAATAAGGTACTTGATCCCTAATACAGAAATCTGTGAGCTCCGAAAATTCGGCCCCGGGCTCCGCTCGTTTTTCCTTTTTATTCGGCGAGGGAGTTTTAACTGAATAAGTTCCGAGGTAAATTTTGGAAGGCAGATGGATTTGTAGATAAGACACTACCTAGAGATTTCGCCCTCATTTTGCGAGGACTTTATGATCTGAGTTCTGGTTTCCTATAGGCGCAAGCCCCTATAGTTGATTACCCCTCCCGATCACGAGAGAGAACTTTCGATTAAGGCTAGTCGTCGATCAGATACGTAGAGTATACATGATATCTGACATATAGTAGCAGCATAGGTATTGAATGGTTGGAGAATTTGGGAATTTGAAGGTTTTGAAGATTTGGAAAATTAATATTTAAAATAGAAATTGCACCATCTTGAACTTAAAGCGGATGGTGGGGGAATGGATGATAGACCCGATCAAGATCCCATGGTTCCGTCGTCCCGGGTCATCGTGGTCCCTGGTCTACTTAGTCAGAGGAGGTAGTCAACCCAACCTGACAGAAGGATCCTTGTTGACAGCCATGGGTTGCTTTGTCCAAGGGGATCTTGTAGACCGGGGTTAAATATTTGTCTAAGGGGACAAATTTGAATTCACCTTAGCTAACAGAGGGCTTTGTGCCCTATCGATCATATCCTATTGATTCATATCTCAAGGATTTAACACCATTAAAGAGCGTATTGACTCTGGCCATAACCGCTATCTGTGGTGCCAATTGGCGGTAAAATCACTCAGTTCAGAAGCCCAGGGTCATAATCGTTTACCTGCAATGCCATTTGGCGGCAAAACTGCCGGTTAGAGGACACGTACCACGTCCTTACTGGCAAGAGATTGTTTGAGAATGGATCCTAGTGATATTTTCGACTAGGCATTTGGCTCTTTGTGAGCTAGAGTTTATTTGAATTTGTCCACCCCAGCAGACTGTTGCGGAGGGTGGATGGGCTTTGCTTTAAGTATTTTGATGGATTTATTTCAATTTTAAATATCTAGGTTTTGGATGATCTTTTTGGGATTTTGAGATTTTTGGAATTTTCTGGGATTTTGGGTGGAGCTTTGGAGTATTTGAAATGAACTTTTGGGAGACAATTGAAAGTATTTGGGAACCCCTCCGGTTGAGATCTGCATTCAACACGGCCATCATTGGGGTGTTTGGGGTCATTTCTATTTGATTGAACCTTGTCGACTCGACCAAGCTGTTGATCGAGGATCGGGTATCTTGTAGGCTTTGTGCCTTTTGTTTAGTGAATTCTTTTGATTGTAGGTCTTGAAGGCCTAATATGAATGTATTAAAACAAATACACTGGTCGCCACAACCGTGTATTTGTTTGAGAGTTCGAACCCTGTTGACTTCTATTGATCTGTATAGAAGGATCAGGTTCGAACTTGAATTCACTTATCGACCCGCGCAACATCCCTAGATGTCACGTGTTTGCCAATAACACGCTCGTCGGGGCCCATGCGGGTCAAAATTGTACTTTCCCCTTTATTGTACCTATGTGTATACAATTTATGGTGCACGTGCAGGGGTATTTTGAAAGTATTTGTAGACGCCTTCTGTCCGCTTGCAAGAACGTTGCGGACCCGATGGCGCGAAGTAGCAGCTTCTGAATAGAGTTGTTCGCTGCTTCGTATAGGTAGACTGTTGTGCACTACTCGCTGCTTTCTGCAGGTGGATCGTAGTGCACTAACTAATCTCCTATTTTTGTTCGTAGATGCTTGTATTCGTTGTAGTTGTTTGGCTCATGTAGTACATCCGTCATTGTTATGAGTGGACAGGTAGATGTATTCCTTCACAGACTGAAATTGACTTCAGGATACTGCATTTACTGAAGTCTTTCTGCATCTACCCATAAGTGGCATTTGACACATATATTTGTCTTTGTAGAGAGATCGTATGTGTTGCAGATCTTTTATGCATTTCTTTTTATAAATGACATGCATTGTGTATAGCAGACTTATATAATTAATGTTTGCTTGCAATCAGCATCACCTGTTTGCACCATTTGTTCACTCCATATTGGTCGTTACTATTGATCAAAATATTCTGCATCATTGCTTACAATGATATTCATTGAAGAGAACTTCAGACTAATGTTGGCAATCAAAGTGTGTTCTTCTGTCGCTTCCCATTTCATTAATCATAGGTAGGAAAGTTTGGTACATGTTCATCACAACTTTCTTGCTTAAGTTTATTGATGCCTCATTGAACTCAATAACCTCAAGTCTACAAAGGCTTGATGCAACTATTTATAAGCTATTTCAACCTTATTATTCGTAGATGAAATGCTAGGGATTTCCCACACCAAGAGTCTTTGTTTGCCTACACTTTGTTCGGATGCTGCAAGTTAATTGAGCTTTATTATATCCACCACTCATTATAGAAGACTGATGTATTTGCTTGCATGCATTTCTGTATTTGTGAAAACTGTTATATATTTGTGAGATATATAACCATTAGTTATCATTGATCGTAGGTGGACTATTTTCCTTGCGACCTCTCCACTTTGCTTGTGGATGTGTTGCATTTATTGCTACCCCCCATCAATTGCAAGCGGGTTGATAGATTTGTTTATGATTCCCTTGAGATTAGCTACAAATCAACCCTCATTCGAATCTTCTTATCACTTGCAAAGAAATAGATCATGCAAGTTCTTTGATCTTGGAGATGATTTACAATATGTGTAGGGGCTTAATATTCAACATTTTGCTTGATATCCACATTCCATTGAATATGGAAACTTGCATTAGTTGTTGTTTCTTTTATGCTTTCTCTTAAATTACAGCTTGCTGATTCTGTAACAAATACTCTACAGCGACCCGTAGGGGCTTACATATGACGTATTGAATATACGCTGGTGTCTGTAGAGGACCAATCATATCTATAGTATATCCACCAATGTTGCTTGCAAGTGAATTTCCCTCTTTGTTTGCATTGATTACAAGCATCTCTTAGTATTCAATGTATGTTGCATATATATATTTACATGATACATAGCACTTGAGGATACATCGACCTATCATTGCATATTTATCCTTTGGTTGTTGCATGTAAATGAGCCATGTTGAATATTGTAAGTCTCCCACTACATTGGAAGATGACTCAAATCTTGTATGAAGAGTTTACTTAATGACATTTACATTCCAATGAAATGACAATTCCTCAACGTTTATTAAATATTTTGCATTGTAACTCATAGGTAGATCGTCACATTCCTTACAATACCTTGGTTGTTGCTTAAGGATCTATCATGTTCACCATTGCTAAAGGACTATCACATACCATAGCTTTATGATTAAGCCAAATTCTAGAAATCTTTTGTTATTTGGAAGTCAAATTATACTTGCAAAATAGATTGCAACATATATGATGAGCTTGACACCATTGGTCATTAATATTTGTCATCCAATTGAAGTGACAATCTCTAAATTTCCAAAGAAGATTTTGTGTCATTGATTGAAAGCATGCCATATTGGAAATTTGTACTCAACTTAGAAGTCCATCATTTTGCATGTGATTCAAGTTTGAGTTCTCTGTCAAGTTCAAACTTTAATCCAAGTTCGAACTTAATGTCATTGTGGCTCATATTCAAGTCCAAATCAAGCTTGTATCTATTTCATTAGAATACAAGTTGGATCATTACTAGTTATCTTTTCTTCTAGTATTCAAGTTCATTTAGAGCTCATATTTATTTAGATTTGAATTTAATTAAGTAATTTGTTGCAAGCCTAAGTTCTATTCATAGTCCACTGTTGTTTTGCAAAGTTCAATTGCATGTTCAAATCAATGTGCAAGTTCAATCCAAGTCCGCTGTAGTCTTGTTCGATTCAAGTTCTTGTCCTTTGCACCAAGTCCATTTGAGTTCAATCAAGTTCACTAGCAAACTCATTTTTTTGTTCAAGTTCTTGCTTGGATTTGAATTCATTCACATCCAGATTTATTTAAGTATCTTATAAATCATTTAGTGTCCAACAATGTCCAAATAAAGGTCAAAATTGTCCCAAGTACGAATTGCATTTACCCAAAATTTCGGCAGCCTTCCGGCGTCTCCCCCGTTTAGGGGAAAACTATGAAAAACTGGGCCTCCCGCCACGCTAGAGAAAAGCGTGCACGGTAGGTGCCCTCGGACGAGGACACCGCAGCCGTAATAATTTTGTTCCCGACCACGCCAGAGAAAGACGTGCATGGGTTGCGAGCACCAGTTTAAAATAAGCAATTTTATATTTGACCCCACCTCGCCGTAGGCGTCGCACCGGGTTCCCTTCCCACCATGCTAGAGAAAAGCGTACATGAGTTGGTTTTCCGGTCCGACACTAACGCCGAAAATGGGGTTTTGATTACCCGTCCCATTGCAAGCACCGTAACGAATTCCCTCCTACCACGCTAGAGAAAAGCGTGCATAGGTGGTTGTTTGCCGCGTTGCAAGCACCGGGAACGAGTTTTCAAAGTTTTAGGGGGAAGGGGTTATACCTTAGCTTTCCGTCGAGGTGGTGTTGGCACGCGGATCAAGGCAAGAGCATATCTAATTTATAACTAATTACCAATTATATATATATAATTTATTATATTTGACATATAATTAACTATATACAATTTATAATTAATTATAAATTAAATATATATGATTTATAATTAATTATAAAATAATTATAATTAATACATAATTAATTATATTTAATTTCAAAATTAATTATAAATTCATTAGATTTATTTTACAATTAATTTAAAAATAATAATAATTAATTATATTTAGTCCATAATTAATTATTTTTAATTTAAAATTAATCATAAATTAATTAAATTTAATTTATGATTAATTAAAAATTAATTATAATTAATTATTATATTTTAATATATAATTAATTATATTAATTTAAATTAATTATAAGTAAATCATTTTAATTTATAATTTATGATAAATTAAATATAATTAATTATATTTAAGTTAAAATTAATTATAAATCAAAAATTAAATTAGATTAAACCTAATCTTATGAAACAGATTAAACTCTCTGTTTAAGAGATTTGGCCGAAGCAGCATGCGTGAGGGAGCCACCTTCACGACCAACGAGCTCTTGTTGTGGCTTACGATCGAATAAAGCAAGGGCAAGGGAGAACGGGAGAAGGCGTCGGCTACAGAGGCGGAAGAGCTAGGTGGAGGTAAGGGATCTCTCTCTCTCTCTCTCTCTCTCTCTCTCTCTCTCTCTCTCTCTCTCTCTTTCTCGGCTGGTTCGAAGGGATCGGGAGTTAGAGGCGTCGGGTTGGAGCCGACTTGGGCATCGGCGTGAGTTTGAGAGGGATTTAGGAAGATGGGGAGCTGGAGTTTGTGAGAGAAGAGGGAAAAGGATCGTGGAAGCAGAGAGCTTTTGCAGTGGAAGTGTCGTGGAAGGAGGGAGATCGAGAAGCAGAGCTTCGTTTGAGTCGGGTATTTAACGACATTTGCAAACGTTCGATCGAGGCTGGTTGCGGCTTTTGCGGGAGGTGATCGATTCGGCGCTGCTGTACACAGTGCCTCGCCGTAACTTCGGCAGGGTTCGCGGGATCCCGGCGGCAGAGGTATGTTGTGTATTTCCATTTTGCCTTATTCTCTCTTTTATTCCTTTGGGTATAGCATGGAGGTCAACACCACCACCTAACACTCCAACACTTGGATGTAAGTGGACTTACAAGACCAAGTTTCATCCTGATGGCAGTATGGCACGGTTGATCATTATAAAGCTCGACTCATTGCTCAAGGCTACACTCAATAGTTTGGCATCAATTGCATAGACATGTTTAGCCTAGTAGCCAAAATGCCCACGATTCGTGTCTTTCTCATTATAGCTTTTCACGGAGAACGTAAGGAAGAGATCTACATGCAGCAACCACAAGGATTCACTGACCCTCTGCATCCGCAGCATGTCTATAAATTGCACATGGCTATCTTCGGTCTTAAATAAGCCTCCCATCAGTGGTTTCATAAGCTCACATCTTTCCTTCAAACCTTTGGATTCCAGTTCAGCAAAGCTGACCCGTCCCTCATGATCTACATCATTTCGGATGTCCAATTATACCTGCTTATATACGTGGATGATCTCATGCTTACAAGAAACAATTCAAAAGTCCTCCAACAGTTTCTCTCTCAACTGCTGGTCTCATTCTCTCTCAAACAGCCTGGCAACGTCTCTCTATTCCTCGGGCTTCAAGTCAACCAAACAAATCAAGGTTTATTCCTTCAGACACATTATATTAGAGAAATCCTCAATTATTCCTGTTTTATATCTTGCAAAGCTGCCATTACCCCAATGTCCCTCAAATCTTCATGGAAGAAATTCAATATTGACCCAAATGATAATCCCACTCATTACTGCCAACTCGCAGGCTCTTTGCATTATCTTACAGTAACAAGACTTGACATTGCCTATGCCACCAATGCAATCTGTCAACAGATGCATAATCCCACAAACAATGATCACCGAACACTCAAAAGACTCCTCCGATACTTTAGAGGAACACAGAACCTTTGTGACCCAATAAAACCTGGTGATCTCAACGTCACTGTTTATAGTGATTTTGATTGGGTTACCGACTCAACGGACAGAAAATTCTTTTCTAATTTTTGCACTTATCTCAACAACAATCTCATTTCATGGAGTGTGAAGAAACAATCAGCTGTCGCCAAATCTTCAACTGAAGCAGAATATCGTGCTCTTGCATTAGCCACCTTCGAGGTCATATGGCTCAGTTGTCTACTTTCAAAGCTCATCAGACTCAACCTACCAAAATCTATTGTGATAGCATCTCAGGACTAGCCCTTGCAAACAACCCTGTGTTTCATGCCAGAATCAAGTACATAGAAATTGACTACCATTTCATGAGTGATCACATCAAAAATAAAGATATTGATGTCCTACACATTAGTTCCATTGATCAACCAGCGGACATTTTGACCAAAGCACTCTCCTCTAATAGATTCATCACACTTCCGGACAAATTAACTATCCGTTGCCTGGATACAATTTGAGGTGGGTTGTTAACTAGTATAATGCACAGACGGTCCTTCATGCTCCTGCCAGCTCATCCAATAATGTTTCTCCACTACACCACTATTCCTGTAGTTTCCGGAATACAACACTACCTCTGCAGTTGCCGGCCTACATGAAACTGCTCCAACCATATTGTAACTTACTGTTTTTCTTCATTCTTATATTAAGAGACATTCCATCATGTATTTAAGTATGAGTGAAAATTATATACAATATTCTTCTGGTTGCAATTCTCCCTTAATGCTGTAGTATCTTCTTTAGGAGCCTGCCAACTTGGATGAAACCATTAGACTGTTCATCCGTTTCCATTATCCCATTTAGCTTCTGAGGATTGATTATAAAGAGTTTTCTTTAAATTATCTTCTAGTTAGACGTCCACCGTATTGAATGGCTGGGAGATTCTCTTTTAGTTGTTCATCTGCCCAGAGTGCATGTTATCCCTGCTCCATTATGTCTTATGGAATGTCTCGAAAGGACGAGTAGTAGACCTAGGGGGCTTATCTCAACTCTTAGGAACCTTATTAGCCATTAATTCTTATAGGAGAAGGTGAACGGACTGCATGCCCTTTTGTAATTCCACTAGAATGCAATTGAAAGAGATGTGACAGCTGGAATGTTGACACATGGATTTTATCGGCTCCACACCCCTAGTCCTCTTACAATGAAAATTTCTTTAATTTGTTCTTTGCCAATTTCCACTTTTACTCCTAGGGTGCTTACAATCCTACTTCAATTGTTTTTCGATGACATTCATCTAGAAGCTTTTAATTGTTGTGCTTCTAAGTAGCATCATATGCCAATTCCAGACTAGTGGACAAAGTGCCAGCTCTAGTGTCATCACCTATTATTGTGAGGAACATCATTGCCTCTCAGACTCCGCCACAACTCTCATTGTACATGGGCCTTTTCTCCTATCCTTGTTAAGGCATTTGTGCCTGGATCGATCTTAAGTGTTCTTGCAGAGACCCCAACACATGAGGCTGGTACATTTGCTTTTACGAAGGCTAAGGCTTCGTTTGGGATAGCTTTCTTACTGCTTTCTAATACAAAAAAATTTTGTACTAAAAACCTGTTTTAGAAAGTAGTCTGAAAGTTGTCCCAAACGAAACATAAATTTTTGGGGGGTGTCCCATTCTCCACTTAGTGAAACCACTTAATTAGACACTTTGACACCATGGCAGTGCCACATTGCAAATTGAATAGAAGACAAACATGGATGCAATGGCTAGCTCCACCCTTAATGGTGTAATAGTCTCAATTGATGGCATTTGTTGTCGTGGTAGTGATGATATTATACTGAAGTGGAGACCAAGAAGGATGTAGAGGAGATTTGGTCCCTGATGGTGATGTAATCTAAACTGAGGTGAAGTCATTTGGTAGAGAATGATAAAATTCCTCCATTTCCAATGAATCTTCCATTTGTAAAATGCCAGCTCTTATTCGGAATTTGTAAGCATTAATGTGTCATCACTTGTTATTGTGAGGAACACCATTGCCTCTCACTCTCCTTCAAAGCTCTGATTGTGCGTTGGTCTTTTTTTCTATCCCTGCTGAGGCATTTATGACACCCTTCCTTTATTTCCTATGAAACTTCCTTCTGTAGAGATTAATTTCTGCTTTTGCAAAGATCAAGGTTTAAAATTACGCAATTAGGTATTGAGGTGTTTTTCACTCGTGAAGTGAGGCGTAAGCCTCAAAATTCAAAATTTGCGTAAAGTGAAAATAAACGTTAAAATTAATTTTTAATATAATACCCAAATGTCTAAGGATGACATTAACTTTCTATTGAACTATGAAGGAATAAATTGGCATATATATGATACAAAAATTGTACAAGTTTTAAAGTGACAAGTGATTATTACTTGAAATAAAATTGAAATTCAAATGTTACAAGAGCAAAATAATATAAAATATAGGAATTGCATAAAATATCATATAACATCAAGTTCAACGCCAATTTTTCTTAGTTCCTTACTCATGCACATTTAATTCTTAAAGAAAGCTGAAATAGTTGGCAAGAGCTCAAAATCTTCACTATCTTTACTGAGGGGTCTTTATTTGAGTCTTCGTCATAATAAATAGGTCTCTCCCCTGCCTTATCTTGTGGAATCCAATGCCTCCCAATCTACTTCTTCATTTCTTTCAATTATATTCTCTTTCATAAATGTTTTTCATCAACATAAAGATGAGAGTAATACTCCAAAACTTTTAGAGGAGGTGGTGGTGGCGTGCAACTTCCAATTGATCCACAATGACGACGGTGACCATGCTGCTTCATGCAAGAGAAATGATACTTCAATTGATTTCATTCTTGGGGAAGAAACTTCCCAAAAAATTTCTAACATCTCTTCTATTAACACTATCATGGTTGAGCTTGACAATTATGCCATTAAATATTTGGACGAGGCTATTGTAAAAAAATCATGAATGTGGAGATTGGAAATCAAATGAGTCCTAAATTGCAGTTATTCGGTTGGTGAGGTTATTCACCCCTTTGACACTGTAGCTATCAATGAAAAGAGAATTCCCTTTAATGCAACTGGGTTGGAGAGTTTCCTATTGAAATAAAAGATGAAAGTTTTGAAGTTCAGCTTGTCGGGCTTTTTGCTCAACATGAGGAGGAGATCTAGAGATAAGATTGTAGTTAAGGAAGTATTTTAAATAACTTGATTCTATGAAGGAACTTCTGAAGAGACTTGAGGATACCTAACTTGAGGTTTCCAAAAGCTTTTGTTTGAGCTATAAAGAATGAAGCGCACTTTTCACTTGATCTAGAAATAAATAAGCTTCAGGATGCCGATCTTTAGTTAACTTTTACATCTTATTAGATCGGGCCGAGCAATTTCCAAAAATGCTCTAAACTTTGTCTGGATTTCTCTCTATTCCCTTAGTGAAATTTGAAAACTGGGAAATTTTTTAGTGCTAACACCAAATGAACATCTATTAAGGTTGAGCCTTAAGCTAAAGTTTTATTGGGCATCAAAATTGAAGTTCTTCAAAATTCTCAACTTTTGACTAACTTTTCACTAACAATTCATTGATGTAGATTTCAATATTCCTCCTTTTTTGACATATGAAAATGTTATCCATCTCTTGTTAATGGGTATCCATAACATTCTCAAGATAAAGTAACATAATTATGTAGTAGTATGTATTGTTTGGTAAGATTAAATTAATCTTATACTTATATGTCATGATTCAAGAGTATTTTAATTTGATGTTATTCTGAGAATCATCAAGGAGGCTTTGCATGGGATACCCTCCCATTGAGTCAAAGAGTTAGTCAATCACCAATAGAGGATAAGAATCTCTTGGGCAGGTTTTGGCATTTTAAATATATTGGCATATTTAATAATATTAATTTATTATGTTGGACTTATAATATTGGAAGGGGTTTTTATTAGAAATACATATTCATAATTTTAAGTATTATTCTTGATTATTTATTTTCTTATTATATCTTATTGTATGCATTTTTATTGGTCCTTCTCTGAGTCAATTGTAGACAAAAATTCTCTTTCGTCTTAACATGCTATCATGGCAGAAAAGCATAGTTGTTTCCTCCATGTTGATCCTGATGCATTTTGGAAGTAAAAAATAAAAAGATAACAAGAAGAAAAGTGTAAGAATTTGAAGATAGGGTTTGATTTTGATTAGTACTTCAATAATAATGAAAGATACAATTAATCTACTTTTCGAGAGGTAGATCAACTCTCCCACCAGCTCTAGACGCCGCTATGAACAACTCCTAAGAAAACTATAATAAACATAAATCATATAATGAAAATAAAAAAACATAATTACACTCAAATAAACTATCTTATTTTTTTTTCCCAAATTTGAATTCAAATCAGCCATCTTTCTCTTAGTAAAACCTTCCTAATTCCCTCCCAAATCTGAATTCAAATCAGCCCTCTTTTCCTAAATAAAACCTTCATAATTCCCTCTCAAGTCTGAATTCAAATCAACCCCCTTTCCTTAAATAAACATTTTTCAATTTCCCCCCTAATCTAGATTCAATCAACCATCTTTCTCTAAATAAATTGCCTAATTATTTCTCCCTTGATTTCTTCTCATTACATGGTGACATTAACTCCCCCTAGGCCCCGCAAGGTGGCCCTCCTGGCATATCAGTACTTTCCTCCTAAAAAAGCTCATTGTCCTCAAGGTGGAAGGATGAGAACAGTCTCCTGGTCATCTCATATATGTGGCTTCGTACTCTGACAAATCATTCTAGCTGATAAGTACCTCCTGAAACCTAGAAGTATGCACAAATGCTGACTACGCAGGATCACCAGTTGATAGAAGATCTACCTCTGGATACTGCACATTTCTTGGAGGTAACTTAGTTACATAGAGAAGCAAGAAACATAATGTGGTAGCAAGATATAGTGCAGAAGCAGAATATCGAGCTATGGCATTGGGAATATGTGAGATACTATGGATCAAAATAATCCTAGAAGACTTAAAGGTCAAATGGGATGAGTCCATGAGGCTGCATTATAATAATAAATCAGCAATCAGCATAGCCCACAATCCAGTCCAGCATGATAGGTTCAAAGCTCATAGAAGTGGATAAATATTTTGTTAAAGAAAAACTAGATAGTGGTCTTGTAAGTGTCGATCATGTATCATTAAAAGATCAACTTGCAGACATCCTTATCAAAGGATTGGATAGTTCTTCCTTCTTCAGAATGATTTCCAAGATGGGAATGACAGATCTATATTCTCCAGCTTGAGGGAGGGTGTTAAATCTCAGCCTTCCGTTGAGAAACCGATCCCACGACTATGAACAGTGATCCGTGGGAAGCCCGTCTAGATCACGTTGAATATCTTCCATAATTAGACATTTGGTTTAGGAAGGAATTTATTTCAGCAATTATTTCTATAGTTATTTTGTTTCTTCATTAGACCTTGTATAGATCTATAAATAGGGAGGATTTTCTATAATAAAGCAAGCTTTTTCCTCTCAAATCCCTGTTTTTAATAGTTATATTTTGATTCATGGAAATCATGCTAACTCTCCTCCGCTAAAGCTTAGTGATCTAAAGAGTTGAGTGAGGGATCCTTGCATAGTGACTTGTCTTATTGTTAGCATAGAGATTTTTGTTGAAAACCCTCAAAGTATGCAACGTTAGAGTAGTTGACTGTTTTAAGATCTTAACCTCTACGCATGTGATTTGACCTAAGTATCACCTTATTGTTTTATCTTATCGTTTAAATCAATATAAGTTTTGCTCTCTGTTTTAAAATTGCGCAACAAGAGGTGAGCCTTGAGGCGCGCCTCTGCAGAATTCTTCCCAAAGGCGCCTCGAGGCGCACGCAATTTGGAGCCTGGATGAGGCGTACGCCTCACCCTGTGTGAGGCGCACCTCAATTGCGCAATTATGGGTGAGGCGTATGCCTCATCCAAATGGCCCCACCTACTTAAAATGACTCATTTTTTTTTCTCTACACCCGTTCGGCCCAGGCTTTTCTCGATAATGCTCCGCCCGCAAGCTCCTGTTCGCGAAAAAGGATCCCGCACGGTCGGCCCCCCTTCCCGCCGCCTCTCCGCCTCGCGCGCCGCCTCTCCCGCCGCGCCGCCTCTCTCCGGCGAACTTGAAGTGTCCGGCCGCCTTGTAGGAGAAGTTCACAAACGATTTTAGGTATTTTTTTTAGTTTTTGTTAGATTTTTGAAGTGAAAGAAATTCTAGGATTTTAGATTTTTTGAATTATTTTGTGTGATTTTGGATTCTTTCATTAGGAATCATGGTTAGAGGCAAGGAAAAGGGGTCTTTGTCATTACGGAGAGACCCTTCTTGAAAATTTAGTGTACAAGTTGACATTGGCGGCGGAGAGAAGAGCTATGTTTATTTGAAATGTAATCTTTGCGATAAAGTGGTGAAGGGAGGTGTTACCCGCATGAAGGAACACCTATCATGCTCGCACAAAAACGTAGCACCCTGTGCAAATGTGCCACGGCTAAACACTTTCAACAGGAGCAATTTGATGATAGGGCCGAACATGGCGCTTATTTTGGGAGCGAGAGTGGAAAGGGCTCTTCCTCCACTATACATAACAGAGGTGCACGGGGTCATATGGATCAGTATATGACTAATCCATAAGATGATAGAGGACAAGCACAAATGATGCCTGCGGCCGGTACTATAGCGGGTCGACGTCAGGTTTGCATGGATATTGGGAGGTTTTTTTTTTAAAATGCCATACCTCTGCAGCACAACAATCAAGTAAAGTTATTACACAATTTTTTATATGTTATTGCATTACATTTATGTCAAGTGAGCAATTAACATGATAATGATCTTTTCTCTTATTAAACAGGAAGAGAAGAGAAAAGTGAGTCATATTGAAGATGATGATGATATGACATTCATAGGTATAATTGGAGAAGAAGATTCTCTTGAAGACCCATTTAGTGATGGGATATGATTGCATTTTATTTGTTCTTTGTACTTTGGGAGTTTTGTTAAAAACTAATATTTTGTGATTTTGTATTTTGGGACATGATTTTATTACATCTACTTTCTTACTTTCCACTATTTTCATAATCATTTAGATGTTTTTATTGTAAGACAGAATATTGCTATTATTTTCCTGCTAAAACCCTTAATTTTTCATTTACACAATTCTGTGTCCATGAGGCTTACGCCTCAGACCGCCTCGAGGCTTACGCCTCTCCTCACTGACGAAAACCGCCTCGAGGCTTAATTACGCAATTTTAAACCTTGGTTTTGCTTATTATTGTTTTCTAAAATTTAAGCGTGCAAATTTATTAATCAAATCGTTTTTGCATTTATGTTCTGCATCATATGAAGGTTGGTTAGATGAAAATTTTGATCACAAAGTGATCAATTAATACTGAGTGTGACAATACAAGTCATCACTCTTTTGGTAGGTAATACCTTTGGTTTAGTAATTAGATGTGAATTGCCAAATAAGAGGATAAGCTTTGAATTACAGTATAGTTCTAGGAAAATTAAGAAGAAAACACTTACAAAGGTTGTGAGAGAGTCTTCTTTGATCCCTGTAAGCTCTTCCATGGTGTTCTGGTGGCATTCTTAGAATTTTTTGAGATTTTATTTTATTTATATGCCTTGGTTATTTGATGTATGATTATGATAAAATATGTCTTTTCTTTTCCATCAATTTTTTTGGCATTCAATGTATTATAAATTGTGACTTCGGTATAGATGGGTTGGACAAATTTGAGCCCTATAGTGTTGTATTTGCTATAATTCAACAACACTTTGGGACTTTTTCTCTTACCCAATTGCTGAAAGAGGCAAGCTAGCTTATCAGCATGTATAGGATGTTGTTTCTGCTTATTAATCAAGGTTCAAATGATGAGAAACTTTTGTAATATCATTTCTTTAGGAGTAAGGTGTCAACTAGGATAGTTAAAGTTTTGACCTTAGAATTCCTCAGATTTATAAAATAAAATCCTCAATTCATGGTGGTTGTTGCGTGTTAGAAAATACGCGGCGGTAGAGTTTGTAAATTCGCGTCCGAGCGTTGCACGTAAGTTTAACACACAAACAGAAAGAAAGAGTGAACACCAAGAGTTTTTACGTGGAAAACCCAAAAATGGGAAAAACCACGGGGCCTTGCCCAGTTGCAAATTTCCACTAGTGTTTTTGTAGATTACAAATGGCGGATTTCTTCCCACAAGTCGGGATAATCCAAATACAACTTGTCTCTTCCACGAAATTCACAAAATCCTGCGAATTCCCTGCGCTTCCTGAAAATCCGGCAGAGTTCCGGCGTCTCCAGGCGGCAGAAAAAAACTCCGGCGGCGGTGGTCGAGGAGGTGAGGAATCTCCTATTCCCCTTTCTCCTTCTCCTTCTCTTCTTCTTCTCTCTCTTCACTTGAGTCCCCTTGGTGTAGAATGAGGGCTCTATTTATAGTTTTTCTGGAGTGGCATAGCCAGTAAATAGGCGCGAGATCAAGGGCAAACAGGGAGTGGTTTGAATGGACGGCCGATATCGAATCCTTTGATCATGCACCGTTCGTTGGACATTTGATGGCCTTAATGATGTCGGAATTTGATGATCTTGGGCTCGTTGGATTCGTCTCGTCGAGCCCTTCGATTCGAGTATAAGCTCGTTAAAATCGGAGACCGTTTGGTAACTCAAATTGCGGTTTGAACCTTCCAACGGCGCTTTGAACCCTTGATTCGGACTCATTTGGGCTTGGATTGGGTTGATCTTGGTGTCGTTGGGTTCGTATTTCCGAGACGCTCAGTTTGACTGTAAGCTCGCTGAAATCGGAGTTCATATGCTCCCAAAATTAATTATTGAAGCTCCCAACTAGTTTTTGCCTCGAGATTCGTGCCCGATCAAGATGATTTTGTAATATCGTATCAGTTGCCCACCTATTTTCGGACGTCGAAGCTCCAAGAGTCCAAAAATATATGATTCAAAAATTTGTGATGGCCAACACCAAAGATTGTTCCGAATATTAAATTTTCCTCGAAACTTGATCATAGAGACTTCGTTGAGCCATGAAAGTTATAAAATTGAGTCCGGAATGTCGAAAAACGTGTCCGGGGACCCTAAAAACATCAAAATTGGACTTGTCGGGGCGAAAAAATGGGCCCAAAAAACTGACCGGGCGACCGAACCCCGGCCGGGCCGGCCGCCGTCGTCGCCGGCGGTGCTGCGGCCGAACCTGCGGCCGCGCGCGCCCGCGGAGGGCTGCGCCTGGGCTAGCCGCGCGCCTGGCTAGTCGCGCCTGCTGCGCTTGGCTGCCGCGCCTGCTGCGCGTGGCTGCCGCGCCTGCGGCGGTGGCTGGCCGCGATCCGCGCGCGCGCCTGCCGCGGATTGCCGCGCTGGCCGTGCCTCTTCGTGCGGTCGGTTGGCCTCACCGACCTAGTAGGCCCCACGTATGTTGAAAAATGACGTTTTTTGCCATTTTTTTGGTCCAAAAAATCCCAAAAAATTGCAAAAAAATAGAAAAATCTAAAAATTTTGCAATAACTTCTTCCCCTTTCTTTCCAAAACCTATAAATAGGCCTCTTAAGCCTTTGAAGAATTTGCAACTTCTCTTTCTTTCTCCCTCCGGTTCTCTGGCGGCTGAGGTTTCCGCTATTTGCGAGTTGGAATTTTTTCCTACTCGAATAGCGCCCCTCTTCGTGCGCAGAAACCTACGGGATCTCCCCCTCCGGCTTACTGACGGTGAGGCTTCCGTTATTTACGAGTTGGAATTTTTTCCTACTCGAATAGCGTCCCTCCCCGCGTGCAGAAGCCTACGGGATTTCTTCCTCCCCCTCCGGCTTACTGACGGTGAGGCTTCCGTTATTTGCGAGTTGGAATTTTTTCCTACTCAAATAGTGCCCCTTGTCGCGTGCAGAAGCCTACGGGATTTCTCCCTCCGGCTTACTAACGGTGAGGCTTCCGTTATTTGCGAGTTGGAATTTTTTCCTACTCGAATAGCGCCCCTCTCCGCGTGCAGAAGCCTACGGGATTTCTTCCTCCCCCTCCGGCTTACTGACGGTCGAGGCTTCCGTTATTTGCGAGTTGGAATTTTTTTCCTACTCGAATAGCGCCCCTCCTCGCGTGCAGAAGCCTACGGGATTTGAATGCCATTTGGGCGGAAGTTTGCTGGCGAGTAGTAGTCCGCCGACGAGGAGAAGTCCGACGACAAGGAGAAGTCTGCTGGCGAGCAGAAGTCCGACGATGCGTAGGAGTCTTCTAACGAGCAGAAGTCTGACGACAGAGAGGAGTCCGACGTCGGGTAGAAGTTCAACTTCGGGTAGAAGACCGACGAAGATTCGTCGACGAGCAGAAGTCTGACGACGAGTAGAAGTCCGCTGACGAGCAGAAATTCGATGACAAGGAGAAGTCTGACGTCAGGTAGAAGTTCAACTTCGGGTAGAAGACCGACGAAGATTCGTCGACGAGCAGAAGTCTGACGACGAGTAGAAGTCTGCTGGCGAGCAGAAGTCCGACGATCCGTAGGAGTCTTCCTACGAGCAGGAGTCTGACGACAGGGAGGAGTCCGACGACGAGTAGAAGTCTGCTGGCGAGCAGAAGTCTGACGATGCGTAGGAGTCTTCCTACGAGCAGAAGTCTGAGGACAGGGAGGAGTCCGACGTCGGGTAGAAGTTCAACTTCGGGTAGAAGACCGACGAAGATTCGTCGACGAGCAGAAGTCCGACGACGAGTAGAAGTC
Organism: Dendrobium officinale; assembly: GCA_019514585.1. Taxonomy (NCBI): domain Eukaryota; kingdom Viridiplantae; phylum Streptophyta; class Magnoliopsida; order Asparagales; family Orchidaceae; genus Dendrobium; species Dendrobium officinale. Next base: position 12,685,487 of record CM033682.1, read on the forward strand.
CGCTGACAAGCAGAAATTCGATGACAAGGACAAGTCTGACGTCAGGTAGAAGTTCAACTTCGGGTAGAAGACCGACGAAGATTCGTCGACGAGCAGAAGTCTGACGACGAGTAGAAGTCCGCTGACGAGCAGAAATTCGATGACAAGGAGAAGTCTGACGTCAGGTAGAAGTTCAACTTCGGGTAGAAGACCGACGAAGATTCGTCGACGAGCAGAAGTTCGACGACGAGTAGAAGTTTGCTGGCGAGCAGAAGTCCGACGATGCGTAGGAGTCCGCTGACGAGCAGAAATTCGATGACAAGGAGAAGTCTGACGTCAGGTAGAAGTTCAACTTCGGGTAGAAGACCGACGAAGATTCATCGACGAGCAGAAGTCTGACGACGAGTAGAAGTCCACTGACGAGCAGAAAATTCGATGACAAGGAGAAGTTTGACGTCAGTTAGAAGTTCAACTTCGGGTAGAAGACCGACGAAGATTCGTCGACGAGCAGAAGTCCGACGACGAGTAGAAGTCTGCTGGCGAGCAGAAGTCCGACGATGCGTAGGAGTCCGCTGACGAGAAGATGTTCGATGACAAGGAGAAGTCTGACATCAGGTAGAATTTCAACTTCGGGTAAAAGACCGACGAAGATTCGTCGACGAGCAGAAGTCCGACGACGAGTAGAAGTCTGCTGGCGAGCAGAAGTCCGACGATGCGTAGGAGTCTTCCTACGAGCAGGAGTCTGACGACAGGGAGGAGTCCGACGACGAGTAGAAGTCTGCTGGCGAGCAGAAGTCTGACGATGCGTAGGAGTCTTCCTACGAGCAGAAGTCTGACGACAGGGAGGAGTCCGACGTCGGGTAGAAATTCGATGTCGGGTAGAAGTCCTATCCGAGGTTGTATGTCAGAACATTTGTTCGATGACATTAACCTGTGAGGAAGAGGTCGAGAGAATCCACCAAGGATGTAAAATCTATCCGAGGTTGTATGTCGGAGCCCTGCTCGACGACGTTAACCTGTGTGGGTGAGGTCAGGAGAATCCACCAAGGATGTAAGACCTATCCGAGGTTGTATGTCAGAACATTTGTTCGATGACATTAACCTGTGTGGAAGAGGTCAGGAGAATCCACCAAGGATGTAAGACCTATCCGAGGTTGTATGTCAGAACATTTGTTCGATGACATTAACCTGTGTGGGTAGTCTGGGTAGATTATTCTTCCCATGCTTTTTCTGCTGTGAGAAAAGAATTATCCATCCCAGGTGCACCTTTGCGCTTCCCACTGATTTGCTCAAACTGTATTTTTCCTGTGAGCATTTATAGCTTCAATCCGCAGAGATTTGTGCCTTACACGCGATGGATCAAGTCAGCGTACGAATGGACGGTGTCTCGCATAAGGGCCGAATAGAAGGGGCCAGGACGAAGACCTCCAAGAAAGACCCCTCTGAGCAATTCAGGGTCTACTCCTGGAATCTGTCGTGCTTCAGTGGAAAATCGTTGAAAATACTCCTTCAACGATTCTCCCTCATTTTGGCGAATCCCGGAGAGGTGGGAAGAATCCTTAGCAATTCTTCGATTGGCCACAAATTGTTCGACGAATACTTTGGCCAATTTGACAAAAGAGGGGATCGTTCCAGGTGAAAGCGAGTAGAACCACGTTCGGGCCTGTCCTTTAAGGGTGGCGGGAAAGACCTGGCAGAGGAGCGCGTCTGATGCTCGTTGAATATGCATGATGGTTCTGTAGTAGTCGATATGCTCATATGGGTCGGTCGTCCCGTCGTAGGACTCAACGTTTGGCACTTTGAATCCGACCGGAATGGGGTGCTGAAGAATGGCTTCTGTTAGAGGTGATGATTCCTGGAAATTCCTCTGTCGGAGAGCATGCCTCACATCTCCTCTGGGGAACTCTTCCCGTACCAATTTTCGTAGTTCACGACGTATGACATTGTGAGGGAGTCCCGCAATGGTGGTTGGGGAGAGCCTTCTGGGAGTTCCGAAAAAATGCGAGGATGTGTTGAACTCGCTGTATCGGCAAGTTCATCTTCCTGTTGTGATTGAGGATGTCCCCTAGGTGGGAGGAAGGTGAATTTCTTCTTGACGCTGCTCGAATTGAACATCTTCAACCCTTGGTGGATCCCGAGGGCGAAGGATCTCTTCCAACGTCGGCTGTCGATCGTCTCGTAGGAGTTGAAGGATCTCGTTCTGAGATCCTTCCATCTTCCGAATCCTTTCTTCCAAAGAAGGCCCTGAGGTCCTTTCACCGGCAGCATTTTGCCCCCCGGGGTGCAAAGATACTGAGATTGGTCGTCTATGGTTAATAGACGAGTTTCTGGACTGAAGAGAGTTGGAGCGGGAAGCTCCAACTAAACGACTGCTGCGCCTATTCACCATCGTAGCAGTACTCGAAGTAGTGGGATTGTGTTTCCCACAGACGGCGCCAAACTGTTGCGTGTTAGAAAATACGCGGCGGTAGAGTTTGTAAATTCGCGTCCGAGCGTTGCACGTAAGTTTAACACACAAACAGAAAGAAAGAGTGAACACCAAGAGTTTTTACGTGGAAAACCCAAAAAATGGGAAAAACCACGGGGCCTTGCCCAGTTGCAAATTTCCACTAGTGTTTTTGTAGATTACAAATGGCGGATTTCTTCCCACAAGTCGGGATAATCCAAATACAACTTGTCTCTTCAATGAAATTCACAAAATCCTGCGAACTCCCTGCGCTTCCTGAAAATCCGACAGAGTTCCGGCGTCTCCAGGCGGCAGGAAAAACTCCGGCGGCGGTGGTCGAGGAGGTGAGGAATCTCCTATTCCCCTTTCTCCTTCTCCTTCTCTTCTTCTTCTCTCTCTTCACTTGAGTCCCCTTGGTGTAGAATGAGGGCTTTATTTATAGTTTTTTCTGGAGTGGCATAGCCAGTAAATAGGCGCGAGATCAAGGGCAAACAGGGGGAGTGGTTTGAATGGACGGCCGATATCGAATCCTTTGATCATGCACCGTTCGTTGGACATTTGATGGCCTTAATGATGTCGGAATTTGATGATCTTGGGCTCGTTGGATTCGTCTCGTCGAGCCCTTCGATTCGAGTATAAGCTCGTTAAAATCGGAGACCGTTTGGTAACTCAAATTGCGGTTTGAACCTTCCAACGGCGCTTTGAACCCTTGATTCGGACTCATTTGGGCTTGGATTGGGTTGATCTTGGTGTCGTTGGGTTTTCGTATTTCCGAGACGCTCAGTTTGACTGTAAGCTCGCTGAAATCGGAGTTCATATGCTCCCGAAATTAATTTTTGAAGCTCCCAACTAGTTTTTGCCTCGAGATTCGTGCCCGATCAAGATGATTTTGTAATATCGTATCAGTGGTCATGCCAAGCGTTACCTATAATTTCTTTTAACCGCTCAATGTTATCTCCGCAAGTAGTTTCTTTGTAGGGTTGAGGAATAGGATTGATGACAATGTTCGTTCTCTCTTAAGTTCATGGAGCTGGCCAATCTGATCAAAGCACGATTTTGGTCATCTTAAAAGGGTCTTGAAGATTGAATTTAAATTTGAATTATTCTCAACGTTTTTTTCCTTTTGCTCAAAATTTGCAAGCATTCCTGATTGGAGAAGGCTAACATCTTTTTCATGTGAAGCTTAGCAAAATATGTTTCATATTGTCCTGAGTTTTAGAAACTGTTCATTAGAATATCTTATAGGTCATTGCTTGTTAGAAGAGCCTCATATATGCTGAGGTGCATTGGTATTTTTTTTGCATGTGTAAGAGAACATTTTAATCCACTTGGTTATAATTGATGCCTTTTTGGGAGCTTGGGGGTATAATTTTCGTTATCATTGGTAGAGGGACTCTTGTTTGCAATAGATGTAGCACTTTGCCACTCCTCTATTGGGCTTAGACCTCTTCTTTTGATTTTGATTTTTCTGATGAGGAAGACTCTTCATGATCTATTTCCTTAAAAACCTTAAGAGGATTGACTGGAGGGATCAATATTACTCTCTAATTTGAGGCATCCCATTTTTGACTCCATATAAGGCTCCTACTTGCTTTCTTTGAGGAAGTACAAGCCTTCTTTCAAGGTATCATCTATTGGTAGCTCCATCAGATAGGATTGAAGAGATATATCTTCAACTTCTTTTTCATGTATAGAGTGTGATCCATCATGGGCAGATTTATTATCTTTAGGTGATCGCCTCTCATCAAGTGTGTTGGAGGCTTTGTCATTCATATACTGTGATCCAACAGAGATTTTGTTTGAAACACTAGGATCCCACCATTAGTTCGAGTTATGAGATTTGGTCGTGTCGTTACGACCTTTCCTATCACAAATTAGAGAAGAGACTTGTTCGGAAACACATAGGACTATTGATATAGCTCGATATGTCTGAGTTGGGAGTGGCTCATCATCTTCCATAGGGGTGTCAATTTCGGGTCACGGGCCGGGTTTGGGTCGAACCTGAAAATGACCCGGCACTATTCGGGTCAACCCGAACCCGACTCATTTTTGCAAACGGGCCTATTTTTCGGACCCGAACCTGATCCGCTTTGGGTCCGGGTCAACCCGACATGACCCGAATGATCAGGTGCCAACAAAAAATTGATAGTTTTCGGGTCCAAAATGGGTCAATCTCCACTTTTCGGGTAAAAAATGGGTCAATCTCGGATTGTCGGGTCAAAACAGGTTTTCGGGTAAGAATGGGTCAATTTCGAGTCATAGGGTCAACCTGAATCCGACCCGATTTTTGAAACGGGTCGAATTGTTAAACCCGAACCAAACCAATTTCGGGTTCAGGTTGACCCTAATATGAAATTTTCAGGTTAGGTTTGAGTCGGATTTTCGGATCGTGTCAAATATTGACACCCCTAATCTTCCTTCTCTACATTTATTCGAGGTCCAGAAATGTGGTTGGTAACTTTAACTGGCTAACGTATAAGCTAGTGGCATTCCAAATTATTGTTGAAGTTTTATGTTATGAACTTTTTTTGATCGTTTTCATTGCGCTGAAGTTTTGATTTCTCAAGAAGTACTAGAATAAGTTGCTCCCTTGCATCTGGAGGAGCTGGCTTGGTTGGGCTATCCACTGTCTGGCAGATTTGAAAGTAGAAGCTCAAGAGTGCTTGTTTGGCTCCATATGAGCATTGGTTCAGTTGAGAATTTCCATTGAATGCTAGGATCTCCATTGTCTGGCGGTGATTTGGATGACTTTCCTTGCATTGTTTCTTTTGGAGTTGGCTTTGTGGAGATGGCACAATTAATTTTGCTGACGCCGTTGGGTACACTAGGACTTGATTGGAGAGTATGAATTCTTTGGTTTTGTACTTCTTCGTCAGCTAATTTTTGAAGACAACATTCTTGAATTGGGTGATTGACTAAGTTGTAGGGATAGCAGTTAGGGTCGTCAGTATTGTCAGCCTCCGTAGATTTTTTTTTTTCAGACAATTGGAGGCCTATCCTGAGTGCATGGTGGAACAACTTTGTCATGCAATCTCTTCAGAATGAATAGGATGACCATTTTCCATCTTTCTAGTGTGATTTTGAAGTCGACTAAGGCTTCGTTTGGGACGGCTTTCTTACTGCTTCTTAAAGCTATTTTCTACTAAAAAACTTTAATTTTTGTACTAAAAATTATTTTAAGAAGCAGTAAGAAAGCCGTCCCAAACAAAAAGTAATTCTTTCAAGCTATTAATTTGTCTATATTAACATTTCAGCGTATATTAAATTTGCATGCCCTTAATGAATTATAATTACTACATTATCTGCATGATGCACTTGATAGCAATCTTAAAGAAATCAAGAGTTGATCGTGCTTTTGGTGTTTCTTTGTGTTACTTATGCTAGAATTTGTTCACAAGAGAAGCAAAGCTTGTTACCATTTTGCATGATAGATTTAAATTGAGATGATTCTCATTAGCCTGATCCATAAATGTTAGTTCCCTTCGTAATCTTCCTTCGAAATTTGAATGCGAAATGCAGGAGGTTTATGTTAGCCTGGTATGATTTATGTAGTTAATTTTACTTTGATTCGAAAAGTGCAATAAATAAAATTGATATGTGATAAAATTACATACATATTATTAATTTTTTATCTATTTAAAGGTCAGCAAAAATATTTATCTTCACTCATATAACACTCTAATCTTCAAATGATAAAAAATATCATCAACATTAACTCATGAGAGAAAAGATGGCAGGAAGCTTAACCTTTTCATATTGATATTTCACTACACTTAGGTTTTGTTTGAAGGAATCCTTCTAGATATGAGATTTTTTTTTTCTCAAATTCATTTCTCTATGTTATCCAGTTGTAACCAAATATACAAGAAAGAAAGAAAGACATTTGTGTTCCCATTTCACTGTCATGTTTTCTTTCAAATCAAACCAAATCTTACGGATTATTGCTGTAGAATCTATTTTGCAATGAACTTCTATGCTTAATGCAATTATATATGTTTTGCAAGAATACCCATTCTAACAAAGAGGCTGATTTTGTTCTTCATTTTCTATTGTGCATTGGATTCATGAGATTCAGATTGCTTGTTCTCCCTGCCATTTTTTTTTTTTTTTTTACATATATATCTCTATTTCATTACTGGATACAGCTGTCACCAGCTTCTTTTCTTTGGCATAACATGGTTGACCAATTTAATTTCTCTTTTGGATAATTGCCATCATTCATTGCTTTGAATTAATTGTGCTATTGAATTGTTGATGGTTTTTTTTTTTGGACATTTAGATCAATGGAGACATTTATATGCACATCATATACTTAATATTCAAATTCAAAATTTTTTTATTGATAGTCAAAACTTCCAACCAACAGATCAAAATGAGTTATGTTGTTGGATTAATTATTATGTTACGGACGCCGAACGTTGTCCAGAGACCAACCAGAATGCGTCACGTAACCCCTTTCATGTACCGCGGCTTGCATTACTGTTGACATGGCGCATTCTGTGTTGGTCTTAGAATAATTTCTGTGTTGGGCCTCCGACACAGAATAATTTCTCGCATTGTTAATGGGTTCCTGAAATGTTCAGCTTTGCCCTTTCAATACAACACTGCACGCATCTTAAAGCAAGTTAAATAGTTTTGAATTGCCTTTCATATCCTTTTTTTTCTTTGTACCATAGTCAGTTTGATTATGCTCAAAGTAGCAGAATCTCAGTATATATCCGTTACGGAGTTGGAATTGCTTGTGCTTATTGCTGTATAGCTGGCACGCGTTTTTTGTGGGCTATGGCAAATTGGCAAGTTGAAAAATATTCTCTAAGAAGAAGCCTCTAGAAGCATGCCTCTTTGTTTTCTAGTATTAGAGTTCGCTTTCCGATATGAAAATTTATTTTCTTCAGCCTGCTTCCAACTTTTTTATTGAATCCTAATCTTGACTTCCTTTGATGGACTTTGTCACAACTGGCATGATTATCATGACCATAAAGCATAATTGCTAGGGAAAAAAATTATAGTGAAGATGATCAAAATAATTTATTAGATTTTTATGAAGAATCAAAATATTATCTAATTATATCAAATGATTTTTTAACTTTTTAAAAAGAAAATAAAATCATATTATCATGAAACCATTTTGATTCATTTTTAAAGACTTAGAGATCAAAATAGTAGCTCCAGTGAAAGATAAGATTACATTGAGTCGGCTTAGATGGTTTGGTCACATAAAACAATAGTCTTTCGATAACTCGGTTAGGAAAGTAGATGTATTAGATTTGACTTATGTTAAGAAATGTAAAGATAGACTTAAAAAGACTTGGTTAGAAAATATTAGAAATAATCTTTCTTTATTAGATTTAAATGAGAATTTGATTTTTAATATAACACAAGAAAAAAGGATTCATGTAGCTGACCCTACGTAGTGGGACAAATGTTTGATGTTGTTGTTGTTGTTATAGAGATCAAAATAATCATTTAATATAATTATGGACTATTTTGATTCTTCTCCCAAAATTTATGTTAGGATATTTTGATGCAAATGCATTATGATGAGTTTCTAAATCATCTGATTTGCATTAAGATTAGTGCAAGGAGATTTATCATATATAGCATTAATTTTAACATAAATTAAACTATTTTAAAGCTCCTCTTAATGCGTATCTAATATTTATTTGTGTTGGAAAATAGCTTATCTAAAATAAATTGACAGACAAGCTTTCAGTATTTGCCATCAAATTGAGCAAAGAGTTAAACCAAATGTGGGTGCTAGGGTTTGTTTTGTGGGCAACTGCTTTAAATACAACTATACAAAGTTGTTTTTGTGCGAATTTTTATTCAGTGGTTGAAGGCTAAGAATTTATATAATTGAGAAAAAGCTGTAATTTTTTTATTCAAAAAACACCCATTTATTTTGCAATATTTTGTCTTTTTAGGATTGATTCAGTTTTTTAATGCTACAAAAATTTTAAATTTATTAGTTGATTTGGAATTTTATACATTTATGTTTTTTTTCCATGATATTCTTATGTGAATGCAGTGCTGTATGCTTAGTACGGGCACAACTATCTTGTCATTATGTCGAGCTCTATTTATATTATTTATATTTATTAATTATATAATCAAATATTAATTCTTTTTATCAAGATTATTCACGAGTTCAAAATTGAGCTTCTTATCGAGCTTGTTCACGAACTTCAAATGATGTTGTTCGTGAACATAAATGAGCCGAACGCGTTAGTGTTCAAACTTGTTTATTTTAGAATTGAGTATTTAAAATATTGTTCAAGTTCGTTTGTTTAGTTAATTAAATGATCACGAATGAGCTTTAATCGAATCGAACAACGAGTAGTTCGTCGAACGTTAAACCATATTATTAAAAATATATGACAAGATATGTATTTGGCATGATAATAGAGAAATGACCTATAAATTAGTGAACATGAATTCATGAATACTTCATACTTGCATTGATTAATAAATGTGTGATAAATTTTTAGAAAATTATAGAATGGTTACTACAGATAAAAGTATTTCATTGACAATTATACATTTCAAAAATATTAACACAAGTTCTTGTATGCTCCAAGAGCAATAAATTAAGGCTTTATTTGATTAGTTTTTTTTACCGTTTTATTTTTTAGATCGTTATTATTCGAGTCATTTTTTTATTTTCAATATTTTTGAGTTATATTATTTTCCTCTTCTCAAAATTGAGAGGATTGCATTCTTTTTTGATTTATTGAACTTTCATTATGTAATTTTTTGCATATGATAGATATAGATTATACGGGCAATTTGATTATAATATTATTGAATTTCACCTGATAAAATAATAGTTATGATTTTTTTTTATCTAATGCATTGTGTTTATATTTTCTTGCATTTCATATTATACATTCCATACATTATATTGAATTGCATGAATGAAATGATATAATTGATATATGATAAATGTGGCTAGCTGTAAACACGACAACTAATGTGGGTTGGTTATTAAAAACTTAATACCCTTCATGGGAGAGCAGGTCAATGCGCTTTCTTTAAAATTATGGTTTATGGTGTAATCATGAATGTTAGCATGTAATTGTTTGATTGAATTATACTGATAGATAGAAAGTGATGATTCTTAATTATTTATTGCAAGTAACATGTGAATTGATTTAAGATTTATGAATAATGATGACAAGATAAAGATCGATGAATAATTAGTTTACAATGGGATTAAAAATATTGAAAGCACCACATTAAAGTTAGTTTGCAGACTTGCTAATTATAATCGCATCGATGATTGTATTTTCATGACAACATATGAATTGATTGATAGATGTAATTAATATAGAATTGATTGAACTAGCATTGAAATTGTTATAGAATGATATAACATTTGATAGATATACATAAAAACATTAATGTATATATTGATATAGTACACTAAAATCATAAATAGGCACACATGATCATTGATAGAAAACATACGATTGAATTATTGGCATAAATATAATTGATAAATAAATGACTTATATTTTATTATAGGCACCTGCCATCGCTTTATTGAATTTTATTAATTTATTGATATTTCTTTATATATTTTGAGACTTCATTGATTAATTGATTATTGATTTTTATTTTGATTGAGATGATTACTATGCATTTTAATATCATTATTTTGCATTGAAAGCTTTGGTAGATTGGGTCAAGTTGGGCTTTATAAACTTATTATGTGAGTTTGATTGATTTCTAGGTTCAGGAAGAGGTCAGCTGAATGAGATTGATCTGAGTTAGATTAGCAGGTTTAGTTTATTTCCTTGTATTTCGTATTATTCTTTTGTAACTAGAAGGGTTGTATTCAATGGATTCTATAAATTGAACGTCTGATTATTATATATGGACTTTGAATTATGATGTATACATTGACAGATGATATGATATACATATGTTTTCACCTTTTTAATTAATATAAAATGCAATTAGATATTCTGGTAGATTAATTAAAAGTAAAAGATGTAACTCTTTCAATTTAGGTCTTGAGGTGTAAAATATACAATCAAATTCATCTATACAATTGGGTTGGTAGTTTGGGCATATTTTGTTAAATTTTGATAAGATATAATGTAAGACCTTAGAATTTAATTTGGAAGAATTATCTTTTATATAAATTTAATTAATAACAATTAGAGAGCTAATTATTTATTTTTATCATTAAATAAATATAAGCGGAAGCAAAGCTATTGATCAAACATCAATATATATCTATATTCATTACTACCAAAAATTATATACAATACTCATGGATCATGCAATCGCAATATGCATATCCATTCAATCTTGCGTATAAATAAATAACTAAAATAAAAAAGAATTGAACGTGAGGAATCATGATCAACCTAATACTCTTGAATATCTTTCTAACTTGAAAATATTTACATAACACATAATGAGCTAAACAACCTAGCATGTCAATAAAAATTTTACAATTGAACTCAAAGCACAGTAAAGACGCAGCATATATGTTGCCAATCAATTTATAAAATTTGCCATCATTATGATCATAGATTTGTGATGAAATAATAAAATTAACATACAATAGCAGTAAAATCTATGAAACAATAAAATGGTACGGTATAGAAGTTAGTAAAATGATATAATATAGAAACTAATAAACTAGTATGGATGTCAAATCAATCAAGCTGTCGTTGTATTTAATCAATAAGGAAATAAGAAATCATGTAAATTGGTAGGATCAATGCCTAGATGAAAATTATCAAAATCATACCAATGTAGTAAAATCACTACTTTATATCAAAATTAAGTCTTATATCACATGTTATGTATCACTAGTTTAGTATATTCAATCACTCTACATCAGTATTCTATCCTTATCTTGTATCGCATGCTCTGTAGTCAAATAACAGTAGACCGTGAATTGATAATAGTATCAATATTAGAAAATCAATAATAGTAACAATAATATCCATACAATAACAATAAAATAATATGATAACAATGATTTAGTAACATGTATTTCAATAGTCATGTTCAACACTATTCAACATTATTCAACAAGGAGTTCTAATTATTACTTTATTTTTTAGTAATCGATGTTCTATCAGTAACCGTTGGTCAATAAATAGAGTTCTCACTTTTTGCTCGTCAAGACATCTTATAACTCTCAATCGTTATATTGTTGTAAATGATAACACAAAACTACAATATTTAAAGGAAAATCTATCTGTCCACCATCCTATACAAGTCTATTAATCTTCAACTAATGGATCAACTAGTCTTTATTTGTTTCACACACATATTATTATAAAAGTAATGGCAACTAGCTTTACCCAATCACATAATTCATTCTCAATGCTTGCACTAACAATAGTCATTTATCACTTATTAAAATTCTAGTTTAGGTCAATCAAATAAAAATAGCATAACTTTTATTTTGCCTAGTGAAATTTTAAAATTAGCTAGCCAAATCATTCAAAATATCTAGTATTGTAACATATGAGAAGTTCACGTTGTATAAAATTCTACAAAATTGAGAAAAATGCAATAAAATTAGTTTTGAGGAGAATTCAATGGTGAAAGTCTACATCTTTGAAATCAGAGATATGATTTGAGTCACCTATCTCAATTTGAGAAATTTTTTCGTAAAACAATGAAGCGATCTATAGACCAAAAATTCGGATTTCACTTTCACTTTCTCCTTCCCTCTCTCATTTTTTTTTATTTCTTCTCACGCAAGCTGATGTTGGTTGGAGGAAATGAAGGACGTACGGCAAGTGGAAATGTTATTATATAAAAACTATTTTCATTAGGGTGCCACAGCACCATCACTCAGCATCGCAACACTTCATGACAAATCCAAATTACTATACAAACAGAGGCTTTAATGTCATGGCGGCCCTTCTAGGAGCCATTGTGCTTCGAAACCCAACACCTCAGCCCTCGTAGGCATAATGACATTGTCCTGTAATTCTAAAATAAATTCATTTTTTTTTCTTTTCCAATTCTTTTTCAGAAATTCGGGTTGCTACATATAATTGCACAAGACTTTATATATTATACTTTCTAGAATTATTAAATTTTTTATTTAAGAATAACATTTTCTAGTGTGTTTTTTATTTAATATAATATTTCATGCATTTTTTTTTTAACTTTAGGTGCACAATGCTGATTTAGGTATCAATTTCTTGTGACTTGAATTATAAAAAAAGACAATAGTGGAAGTGACCTATTTGTAGCTCTTTTTTCTTATGCAAATTCACTTCCATTTCTTCTCCAAAGGTCTTGGGGTCCAATTCATGTATTTGGTTAATTGAGAGAATTAATTTGCTTGAGATCAAAGACTATTCTCCTGCCTTAGATTTTAGTCAATATTAAATCTTATGTATTTGCTCATTTTATTCTCTCATGTGATGTTTATTCAATATTTTATCAAATATTCCCTTTAGAATTTATGGTTTCATATTTTGATTTATAAAATTTAGACATTCATTAAAGGAGGTCTTGAAGTTGTAGCAAGATGGACATAGTGAGACCAAAGTCACTTGAGGTTTGTAAACATAGATCTTTTAGCTCTAGCTCCATTCCCTCTAAGAATTATGGCAACCCCTATGCCATGTCTATTGTCTACATTAAGACTTGTTCATTGCATTGTTACTCCATGGGGGCCTTCTTGGGACATCATCAAAGCTCAACTAGGATGAATTCAATCAACTTCATTGCTTGAATAAACTCTTCAATAAGGTTACAAAGATGTTTGTAATCATGTGTAATGGATTTCAACCATGTGCTCCCGCCATAATTAACATTGGTCGCCAATCACATTCATAATTTTTGTAAGAGAAATATGAAGAGTTTTGAATATTAGATGATAAGGATATGGTTGTAACTTCTCTTATGTAAGGGTGTCATAATTTCTTATAGTCAAATCTCTCCTCCCAAGGAGGTGGTTGTGATTCTATAATCACTGTTCATTACATTTTGATTTAATTGTCCCAATTATTTCTTGGTTGACTTCGTAGGTCTTTGAAAATGCCTCATAAGTTCCCCATTAACTCGGGGATTTCAATAGGATATGCATTTATATGGCTATTCAACTAGGGAAAGGAACTTGACCAACATTCTTTGTTCTTGCAAATTATGCATGCATCTAAATGGATACCGTCGTAGTCTCTTTGCAATACAGCTTGGGCCACTACTAGTCATGGGTCTTTGAGTTCCAATATCTTACATTGAAATTGAATTTTAAAGTTCATAAGTGACTCGTCCTACTATTCTCTCATATTTGAAAGAGTATGAGAATTTTTTTAATAACTTTGAGGTCCTCGATAATTGAGTAATAAATTGCTTCTTAAACTTAAAATTAGAGGTAATACTCCCTAGTAGAAGACTCGAGAATTGTCTTAATGACATCTTCTTAATAGCAAAGAATAATCAATACTTGAGCTCGTTAATAAAGTGGTGAACTTGAAGTATAAAACCTAGTTAGCATGGTCCATATTCCCTAAACTATATTAATCAAGGTGTGGGATTTTAAACTTCGACGCTCAATTCCACAGAAAAGGCATTTGAAAGTTGAGGTAGGTGCTTCACAACATGATGAAGTGAATGAAACTCGATGCTAAATTCTTCAAGGAGATAAGTCTCATCAATTGACCAAAGGAGAGGTGAGTGCTTTGAAATTCGATTGTTAGCTATAGATAATAGATTTAAAAGATCCTTTCTCTAAAAGAGTTTTAATCTGAATAGTTCTTGAAAATCATTCAAGAATTTATTGGATCATTATTATTAAGCAACCCCACCACTTGATTCAACTGCCCAATAGCAACATTATCCCTCTTTCATAAAAAAAATCTCCACAGCCTTTTTTTTTTTCTCCATGGCGCATTAAAATCACTTAATTTTTTATTATTTAACCATTTTATTATACTAATTGTTTGAAACCTAATTATTTTTACTCTTTCATAATAAACTATATGTCTTGTAAGCCAGCTTGAACTCGTAAAATAAAAGCTTGAGCTTGAGCTGAAGCTCAAACTCGAATTCAATTAATTAATCAAACTCAATCTCCAACCATCTCGACTTGACTTATTTACACCCTTTTGCTATTCATTGCCCAACACCTTCAACCCTATTTATAACACTCTATGTCAGATTTGTCACCACGTATATTCAAGTAATACAAGTAGAATTACATAATAAGACTTAATAAAATTTCTTTTTAGGTTGTCTAAATCTTCCTTCCTCTAAATATCTTAGTATTCACAGCGAGATTTAGGGTGGTTGGTGGGCGAGCACAATTGAGAACCTCCCATCGCGAATTTAAATCCTCTCTACTACAGCCTCGCCTCTTCAGTGGGGCAAAGCAAGTGTGGGTCTGATGCCGGTGGGTGGCCTCTCGATTTTTCGCTGAGAGATTAGTTACGCTGTCAAACACTCTCTTTAGAGTGACAACGAGAAAATACCCTTGTTATATAAATATCTTAGTATTTAGGCAACTCTCAATAACTTTGAAGCATTGTTAACATTTTCACCAAATTCGAGAAAAAAAAATCCCTTTCTCTACCCTTTGCCATATATATTTATTGAGCTTAAACCAGCCAAGTTCAATGGCTTATTTGCTTTCCTTATGGGCAGCTTCAAAAGCAAAGCAAAGCAAGGCGAAGTGTAGTGGTTCAAAGGCATGAAGTCGTTGGTCTCATTCAATATCATTATATCATATACAAATAAATGCCCTCTCTCTCCTCTTTCTCTCTCTCTCCTCTTTCTCTCTCTCTACTTTCTCTCTCTACTTTCTCTCTCCACCCCCTTCATTATGCGATGCACATGCTACATGATAGGTGTTGGGTAACCGGCCCATGAAGAACGGTCGTAAACTGCCCTGCACGATACCGAGGAGGAGAGCCGATGGCTTTGCTTAGATATTTAGCTTTAATGGAGATTTTAGTAATCTTTTCTGTCCTAATTTAGGCTTTATGTGAGGCGAATTTTTTATGTGAGTAGACCGGTCGTAGAATGCCGCTCGGATATCAACTAGCATGCGCCCCAGTATCAAAAGTAAGGGTGATGTCGCGCATTCTGATTGGTCTTTGGATGACGTTTGGCGTCCGCGCGCATAGAATAATTATTCTCATTTGAGACTGCTTTTTGCTACTTTATAATACCATTTGGGATAGTTTTTTTTTTCTATTTTCTAAAGAATTTTTTTAATAGAAAGTTGATTTTGAAAATAGTAAGGAAGCTATCTTAAATAAAACCCTAGCATTTAAGTGGGACCTAGTACATTTTTTTATTATTAATTTCTTCATCAAATTTATTATAAGATTTTAATTTGATTTTATTCGGTATCCGACCATTAAATGTTAAGGGGATTTGCTTTATTTATTTATTTATTTATTTTGACCAAAAAAAATTTGTTGAATGAGTGTAATTTGATGGGCATAGTTTTTTATTAATCAAAGATTGCCTTTGAATTGTGAAAGGTTCATTAGGTTTAATGATTTTGGTATTTTTTTTTAATTCATAAATTCGAGCCCTACATTTTTCAATTTATTGCTCATTATTTGAAATCGAAGTTTGTTATATTAAAATATTTTTTATATATTATATTGAGAAAGGGTGTAAATGAGTCGAGTCGAGCTCGAATCACATCTAGGTGACTCGATTCCCAAATTTAATTTTGGAAAATTCTAACTCGAATATGCCTCGAGATTCATGCCAATCAAAGGTTTTTGCTGATGTATCAATATTTGAGTTTATGAATTCTAATAAATTTTAAATTTATTTTATAACAATATTTTTTAAATGAGCAGGTTTAATGAATTGAGACAAGGCTGGCTCAAATTTGACTTGTTAGTTCATCAAGTTTGACTCACAATCCATTTATTGAGCCGAGCTTGTGCAAGCTCACGAGCCTACTTGACTCACTTACACTGCTAATATTAAGTCATATCACATCGCAATTTTTTTTGCTCATATGATTTTAACATAATCATAAAAATAAATTAAATTGTGTCATTAATGTTCAATAATGAAAGAGATCTAATAAATTTGAATTAAGATGATCTTGGAGAAGTAATCTTTTGAGAACAATGATTAATTTTGGGTGACTGTAGCTACTTGTAAAAATAGTTGTAGAGTTACTATGAAAAAAAAAATTAAAACATTTATTTTAATTCAACTTCAAATATTTTAATTTTTTTATCTATAATATTATAAAATATTTAATTATTAAAAGCTGTATCTCATAACATAAATTCTTGAAAAATAAAAGTAAAAAAAAAGTACCTAAATATGAGTGTGAAAATTTTGTAAAAGCAAAATAATAATAAAAAAAATTGACTCTAAGGGCATCTCCAACCAAACTCTATTTCATTACATCAAAAGAGAATATTCTGAGCATATTCTTTTCTCAATCGAAAAAATGGCATTTGCAAGCAGTGTGATGTGAATATTGACGTTGCATTGCTCACGTAGCGAGAATGACACAGATTTTTGCATTTGAGTGGAATAGTCACGGACGAAAAATGCTAGTTTAGCGTTCGGTTGGAGATAGCCTAAAGTAAGAGAGATTATTAAGTGCAAAGTCGTGACACAAAGAACCATTCATCTATAACTGCATTTTTGTTATTCACAGTCACAAAATCGAACGGTTCTCTATGTTCAGACTCTGTACGTAATAATCTCTTCTAAAGTACACCCTAAATCAACGTGATTATTTATTTTTATTAGGCTTCAAATATTGCCGTGTGGACAATGGCACTCCTTTTGTTGTCGATGACTTTTCAACCGTTTTTAGTTAAATCCTTAAAAGAAATCTCTTTCAACGTTACTACTTAGACCATTTTCAAGAGCATCTGCCCACGTTTTACTTAACGCTAAGTCAATATTACTTAATGATAATATAATGCTCATATTTAGGCCTATCTTAATGCCAATAAAGAAATAAAAAAATTTAGATTTTGGTTCACAAAACTTATTGTCTATTCAAATACAATTTTTTTGGTGTAAGGTATAGGCTTTAAAAATTATTTGGAAATCAAATGTACTCAAAATAATATAAATTTATTATAAAATATATGATGATGCTGATGACATTAAAATCATCTTATTGATGGAGGTTATGGGCCTTAGGATGCAGAGGTGCATCCTAAGTCCCTGTGGCCACATCGATAATAGGTTGAGGGGTTTTTCGATTGGAGAGATTATTTCAAGCGGAAATCGGACACAAAGAATCATTCGGATTTGTTTCTGTGAACAGTAAAAGTTCACAGAGACAAAATTGGACTATTATCGGTGTCCCATCTCCGCACATAATAATTCATCATACGATTGGCCTTCAAATATTTTCATAATGATTTCAGCATAATAATGGAGCTCAAATATATTGAGATTCATTTATCTTTGGACATTTTCAGCTCTCAAGGCATCCTGACTACAAATCTCTATTTCACAAATCGTTGAAAACAAATTGTTATTTTTGAGGAGGCGAATATTTTGGCACAAACACTATATATATATATATATATATATATATATATATATATATATATATATATATATATATATATATATATATATATATATATATATATATATATATATATATATATATATATATATATATATATATATATATATATATATATATATATATATATATATATAAATTCAACAAAAATAACTATAAATCATATACATAAAAATATTTATATATTCATTTCTTCAAATTATAATTTAAAATTGTCAGGAGATTTCAACAATATCAATCTATCATATTTAAAGCTCTTGACTACAAAAGAATAGAACAAAACACATAAATAAAAGAAAATCTAAAAAACACCGATCAACCTCACTCCCGAATGTCCTGACCCCTCTTCAGATCTGAAGTTAATAAAAATCACATAATGAGTTTATAAAGCTTAGCAAGTAACTAAAACTTACCAATGCCTTCAATGCAAGAAAAAAAGATTCAATATTCTTGCTCTAGTTATAATCAAAATCAATCATTAATTTATATGTGTAACATAAAATCTCTAAAATTAAGAATAAATCAATATGATCAATGAAGCTAAAAAAGATCTATCAAACTATAAGAAAATTGAATATAATGGCTATCAATCAATAGGTCGTGCTAATATGTTATGATATATTGTATCAGTATCAAAGCAAGTTTTATCAATACAACTTAAGTTCTATCTAACAATTAGTTCAATATATTATGACATAAATAAAATTATAAGTATAATTATGAAGACCAGGGCAGGACATTAAGTTTTTATGTGGTGTTTTCATTCTTTCATTTGTTATCTATCATATATATATATATATATATGTATATATATATATATATATATATATATATATGTATATATATATATATATATATGTATATATATATATATATATATATATATATATATATATATATATATATATATATATATATATATATATATATATGTAGATATATATATACATATATGTAGATATATATATACATATATGTAGATATATATATATATATATATATATATATATATATATATATATATATATATATATATATATATATATATATATATATATATATATATATATATGTATATATATATCTACATATATATATATATATATATATGTATATATATATATATATATATACATATATATATATATACATATATATATGTAAATCTCATTTAATCTTTCATTTATTTCTATTAATAATTTATTTTCATAGGTTGCTTTTATTAATTTTTTAAGAGTTGTTATCCTCTACCCGTTCATGTAATTTTGGTCAATCAGATAAATGCTAC
The DNA here is from genome assembly GCA_019514585.1 of Dendrobium officinale. Classification (NCBI taxonomy): domain Eukaryota; kingdom Viridiplantae; phylum Streptophyta; class Magnoliopsida; order Asparagales; family Orchidaceae; genus Dendrobium; species Dendrobium officinale. Next base: position 12,704,723 of record CM033682.1, read on the forward strand.
AACTATGATTACCCCCACCAATATTTTTTTAAAGGAAAGTCCATCGGTCCACCCTCATATGTAAGATATTATGTTTTAAAAGCTAACACATATTAATTATAGTGTTAACAACGAACATTCCTTTCTTACATATAAATGCTATATTTTTCTATGTAAGGTAAGTAAATATCATGTATGAATTACAGTATTTCATAAAACATAAAGAAATCTACAAAATTTATATATTATGCATCTACTTCAGAAAATCATAGCTTTCAAATATAATCAAAATGCTCAAGAAAGGTCATATCTATCATTATGCGATGGAAGTTTGTTAAAAATCAAGAAATCACAACTTTTACTAGTTTTGACCAAAATTAAAATTCATAAAACACAAAATATATAAAATCATTGAAATCAAAGGTAGGGTAATGATTGCCATCTAGGAACGAGAAAACTTTTTAATTGGATTTATCGGTAAAAACGACCATAAGATCTTCAAATCCTAGCTTATGGAAATTTAGGGTAATATTTAACTGTTCAATTCCATACCCTAAATTTGGGATATTATTTTATTTGGGAAATTTAAGGGTCATGTCTTAATGATTTCATTTAGCTATGAGAGGATATGGAAAGAATATGAATAATGTAAGGAGAGTAGAAAATAGAAAAATAGTAAGCATCAATAAAAATTAGCAAAAACTCATAGACGAAGCCACCCAAAAAAGAAGACAAATTAATCCAAAAATAACTAGAACAAAAAAGAGACACGTTTAAACTCAACATAACTTATGGCTTTGGTGCTAGAGAGAATGCATCGTGGCTGCCGCTAAGACCGTCTGTGGGTGCGACCTCACAAATATAAAATTCACTCGGCATCATCAGTTATACACCAAATTCGACCAACTTGCCAATGGCCTTTTGCCAACCAATCTGAGATGTTGTGATTTAACATCTTGTATGATTAATAGTATGCTTCTTACTCTAAGAAGAAGCATTAGGTTGTTTCATTATCCATTAAAAAGGGTGAGTTGTCACACCATAGAATCTAATTTGTAAGAATTATTTTTTAACTTTTAATAAATAACAATTAGAATTACATAATTTCTTTTATTAATATAAATACTAACATAAATAAAACTATCAATTAAAACATCAATATATACATCAATATTTGTTTTACAAAAATCATGTATACTAAATATTTATACAATCATCTTATAACTATTCTATCATTAGTTTAAAAAAATAATTAAAACAAAAAGAAACAGAACTTAAGGAATCCTGGTCAATCTCACACTCATATTCCCTTGACCTGACCTGAAATTATTTAACCACATATAATGAGTTCTAAAGAGCCAAGCAAGCAACTAAATCTTATGACAAAAAAGTAATATGTCTGTTAGTAGTTAAATCATAGAAGTAATATTTATATGATTATGAATCTGTATAAAAATAGTAGAATTTGCAAATAATAAACTAGTATTGTACAAAATCTTAGTAAAGCAGCACAGAGGGGAACTAGTAAATAAGTAAATGTGCTAAATCAATAAACCAATCATCATATCAGCACTATCAATTAATAAAAAATTATATTGAGTGGGTAAAACTAAATCATCGATAAAGACTCTTGAAACTATATCAATATAATAAAATCTTATAATGATGTGCACATACTATCCAGTTATTTTATATCATTATCAAATCAATACCTTAATCACATGCTCCGTATATCACATACTTAATATGTCACATGTTCAGTTCTAGTATAGTAAATCAATAATAATAACAATAAGAGTGAATCAATAGCGTTATCAATAACAATTTAGTAATAATATCAGTGTATATATCAGTGCTAGTAAATCTAGTAGCCATAATAATAAAATAATATAATAATAATAATAATAAATTCTTATAATAATAATAATAAATCAATACAATATCAATAAAGTCATACATTAATAGTGAATCCGTGACATATATTTCAATAGTCATACTGAACAAGTAAGAAGTTCTAGCTATCACTGTATTTTTCAATAATTACTAATCGGTAGTTGATAATTATTGACTCAATTATTGACCTTATCTGTATATGAGCTCATCCTAAACTATAACTCCTAATATTCAGCTGTGATGCCCCAAGATCTAACTTGGAAAGAATGTCAATCAATTTTCCAAACAATTTACCAGAGTTATCTAAAACCTTCAATTAACCAGTCTATCAAACATCTATAAAATTTAAAACATCAATATACAAGTTGATCTATAACTCAAAAGGTCATGAACAATACTCAGGAACTACACTACAATCATCAGTTCTGAAATCTATCCTGAGTACAAAAGAATCAAATCAATCAAAAGACAAAAACCTGAAGATCCGGATCAATTCCTATCTTCTGCTCCCTTGCCCTGACCTGAAAATATCAACCACATATAATGAGCTTTACAAAGCCCAGCAGGTCACCTAATACCTATAACTGAAATCAAAGCACGGCGATGCTATCAATATGCATGTCAGTCAATCAAATCATATCGGTCAATGGTCAATGAATCTATGCAATACGGAAATCCAGTAGTCAATAAAACGAGTCAATGCAGCGGTAGACGAATCGATAAATCAACTCAATAAATCAGTACGTGAAATCTCAAGAGAATCCATCGATCAGTCAAATCAATCGTATCGAACCAATCTATCGTATCAAAGCAAATCTCTAGTATCAAGTCGGTAAAATCAATCGGAAAATCAATACGATAAAGCAATAAGATCAATAATAAAATCAATAAATCCGTCAAATCAATCAATCAATCTAATCAATGAATCCGTACGATAAATCAATAGCAGCAGCAAGTCAAATCGATGAAGCATCAATGGTATCAATGAGTCTATGAATCTATGCCGTCCATATTCATATAAATATCAATAATCAAGTAGTATCAATGCTCAATGAAATCAATGAATCCGTACAATAAGAAATCAATTCGATCAATCCAATCGGAAATCAATAAATCGATGCATATCATTCAATGGTCTTACTAGACAAGTACAAACGCTGGCTATGTTGCTGTTGTAGAATCCGTATTGCTGTTGTAGATGTCTATATGTTGGTTCTATCAAGAAGAGTCGTCACTCTTTTGCCCGTCGGCCGCCCGTCGGCGTATAAAACTCCTTATAACTCCCTCTATGATCCATGATCCATGATCTATGATTTAAAGGAAAGCCCGTCGGCCCACCATCCTGTACAGGTCAAGTCTATCTCCAACCAACGTTCAACCATGTTCCCACTTGTCTTTCAGTATCAATAGTCAATAGTCAATTCAATATAAGCAATCTAAAACAATCATATCAATAGTCATGCACATGTCAATTCAATCTATCAATTCCAGAAAATTCGGAAATCATACGAAAATCGGGCAGCGTAACGGCAGTCGGTCAAATTTACACAAAAATCCTGCAAAAAGACACAAATTCCAAATCTTTCTAAATTACAGACGAAGATCCATAACATCAATATAAGACTATTGCCCTATAGAAATCAAATCAAATTAAGTCCCGATAATTTTCTATTCGATTAAAATCACGTAGAATCAATTCTGACCAGTAAAATCTTCGTAGAATACAGTCAAATCGTGTGCAATAATCATATCTATAACATATCAAAAGTTGTGCGGTGAAAGTTGTGCCAAATTCAAATCACGTCGAAAAGTCGACTACGAAAACACAAAACAAATCATAACACAGTCAAAACTCAATATCTTTGAAAATAGAAATAGGGTTCGGAGTCCTTACCACAAGATCTACACTTTTCCCAACAGCAGCGTCGGACGAAAAGCGCTCCGCAGCCTCCAAAACCAGGTTTTCTCTTTTTCCTTTTCTCTTTCTCTCTCTAAAATCAGATATTTTTTATTTTAAAATATTTTCTCTCTCATCAAAACAACCTGATTTTCATTTATCCTTAGTCGGATCGGCCCGGCCGATCGCCAGATCATCCCAGGACGATCAGACCAAAAACGATCGGCCTGGACGACTCCCAGAACTATTCTCAGGCCGATATTTTCTACAGTGCCGATCGGCCTGGACGATTTCCAATCGTCCTGGACGATCCTGAGAGGAAAAATCCAAATCAGAGAGGAACAGTAAGGGAACGAGGTCTCACAATTCAGTTCTATGATTGGCAATCATATAATTATCAAACATTTAACTTACACTCACCTCATTGGTGGCCCACAATCCATCAAACTACGCTTCAATCATTAATACATTAAATCATCTTTCAATCAATTAATCAATGAACATACACTAAACTATAATCACTTAAATAATTATAACCCTACACTACAATCAGATAGCCCAGTGCACAGCCCTGTATCGTGCTCTGACTTCTTGATCTCAATCATGTCAATATCACTTCACTAGGAGCTACATACATCAAATCATTCATCACTGGATATTTAAGCTAGTGATTGATCAGGTTGATATTGGGCTAGCTCAGGCTAGCCCAATTGATTATGCAGCCTAATCACTTCCAATTAAACCTCAAACAATTTTTAAATTTCATCAAACCTCCCTGAACATCACTCATAGTAAATTGGACTTAACTAACCACCTTGATTCAATCCCTAGCTGACTTGGTCAACTAAATCTAGTTTTGGTCCAGCCAAGTCAACCTATGTTTATCTTGCTCATGCATTCAAATCAAACCTATTAAATCCCTATAATCACTTAATTATATGAATCAAGCACATTCAAACCATTATTGAGTCAACCATTGATAGTTTGAGAGGGTCAAACCATCAAAGATGGTCAAACTTCTTATACATTTGACAACTGTTAAGTATTGATTTAGTTTTAGGATTATCTTGTTCATGCATGCTACCACACTCTTGTTAACCTCTATAAATAGAAGCCTTGTATGATGTATTGGTTGGGGAAAATTAATGAAGCTTGAGGTATTTTCCTCCCCAATTGATGTCTCTCTCTCTCCCTCCCTCCCCCTTTCTATCTCTTGCAAGAAGATCTCTCAAGATCTTCCTCCTTAGTTTCAACAATTTGGTATCAGAGCCCTGATGGCAATCTTGAAGGAGGAATGTGTTCTTGAGGTGTTTAAGTTGCCGATAAACACGCGGAGTGGACGGGTTGCACGCGAGGCTGCTGGATCGGACCATTGGAGAAAATTACGCGTGCGTGAGCACAGACGCAAGGCACGCGGAGGAAGGCTGACGCATCGGGATGAGCTGGCCTGAGTCTGGCTCACGTGTGCTGTGCGGGATTTCTCCCATATGCAACTCTGTACAGAAGATCAAAAAAGACGGACCAGGAGGAAGAGAGTTGTCTCACTGGAATCTGAGCGGGATAGGCTTGATCGGAGCAGACGAAGGCAAGGTCCTCATGCAGGCAGTTCATGCGGGATCAATCAGAGTTCCATTCTTGATCGCGGATTGGACGGATGGCATAGGTCGGCTAGGAGGTCGGAGTTCACCGAGGATCCAGAAGCCGGCTGGACTAGTTTGGACGCCGGACTTGGTCCGACGGGGTTACCGGCGGACAGGAGGAGACGGAGCCTCTGTCTGGGATCAGAGGCAAGTAAAGCAAGTCAGACGATCAAGTTGGGGCTACAGGACTACATCGTGCGATCCTAGCAGCAAGAGAGAATATGAGCAGGACTTCTTGTAGTTATTGCTGATCGAGATGAGGGAGAAGGTAGAGAATCATATTCAGGTGGAATTTCAATCAAGGTGGAGAATTATAGGAGCATGTTGAAGCATCAAGAACCTCGTGGAGGCAAGATGGTCGCGAACTCGGGATCTGACGGTGGATCGTGCGAAGTCGCAGGAAGGAGCACGTGTGTCCAGGGCGATCGGTTGGATTGCAACAAGTTTAGATTCTTGTGACTAGTGGTTCTTTGTTTTGTAAAACTAAATCAAGGTGGAGATTGTTAAGTATTGATTTAGTTTTAGGATTATCTTGTTCATGCATGCTACCACACTCTTGTTAACCTCTATAAATAGAAGCCTAGCTTGTATGATATATTGGTTGGGGGAAAATTAATGAAGCTTGAGGTATTTTCCTCCCCAATTGTTGTCTCTCTCTCCCTCCCTCTCCCTCTCTATCTCTTGCAATAAGATCTCTCAAGATCTTCCTCCTTAGTTTCAACAACCACTTATTCAAACCTCAACTTCGTTACTTTAAATCCTTGGCATTTCATTCCACTTGCATGTGCACTCTCCCATGTTCACCTCAGTAGTCAATTTAACCAGTTCACTAGTCAAATAAATCAAATCATTTTAATATGCCTATTTCCCTATGAAGCAATTCATTCAAGTAGTTCAAACTCATTCTAGTACATTCCTAAGCACCCTCTAAACATAACCTAAATAATAGATTATTCCTAAGCAGCTCCAAGTGGTCCCACTTCCCCATGTGAAGAAAAAATGACCTATACAAGTCATTATAGCTTGCTTTGATGATTCCCTTTCCTTCTAACCACCTATGGACACTTGTCGAACATCTAAATGCTCCCTTAAGCCATCACAATCATCCAAGCAAGCCTTAGGGTTTAAATTGAGCAAAAGGAAAATTTCATTCATTTCAACCTATCTTACGGAGCAGGTTTGATGCTCCATATGTGTCTTGGAAAAAAATCCTGAAGGAAGTGCGCGACATGTGGTTTAGGGAGTTTGATATTAGTAAGTTGTAGTATTATTAACATCTATTCATATTTTATTATGCTAACAAAGAAAATATTTTTTGTTCTAATTTATTATATACAATAAGATTTGTATTAGTTGTCTAAGTGTGGTACTCATATCTAAGTAAAATTTGAGAAACACAGAGCAACTCACATGCGAGAAATTTTCACATATATTAGGAGGACAACAAAGCAATTACTTTGAATTGAAGAGGGTGTATGGATCGAGCTTATTAGTGCTTGGGGAAATTAAATTACATAGTGAGGAGGGAGCAGAACAAACATAATTGAACTTTTGACATGCAGGGCCTGGGTAAAGTCCCTCCATACTAGGGGCTCAGTTTTACATACTAAGCATATGCGAGAATTGGTAAGAATTTTAATAGATTTTATTATTTTTTTTTTATTATGCATGATAATCTAGGTATAATACAAAAGGAGATGCTTGATAGATAATCCGCTACAAATTGAGTTGCACAGTAACACCCACAAGGACCAAGAAGACCAACAGTGGGTGAATGAGCGACCGAGGAGGGCAGATATGCAAGTATATCAGATTACAATACTTAGAGAATATTATAAATGACAATTGTATGATTATTATTCTTAAGTTATATTTTGTAGGATGAGTATACACGATATTGAGAGAGCCAGACTGTAGCTGGAGAGGGATCCTCTGAGGGTTCCGCAAATATTTTTTACTATACCACTTGGTCGCATGCGGTAGGTAGAATGCAAAAGGGTTGAATTTATGGGTTAGAATATTCTATCTCTAGCTACTATGCAAACAGTCGGGAGAGTTTATAACTTGATAGCAGATATATAAAATGTCTGAAAATCACAAGTGGAGATCAACATTTAGATATAGGATGAGCTTCGGAGTTTGAGAGATCAGATTGGTGGAAATCACCTTTCACTTACATCGGCTGAGTAGGAGAGTGAGGATATAGATTTTGCTTAGATTATATGTAGGGGTGTCAATTTCGGGTCACGGTTCGGGTTCGGGTCGAACCCGGAACTGACCCGGGTTCAAACGGGTCGACCCTAATCCGACCCGGGAAGATAAACGGGTCGGAAATCCGAACCCGGACCCGACCCGACCTTATTGGCTGCTGGCGGACGGCGGCGCGGCGGGCGAGAGCGGGGGCAGACGCGATGGCGCGGTGGGCCGTGGGCGTGCTGGGAAGGCAGCGCGGGCAGGCGGGCTCCGCGGGCAGGTAGAGCTGGGCAGCCCCGCAGGCGGGCTCCGCAACATGCAGCGCGGGCAGGCGGGCAGGCTCCGCGGGCAGGCAGCGGCAGCGCTGGGCAGCGCGGGCAGGCATCGCGGGCAGCACGGCGGGCAGGCGCGGGATTCAAATTTTTTTGAATTAAACGGGTTTGCGGGTTGACCCGGCAACCCGCCGGGTCAACCCGAACCCGACCCGTTTTTTAAACAGGTCGAATCTGTGAACCCGAACCCGACCCGTTTTGAAATCGGGTCGGGTTCAACCCGGATTTTCCGGGTTGGGTCCGGGTCGGGTTTTCGTGTCGTGTCAAATATTGACACCCCTAATTATATGTGTAGGGGTTCTTGATGTATTTTACTTTTTTATGTATAAAATTATGTTTACATTAGTAGTATTATAGTAATTGTATAACAGTTGGAATATAATTGTCTATTTGAGCAGTTGGTATATGATTGTATAAAATTATGCTTCTTATGTTTATTTTAGCATTTATGTTGAAATATAAGCATTATTAATTACTATTTTTAATTTGCTTGGATTATTATTGTTGAAAGCTCAATAACTGATTGTAGGTGCTATTTTTTAATTAATGATATAGGTTTCCGACAGATTTGTGGTGGAATTCTGCCACACCATGGAAACGACGTCCATGTATCGTATTTTGTGAAAGAGCAGTCCGTCATAAATTACAGCAGATTTATGGCGGTATTTTCATCACAATTAACGACGGCAATTCCGCCGCAATTTGGGGCTGAAATTCCGCCGCAAATTCGTAGTAATTTGCGACGGAATTTGCATCAGGAAGCTAAAATGAAAGCATCGTTTTCGCATAATCAATTCCATTGTAAATCCGCCGCAAAATATTTGTGACGAATGGGTTCCATCACATTTACTTTTGCGATGCGACTTTTACTGTCGGAAAATTTTTCGTCATAAATCTGCTGCAAACTAAAATTTGTGACTGATTTATATTGTTTTACATCTGATTTATCGGCCGCAAAAACCTACCTTTTATGTAGTTTCATATTCATTTCTCAAGTTATTAAAATACTAAAAATTAATAAATTTATTTGATTTTACAAATAACTAAATACGTTTCATATAATCAATATTTTGTTTGTGCATGTAACATACATAAATGACCAAAATAAAATATTTCGAATAAAATTTTCAATTTAAAATTATTGAAAATGAGTATTTTACCTATTTAATTTACTTTTAGATTAATATAATATGAAAAATAATTATTAATTATATATTATACTCACATCAAAATAAAATAAGAATAATCGAATTTGAAGAAGAATATATCATTATATCCTAATCAAATATCTTTCCCACCAAAATGCCCCTTTAAGCGTAAATGTCATTCTTAAAGCCGCTGGTTAATTTTAACCTTTAATCACCGCGTCAAAGATATTCTTTAACGAATTTCGAAAGTCTTACCGCATAAAACTACTATGCGAACTACAGATCCTCCGTCAGGATACTCCTAATTCTACGAACGGCAGATCGTGCGCACGCATACAAACTTTCCTATGCGGGCATGTCGGTTGCCTCAAATTTCATCTAACTAATTAATACTTCCCTCGCAATACGCGCATTCTAATTTCAAAGTATTCTCACCCGCGAAGCATCCTTAAGCCCCACTTCTCCACCTCATCGCTGGCGCTCGCTCGAAGATTGGCTGTGGCCGCATGGTGCCAGCTTCGATTCCCCACCGCGGATCACCACAACGCGTTCCTTTTCTTTTAAATAGAAATTACCATAAGACAAATATGCCCTTACATTGAATGATAAACCCCCAATAGCCGAACAAACCAAAGGACTCCACCGACTTTTCACGGATCTTAGCTGTGGTTTAGCTGTTCGTGATATTCCCTTCGATTTCTATCTCTATCGCTTCCTCTCCCTTCCCCCTCTCAGGAAAAAACGAAAACCCTAGCCGTTTTTCTCTCTCCTCATTCCTCTCCCTGTAGCTGAAGGATGAGATGAAGAGTGGTACACAACTGCTTCTCATTCATCTCCTAATCCTCGCCGTCGCCACCGCAGTTGCAGGTGCGGGGGCGGGATTCACTAGCCGGGGGTTGAGTGACGCGGAGGCGGGGTATATCCGGCATCGGCAGCTTCTTTACTACCGCGATGAGTTTGGTGACAGGGGAGAGAAGGTTGACGTTGACCCATCGCTTTTCTTTCCCAACTCGCACCTCCGAAACGCCTACATTGCACTTCAGGCTTGGAAGCAGGCGATCATTTCAGATCCTTTGAATCTGACCGGGACATGGGTGGGATCTAATGTCTGCAAATATAAGGGCGTATTCTGCGCGCCGCTGCCGTCCAATCATAGCCTCATCGTTGTCGCGAGTATCGATCTCAACCACGCCGACATCGCCGGGTACCTGCCAGAGGAGCTCGGGCTTCTCACTGACCTCGCCGTATTCCACATCAACTCCAACCGGTTCTGCGGTACGATTCCACACCGCTTTGATCGCCTCCGCCTTCTCTTCGAGCTCGATCTCAGTAACAACCGTTTCGCCGGGAAATTCCCTGACGTTGTGCTACGTCTCCCTTCTCTTAAATATCTTGACCTCCGGTTCAATGAGTTTGAAGGCACGGTACCGTCTGAGCTTTTTGATAAGGATCTCGACGCCATTTTCATCAACAGCAACCGATTCCGTTTCGATATCCCTAACAACATCGGGAATTCTCCGGTCTCGGTCATCGTCCTCGCTAACAATCGCTTCGGCGGGTGCTTGCCGGCGAGCATTGGTAACATGTCGAAAACCCTGAACGAAATTATACTTATGAACAATGGGCTTAGATCTTGCTTCCCTAAGGAGATTGGACTACTTAAGAAGCTCACCGTGCTCGATGTGAGCTTCAACCAGCTAATCGGCCCGCTGCCGAACGAGATCGGCGGTATGCGGAGCTTGGAACAGCTCGATGTAGCGCACAATTTACTCTCTGGTCAGATTCCTGCATCGATTTGCAATCTCCCGCGTCTTGAGAACTTTACATTCTCTTATAATTTTTTCACCGGAGAGCCACCGGCCTGTATTAGGTTACCATCGTTTGACGATAGGCGAAACTGTTTAGCTGGCCGACCGGCGCAGAGAACGCCTGCGCAATGCTCTGCGTTCGGGCGTCTTCCCGTCCGCTGCAGTTCGTTCAACTGTGCACCGTTTGTTCCATTCCTTCCCCCGCCACCGCCTCCATCCCCGCCGCCACCTTCACCGACTGTCTCACCACCACCTTTGCTGCCCGTCTCACCGCCACCTATAGTTCCATCATCGCCTCCAACACCTGTAGTTTTTCCGCCTCCTGTTCACCCATCGCCTCCCCCATCCCCTGTTCCACCTCCCCCATCCCCTCCATCACCTTCTACTCCATCCGCCTCTCCTCCGCCTCCACCGTCACCTTCACCTCCTCCACCATCTCCACCTTTGTCATTTTCACCGCCACCTCCATCTCCTCCTCCATCATCTCCACCTTTGTCATTTTCACCGCCACCTCCATCTCCTCCTCCACCTTCTCCATCACCGCCACCTCCTTCACCTCCCCCACCATCCCCTCCGCCACCCTCTCCACCTATATCTTCTCCTTCTCCACCACCACCCTCACCGCCACCACCATCCCCTCCGCCGCCTTCTCCACCTCGCCCTTCTCCATTCTCACCTCCAAATTTTGTTGCCACCACCAGCCTCTTTTCCCACTCCACCGCCACCACCACCTGAGCAACCTACTCCGCCCTATTGCATTCGTTCTCCACCCCCACCACCCAATTCGCCCCCACCGCCCCAATTCACCTCCACCGCCGCCAAGCCTGCATTCCCCTCCTCCTCCAGTGTACCCATCTCCTCCACCTCCGCCACATTCACCTCCACCACCTAATTCACCACCTCCACCACCTAGTTATCCTCCTCCGCCAGTTTTTCACTATCCTTCGCCGCCTCCCCCACCCAATTCACCACCTCCACTTCCTTGCATCGAGCCTCCACCGCCACCTCCACCTCCATGTATAGAACCACCATCACCTACTACATCACCACCCCCTCCTCAATCACCGCCACCATCTCCCATTCCTTACTTTCCACCATCATCACCATCACCCCCTCCACCTTCACCACCTTACTCTTCACCTCCACCTCCTTCATGGTCCCTCCCACCACCATATCACTTTGAATCCCCACCTCCTCCCTCTCCCTCACCACCTCCACCCTACTACTACCATCATGAATCCCCTCCCCCACCTTATCCATCACCACCACACCGCCATACCATTATGAATCCCCAACCCCGCCTTCTCCATCACCACCTCCACCATACCACCACTATGAATCCCCACCACCACCTTCTCCATTACCGCCGCCACCACATCGACATGAATCTCCACCACCTCCCCCTTTTCGCTATGAATCTCCGCCTCCACCTTCACCATTACCACCGCCACCATACCAATATAAATCTCCACCCCCACCTTCTCCATCACCACCTCCACCATCACCCCCACTTCCTTGTGAAACTCCACCCCCACCTTCACCACCAGTATACGAAGGTCCATTGCCACCCGTAATCGGAATCTCTTATGCATCTCCTCCACCTCCTACCATCCCATACTACTGATTCTTTGAGAATCACCCTCAACTTTTCCCTTCACTCCATCCAAAAGCAAAGGCATTTGTTCTTTAATTTGTTTTAAGCTCTTATCATCCATGTCTATTATTGTTGTGGTGATGGAGAACTGTAAAGCAAAAAAAAAAACATTCAATACTGTTCTTTTGTGATGGCGATACTAAATGGAACTAAAATCTGCTGCAAATTGAGAAGAGGAAGGCTGGCATTGAGGGTCGAAAATTCTCTCCTTATTTGTTTTTTCTCATATTATGGGTGTTGCTTGAGTTGTGAATAAGCTGCTGAAAGAGGGAGGAGATTATTTAGATGCCGAAACATGAATGTATAGCGTATATGAGATTTCCGGTGGATCATTTGTGGTACTATCCCTCTTCTTCTATACTTTGATTTATTTCATTTCATAAATGATTATGTTTACTTAAAACTCTCTCTTCTTCCTCATTAATTTCTTCAACTGTTTCATTCATATCTTGTGCTTGTTTGATGAGTTTTTTTTTTTTCTTTCTAAGAAGTGATTAAAGTAGCTTTAGTTCTGTTCAAGAACTTTTTCGAAGCGCCCGTTTGGCTCTTTTTATGCGTGGCAACGTGGGATGACATTGGAGTGCTACAAATCTAAAATTTTGTGAGGAGATATCTGAAGGAAATTTTTTATTTCTTTATTTTCTTGAGATTGATGAATGATAAATTATAAATTATTCAGTTGAAATTTAGCTCGGTTGGTGGTTGTGCTTGGTTGGGAACCTTCATCCTGAGCTCTATTCGCTTGAGGCCTCAAAGCGTCAGCTTTGGGTATAGTGGTGTGAGTGGTCCGATAGGTCGGTCAGGTTCAATGATGCAAGGAAGCGAACGGTTCCTCGTCTCCAAAAAAAAAATAGAAATTTGTGATTTTAGAGAAATAATTTTTATCTCTAAGTATTAAATCATCAATTTTATTTCATTAAAAATAATAATATGTTTTTATTAGGATTTTTTAATTATAACAAGTATTTATTTGGTCTAGTATGAATTTTAATTAATTTAGAATATTTTCACCAATTTTTATTATAAAAATATCAGTTTTAAAAAAATGAAAAAATAATTATTATTTTTTTATGAATGTGTTAATATGATGTGTTATGATTTTAAACGATTTTCTTCCGCTAATGATGTGATATAATTATGCTTTGTGATTTGCAGCTGCGTCATTCCGTTAATCACGTAGTTAATTGACTAGTTCGCCTCATCGTGCCCGTCCCTTTCAGCTCCCTTGCTTACAAATCTGCAATCACATTCGTTAAATGTCGCTTCATTGCATGCCATGATTCTCCGAATAATAATCCAAAGCAGTCTAATTGATTTGGAAAAAAAAAATATGGATATCATGATATGAATTATAAATTTAATATTTGTAGTATATTAATATTAAAATAAATGCAATAATAATAATTTTTTTTCAATTCATTTTATATCAAACTAATATTTTATAAATTTATGCAACTGAAAGATGGGTTATTAGTATGATTTAATTTTTTTAATATTTGTATCAAGATATTTTGAGATTAATGATATATATCAAATCCTTATGTTGCATTAATTTGAATATAAATTTAATTATATTTAAATTTATTTTATTTATAAATTATATTGGAATATTCTTTTTTTTTTATTTTTTAATTTTAATAAAAATATTCCTGTTCTGACAATAAAATTATTTTTGAAAAAAAGAAAACATTATGGATCTTCTTGTGCAAATAGAAATGTTAATGAATGGGTTGTGAATTGTGATTATATTCTAAACAAATAAGTTTTCATAAATTAAGTTAGAGCCAATCTCTTGGGCCTAATTGATGGCCCACTTCTTCCTGGGCCGAGAAGATCCACCATTTTAATGGGCTTACACATTTTAGTCTGTAGTACAAATATTAATCCTTAGCAGATAAGTTTGCATAAATGAAAGTTCCGGAAAGATAACCAGCTTTCATGGGTCTAATTAATAGACCACTTCGTCTTGGGGCCTAGAGGATGCACCATGCTAATGGGGTTAGATATTTTAATCTAACGATCTAGCTTTATCTATTAAAGAAGCGTCAAATAAGATTTCTTTTCGGAAGAAATTATTTCGTGTGCTCGTCGGACTGTCTAGAGATGAATCAGAATATGTCACATTACCTGGTACACAGCAGTACACAGCAAAATGATGATGTGATGGGTTATGAGTCACCTTTAGATGGTGTCTGATGATTGCACGCAATAATTTCTCTCTTTCGGGACAACAATTTTTTAATTTAAATATTTTTTAAAGCAATAAAAATTAATAATAATTAAAAGCTATGCTAAATTAAGAATGAATAAAAACATATTTGATTGTTTATCATTTACAGGGAAATTCAAACGTTTCGCCTTTAAAGGTAGAAACTAAGAAAATCTTTTTATAAATAAAATATTTGATCGACTTAAGAGAAAATAAAAAGTAAAAAATATATTTCTCATAAAAATTAAATTTTAAAATATATTTTCTAAATAATATAACTTAAGCCACAACATCTCCAATATTATAAAATATAAAATCTAATTTTAGTATTTCTATTTTGTTCTATTTAATGAATTTTTTGCAGTTTCTATTTCTATTTCTTATATAGACAAACTTATTTTCTTAACTCATGCTAATAATTTATAATATCTTCTTGCTATATTTTTCTTTATTAAAATTTAGATACTTAATAAATTTAAATATATTTTCTTATTTTATTACTACTTAAAATAAATTTATAATTATTTAATTTTTTTAATATTTAGTTAATTCGTGCAATTAAATTATCTAAGAATCATATATCAGCTAATGTCTAAAAATCACCATCTTCCCTCTTTTACGCCCGCGCTTCCTTCCAAAAACGTTCCGTTTCTGCATCATTCATTCCATCGGCTCTTTTCCTTAGCAATTTTGATGGCAATTTCAACGATTATGTTAACTTCCCTCTTCTTCTTCGCGGTAGCGACCGCGATCGCAGATGCGGCGACATTCAATGTGACGGAAATGGCTTTCGATGATGAATACCTACCATTGTTCGGCGAGCGCAACCTCCTGCGCTCCGCCGACGGACGGACAGTCAAGATTCTCCTGAATCAACATTCAGGTAAGCAATTTCAGTATTTCACCCTCTGATATCTCATCACCATGTCTGATTGCACGATCTTGTAATACAGGGTCAGGATTCATTTCTTCGAACTTGTATTATCACGGTTTGTTCAGTGCGTCGATAAAGCTCCCGTCTGCATACACTGCCGGCGTCGTAGTCGCATTCTACGTATGATTTATTTATTTATTTTTAAAATGAGATAAATTTAAATAATAATAATAATAATAATTTAGATGTCGAATGGGGATATATTTGAGAAGAATCATGATGAACTGGACTTCGAGTTTTTGGGCAATCTTTGGGGAAGAGAATGGAAGGTTCAGACCAACGTGTACGGGAATGGGAGCACAAGTCGGGGACGAGAGGAACGGTATCGACTTCCTTTTGATCCGACGGCTGAGGCTCACCGTTACGCTATTGTTTGGACTAATACCACAATCATGTACGCACGAATCTCCATGCAATGAACTTTTATTTTATCCGGTCACCTGACGTAGCTCTACGTTCGGACGTCAATAAAATAGTGCCACATGTTCTCACTATTTACAATGCGGCCCGACAACCCCAACCAGAATGGAGACTGGATTGCTATGGTCGCGTGTTGCTAGGTATTGCTCAGTATTGGTCGATTTTGCTCGGCAATAACGAGAAATATCATTCTGTGAAGACCAATACCGAGAAAAACCGACCGGTATTGCTCTTCACAGAGCGATATTTTTCATTATTGCCAAGCAATATCAAGCAATACGCGAACATAGCAATCCCAGGTCAAGTCGTCGGGCCGCGCAGTATTGAGTAAGACCAAGTAGCGACATGTTATTGGCTTCCGAACATAGAGCTATGTCAGGTCGCTTACCTAATAATTGTTCCCATGCAATCGCCATTAAAACAATCTCACACTACTGCTAATTGATTACATTTTCTTAATCAAATATTGATACAGATTTTACGTCGATGAGATTCCGATAAGAGAGGTAGTGCGAAGTCCGGCGATGGGCGGCGACTACCCATCAAAGCCCATGCTAATCTACGCCACCATCTGGGATGGCTCCAACTGGGCCACTTCCGGCGGAAAGCACAAAGTCGACTACAAATACGCACCTTTCGCCAGTGATTTCTCTGAGCTCATCCTCAAGGGCTGTCGTCTTGATCCCATACAGGAGTTGCCTGCGCATGCGCAGTGCCATGAGCAGGAGCTCGATATTGCTGTTGCAGACTACTCGGTGATGACAGAGCAGAAGCAGAAGGCCATGATGCAGTTCAGACGAGAGTACATGATCTACAGCTTCTGCTACGATGAGTTGAGATATCCATCCACCTTTCCTGACTGCAAAATCGTGGAGGAGGAGAAGGAGAAGTTTGGAAGGACAGGGCATGTTATGCGACGTCCGTCGTCAAAGCCTGAAGTAATGAAGGCAGCTCTGCCTGTGCGCAAACGAAGGCCGAAGAGACGCAATCAAGCCAGGAGTAGAATTATCATTAGTGAAACAGCCGAAATATGATTATATGTTTGTAGATCGATGTCTTTATTTGAGATTGTTTACTTACTGTTTCATAGTATGATGATTATTGATAATTATAATTAATTGTTCTATAATGATTTACTTTTTAAATAAGTTATTATCTTGTTTAACGCATTTAATGTAGAGAAAACATAGTTTGCTGTATAAATTGGTGATTACTATATCATATTGTGACTAATTTAAGTTTACTTATTCTTTTTATTTGGGCTGTATTTGAGTAGTTTGTAGTTTTTTTTTTTCCACTTCATTGGTCTGAGTTGAGTAAATTAATTTTATCACATCAGTATCCAATGCATGCATGAAAGGAAAAATAATATGTATGCATGTCAATCTATCAACACATCATATATAAGATTGTGCTGATGGTTTTACTCCATACAATCAAGCATTTTTCACCGTATTCTTATTAGTCAGTTATACTAACACTATACAACCTTTTCACCAGTGATGTATATGACTACTCCGTACATGTTCTTAAAATTTATAATACCTGAACCACAAAATTCAAAAGAAAAAAATTATATTTTTTTATAACCATTAATTGATAATCTCAAGTTCTTATAAGAAAAATCCTCACATATAACATCTCAACCAAATCTCAACCAAATAACATTTTTTCCTTAGAGCTGCATTGCTTTAGACCATTGACGATTTACCAGCTTATGGTATGTTATCGGGCTGGAGCACAACAGGAAAATTAAGTTGCCCTTACTAACAGCTCCATTAACCTATCCTTACCCTCCTTACCACCACCATTATTATCACCCACCTCATGTGCTGCTAGAACATGGACCATCAACACAAGCAAAGGTTGGTGGTAGAAGATAAGCGTGTATATATAGAGCTTGATGGCGATACGTAAGTTTAGTTATTTTATAAAATTATTGTAATTTAATATGTTATATATCATTGACAAAAAATTTACATACAGCTTCAATTCCTTAAGGTAGCCTATCCACAAAATTCGTGATATTATATGGAGCAAATATGATGTTCCTTACTTATTATGGAAGAATATCCCAAAGGAAGTAGGGATATGTCATTCAGATAATTTTAAGTATATTTATTGGCATTACTTAAAATTTTTTATTTAATTTATATTAATATTATTTATTATGTTTATATTTTACAAAAAGGTTTTAGGTAGTTGCCTGAACATGGTACGAAGATCAAAACAAATTTTGAGATGAGATGCTCTACTCTTTTTAGAGACATGTTCATGAATATTAAAAATTCTGAGTAGCGTCCATTATGGAATGGTGAGGTAGTATGGGCTGATTTGAGCAGAATTTAGGCGAGCTATTAGTTCACCAAATTGAGAGAGTAGAATAAGCAAAATAGAGCATCTGATTATAGGGCTTTAGAAAGCTCTCTTCATACCGGTGGTTTAGTGCCTCAAACGAAACATATACGATGACCGATAAAATATTATTTTAATTAGTTTCATAAATATATGTATATTATTTTAACTATATTTTTTATTTGGAGAAAGAGTATCTTGGTCGGGAGTCGATACCATTAGAGCTGCATATGAAGTCTCACAAACATCAAGCTGATTATCACTGGGTTGATGAGAAGGCAAAAAAAACTCACGTTAGTAAAATTTATTGAGTGATAATATAAAATAAATAGAAATTTTATTTTATGAATTTATTCTCACAGGAAGATTTTATACAACTTCAGGATAGTCTGCAGTCTACTAATGAGAGATCATCTTCAGGATCAACCTAGTATTCTGAGTATCACACGTAGTTAGATATTTTTAGAAGAAGGCAGAGGGGGAGGGTTTATAGTTTAGGTTCACAAGGATATGTTTATGAGATTAGTATATCTGCTTCAACATTTTATGATATTAGTGGAGCTAAAAAAATGTTAACCAGATGGTTGCTGCCTGACAAGAGAGATAGAGAAAATGAAAAAAAAATTCAAGCTGAGATGCAGGAGGAGCTGCGGTCATATCGAGCTAAAAATCAAAAGAAAAAGGAGCAAGAGCCTATACTTGAATCACAGGGCAGTGAGGACAAAAACAATGATTAGTTGTTGTTATTTGTTTGAAGAACTAGTTGGTGTATTTTGAACACATGGACATAAAAAAACTTGTTTATGTTTTAAAAATTGTTTAACAAGTTGAACTTTTTATATTTTTATGTTTAAACTATCAGAGCATCTGTTAATTGTGAATGTTAGTATATTTTATATATTATATTTTGAACTGCCTCAGTATATGATTAAAAGTACTTATTTTGTATTTTGAATTGCCTACAGATATTTGTGGAAAAATTATTTGGATAGAGGGTGCTGTCAATTTTTTTGTGGCAATTGCTACATGTTTATGGGGGCTAATTAAGCAGTGGTTTAGCCTCCAGAAACCTTTGATACCGGATGGAGGTAAAAACCGCTGGTTATTTTATTTTCTTGCTGGTAATAACCTGCAGCTAGCCAATGGTTTGACCGTCGGAAACGATATTTAAGTCCGAATATTTCAGCAATTTACTTGTAGTTTTGGGCCCAATATATAAGCATATTTCAACATTAAAAAAACTATTATGTTACTTAGGGTTTATGGCTGAACCAATGCACTTGAGGAATATCTTGAATTTGGCTGAGTTAACTATTGTTCAAATTCATTCACATTAATAATCAAACAAATCTGAACACTTTTTAAAACTTAGGCTAAATGAATTAAGTTTGATTACAATTCCAATTGTTTATTTATGTTCACAAACAAATTTATTTGTTATTCAATAAACAAGTTTATTTGTTGTTCAATAAGTTACTTATGAAAGACTTAATATTAAATTTAATGGTATCTCATATATTATTTATTTAAACTTTCATTAAACATAACTTATGTAATATAATATACATTTATTTACGAGTCTAAGATTACTTACCAATTCTTATCTATTATTTATATAATTCAGCCCCGCATTATTTCATGTCTTTTGTTCCACTTTATGAGTTCCACCCCTTTTACCATCCCAAATCACCATAGCTCACCTAATTGAGCTAGGATATGTAGAGGTTAAGAATCATGAGAGCATATACCTTGAAGGTGAGCATATCTTATATTCTTCGCCTTTTTTTGGGGAATGAGGGTATCTACGCTCTGCCATCCACCAAATGAGCCGCATGGCGGCGTATCTAATCCTTCGGTGGGCCTACCGGCAACCAACCCTAGATGTGTAGAGATACATAGTTATTTCTCTCTATTTTAGGAGTCAAGCCACATGAGATGAATTGAACATGAGTTGGCCACACTCCCCCACCAACTCAGCTAAGCCTGGTGAGAGTTCTTCTCTTTTTCAATCAACATGTATTTTTTATATATCTAGTGAATTATAAGCACACAAATATTAACTTTATAAGCATCTTTCAACTCAAGCTATTATCCTTTCAATTTCAAGACACTATATATGTTACTGCAATCTTTTTCTTTTTCATTTTAAAGTTAGACATTATATTTATTAAAAAAAATTTAGCTCTCTGTTCAAAACAAATAGCTAATTCTCTTTCTCTCCTTTATAGAGCACAAAAATTTACTTTTATTTATCTATTTTGCAAGAAAAAAAATTTAGCTGCAAAGTAAGGTAGAACCATTTATCCGTTTTACACTTTTACCCTTTAAGTGAAGATCTGGATTAATGTCTTCGCACTGTCGTGTCGTCAGCTGATCTTCTTCCTTCTCAGTCCTTCCCCTTTTCTCTCTCTCTCTCTCTCTCTCTCTCTCCATAGATCTGAAAAACTAAGCCAGGGTATTCCTGGCGGAGGAAAGAACCCGAGTGGTTGCTTCTGTTCTTGCTAGAGTGTCACTGTCAAGAAGTTCTAAAAATTGTCAACTGACGAGCTAAGAAAGCCCTTTTCATATCATCAGTCGGAATCATCTTTTCGTTCGCGGCAGTTTCTCCCGTCATTGTTGCTTTCAGGAAAGCTTAGTAGCTGGAGACTAAGTTTTTAGCTACAGAGCCTCAGAATTGCTGAATGCCGCCCTATCATAAGCAACAAACGGTGATATCAGTGATTTGCTTAGTATTTGGTTAAAAAGGTTCGAAATTTGTATTGTTTGGGGCTTATTGCGAGTTTTCTACTGCATGAGAAGTTGGCATGGATGATATTAGCGGAAAAGGGGATGTCCATGGAAATTTGCCGGGGCTGAATTTGATACGTGGTCCTGGAAGCTTGAAAACCTCTCTTTCCGGTAGATCTGGTGCCAGGAACTCACCTTCTTTCCGAAGGTTGCAATCCAGTAGAACTCCCAGGCGAGATTTGAGATCTGGCTCCGGAAGTCTGCAGTGGATCAGGAGCAATCGAGTGGTATTTTGGTTGTTGTTGATTACTATGTGGGCTTATATTGGGTTTCATGTGCAGTCGAGGTGGGCTCATAGTGACCACAGTAAGAAAGAATTTGTTGGTTACAAGGGTGAGGCTGTCGGTGTTAAAAATCAGGAAGATGCAGCAAAAGAATTAAATTCTCTTGGATCCAAACCCCAAAATTTGGTTGTGAAGGAACCAACAATTGTTAAAAACAAGAAAATTTCTGATTCAAGTGATTCTAAGTTACCTGTAAGAAGTATTTCAAGGATAGTAAAGAGTTCTTCCAGAAAAAGAGGCAGAAGGATGCTAAAGAAGGTGACACCAAAGACTCCCGCGGTGGTGGTGGAGAATACAGAGAATGAGTCGGACGATGCTATTATTCCAAAAAGAAACACTTCATTTGGATTGATGGTTGGGCCATTTGGGGATGTTGAGGACAAAATTTTGGAGTGGACTCCTGAAAAACGCAAAGGAACATGTGATAGAAAAGGAAGATTTGCAAAGATTGTCTGGTCACGTACAATCATATTGATTTTTCATGAGCTCTCAATGACAGGTGCTCCACTATCAATGATGGAACTGGCTACAGAGCTTTTGAGCTGTGGGGCATATGTGAAGGTTGTGGTTCTTAGCAAGAAAGGTGGCTTGATGAGTGAACTTGATAGGAGGGGCATCAGTATACTTGAAGACAAAGGGGAGATTAGCTTCAAGGCTGCCATGAAAGCAGACCTTGTTATAGCAGGATCAGCTGTCAGTTCATCCTGGATTGGTAAGGTGCTTCTACTGAAAAGAATGTTTATTTTCCTTGCGGATTATGTTATTATTTTAATTCCCATGCTTTTACTCAAGAGAATGCCTACAAATGCATCTTCAAGGGCTTGAACATCCTTGCCATCAATTTTGTCAAACTTCACATTCTTCAAGGACTTGAACATCCTTGCCATCAATTTTGTCAAACTTCACTTTCTTATCTTGAGACTCCATCCCACATTTCCTGTATACCTGCAAAGTATAGATCTAATACCCGTTGTTAGGGAATAGTGCACGCACGAGAGAGCAATGAAAAACAAGTGTGCAAAAAAAAAAAAACTTTAAGAAAATGCCCTTGAAAATAAGGGATAAAAATTATATTGTTAGATGAAGTTCTCCAGTATCATGGGATATACTAAGAGACAGTTTTCACTAGTTTTAGCAGCGAGTATTGCGCAATCATATTCAACCATTTTGTCACACCTATGGATTATTTTAGTTTTACATTCTTCAGTGATTCACACCTATGAATTTTTGAAAGGAAAGTCAATAAGCTTTCCCATCGTATTGTAAAAATGAATATCATTATTTGATTGTCAACTACAAATGCATGGTTTAGGCCTCCTTATTCAATGATTTCTTCATAAATATATTTCAAACTTTATCAAGTACATTCTTTTCTTTGTTGACCTTTTAGCTTCAAAAATTTTCTCTCGGAGTTTGAGGGGTAGTTATGTTTGAAAGTCAATCACCTAAGGGGCTACTCTTTTTTTTTTGTGGCTTATAATATAATCACCTAAGGGGCTACTTGAATAAGTGTAAAAGGTTGAACCCTAAACTCAAATTCTCCTTTTGTGATATGATTTGCATTTCATGCGAGAAGTCGACTTTAGAAGCAATTCTAAGAGTTACACCATGTGATTGCAAAGAATCTCGCTGATGAAATATCCTTCCACTAAGGAATGGCCTAGTGTGATGAAGGAAGACTTAAGTAATCACTACAAATTGCCAATTATAAAACAAATTGAATAAATAGATTTCTTAATAAGCCAATGCCAATGCTATTATGATAGTAGCTACTTCATTCCTATGTAAGCACAAGCATAATGAGGCAAGAAATATACAAAGTAAAAGTGAATTTTATTTCATTATCAGAAAAGATTTATAAAGCCGCATGCTAGTTTTGTACATTTGCTAGGCTTCAAAAAGGGATACAAATAAAAAGTATATATTCTTTGCTTTTCTCTTTCTCTTGGAATGTGAGTCAAGTACTTGAGTAAAAACTTACTCAACAACGCTATAATAGGAAGTTGAGGCAAAATAGAAATGTTGAAATAATAACTAAAAAAATGAAGATCAAGTCTATTGGCTTCTTCCTCATCATCATTGGTATATTTGATGTCCTTGCAGGATATATCAAGATCAATGTTTGCAGGGGAAAGTAGTTAACTCTTTAAAAGTTTCTTCAAGCACTGGACAATTCCTCTATCAAATTAATTGGAAATTGCATTCATATATTATGTTGAACTCATGATCCTCTCTATTAAGTTGTCTTCATCTGGAACTTCAGTGGACTTTGTTTTCAAATTATTGATTTTCTCGATAAATTGGGACTTACGTGACCTTGAGCGTTAATTTCTCTTCCATCAATTTTATTTTCTAGGCCTCAAAAAGATATTCTCTTTAGCAAACTTAGTCTTTTTGGCTTGAAAAACTGACATGGAAAAAAAAAAGTTTAGCTCTCATATATTATTCAGTAAACATGCCACCAATCATGCAACAACATAATTAGTGGAATCATGATACAAAATTCTTATCAGGCAATGAGTTTTAACTCCTCCCTTGACTCAATGCTTACTTTTCTTTTGATATTATAAGCTACAAGGCTACAAATGATGTTGCTTTTAATTTTTTTGTCATTTCAAATATTATGCTTTGATTGCTTTCTTAATTTTTATGTATGATTTATAAATTATAATGACGTATTCGCGCCGTACCCGTATCCTGTATTTTTAAGAATTGACGTGTCCCGTATTCGTATCGTGTTGTATCCGCGTCGCCGTATCCGTATCGGTGCAACATAGGTGGCTAATTAATTGTTTAATCTGATAGTGGTATTATTAACTTGTATCAACTTCTGTGACTTCTTGTTAAGCAAATTTGAGAAATTCTTGGAGACAACCAAGTTCTTTATATGATAAGAAGCTATGAAAAGAGAACCCCCACACTCAAAATTGGAGTTTGCTTTCTCCTCGTTCTCTTTTTTAAATTTTCATTAGTTTTGTTCAGTGGCAACTCAGGTTTCCTCTTTTTATTTATCTCTGTCTCTAGCTTAACAAACAAGGATGACATTTCTTGGGTCCATTCTACACATGTCTTCTTTGCACCTCTTCCATCTTCTTAAAGGATTCACATTGGCTCTTTACTTCTCATCTGAGCTTGGAGTATCACTTGATAAGCAAAATGTGTACTCCTAATTAATTGCCTTCTACACAGTAGAAAAGTGCACAACCT
This sequence comes from Dendrobium officinale, assembly GCA_019514585.1. Lineage (NCBI taxonomy): Eukaryota > Viridiplantae > Streptophyta > Magnoliopsida > Asparagales > Orchidaceae > Dendrobium > Dendrobium officinale. The sequence continues at coordinate 12,729,463 of CM033682.1, forward strand.
CATAAGGAGGTTCTCCAAGCATTTCCAATTAGCCCTGAGGAAAATTATTGAACCCAAGTCGAAGACGTCAAGCTTGATAATGTAACCAATCACCAACAAAATCCAATCACCAACAAAATGAATACTAGCCTTCTTACAATCATTTTTCTGTTTGAGTTGTTGATATTTCTAAAGAACATTAGCATACCATAATAAGGGTACAAAACTCATTGTCACACTCCGGGTCCGGAAGGCGGTGCACCTCGGCAACACGGTACGTGATGAAACATAACCCCTATATATACCTCTCATCACTTCTGAAACATAAACCCTTCACCATTCTCTCCTGTAGCTCCTTCTTGGTGAGCTTCTTGAACTTTCCCCCTATTCTCCCTCCTACAGTCTTCTCCTTCGGAGTCTCTTCAGGAATACCTGGTGTCGGTCTCTTGGATACCAAAAAGGTGATGGTCATTCTGTAGGAGCCTCCTGAACTGCTATCTCTGGTCCCCTTTCCAGGTGCTTTTGGTCCTTCACTAACTGGGCTGGCTCCATAGCCTCTCCCAAATCACGAGGCCTCATCACTCTATTTGCAGCCCAAATCTCTGGTTTGAGCCCTTTCATAAAGTTCCCTCCAATACAGTCTCCGAACGGATCATAAATTAGAACACAAACCTAACCCGTTTGTAAATAAGACACTACCCAGAGATTTTGCCCTCATTTAGTGAGGACTTTATAATCTGAGTTCTGGTTTCCTATAGGCGCAAGCCCCTATAGTTAATTACCCCTCCCGATAACGAGAGAGAACTTTTGATTAAGGCTAGTCGTCAATTAGATACATAGAGAATACGTAGTATCTGTCTATAGTAGCAGTATTGAGTATTGAGATTTGCATGGTCAAAGTTTGAAAATTTTGATATTTAAAATTAGAAAATTTCACCATCTCATACTTAAAGCAGATGGTGGGGGAATAGATGATGGACCCGATTAAGATCCCATGATTTTGTCGTCCGGGCCATCGTGGTCCCTGGTCTACTTAGTCAGAGGAGGTAGTCGACCCAACCTGATAGAAGGATCCTTGTTGACAGCCATGGGTTACTTCGTCCAAGGGGACCTTATAGACCTGGTTGGATATTTGCCTAAGGGGACAAATTTGAATCCACCTTAGCTAACAGATAGCTTTGTGCCATATCGATCAATATCCTATTAATTCATATATCAAGGATTTGATGTCAATAAGGAACGTATTGGCTCTGGCCATAACCAGTATATCGTGGTGCCATTTGGTGGCAAAACCACTCGGTTCAGAGGGCCTCGGGTCATAACCGTTTATCCTGCGGTGCCATTTGGCGGTAAAACCGTCGGTTAGAGGATACGTACGTCTTTACTGGAAGGAGATTGTTTGAGAATTGATTCTAGTGATATTTTCAACCAGGCATTAGCTATATGTGAGCTGAAGTTTTATTTGAATTTGTTCACCTCGGCAAAATGTTGCGGAGGGTGGATGGATTTTACTTTAAGTGTTTGATGGATTTATTTCAATTTTAAATATTTTTGGATTTTGCGATTTTGAGGATTTCTGTGGAGTTTTGGATTTTGATGGGCATTTGGATATTTGAGAGACATTTGAAAATATTTGTGAACTCCTCCGGTTGAGATAAACATTCAATACGGCCATCATCAGAGTATTTGGGAGGGCATTTTTATTTGTATCTTGAACCTTGTCGACTCTGTCTGGCTGTCAATAGATGATCGGGTTTCTTAGGCTTTATGCATTTGTTAGTAAATTCTCTTGATTATAGACCTTGAATGTCTAATATGAATATATTAAAACAAATGCACCGGTCGCCACAACCGTGTATTTATTTGATAGTTCGAACCTTGTCGACTCCTATTGATCCACTTAGGAGGATCGGGTTCGAACTTGAATTCACTTATTGATCCGCGAAGCATCCCTGGATGTCACATGTGTACCAATAATACGCTCCCCGGGGCCCATGCGGGTGTTTGGGGGCATTTTATAATCATTTGCTGAATCTTGTCGACTTCACTTACATGTTTAGGAGGATCAGATTTAACTTTATTGACCCGCGCAGCATCCTTAGACGTCACGTGTTTTTCAATAACACGCTCGCCGAGGCCCATGTGGGTTTTATGATTGCTTTTACCCCTTTTTAGTGTACCTATGTGTATACAAACTATGGTGTATGTGCAGGGGTATTCTGGAAATATTTGATGCTACATGGTTGTGCTAGCTACCGATAGTTGAATGCAGTAACACTCCATTTGAAAGCTTATACACGCCTTCTGTTCGTTTGTAAGATGTTGCGGATCGGTGGCGTGGCATTGTAGCCTTGTGGACGCCTTCTGTCTGCTTGTATGAGTGTTGCAGATCCGGTGGCGTGACGTAGCAGCTTCTGAATTGACTTGTTCGCTGTCTTGTACAGGTAGACTTTCGTGCACTACTTGTCTCTTTCTGTAGATGGGTTATAGTGCGCTAACTAATCTCCTGTTTTATGTTTGTTAATGCTTGCATTCATTGTAGTTCTTTGGTATTTGTTCGTAGATTGTACGTAATATTCGTAATGGGACTCTAGTAGAAGCTCGTGGAGCTTTTATCAACTGTATTATTTATGTACGTTATTGTGGCCTTTGGCTCATATAGTACATCCGCTGCTGTTACAGGTAGGCAAGTAGATGTATTCCTTCACCTACTAAAATTGACTTCAGGATATTGCATTTACTGAAGTATTTCTGCATCTACCCATAAGTGGCATGTGACACGTACATCTGTCTTCGTAGAGAGCATGTATGTATTGCAGATCTTTGACTTATGGATCAACCGTAGAGAGATTGTATTCTTGCACCCGCTACAATTTGTCCATCTTTATTTATATATCTTCAATGTATTTAGTTGACGCTAGACTGTTGTCGATTGTAGGAGTATCATAGTGTTCATTACATGATATTAATACATGTTTGCATACAACATTATCATTTGTGAACGAACGAGTTTGATCATTTGCAAATTAGCACTGACTGCTGAGTAGACTATGATCACCATAAATTTCTTTATGCAAGTTGGTCGGCAGGTTTCTACATTCACTTGCATTGGCTATATTTTAGTTTGTAGACAAGTAGTGTTTGGAGTTGAATGCAACCTTTGTTCACTGCGAATCCCCAACTTTGTTGGTCACTTGATGTAGTCATTGTAATATTTTTGCACTATTCAACTGCATGATTGGAATGAATGCTACGAGCTAACCGTTTCCATTCATGGACACTCACAAGTCTCTTATAGTTGCTTGTAAACACTCATCATGAATCTTCTAGTACTACAAGCATCCATGTTCTTGGCAATTCTTCTTATGTCATTTGAAGAACGAGATGTAGGAATCATAAGTTTCTTATTGCCCTTGAAAGTAGTGTTTAGCTTGCATGTTGAATTTGATCCTTGACATATGCTCGTAATCAAGCGTATATCACTGTAGCTAATATAATTGTGTCTAACCAATAAATTGATGAGTTTCCATATCATTTATGAGTGAACGATACTTGCAAGTTCTTTGCCTTCAAAGGTGATTTATAATAAGTGTAATGAACTTGATATTATCTTCAATGTCTTTATTCCAATCCACATGACTCTTACAAGTCAAGTATAGTCATCCAAAAATCTCATGCTAAGGTTTAGGATTAATTTATGCATAAATCCTTGTTTGCTTGCATGGGGTTCATTTGAATGTAGTCCTTTTAAGTAAATCATTTTGAAGTCCAAGTCCTCCATGATGAAGTTACAAGTATTCATTGAATAAAAGCATATTATTGTATTCTCCATTTGCTCCATGTTAATGATTATTTGCAAGTTCATTATTATTTTCCATAAAGACACTCTATATTGAAGCTTGTGATCAAATTAGGCTAGAATCATAATTTACTCATTTGTAATTGATTGATCATTCCAAGTAAATTATGCTTAGAACTTGATGCTTGGACATCACTTCATGAATTCATCATTATGTTCATTTGATATTTGATTGCAATTCTCATTTTTAGATGAAGTTCCATTTAGTGTTATCCTCTTATATTCAACTTAATTTAATTTTGATGTCATTATTTAATATTTGTTTGAGTTCAATTTATGGTCATTTGTTCAAGTTCATGTCCAGATTTGCAAGTCCCCTGTTGTTCAAAATTTGTCCCCTGCTGTCCAAAAATTTGTGCAAGTCCTTGTCTTTTTTAGAAAAAATTTCTTCAGCCTCCCGGCGTCTACCCCGTTTGGGGAAAATTTCAGGAGTCTGGGCCTCCCGCCATGCTAGAGAAAAGCGTGCACGGTTAGTGTCGTGGGACACCGTGGCCATAATTTTCGTCCCCCACCACGCCAGAGAAAGGCGTGTATGGGTCTTTGGGCACCGGTTCAAAAGCACAGTTTATATTTGTCCTCGCCTTGCAGTAGGTGTCGCACCGGGTTCCCTTCCCACCACGCTAGAGAAAAGCGTGCATGAGTTGGTTTTCGGTTCGACACTAACATCGAAAATGAGGTTTTAGGAGATTACCCGCCCCGTCGCAAGCTTCGCAACGAATTTCCTCCTACCCCGCTAGAGAAAAGCGTACATAGGTGGTTATTCGCCGCGTTGCAAGTGTCGGAACAGGTTGTCTTAAGTTTATAACATTATACCTGTGCGTAAAGGCGACGACGACGAGGATGAATGTACAAAATGAAAACACTTTTTTTTGAAACCCTATTTTCTCTTTTTTTTTTTTGCTTTCTTCTTTTCTTGAAATTTTTTTTTATGCTCTTCCAATTTTTTTTTGAAACATCTCTTTTTTTTTGCTTTCTTTTTTTTTTTTTTGAGATGAAAATAATAATAACAATCAAAGACAAAATGACAAATGATACAAAATAATAAAAGATTACAATGCTTCTTCATAATTCCAACCTTACAAATTATTCAACTTTGACTAATATAAATTTTCTTCATCATTTTTTTAAACTATCATTAACTAACTAAAATGAAGGAAACTAAACATAAAAAGTAAAATGTAAAATAAAAATAAAATAAAGTGTGCATCTTCCTATCTCTTAGATATCCATTTCACAAATCAGATGGCTCGCGCTCATGCATGTGACTTTGGGAGCAAATATTTAATCAGTTCTAAAAAAAACTAAGACAAATATTTGGAGTAGAAAGCTTCTCAAAAAGGATTGAATCCTAACTTTTTTTGTTAGATAATTTGTTTGTATCTATCTCCAATTGATTCCACAAAGACAAACGTGGCATGATATAAACCACACTCAAAACTAGAGACTTCCCCTTTTTTTTATTAAAGGAACTTATGTCCAAGCAGGTGCCAACAACTAATAATACCACTTAATATTATCAGCTAGTGATAATGATTAGCTTCTAAAATAACAATGGCAGCAAGATAAAGTTGACTTAAATGAGAAGGGTTTGCTGAGTTGGCTACTTTGGATTGGTGGTAAAAAAAGTTGATTTTGGGAGCATATTTCAAGCTAAGTAGCCGACTAAATAACAAAAGTTGAAGTTCACGTGAAAAGCATGTTCTCATCTCCATGTAGTGGCTTACAACCTGCACATTTCATATAAAGGAGAAGAGGTTGTCTAGCCAACAATACTTACTACCGATTGGCTAAAACGAGTAGTTCTCGCAGAGCAAAGGCAATCGGAGAGTGCTGGACAGTGGAGATCGCAAAGGTGAGTGTTGAAAGCAGGAGGCGTGAGATCCACTGCTGATCGCGTAAGAGCAAAGCTTGGTGACGTGGGAGGTTTGTGAAGGCTGGATGGGAGCTTGACGCCTGGTTATTTGCGGTAAAGAGAAGTGTTCGGTCTTCATAAAATGCAGGCAAGGGAACCTCCTTTCTCAGCTTCTTCAAGTGGATCTAGGCGCACGAATCATTCAAGGCTAAAGGCAGCTCGACTAAAAGTTTATATTTTTCTTTTGAAAGAAAGTGGGCAATCTTGAGGGAGCTCAGCTATAGTAGAAAAAAAAAGAAACAAAGAGCTTTTTTTTTTTTTTTGAACTCCTCTGGAGAAGTGGAGTGGAGTGGTTAAGAGCTTCTCCCTTTTTTCTTTTTGCTGCCTCAGAGTGAAGTGTCGAAGAGAAGCCGAATATTGCTCTGTTCAGTTTCACTTAACAGCAGTTTAGTACACTCGAGGTCAACTGTGACAGAGATACAAAAGAAAAAAATGAGGTAACCGCATTTAATTAGAATTTGACCTTTCTCTGTTCGGGAATTTGATTTTTGTTGAATTCATCAAGTTATTAGCCATATGAATGATTAGACATTAATGCATTACTTTAGAAATGACAAAACGTCATTCACTAAGTCAAAATTGTCTCAATCCGTGTGTAGTTTACTCGTTTTACATGTATTTCATCTCATTTAGCGTGTTAATTGCTCCGTTTTGCGTGTCAATTTTGTCGAATATAAAATTGGATAAATTAATAGTGAATTTAGGGTATTGTTGATGTCCCGGTCGCAATGATATAGTCCGTTCGTCAATCGGAGGTCATTCGAGCATCGCCGAGGCTTCATTTTCCTCGTAATGCATGCCTTCGCAACATATTTGAATCGCCTTTGAAATTTGCAACACCACCTTAAACAATCTAATTTGATCAAATAAAATATATATTCCTAATGCCGACGACATTCCGGACGTAATGACACCATCCGTTTTGCAATCGGACGTCATTTCATCACCGACAAGGCTAATTTCCCTCGTAATGCGTGCCTTCACATCATATTCAAATCACCTCAAAATTTGTCACCACCTCAGATGATCCAAATTTATTAAATAAAATATATATTCTGAATGTCGGCGACGTTCCGGACGCAATGACACCATCTGTTTGTCGATTAGACGCCGTTCGAGCGTCTTCGAGGCCTCGTTTCCTTCGTAGCGCATACCTCCACATCATATTCGAATCACCTCGAAATTTGTCAGCACCTCAGACAATCCAAAGTTATTAAATAAAATATATATTTTGAATGTCGGCGATGTTCCGGACGCAATGGCGCTGTCCGTTTGTCGATCAAACGTCGTTCGGTCAGCCTTGTGCTTTAATTTCGGGTGCCGGTCTTCGATCACATTCTCAGTGAAATTGAGGTTTTTTTTTTCGAATTAGTGAAATTCCAACATAAAGTTAAATATGTGATTCTCCTCTTAGCATATATTTTGACACTATAAGTCTCCTCGACATCTTCGCATTCTCAAAGTTGTAGGTTCTCCATTGGCAGAGCTCATTCATATCATTCAACTCCAAAATTCTGTACTCGCTCGTGTCTTTTTGAAGAGATCTTAGCTTCCCAATCTCATATATCGGTATAATGCAAGGCATGATCAATCCCAAGTGATGCAAGTCATTAATATCACTAGAGATCTTAGAGGTATACTTAATGTATCCTTCTTAAATCATTTAAGTGTCGAAGGTATATCGAATATTCAACTTCTTCGAGTATCATTTCCAAGCCATCAATACATACACATGATAATCATTGACTTTTCGATGCTTGGAATATTTTGACGAGTGCACTACAAAGATCCTGATTAAAACAATTTATCGGACGAGAGAAGAGAATGCAAACGTTTAAACTCCCCGATCCTTCTTAAATATCATGCTTTGTAGTTTGAACAGGCAAGTATCGAAGAGTCATAGGAATTATTGAAGGCGACCTCATGTCATCCTTAACTCTTGAATATCCTTGTTTGAGAATTGGCCGCGCTGAGTCATGCAGTAAGTCGTACACATTGTAACATGAAAATAATTTTTAGTGATTATCAACTTGTCGAAGAAAGAAGTTTTTTTTAATTGGAGCTCGAAGTTCTTCATTTGGACAACCTATATTATCTTTCTCTGAAACACAGGAGACTGAATGAAATCTAATGTAATCCACATTCGAACTAAGTCATCTTGATTAAACTTATGATTTATGGGCTGATTGCAGGGGTCAACAAATGCTTCACAACAAATATGATATGCGTTTAGAGCGTATCATGTTTGTTGCGACGTGGTTGGACGGTCTTGAGTAGCTTTCCTTTTTTTTGCACTTCTTTTCTTTTTTTTATTATTATTATACCTGCCTTTTGACATACTTTCTCTCTTTTTTTTTTTGCAGGAAATGTTCCGCTGACAAAGACCTGACGACCTACCTCCATGTGAGCCTAGGGAGGCTACTATTTGGGAGGCTATTGACAACATGACCCTCATAGCAGTGTTGATATGCGGGATATAGTAGAGCAGCATAGGGACATGCTGCAGGGGCGAGACCTCTTCCACAGTTTCTTTGCCCGTTCCCCTTACTTCCAGAGCTTTCTGAGGACTCCGTTGCTTCTGAGGACCCGAACAGGTGGGTTACAAGTCTCAGGTTATAGTACGGGGAGTACCACCTGTTGGAGAGTTTTGTGGCACAGGTCGGTTGGGGCACCTGTGATATTCTAGCGCCAGCAACAGATACGATTGAGCCGGTTGGGCAGTCGAGCCAACTTAGCCACCGTCAGCTACAGTCGTCACCTCTTCTAGAGTGGCCGAGGGACGTAGCATTTGGACAGATTCATAGCCTAGTCAGTGGTTATATTTGTTTGACCCGCTACGTACTTCAGGCGCACAGGGAGACTCTTCGAGCGGCGGGGATCTACGAGGCAATGTACGCCTCACTATTTGACTACGGACGCCTCCCCACTTCTTTGACTCACGGTTTGGTAGAGTTTTGGGATTCGGGTAAAAGTATGTGCTGGGTTGGGGTAAATGAGCTCACGATCACTCTTTCAGACCTTCAGACAGTATCAGGGCTGTTAGTTTTTTGTTACTGCTTTGAGAAGTGTGTCCCTCCAGACGAGCAATTGTTTCAGCGGGGTTCCCTCAATAGATGGTGACAGGAGAGGCAGACTGTTACTACCATATGTTTATCCCAGACTTCTTCAGTACTACCATCAGACTTTCAGGTCGGCACGGGATTTGCCGATGTGTTCCCGAGCCACCATGCCCGCAGGTGTTTGGGTTAATAGCTTCTTTTAGGAGAGGTACATATCTCCTACTACAGCGTCACTGCACAATCCTTTTAGTTGTGGCTTGCAGCGCGGAACCCCTTTGTTCGAGGAGACTGTCGAGCCTTCTTCTTCTACTGGCTACGTTTCTCCTGACTTAGCAGATGATGATGTACCTTCTATTGGCAGGATTTTTGGCATTTTGGCTTAGCACCTTTGTACTTTCACTCTAGACGGAGTCTCTGAGGTGCAGCGTTCTCTTAGCAGTCAGTCAGTTGTTATAGGGGCAGAGATTTGCTATAGCTCATGCAGTTCTTGTTAGGGTGTACAGAGTTTTTCAGACTATTTCTGAAGTCAGTTTTTTGGTGCAGGATTCAGCTTTGCCATGACAGTACCTGTACGCCTGTGTTCACTCGCACGTCCCGTCTTCTACTCTTGAGTTGGAGAGGATTAGACTATTTTTCTTTGCCCCGCAGTCAGTCTCAGATCGATTTGCCTTAGTACGTCAGCCAGATATTATTAGCTTACCACCTCACTAGAGGGGTATAATTCTAGTTGACGGAGTTGATCATAGAGGTAGACGTACACTGCTACTCCGTAGTCAGAGTTTGGCGGTTGCTGAGTACTTCATCAGCATGCGCCAAGATGGTTGTGCCACCGTCAGGATGGATTTGTGATATTGGAGGGCTACCAGTCCAATAGGGTGGCCAGACAGTTTGGGTTTTCACAGGCTACAGCCTATAACGGGCTGGTACTCCTTCCAGGGGTTACAGATGTACGACGCATAGGGACGGTTCCGCCAGAGTCCCATTTTTATGTTGTAGCTCTGACTTGGGTGCACCTGTTGAGGCTCGGGACAGGTTCTAATTTTCTTTTGGCTTAGCCGTCTGCTCAGACTGCTCTTAGTTACACACGACTGTCTTGGGTACGATAATCTTTTAGACCTGCTTTGGAGTATGATGCGAGATGGTACAAGCGTAGAGTACGGTGACTTGGGTCGTCTAGAGGACCGAGATCTCATCTGGGCTTCTCAGATGCCACTTTTGACAGAGGTACCTTTCTACTATTTCCTCTTTTGTTAGTAATTGAATTGATTGGATATTGATTGCTTAATTTGCTCTTGATACATGGACGGATACTGAGGCTCACACTACTACTAGAGCCGTTATTCCTTCTCCTCCCATAGCTTCAGATGTGACACCTGAGCCACCTCGTACCGAGACTGCCAGGCCTTCTCGCAGACGTGCCGGCTCCCAGTGTAGTTCGTCTTCTCGGATGTCTGTAGACATTCATACTTTACTTGGGGACTTCGGCGAGAGTTCACAAAGACCGAGGAGATTAGACTTTACCGGTTATAGTATGCTGGATGCTCTGGATGACTTCTCTTTTCCGGTGTACCCTTACGGGTCTTTCTACCCTGTGGAGTCTTCAGGGGCCGGTGCAGGCTTTCTTTCTGAGTTTCTTGAGACACCATCGTATACACCAGCGGCCTCAGACTTAGTATCTTTGGAGTTTTCTTTCTTTCCTAAGTGCCCCCAGACTAACGCAGAGTCAGAGGAGTAGAAGAAGGGCCCGCAACATCAGTTTGGGGGCACTCAGAAAAAAAAGAAAACTCCACAAGTACTAAATCTGAGGACGTTGGTGTATACGACGGTGTCTCAAGAAACTCAAAAAGAAAGCCTGCACCAGCCCCTAAAAACTTCCTAGGGCAGAAAGACCAGTAAGGGTACACTGGAAAAGAGAAGTCGTCCGGAGGGTACAACGTATGTTGTACCCGGTAAAGTCTGATCTCCTCGGTCTCTGTGAACTCTCGTCGGAGTCCCCAAGTAAGTGTGAACGTCTATAGACATCTGAGAAGACAAACTACGCTGGGAGCCTGCATGTCTGCGAGGAGGTCTGACAGTCTCGGTACGAGGTGGCTTAGGTGTCACATCTGAAGCTCTGGGAGGAGAAGGAACAAAGGCTCTAGTAGTAGTGTGAGCCTCAGTATCTGTCCCTGTATCAAGAGCAAATTAAGCTATCAATATCCAATCAATTCAATTACTAAAAGAAGAGGAAAGTGTAGAAATGTACCTTTGTCAAAAGTGGCATCTAAGAAGCCCCGACAAGGTCTCGATCCTCTAGACGACCTAAGTCCCCGTACTCTGCGCTTGTACCGTCTCTCGCCATACTCCAAGGTAGGTCCAAAAGACTGTCGTACCCAAGACAGTCGTGTGTAACTAACAGCAGTCTGAGTAGACGGCTGAGCCAAAAGAAAACTAGAACATGTCCCAAGCTTCAACAGGTGCACCCAAGTCAGAGCTGCAACGTAAAAATGGGTCTTTGGCGGAACCGTCCCCATGTGTCGTACATTTGTAACTCTTGGAAGGAGTACCCGCCCGTCATAGGCTGTAGCCTGTGAAAACCTAAACTGTCTGGCCACCTTATTGGGCTGTTAGCCCTCCAATGTCACAAAGCCACCCTGACGGTGGCATAACCATCCTGGGCGCATGCTGATGAAGTACTCAACATTTGCCAAAAACTCTAACTACGGAGCAACAATGTACGTCTACCTCTGTGATCAACTCCGTTAACTAGAACTATACCCCTCTGGTGGGGTGGTAAGCTAATAGTATCTGGCTGACGTACTAAGACAAATCGATCTGAGACTGACTGCGGAGCAAAGAAGAACAGTCTAATCCTCTCCAACTCAAGAGTAGAAGACGCCTGAACGAGCTGCAAAATTATAGGGAACCCTCTCTACAGAAAGTAGGTCGAAGTCTTTAAACAGAAAAAGACTCCCTGGAGGTGCAAGTGAACCCAGTCGTACAGGTACTGCCATGGCAAAGCTGAATCCTGCACCTCCAAAGAACTGACCTCAGAAATAGCCCGAAAAACTCTGTATATCCTTGTAAGAACTACAGGAGCTAGAGCAAGCCTTTGCCCCTGTGACCTAAGAAAACACTGCACCTCTGAGACCTTGTCCAAAGTGGAAGTATAAAAGTGCTGAGCCAATGTGCCAAAAATCCTGCCAACAGAAGATGCTCATCAACATCTGCTAAACCAGGAGAAGTGTAGACAGTAGAAGAAGAAAGCTCGACGGTCTCCTAGGATAAAGGGGTCCCGCGCTGCAAGCCACAGCTAAAAGGGTCGTGCAGTGACGCTGTAGTAGGAGACAGGTACCTCTCCTGAAGGAAGCTACTAACCCAAATACCTACGGGCATGGTGGCTCGGGAACGCATCAGCAAACCCCATGTCGACCTGAAAGTCTGACAGTAGTGTTGAAGAAGCCTGGGATAAACATCTGATAGTAACAGTCTGCCTCTCCTGTCACCATCTATTGAGAGAACCCGCTGAAACAACTGCTCGTATGGAGGGACACTCCTCAAAGCAGTAACCAAAAACTGGCAGCCCCGATACTGTCTGAAGGTCTGAAAGAGTGATTGTGGGCTCCTCTGCCCTGACCCAGCACGTACTTCTACCCGAATCCCAAAACTCTACCAAACCGCGAGCCCAAGAAATGGGGAGGTGTCTGTAGTCAAACAGCGAGGCGTACACTGCCTCGTAGATCTCCACTGCTCGAAGAGTCTCTCTGTGTGTCTGAAGTATGTAGCGGGTCCAACAAATATAACCGCTGACTGGGTTCTGAATCTATCCAAATGTTGTGTCCCTCGGCCACTCTAGAGGGGCTGACGACTGTAGCTGACTGTGGCTAAGTAGGCTCGATTGTCCATCCGGCTCAATCGTATCTGCTGATTGCACTAGAACATCACAAGTGCCCCAACCGATCTGTGCCACAAAACTCTCCAACTGGTGGTACTCCCCGTACTGCAACCTGAGACTGGTAACCCACCTGTCCGAGTCCTCAGAAAGTTCTTGAAGTAAGGGGGAACGGGCAAAGAAACTGTGGAAGAGGTCTCGCCCCTGCAGCATGTCCCTATGCTGCTCTAGTCTATCCCGCACATCAACACTGTCATGAGGGTCATATATGTCAATAGCCTCCCAGATGGCAGCCTCGCTAGGCTCACCTGGAGGCAAGTTGTCAGGTCTCTGCTAGCGGAATATTTCCTGCAAAAATAAAAGAGAGAGAAAGTAGGTTATCTGTTGCAGTGGACTCATAGGGAAATTTTTTTCTACCCTTTAATTAAATTGATAATCAACTTAAAAATCAAAATAGGAAGAAATTATCTTTAAATTTAAAATTTCATAGCCTTAGTTAAAATCTTTTAATTGAAATTATTTTTTGAGTGGAGCTTAATAATAATTGACCCTAGATGATTCCCAATTATGTCATGGCATATAGATAAAAACCTTTACAATTAGGACATATAACTTTGCATTCCTTCTTGTCCTCTACGATATTTCTCTTAAATTTTTGATGTCATGTTTTAATTAAATATTTTCAGGTAGATGTCAGGTACACTAAATAAAGGACATTTCTAATTCAAATAGAAATGCAAGGCCTATTGGGTAACTTTAACTACATATAGTTGAACCTCGATCACCTGTTCTCATGAGCATTTCTTATGCTTCTAAGAATTATAAGCTCCACATCTTTCTAGATCTATGAGGTAGAGCTATCTGTCTGTGAATCTATGTTTTTCTTTGAGATCATGCGACTCCTCTAAGTGACATATCAAGGTTGTTGATAGAGTTTCTCTTGGTTGGGTTAGGTTTACTACCTTCATTATTAATTCTGCTTGATGATCTGGGACAACAATTCCACAAAATCCTTGTCAAGTCATTTCTCTATTTTCATAGTTTCTTTACATATACATGCCACCCTTTTGTGCTTATTCATTCCTATTGACTTCTGAGCTCATTCTTTATGTAAATACAACAATACTTTCCATTAAGATGCATTCATTTCATTGCAGGCGCAGAATAATGCAAATATTTTGGCAGTCTTTATTGCAACTGGTTTTATCACTTGTAAGGCCATCTCTAGCCGAAAAACTCATTTTCTAGTCCAAAATGTAGTAACACTCTAAAATGCAGTATCTCATCTCCAATCTAACTCTATTTTTTAATACCAAAAAAGAGAAAATTCTATGTATATTCTTTCTCAACCGAATTTTCTAATTTAAAAAATGCGTCGGTGAACAGTGCCACGCCAATATTGGCGTTGCACTATTCACTTCGCGAAATTGCCGTGCGATTTGGAGTTTGGTTGGAGCTGCCTGTGAACTGCATACATGTGTAAAGCGGTCGGTTGGAGATGGCCTAATCCTCAAGACACTTTTTCAAGAGCTTTGAAGGAAAAAAATAATCTACATTTGGTGCAGAGGCTTATTTAGTACTTTTATACTATTCCATATTGTTTATGTTAGTATTGGATGGATCTATCTTTCATATATGTTTGTTTATTATTCCAGAGCAGTATCTTAGACGTAATCCTGCTGGATCAAACCAACTTGTCTGGTGGATCATGGAGAATCGACAAGAATACTTCAACCGATCAAAGCATATGCTTAGCCAAGTGAAAATGCTGACCTTCTTGTCCGATATACAGTCCAATCAATGGTTATCTTGGTGCAAAGAGGAAAATATTAAGCTGAAATCACAGCCTATGGTGGTGCCTCTTTCTGTTAATGATGAATTGGCATTTGCTGCAGGCATTCCTTGCTCCTTAAATACACCTGCTTTCAGTACTGAGAAGATGATGGGGAAGAGGGACCTCTTGAGAATTGAAGTTCGTAAAGAGATGGGTTTGTCTGATAACGACATGCTTGTAATGACTTTGAGCAGTATAAACCCTGCTAAGGGTCAGCTGTTGCTTCTTGAAGCTGCTCATTTAGTTGCTGAGAGAAATGTTTCTCAGCGAGATCCCATAGTAATAGAGAAAGAATTTTCACTTGATTCTAATCAGAACCAAGGCACCGTGAATAATGTGCTAGGGGCTGGGAAACTGGATTTGGAAGCTAACCTGACTGACTCTAAAGTAGAAGCTAAACGGAAACCTACCAATGGAGCTTCGAAGAAGAGAAGGAGAAAACGCTCTAGATCAAATGGACTCTCCTTGCGCAATGACAGTGAGACTGCAAAAAACAGGATCAGCGTAAGTTGAGGCGTTTATTAGCTGACAAAACTGGCGCTGAAGAACAAAGTCTCAAGATTCTAATTGGATCAGTTGGATCAAAAAGCAACAAAGTCCCTTATGTTAAAGGACTTCTGAGATTTCTTTCTCAGACTTCGAACATGTCAAATTTTGTCTTGTGGACTCGAGCAACCACTCGAGTTGCCTCACTGTATGCTGCGGCAGATGTTTATATAATTAATTCCCAGGTAAATGTCATCTATGCATCCTTATCAATTCAAGTTTATCCATAAGTTTATTTTTTCTTAGGGATATTAAAATAATTTCTTCACCGAGGTTAACTTTGCATTTTATATACAATGGCAAAGATGACATGCATAAGATCAGAGCGAGTCGTCTTAGATATTTTGGTCATGTAAAACGGCAGTCTTTCGATGACCCTGGTAGAAAGGTAGATGTATTAGATTTGGCCTATGTTAAGAAAGATAAATGTAGACCTAAAAAACTTGGTTAGAAAATATTAGAAATGACATTTCTTTATTAGATTTAAATGAGAATTTGACTATTAACAGAACATAATGGAGAAAAAGTATTCATGTAGAAGACCCGATGTAGTGGGATAAATGCTTGATATTGTTATTGTTGTGATGGTGGTGGTAAAGATGACACGCAGAGTTTTTTTTTTCCCCGAAACCAACACTGAGTCTTACAAAGGCTTGAACATTCAACATGAGAACTAGGTTTTTGTAGATTGTTTTGTATATTATCTTTATGTGGCTCTTCTGATTGCTTTCCCACCGGATCTATGCTGGCCACGTATATTTCCTTTGGTGTTAATGAGGTTTACAGGACATAAGTCCAAGGTTGTAGTTTGCTGCTAAAGTTTTTTTTTTAATAATTTTTTTACTTTTTTATTTTGATCCCTATTGTTGACTCATTCCTTAATGGTGATTATTTCTCTATTTGAGGACTTCTGGCAGAGCCCCAAACCCATAAAGTTTTGAATATTTAACATTAACTATATTAGTTTCTTGATATATATTTTTTTGTATTTTATTTATATAGCTAATTCTATAAGATGGTGGTTAAACCTGCAATGTTTTATGGCATAGAATGTTGGCTATTAAAAGAGAAGCATAATATTAAGTTAAATGTTGCAGAGATGAGGATGCCTTAGGTGGATGACTGGATTTATTCTTATAGACGGGATATGAAATGAGGATATACATGAAAAGGTTGGATTA
Source organism: Dendrobium officinale (assembly GCA_019514585.1). Classification (NCBI taxonomy): domain Eukaryota; kingdom Viridiplantae; phylum Streptophyta; class Magnoliopsida; order Asparagales; family Orchidaceae; genus Dendrobium; species Dendrobium officinale. Next base: position 12,745,704 of record CM033682.1, read on the forward strand.
GCTCTAGTGGTAGATAAGATTAGAGAGAGTCGCCTTAGATGGTTTGGTCACATAAAACAATGGCCTTCCAGTGACCCGGTTAGTGTCTGGAGCCTGTATAACAGGGCTAACCGGTGTTGGGCTAGTCCGGATGGAAGTGGGTTGTGAAGCTGGGTGAGTTTGATCCGGAGAAGGCTGAGCAGATTGTACGCGGGTTGGAACCGAGATGATGTTTGGTGAATCCCGCACCGAGGTTGGAGTGATGAGCAGAGGCGAGATATGCATGTCTGAGTTGTCGTCCGGAGAGTTGAGAGTAGCTGCAGACTGCATGGGATTAGAATAGGGGAATGTAGTTTCATGGAATGTGACGTGCCTGGATATGTGAATTTTATTTGTTTGAATATTTAAGCATTTGTAGCCTTTATGTTGTGAGGAGTAGCCCAAAAATATGCAGGGTTGAGACCGGGGCGAGATCTTGTCGGGAGCATTTGGACGAAGCCAAGGGAAGCAGAGACAGCCGAAGGTACGGAGGTGGGTATATGACGGAGCCTTGTGGTGAAGTCGTTGATACGGAGAGTTCCCGGCGAGAGCTTTGGTTGGCAGCCTATTGATCAGATAATTTGCGGTGGAAACGGCTTCAACCCAGAGTTGCTTGGGAAGATTGGATGTGTGAAGTAAAGCACGGGTGACTTCCAGAAGGTGTCGGTTCTTTCGCTCCGTGAGCCCATTCTGTTCTGGAGTGTGAGGACAACTGATTTTGTGAGTTATACCTTGGGTGGATAAAAACGTTTTGAATTGGGTGCTGTTGAACTCTCCTCCTCCATCGGATCTTAAAAATTTTGGTGTTATATGAAACAGGTTTTTCACAAGAGAGCAAAAGTGAGTAAACTTGGAATAGGTTTCAGCTTTAGAATGCAGTAAATACAACCAACTGAAGCGTGAGAAGTCGTCGATAAAAACTACATAGTAGTTGAACCCGTTTGTGGAAGATTGGCATGAGGTGAAACAGTAGTACTTTTATTAAATGCTAGCTTATGGCTCTTGGCCAAATTACATGAAGTGAACAAAAAATTAGCAGAAACGGTAACTAAGTCCGGTAATGAGTTTCGTAGGCTTTGGAGGATGCCATGGTTCGGGTGACCTAAGCGATCGTGCCACCGTTTAACGGATCCAGCAGTGGCCATGTGGGTCTGCGGGCTGTTGACAGAGAGATCCCTAAGAGTGTAGAGGCCGTTATGCAGTCAACCATGAAGAAGAGGACGGTGGTCCTGAACATCCTTAATCACAAAGCCATTAGCATCAAAGCACATAGATACATGATTATCGGTAGTGAGTTTAGAAATAGAGATGAGATTGTGAGTTAGATTTGGGACATGAAGAAGATTGCGTAAGAGAAGCTTACGAGCCGAATCAGGAAGAGGCAGAAGACCTTGCCCGGAGTTGTGGATCGGTAGTGCAGAGCCATTTGCGACGGAAACCGAGTCCGAGCCCTGATAAGCCAAGCTGCTCTGAAGATTGTTGAGATCTGGGGTGAGGTGAGATGAGGCCCCGGAATCAAGAATCCAATCGTTCGTGGGAGAAGAGGTTTGCTGAGTTAGGTAGGCCCGAGAGTTTGCGGAGGGGATGGTCGGAGCGTATTTGAAGTTACACATGTGCCAACAGTTTAGAGCAATATGACCGGGCTTACCGCAGATTTGGCACGAGGTCTGCTCCGACTGGTTGGAGCTGGAGGGCAGTCGGTTTGGAGCTGGAGCGGAGTTCTTATTGCTACGGTTGTTGGAGTTGCGGTTCTTTGAGAATCTTGAATAGTTCTTGCCGCGATTATTCGGATTTGTCTGAACATAGAGGGCGGTGTTGTCCTGCGATTCTTTATGTGTTTCTTGTTGAACGTTGATCTCCTCACTACATAGGAGTGAATAGAGCGTATCAAGATCGATGGGATTGAGTGATGTACGAATCGCAGTTTTGAAGGAGTTGTAAGTGGACGGAAGCCCGTTGAGGATGTAGAGGATAATGTCCTCAGTGTCGAGTTGAGATCCCGACGCAGCGATATTGTCCACGAGCGTCTTGATTTGCATCAGGTATTGCTGCATCGTGGATCCGTGCATCTGGATGTGATGTAACTCGTTCTTGAGTTGAATAACTCTCGAACGATTTGTAGGTTGCATTCGTTTGGTCAGAATCTGCCAAACTTCTTGAGATGTGGACGATCTGCCAAACTTCTTGAGATGTGGACGAAGAGAGGACATAGGGGAGGATTGCTGGTGAAATTGTCGAAAACAACGCCGACATCATGTTGCGATCTATGAGTCGCCATTTTTTATGAGCTTCGGTGGACGAATCCTGGGGACAGGGACTATCGCCGGTGAGGAATCCGGCGAACCCGTTTGCCGAGAAATGTTGCAAAAGCTGAGAGCGCGAGATTGGAAAGTTGTCGGAGGAGAGAGGCGTCGGCACCAGGTTTTTAAGATTTGAGATGAGGAACTTGAGGGAGGGAGGGATCACCAGTTCTTGAATGTCGCCGGGGACAGCAGCTGGTGAGGGAGACAGGGTGCCGGATTCTTGATCTGCCATGGCAGAGCCTTGCTCTGATACCATGTAAGAAAGATAAAAGCAGAGAGAGAGGATGTGGACAAGACAGAGAACGAGAAATAAAGAAAAGGTATATTATCTAAAGGTACAGATACAACATATATATAGTTTCCCAAAAGAATGACAGTAGAGGTAATTACAATTAAGTCTGAATAAGGCCAAAGCATATACACAGCCGTTAAGAGTTAGGAGAGTTGATGTATTAGATTTGACCTATGTTAAGAAATATAGAGGTAGACCTAAAAAGTCTTGATTAGAAAATATCAGAAATAACCTTTTTTATTAGATCTAAATGAGATTTTGATTCTTAACAGGACATAATGGAGCAAAATGATTCATGTAGCCGACCCCGCTTAGTGGGATAAAGGCTTTATTTTGTTATTGTTGTTTATTTATATAGATCTCCTGATCACTCTTGGTTATTTCTTCCCATCATCTATTTGTTATTCGTGTTGTTTCCTTAGATGTTACAAAAAAAAAAATTTATAATAATAAAAATAAAAATAAAGGTTTTGATATTCAAATTCTGTGAATATTTCTTATGGGAGTATATTCTATGGAACATTATGAGGTTAAATATAATATTTTTTAATCTTCACGGTCACCTTAGCTTTGTATATAAAGCGTGTCATTTTCTGTAATTGTAATACTAACTAATATAGTGGAATCTACGTCACCATTGTTATAGGAGGACTAATCTAATGTCATGTAACATCTGTCTTTTGTTAATTCTCTTTCATTTGTTTATTTTGCACTGAACTATTGGCTCTTATATTTATTAAGTTGTATACTCTAGGTTTCTTGTAGGGTTTTTTGGTTGCTAGTATTCCTAGTGTATTGCATTCCTAATGCATTTATTTAAAAAATCCCATTGTTTGGTTGGAAGAATAGCAAGTATAATATGAAATTCTAATTTATTTGGAATATATCATTTAGTTTATTTTCAATGTATTTGAATTTGTCCAATTTTAAACAAATTCCATATATAACTTTTGTGAAGTTATGTGAGCCACACCCACTGCTTATCATCGTCCACTACTGCAAGTAGCCATTGCCCACCGCTAGCTACCATTGTCATAGTTGTTGCGCCCCTGGCAAAATTATTCAACCGCTCACGATCACCACCGCCGGTGGCAAGCACCAACATCGCTGTCGGCCACCTTCTATAAACTATTTTTTTAAATGCACTACTGTTTTACTTGGATTGTTGTACTTTAAACCAAATAAAAAAAAAATTGAACCTCTGTATTTATAATATACTCAAACTAACAACTTATAAATAATTTATTTTAGGGGGATTTACATGCATAGCACTCAAAACTATCAAATTTCTATATTTCACATTTAAATTTATGGCACCCAAAACATCAAAATAAACTGTTGGTAAGGGTGCTAGATGACAAATAACGAAATTTAGGTGTGAAATATATTTTAGATAGTTTTTAAGTGTCATGTATGCAATTCCTCCCCATTTTCTTTTAATATTTATGCGACTTGCAAAATGATTTATAGCAATGCTATAACACGTTTGAACCAATCAGGACCTCTTCTTTTAGCAATCCAAATGAATTAAAAAAAGATGCAGAAGCTATTTTGATAATCTATCTGCTACTCTGTTCCTGTCCTCATTAATCCTACAGAATTAACAGTTCAAAATTTTGATTTTCTTTGATGGGAGTTATAGAACTTGTTTTGTTACTTTTATCCTCCTTTTTGTATTTGATTATTTTTTCATCTGCAACAAATCTAACATTTGTGCAAATTTGTTGTAGGGAGTTGGAGAAACATTTGGAAGGGTTACAATTGAGGCTATGGCATTTGGTTTGCCGGTAATATCAGGCATTAATATGTTTCTGATCTATTGTTTTATTCCTCCCCTAAAGCTATATATTGAATTTATATTAAAATATATTGCTTTCTTTTGGGAAGGATTTTAACTATAGACCTCCACCTTAAAGATGAAAGACAATATCACTCAATCAACTTACTTTAAAATAAACTGTTATTTTATAGTATAATATTGTGTATCAACATGAATTTAGTACTGTTTGTCTTACGTCATATTATCATCATCTTTTATACAATATTCTTTTTTTGTTTTCAATCTTAGAACATCCGATGAACAAATTAATTCATTTATTTTAGGCTTCGTTTGGGACAGTTTTTTTACTGCTTTATGAAGTAGTTTTTTAGTACAATTTTTTTTTTAATTTGAAATTTGTATACTAGAAAGTTGCTTCATAAAAAAAGTAAAAAACCCATCCAAAATGAAGCATGAGATGGCTTTTTTGTTGATTCTTGTACTAAAAAGCTGATTTAAGAAGCAAGAAAAAAGCTGTACCAAACGAAGCCTTAATTTGATAGTGTAAGATTGCTACAATCATATCAAATACTTTCAACTCGAGTAAAATGAAATGTATCAAAAATTGAATGGGCCAACTTCAAAATTTTTTTCTGAAAGTAGTGAAGGGCATCACATTCATACATTATTCATCACGTTTGATCATTGATATTCTTACAAGATGATCCACTTAGATGACTAAGTTGTTCTTACATTATATATATTTAGTATCAATGTTCTTGACCTTTTATTTGAATGAAAAAAAATAAACTACTCGAATGAAAAGTAAGCTTTATGCATATAAAAAGATTGTACACTATTTATACAACACAACAATAAGTTTTTCTGAAAGCAAATATTTTCTTGCTGTTTGGTTCAGTGATATTTAGATGGAGACTCCTACACAGAATAACTATGTTTTCACTATGGTATAGGTCCTTGGAACGGACGCAGGAGGCACCAGGGAGATTGTAGAGGACAAGGTAACTGGCCTCCTTCATCCCCTTGGGCATGAAGGAACATATAATCTTGCACAGAATATCCAGTATTTCCTGAACAATCCTTCAGTGAGGAAGAAGATGGGATTGCATGGAAGGCAAAAAGTGCAAAAGAAATACCTGAAGCATCACACCTACAGCAAATTAGCTGAGGTCTTCATCAAGTGCATGAAGGTCAAATAATAGTTTCATTTGTGATCAGTTTCTTTCCTTGGATTGGAATTTGTGATGCATCAGTGAGTTCTTTAGCCATGGCTGGCAGATTATATGTTCTCTCTGCTAGTTTTGCCTGTTCTGATGCGTCTGGAAAGTTCTGGAAGAGTTGATTTTATCATTTTATGAGAATGTAAAATGGTAATGCTTAAGCTATTTGAACATGATATACTTTGATAGGAATAAAAGATGGGGTTGATTGATTTATGTTCTGTAGCCATGATTGGACTGGAAGAAAGTGTTCTTAGTGAAGTTTGCATACTAAATAGAAAGTTTTTCAATGGTCCCTCAGTTTTTGTTTTGATGGTTTTGATAGTTGGCATTTACAGTATTTGGTTTTGTTGTCAAATTTAGGGCTGCAAACGAACCGAGCCAAGCTGAGTATGTGAGTGTTCATGTTTGTGTTCATTTAATATCAACTTGTTCAAGTTTGGTTCATGTTTGTTCGATCTTTATTGTTTGTGTTCACGTTTGGTTCATTTAAATTAATGAGTGTTCATGTTCGGTTAATGTTCAGTTCATGTTTGTTCGTTTAGTGCTTATCGAGCTTGTTCGCGAACATATTTAACGAATTTTTTTTAACTATCAAACAAATATGTTCATGAACATATCTATGAACAAACATATTTATAATAAAAGCAATTTTCTATGTAACAAAGACAATGATTATTTATATTTATTAATTTTATGGTCAAATATTAATTATTTTTATCTAGCTTATTCAAGAGTTCAAAATCGAACATGAATCAAGATTTTATCGAGCTTAATGTCGAGCTTGTTCACAAACTTCAAATGATGTTGTTCGCGAACATAAATGAGCTGAATGCACTAGTGTTCAAGTTTGTTTATTTAAGAATCGAGTATTTAAAATATTGTTCAAGTTTGTTTGTTTAGCTAATTAAACGATCACAAACGAGCTTTGATCGAACCAAACATCGAGTAGCTCGTCGAACGTTTGGTTCGCTTGCAGCCCTAGTCAAATTAAATTTATTTTTTTTAATTACATTTTTTATGTTAAAAAACTATAATAAAAAGTATTTCATTAAATTTTCAATAATTTTAAAATAATTTGGGTTTTAATATTTAGGATTTGTTTGAGATAGTTTTGTCATTCTTTTGCTTTTTCAGACAGTAAATGCAATTCCTTTTGGCTATTATCTTTTTATTGTTTTTTTTAAGAAATTTACGTGGTGGGAAGTTTATTTTTACAATCAGAGTTAGGCTTTGTTTGGGGCAGCTTAAGCTTTTAGTTTTTTACTTTTTAAAATTTTTTTCTTGATTACGATTTTAAAAATGTTTTCCAAAAATAGGTTTTGAAGGCAAAAGTTTGTGAAATAGTGGCAAAAAACTATCTTTCAATCACATTATTTTACTTACAAATATTTTTTTTTATGATCAAAACAATTTAAAAGCTATTCCAAACAACTTGTTAATGTGTGATGACTTTAAGAAAATGATTATTTGATTTCTTAAGAAAGAATATATTTGTAATATTAAAAAATTTAAAGAAAATATATTTTTTATAATAATTGTACAATCATTTTTATAAAATATTACGGTCGTCTTACACACTTCTAAAATATATAAACATGAGTTTAATAATACTAAGGTTTTATTTCAGACAATTTTTTAATTATTTTTTAGATCAAATTTTTAGTATAAAATTTTTTTAAACTAAAATTTACTTTAAAAAGTAGCAAAAAGTTGTCCCAAATAAAATTTAAATGTATTTCTGTACTATTAATGGATCATATATGCTTATGTCAATATCATGTTACTCATAAATGAATTTGGCTGGAGGAAAGAAAAGAATATTTAATACTAGTTTTTAATTAATGAGCACATAATATATGTAAAATAATTATTTGTTTAATTAAATATAATATTATTAATCTATATTACTACTTATTATGTTATTATAATTATATATATTGTCAGCTTGCATTATTATTGATTTTTTGTTATTTTTGAAAATTAAATTTACACTATTTCAACTCAACAATGAATTTGTTGAGTTTTATTTTTACTCTGCAAACTGAAATTTTATTCTTATAATTATTTTGATAACTATGCAATGGCTCACAAGGCCAGAAACAGCACGGCCAATTCTGAAAATGTGTCGAATTTTCTAACCATTCTTTTTATTTTTTTATTTTTTGAATTTTCTAACCATTCTTAATACTATTTTTATTTAATAAATAAAAAAGAAATTTTATTTTAAATTATATTTGAAAATAAATATAATAATAAAAAAGATTTATCATTCGGGTCTTGTTTTATCGATTGCCATCTTTCTATAGTTTTATAAGCTTTTTGTCGATTTTTAATGATTTTTTAAAAGTTGATATAGTTTATTAGCTAGGTATTATTTAAGTTATTTGATTACTTCAAAATTAATAATAAAATATATAAATTTATCTGTATAACAATTTAATTGATATTTTCAATATAAATATATATGTTTCTATAGTTTTTAAAGCTTATTACCAATAAGAAAATTGATATAATACATAGCATAGAAAAATTCATCAAATAACCTAATTAAAAGAGTATTTTATGATGCTCTTAGATAATTTATCATTGATATTTCTGATACATAAAAATTATTTATCATGCATATATATATATATATATATATATATATATATATATATATATATATATATATATATATATATATATATATATATATATATATATATATATATATATATATATATATATATATATATATATATATATATATATATATATATATATATATATATATATAGTAGAATTTTGAAGGGAAATTATTAAAACTAGTCATACGTTTGTTTGGAGTTATAAGTTATTACATAAATATGTGAATTTATATATAAGTGTATCTATTTTATTCAGTTATCACCCGCTATTTTACATTTTTGACAATATCATCCAACATTTATAACTCATAGGAAAGTTATAGGAGCCTGAAAGGGCTACCAAAATTCCTCAGAGTTTCAGCAAAGTGCTACCATTACTTTGGGTTAGCTTTCTAACCATTTTTAACAGTAGCTTTATGACATAAAAGTTTGTTGAAAGTAGAAAAAAAATGGTGGTCAAAAGCTGTCACAAACGAATATTTCGTTTGAGACAACTTATTTACTGCTTTCTAAAGTAGTTTTTTTAATATAATTTTTTTTAAATCATAGCAAAAGTAGTTGCCAAAAGTTGTTCCACCAAAAGTTGTTCCGTTTGGGACAACTTTCTTCTTGCTTTCTAAAACAACTTTCAAGTATAAAAATTTCTTGAATTTGCAGTAAAAAAACAGTTTTAGAAATCAGTACGAAAATTGTCCCAAACGAAATCTTAATCATCTTCAAAAATGCCAACTTTGCTGAGAAAAAACTTGAATGGAGATATATTAGAAAAGCAATTTTATAAGAATTGAAAAGTGCAGAGTCAATTTTTTTAATTATTAAAAATAATGGCTCTCTTCAATAACATGAAAGTCATAGATGTTGGCTAATACAAAATTATAAAAGGAAGTTACCATAAAATTCTATTTAAAGGCCACCTCAAAAGTCTATATTGGAGGCTATACAAATCTTCAATGGTAGTTGATCATTAATGTTAGAAGGTGAACTACTCGTGTAAACGAAATAGGTTTTTCAAATATTCTATAAAAGACTTACTTTGCAGTGGTGGAGCTAGAAATTTTTTTTAAGAAGCACACAATTATCGATTTAAAAAAAAAAAAAAAAACTTCAACATTTTTCATCGGGATTCAGATTGATCACATCGACAGTTTAAAAAATTAGAGTTGTTAGCATAAAAATATAAATGACATAGCATAACAAAAAAAAAAAACTTTAATGAAGAGCATCTGATATAATTAAATAAAAACAAATACATTTTAATAATATAGTAATATATTTAAAAAATAAATAACAATTTAAATATGAAATTTTTAACTTGAATAAAAAATTAAGATTCTTGTCTCTACAACATATACAATTATAATTTATTGTATTAGTTTCATTAAAATTTCTATTAAAAACAAATTTAAGTTTTGAAAATAAAGAAAATCACAAATTATATAAAGATTTATTAGTTTTGCTTTTCCCCTTCGTAAGTATTTGTTGTTCTTCGACTTCACCTACTTCATGTGATAGCGTTAAATAACTTCTTCGTCTCCTTTTGTCAACCTTCCTTCTTTTCGAATTTGAAAAAATAAAGCTATTCATTCTAAAGATATTGAATAAATTTAAATAATATTATAAAAAAGGGAAATATAAAATTATTAAGTGATCCTTGATTATTGGATAAATAATCGTAAATTTTGTTATCTTAGTTTGGTGTCACATGTCTATTACAAATAAAGGCTAATTATATCTATATCATTGATTTTTTTTTATTTAATAAACTATCATTCATATATTTTATCTATAATAATATGACATAAATTTTGGTGAACATAATAAAATTATCAAATATCTATTATAATAGACATTTTTTTTAAATATTTTTTATCCAAAAAAGTTATTATATAATTCACACAAATTTGAAAAAAAAAAATGCTATAATATCCAAGCAATTTTTTTGTTATTATGGAATAATTGCTAGTCCATAATATTGTAATTTCTTGAAGGTTAAATTAAAAAAAAAAAAAATATTGAAGGTTATTATGCCTTTGTTGACAGATCTGAAGATTCCCAAATTATGCTCCCCATATTTTCGGTTTCACCACCCACCCCTTGTCCTTATCCGCTTCAGCGGATGACAGCGCCAGCTGGCGCTGAAACTTTATAATTTTTTTTTTTTGGAAAATAACTTTGTAATTTCAAATGACAATATTTATTTTTTAAAAATAAATAAAAAATGAGAGCAAAATATAAGAAGACGATATAAAAATCAAATGGTCACGTTAATAAGGAAAAAATAAATAAATCTTTTCTTGAATAAGAAATTGTAATTTATTTTTAAAATAAAAGTAGAATAAAAATTTAAACAATTTTTTATTAGCAACATAGCCCATTTCGACCTAATAATTTAAAGCTTTGACTCTAATTATAAAATTTTGAATTTGAGATTATGATTTTATTTGGGACGTTTTTCTTATTATTTTTTAAAGCAGTTTTTAGCATAAAATTTTTTTGAACATGAAATTTTTTACTATAAAGTTGTTTTAGAAAGCATTAAGAAAAATGTCCAAAAAAATCACACGATTTATTTGAAAAAGCCAGGGGCGGATCTAGCTTCTTTTTTTAGGGTGGGCAAAAAAAATTTTTTTTGTAGGGGATGGGCAAAAATGATTAGGATTGATAAAACTATGGAAAAAAATTTTTTTGAGAGGGGGCAAAATGCCCAAAATATTTCAAAAAATACCCTCTAAAATTAAAAAAAAAAGAAATTTGAGGGTGGTCATTTGCCCCCCCTCACTTATATGGGGATCCGCCCATGGAAACAGCTACATTTTTTTTTTATAAAATTGATTATAAAGTTGAGAAAATAATTTTTGAAAGTTACTATAAAAACAATTTCAAAGTACAAAATTTTATTAAATTTTATAAGAAAATAGAAGTAGTGATAAAATAAAAACGGTAATTAAAGTCTTTAAAGCTAAGCAATAAAAAAACTATCTAAAATGAAGTCTCAAGGTATATATATATGTGTGTGAATTTGAGATTAACTTTATTTAAAATATAAATTAATTTTAAATTTTATAAATTTTTATCTTAATTTAAATTGACATAAATCTTTTCTTAACTCTTTTAGTGAGTAAATAGAAATATTTTTTAAAAAATAATTATTTATATTTAATTAAAGTGTAAAATTAAATATATTTTAAATTATTTTAAAGAATTGAAAATACATTAAATTTTTAATTACATATAACCAATATGTCTCTTACCTCAAAGAAATCAAATTAGCTTAATATAGAATACAATCAAATAATATAAATAAATTATTAAATATTCATAATATTTTTTATGTAGTAATCATACTTTGAATATAAATTTGAAAAATATATTATGAATATTTACAATATATCTAAAATTATAAAATCAAATTATCTATTTTATAAATTATCACAAGTAATTTAAATAATAATAATTCCTAAATAAGTTTCTGCCCGGCGAGGCGGCTGATCAGTACATGGAATATTCAATGCCGTGTCCTCAAAGATTCGGTTTCGGTACGCGACGCCTCGACCCCGATTCGATTCCCAACTTCGCTTTGTCGCCCTCGTTTATTCTCATCTGCTTCTGGTCATTCATTCCTATATGTCTTTCTCCGCTTTCCTTCTCCATTTACCCTTTCTCTCTGCTCCTCCCCTTCATCCATGGCGCTTCCGACTCGCTATCGAAATCTCCAAGACTACATCGAGGCCCTCGAAGGGGAGCGCCGCAAGATACTGGTGTTCTCCCGCGAGTTACCGCTCTGCCTCGAACTCATCAGCCAAGGTACCACCAAAGTCACCTCCTTTGCTTTATTTCAGGCGATTAATGCTCACTGTTTGGCTAAATATTTGATCTTGATCTGGTAGTAATTGAGATCCGACGGCGGGAGATGGCCGGCGATGACTATTTCGGCGAGGTGCCGGCTCTTGAGGAGTTCATTCCACTGAAACCGAGCTCTTCTTCTTCCGGGAACGAGAAAGGCCACAAGGTAGCGGGTGATTCCAAGCCGTATTGGCTCAGATCTGTCCAGCTATGGGCTCCGTCAGTCGCCGTCGAGACGTTGCCCGTAGAGGTGAGAAAAAAGAAAGCAATCTTTAACTCCTGTGCTTTCTCCTCCTCCTTAATTGAAAATTTTAATTTTGTTTGTTCGATTAGAGCTCGGAGCCGAGGAAGCCGGTGGCTAAGATGGGAGGAGCATTCCGGCGGTTTGAGAAGGAGAAGCTTTGTCGGCCTCCTTCAGCGGAGGTTCTCGAGAGCTCCACCACCACGGAGAATATTTCTGCGCCCAGGAAGCAGAGGAGGTGTTGGTCTCCTGAGTTGCATCGAAAGTTCTTGTGTGCACTTGAGCGGCTTGGTGGCTCCCAATGTAATGTCTTCGCCATTAATGAATATAGTTCTGATTATGACACAGGAATTTTTATTTCTACTTCCAAAAAAAAAAAAGTTTTGTGAAAAGATGAAGTTTTGTTTGCAGCGGCTACGCCAAAACAAATCAGGGAGCTGATGAAGGTGGAGCGGCTTACAAATGATGAGGTGAAATCTCACTTACAGGTGAAGATAGTTCAAAAATCTTGATTTTCAATATTGAGAAGGATCAGATCAATTACATATTGAGATATTTATTTTTGGAGGTTTTTTGGATTCTAATCCCTGTTGAAAACTCATATAACACTGTTGATTTGTTACTTGCTTACGACGATTAAACGCCTTGTTGAGTTGGCTGGGTGTGACAGGAACATGTTCCAATAAGGAAAAATGTGTTCTTTGGAATATTATGATGGTATGCTTTGTGGGAATATCCTGTTGGGAAATATTATATTTTCAACTGATTTCTGGCCGCCTTAATCTTCTACTCTCTATAATATTTCATCTGTAAAACTTGTAATCTGAAGGGGGCTGTTTTTTGAGCCAACTTATTTTTGTTTATGTCTTTTCTGTTAGCTTTTATTTGTGTACTTTCTTTAGATTTTTTGGTGTAGCTATTGTGTTACTTTTAGAAGTCTATAAATAAGATATGGTTGTTATAGGATAGGACAAGCCAATCGAATAAAGAATTAAGTTCTGATTTTTCAGTTCTCTCCCTCTTTCAAAGAAGAGCAAGAAGCTCTCTTCCACTCCAAGAAATCCTAACAATTTTCTTACAGCCATGTCAAACAATATGCTATTCTATTTGACACTTCAGATCGACTTTTACATAATAGAAAGCTAACATTGGCAGTTGGGTTATATCTACTTCTTATCTATGCAAAGGCTTTGTTTGGATCAACTTTTTTACTGCTTCTTAAACAACATTTTAGTATAAAAATAAAAATTTTATACTAAAAAGCTACTTTAAGAAACAGTAAGAAAGTCATCCCAAATGAAGCCAAAGTCATCAAAGATTGTTCAAACATCTATATTGCAGTATATTTCTATGTTTTTACTCTTTCAACTTGGTGCATCTTACACATAGAGCCAATTCATATAGTGGCATCTTACCTTACTTGTTCTTTTAGTCTCTTCTCCATTCGTCCTTCTCATACTTGGATTATTACTGCAGAAATACCGGCTACACACAACGCGGCCGTCGACCCAAATTCATAGCAGCAGTTACATCAACCCTCAAATTCCTCCTCAGTTAGTCTTGGTTGGTGGAATCTGGGTACCTCCACCGGATTATAGGGTAATGGTCACTGCTGCTGAACAAAGCAGTGCTGCCTTCAATGGAACATACTCTTCTGTTCCATCAATGGCGCTCGAATCTGGATTGTCTCAACAGAAACAGGATACGCAGCAGAAAGAACTGAATAATTTGCCTTCCAAGCCATCACAGTCATTTGAAGATGATACTAATCTTACCGATGAGTTGGCAACGAAATCCGATTCTTGCACTTTGTCTTCGACCTCTCAGACCACAACTTTGCCCCTCTTATGAGATTTTATTTCCTAGAGGGATTCAAACCGAGCCTTCAAATTTGAAGGTTGTAAGGAATGCCAGCGAGCTGTTGCTTATTGCTTCTTATTATTATAGCTTTTTTTTAGCGTTTTTATCTGTAAAAGTATAGAGTTACATACTTGAGCTTATATGTTCTTCTGTACATCACATTTACATGAGAGTAGACAAAAGCTGCAAGTTTGGAATCTTTGGCATTGCGGTTTTCCATAGTTTTTTATGCTTATTTGAAGCCTTCATGAGTTACTGTGTTTGATTGATTCCCAACTTTCTCAGAAACTCTCGAGGACCTGTACGTCCTTGATCTACACTATGTCAGAAGAAAATTCTTCTTGTTGTATTATCATATCAAATGAAATAATTTTCAATGATCTCTATGGGCAGAATGCATGAGCCTAAACTCTCTCTCTCTCTCTCTTTTTGGGGCATTTAGGCCATTTAAGGCAAACTCACACACACAACGCATACACATAGACTCGAACCCTGAACCTCTTAGTTGGAAGCCAAAGCTCTCAACCAATAGGCCAAGGAGAGTTGTGTTCTCTCTCTCTCACTTAACTGTTTTGAAGTGCCTAGATATCTGCCCTTAGTAAGCAAACTTGATGTTATTGAAGCTGTACTGAGACGATCTCCTAAAAAATTTACTAATTATTATTTAATTCAACAAGTCCTAGAAAGCTCACATATTGGATTAATTATTCTGTGATGACGACGAACGTCATTCGGAAACTAATCAGAATGCGTCATATCACTCCTTCGCTCGGTATTGTTTGATACTGCTCGATACCGCTAACATGATGCATTTTGATTGGTCTCCAAAAGTAGAGCTGTGTTCACATCCGTACAAAATAATTTTTCCACATATTGAGACAGCTTATGAAGTACAAATGATTATTTAAAGAAAAAAAGAATGAGAAATTTAGATAAAGAGAGAGGAAGCTGGATTTTTCATTGCTTTATAAATTTGAAAATAAAGAAACTGAATTTAAATTAATTAAGGAGTTAATTAAAAATTCCATTTACTGTTTAAAATAAATGCATAACGTAAATATATTTTTAAAATATACAAATAAATCCATATGGTATTTATTTAAAATATCTATAACCACAACATAAATGTTGATTATTCTCTCACAAGATTTTAATACATTAATTTGAAAGTTGTCGATTTTTTTATATCATTTTAAATTTTTGTTTTGGCCTTTTATAAGTATTTGAGGTCATTCTTTAGGTCTTTGGAGTAATTCTATTTTCATTTTAGTTAGGAAAAGCGTCATCTGAAAACTTTAAGAGCTGGTTCAAATTAAAGCTTCTTTTGAGATAACTTTTTTATTATTTTTTAAAACAGTTTTTTAGTACATAAATTAAATAAAATTTATTAAAAAATTATTTTAAAAAACAGTAAGAAATCCTTCCCAATCCCAAATGAAGCCCAAGTCAAATAGGTTCAAGTTTCTTAATAATTTACTTGGCTCATGGGGAAGTCAATAAATGTATTCGAACATACACATTCAAGATTTTAAGCTTGGTCATATAAACCGATAGTTTCAACCTTCAAGATGAAAGCTACGAATTGTGATTGTACCACGTGTCAATCATATGCAAGCAATTGTGAAGATACTGCATATTATAGGCTGCATGTAACTAGATATTGATGAGGACATCTGTAGGAGATTTCGACACTTACCATCGGAGGAGTCGTGGAGTGACGGCTATGATTCATAGTCTCTACTTCTAATGTTTTATGTTATTCATGTTATTTATATTTTATGTTTTTCCATTTGTACCCCTATGAGGGAGTCGTTGTATGTTGTAGCCCGAGGGCAATTTCGTCTTTGATTGTTTTGTTTTAGAAGGCCTATATATGGAGGTCTAGTCATTGTATTTTGGGATGATGTTTTGATGAATGAAATTTTCTCTTTGATCTCTTTGTGAGTTTGTGAATTTTCCAAGATCTCTTTGTGAGTTCTTGAGGAAGTAGTGCTTGCGGATCTCTTTGTGAGTTCCATTGGAGAACTCAGCCACAAATTTTTATTTCTTTCTTCAACTAATGCTATATTTCAACCTCATTTATCTCTCTTCTAAATCTACACATTCAAAATATTTTCCGGAATTTTTCCCAAAGAAATTAAGAGTATCTAATTAGAAAAAAAAAAAACATTAAATTTAAGATGCATCCCTTAACCCATCCAAAACTATAAATCTCCTCAAAAATTTTCACCTTTATCGAAGAAAGAAAATAAATTTCAGTGATATGGAAGATATGGTTCCAGACCTTTCAGAAGAAATAGGATTGGAGTGCTTATCTGAGTCGCCCACCAAACCATCCCTCCCTCTTCTCTGACGAGTTTGCCGCCGGTGGAAACAAGCAACTGAATCCCCCTTCTTTCACCACCTCCGTCACTCTGCTGGTTCCTCCCATCATATCATCATCTTCATAGAGTCCCACAGCGCAGCCAGACGCTCCCTCAGGTTCTTTTCTTCCCACCTTTATTGTCGTCTGGCTGCCCTCAACCTGTATACCGGTGCGTGGGCTCCCCTCCCACCAATCCCTATAATCTCCCTCGACCACCCCTTTTTCTTTTATTTCATTGCCTCCGGCCTCCACCTCGTCGTCATTAGCAACTTGTATTGAGATTCCTTCAGTTGCAATGATAGCGTCTACGTCTACAGCTTCCTCTCCAACACCTGGCGTCATGGCTGGTCCATGCCTGGCCCTATCCGCTTCTTATTTGCTTGTCCCGGCAGCCAAAGCAACCAAGTATTCATCGCTGGAGGCCATGATGAGCGGAAGAAAGCCCTGAAATTGGCGATGGTTTACGATATTGCCAAAGACGATTGGACAATGTTGCCGGAGATGAAGAGAGAGCGTGGGACCGCATCTGAGTGTTTGTAGCGGGATTGTTCCAATTGGTTGGTGGTTCAATGCATAAGAGATTAGAGTGGAGCAAAGAGGAATTTGATGTAGGAGAACGACGATGGAGAGCAATGGAGGAAGAGGCGGTGCCGAAGGAAGAGTTTTTGAAGACCTGCATGATCGGAGGACATGGGAGAATCTATAAACGTGGCGTAGGAGAGAAGATGTTGCTGGTCAAGGAAGGAGAGAAGTGGAGGGAGGTGGCAAAGTTACCAGAGGAGGTCAGAGGTTCTCCAATAATTGTGGCTTGTGTTGAAAGAATGATGATGGCGAGGGTGGTGTCATGTGGCTGGCCTTCTGCTTTGTTTATGTTGGAGATGAAGAAAGGGGTGTCGATTGGGTGGCATATTCAAAGAAATATCACAGCTATCTTTATACTTGATACGTCCTCAAAAAATTATCTTAATCGGGCGCCAATCTCGATGCAAAATCAAATTGGAAACTTCAAAAATTAATTTGGAGACCGTCTGAACTCTGATTTCAGTAAACTTACAGTCAAACTGAGCGTCTCGGAAATACGAACCCAACGACACCAAATTCAACTCGATCCGAGCCCAAATGGGTCCAAATCAAGGACTCGAAGCGCTGTTAGAATGTTCAAACCGCAATTTGAGTTACCAAACGGTCTCCGATTTTAACGAGCTTATACTCGAATCGAACGGCTCGACGAGACGAATCCAACAAGCCTAAGATCACGGAATTCCGAAATCATTAAGGCCTCCAAATGCTTGACGAACGGTCCTTGATCAAGGGGTTCAATATCGGCCGTCCATTCGACCACTCCGCATTTACTCTTGATCTCTCACCTATTTACGGGGCATGCCACTCCAGAAAATCTATAAATAGAGCCCTCATTCTTCACAAGAAGGGAGGCGAAGCAGAAGTAAGAAGAGAAGAGGAGAAGGAAGAGAAGGAAGAAGCTCCTCCTCGACCACCACCGGAGCCTCACCGGACCACCGCCGGAGCCTCGCCGGACCACCATCTCAAGGGCCGACGTTCAGGCCCGACATTCTTCTCAAGGCCCGACGTTCAAGCCTGACATCTTCATCTGAGGTCCTCACCTTCGCCAAAGGCCCTCACTTTTACCAACGGCCTTCACCTTCGCCAAAGGCCCTCACCTTTGCCAGAGGCCCTTGTCTTCGCCAGATCATCATCAAAGGTCGTGTGCTCCACCAGAACATCACATGAAGCCCAGACTTTCTCCGGACCACTACTTGAGGCTTTGAGCTCCACTAGACCACCACATGATGCCCACATTTCTCCCAGAATACTGCTGACTATGGTCCTGCCGACCTCCATCACAAGACAATGGTCTTTCAGATCCAGGTCTCCTGCCAACAACGGTCTTTCAGACCCTGGTCTCCTGCCGACAACGATCTTTCAGACCCCGGTCTCCTGCCAACAAACAACGGTCTTTCTGACACAGGTCTCCTGCCGACTATGGTCCACCAGGTCTCCATCGCCTACTGCGGTCACTCCGACCTCCATCATAGCACAACGGTCTTTCTGATCCCAATCTCCTGCCGACTACGGTCCTCCGACCTCCGTCGCCTATTACGGTCACTCCGACCTCTATCACAAGACAATGGTCTTTCAGATCCAGGTCTCCTGCCAATAAAGGTCTTTCAGACCCTGGTCTCCTGCCGACAACTATCTTTCAGACCCCGGTCTCCTGCCAACAACGATCTTTCAGACTCTGGTCTCTTGACGACTACGGTCCATTCGACCTCCGTCGCCCACTACGATCACTCCGACCTCCATCACAAGACAATGATCTTTCTGACCTCAGTCTCTTGTCGACTATGATTCTTCCGACCTCTGTCGCCTACTATAGTCCGTCTAACCTCCATCAACAGACAACGATCCTTCTGACCCCGGTCTCCTGCCGACTACGGTCCTTCCGACCAAACAAACATGTATATATAACTCCTACCATGTAATGCAATATATATGATGTATATTTGCTACATCAATACAAGACCTTCTCCAAAGGAAAGGCCTCATTTGTAATCGACTGCAAATACTAGTGGATTCATTCAAACTGGGCCAGGCCCCGTGGTTTTTTCCCCTTTTCAGAGGTTTTCCACGTAAAAACTCTGGTGTCTCTTGTGAATGTTTCACCCCCTCTCTTATCTGATTGTGTGCTGGATCTTCGTACAATGCTAAGACGTTAAACCATATATTTCTCTACCGCCGCGAATATTCCAGGACGCAACAATACTGCTGGTGTTAATATCTAAGGCAGGCTACATATTAGCTCTGATGTGCTTGATGATCAATCATATGTGCATATAAAATCTTAGTATTCTTATTTAGTTAGATCAGAGAGATTTTATTATGTTACTGTGGTTTTGATTCCGCATTTTTATTTTGTTTTGAGGATATAAGAAATGTTTTTTGGTTTTTGCCAAGAAGAAATTTAGGATTCATTTGTGATAGCTTTCTTATTATTTTTTATACATAATTTTCATGAATTAAAATTTTTATTTTAAAAGATTAGTTTATAAAATAGTAAAAAAGTTGTCCCAAGAATGTGATCTGCTTTTGTAATTTTGAGTTAACTGCTAGTAATTTTTATAATGAAAAAAATAAGTCAGAATATCTTATTATAAAATATATTATGATGAATTTTTAAAATATAAAAATTATATCAAAATTAATATTTTATAATATTTTAAATTATATTATCTCAATATAAATTTAAAATGTTTGAAATTCATATATATATATATATATATATATATATATATATATATATATATATATATATATATATATATATATATATATATATATATATATATATATATATATAACCTATTGTAATCATTTTTAGTTATGTGATTTGTCTTGTTCTCAACAAAAAATTGAAGAAAATAAAAATAAATTCAACAATTTAGGATAAACTTTAGTCTATTAGTTGGGAGTAGCATTTCCAACAAAATTATAGTATTTAATAAAATTCTAGTTGTCGACTATCAATCAGTTAGTTATTTTTTATTAAATTTTCATGTTTTTTTTAGCTTATTTTAGCCGCTTAGTTGGGATGTTAAACATGCAACCAAACGATTTTCGATTCAAAGCTAGTATGCACAATACGTGTAAATTTGTGATTTAATTTACACAAAATTAAAATATATCTTTTTCTCTATAAATATAAAATCATTGAAAATAAAGATAAAATTTTTATTTAACTACTAAGATTAAAATAGTTTTTGCAACTGACACAACGGACAAAAATATCCCAAAGGTGACTTTCTCTCTCCTCACTCTCTACCCCTTTCTCTCTCTTCATATATATATATATATATATATATATATTCTTTTTAGTGACTGGCCTCGTGGCACTAGAGCCCCAATACTGTTGTGATGCATGCTGCTCCCAGAGTTAATGTAGATAAGAGATTAGTGTTGTGACTTGTGACAACGCTTTTCTAGCACCGATGCGTGCGCCCACAAGCACTTTCTCAATCCGCAGCGTCCGCTAGTACAACGCTACAATGCTTAATCATTGAAAATAAAGATAGAATTTGATTTACCTACTAAGATTAAAATACTTTTTGCAACTGACACAACGGACAAAAATATCGCAAAGGTGATTTTCTCTCTCCTCACTCTCTCTACCCATTTCTCCCCTTCATCACCTCTTTCCTTATATATATATATATATATTTTGGATAAAACCCACGGAGGGGCCTACGTGTTAATTTGAAAAATCGGTTACAAAATCCTTAAAAAGGATCCACCAGCTTTCTACTGCTCCACTGAGCTACAATCAAAAAAGAAAGATAAAATCCTAGAAGCCGGTGGTTCCTTGTTCTAAGATTACAAAAATAATAATTATAAACGTTCGGGCTGAGAGGAATCAGCACCCAAAAAAGGAAGATCCACGTAGTCACGTTCAGCTCAAACTTCCTGCAAAAAAATAAAAGGAAATAGAAAAGGAAATGCAACCAGTAAAGAAAAAAAACCTGATCATCCTTTTGATTACTCCACAAACTTAAACTATTTGGCTCCCTCCTCTTGATTATGCTAATACTCATATTATCCTCATCAATGAAGGTAGCCAACTCTGCAAAGAAATCTCCAAGATAAACAATCATAAACATGAGATAGATAATAACACGGTCAATCAACTTCGAAATGAGCCTATGCTTCCCGTTACCACAGCCCGTAACCTTCCAACCCGAGAAGAACCAATACAACAAGATCCAGCATAACCCAAACGTCAAAGCGTTTAAACCCACACAATGCCAGAAAACATAAAAACCAATCAACATACAGATAAACTTCCCACCCATTCTCATCTTGCAGCACACCTTAAAATGCCAGAAAAAGATAAAAAATCCGCCCAGCTTACAACAAAAAGGCTCATATAAAGTACTGAGCTGCTTAAAGCCAGTAGACAAATTCCAAGACCACAAATAGCGGTTCCAGCAAACACCCAGAAAATCCCCATACATGTTGTGAAAAAAACACCAAACAAACCGCTTCACAACAGCAAAGGAACCAACAGAAAAAATTCCAGCAGCCGCTAACCTGGAGAAGCAAAAACACCCACAAAAACTCAAACATGTCTAATATAAGGAAGAGAACATTTATCCACCAAAAGCATACCACTGAGAATAGGGTCTAACTGCAGAGTATTAAACTCCAGAAAACCCTCCAGAAAAGCACCTTTTTTAGCCAGCCAATCCGCACACACATTCCCTTCTCGAAAAATATGAGAAATTTTATAGTTAAGTAAATGCAACATCCCCATAATTTTTCTAGTAAGATAGAACAGGTGAACATTACCAATATTCCCTTTTTCCATAAACTGAACTAAAAAAAGAGAATCAACTTCTATCCAAACATTATTAAAACCCCTTTTTAAACACATCTCAAGACCAAAATACAGAGCCTGAAACTCAGCCAGCAAAACATTCCTATTCTGCACCGGAGCAGCAAAAGCTGCTAATAACTCACCCTTAAAATCCCTAATCAGCCCCCCAGCTCCAGCCTTCATACTATCAACCGAGCCATCAGTATTGAGTTTAACAAACGGAGGCTTAGGTTTAATCCAATACACAATATAATCCATGTTATCCACCAAGTTACAATCCAACAAAATATCAAAAAAACCAGCTAAATTCACATGCTTAGAGAAAGTTTTACTAGAAATAATATTCAAATTAAAAAGCTGATGCACCTTTCTTTTAATATTATTAATAATGTTAATATGGTCCATCTTGATGTTATCATGCTTAGCCTCATTACGAGCTTTCCAAATATACCATAAGATCAGAATAGGCAGCAAATTCAGAATATGACCTTTAGTAGGAGATAGCCAATTTTCAAACATAGAACTTAAATTGTCTTGATAATGCCAACCGTCTCTACCAATAATGTTCTTAAAATAAGACCAAACCTTACTAGCCACCACTATATATATATTCTTTTTAGTGACTGGCCTCGTGGCACTAGAGCCCCAAAAAATGTTGTGATGCATGCTGCTTCCAGAGTTAATGTAGATAATATATTAGCGTTGTAACAACGCTTTTCTAGCACCGATGCGCACGCCCACAAGCACTTTCTCAATCTGCAGTGTCCGCTAGTACAACGCTGTAATGCTTAATTAATTCCCAAAATTTCAGAGCTCAACGCTAGGACGCCGCACTACCCACGTTGTAGCGCTCACACAAACAAAAATCTACATAATTTAGAAATTCAAATTAGGATCATTACACTATATGATATGTTTTCAATAAAAAATAATTTTGTGATTAGAAACATATAGGTTCAATTAACTTTTGGTATCATTGAATTACATTAAGATCACCCTCACTCGATACAAAAACAATAAGGTGGCTTATTATTTCTTTTCCTTCTTTAAGAAAGGTTTTCAAAATGTGGGACTAAAAAAAGTAATTTACATCGTTTAATTAGAATGAAGATTGAAAATATTGATACTCACCAACTGAAATTTGACTCAAACCATTTGCGGTTCATAATATAGAGTCATACTTAGGAGTGTCAATTTCGGGTCACGGGTCGGGCGAGTGCGGGGTCGAGGGCAGCGCAGGCGCGACTCGCGAGGGGGCAGCGGTAGCTGTGCGGCGCAAGCAGCGTCGGGCAGGGCTCGGACAGCATTGGCGACCGCGCGGGCAGCCGGTGCAGCCTCGGGTAGCTCATTCTAAGCGGGTTTTCGGGTTGACCCGCAAACCCGTCGGGTCAACCCGAACCCGACCTATTTTTCAAATGTATCGAATCCGAGAACTCGAACCCGACCCATTTTGAAATCGGGTCGGATCCAACTCGGATTTTCCGGATCGGGTCCCCTAGTCATACTCAATAATTGGCGAATCAAAGACAGTTACACTTTCAACTCATTTGTTTCTAAATAAAACTCCGGGTATCTCATTCATGTATCACCTCTTGCACACACTTTATTCTTGATTAAAGAAACTTATATAAACAAAAAAAAAGTTCATATTTATTTATTGTAAAGTAGGATATTTCAATAATATTTGTTTAGATTACAAAAAAGTTAGGAGATTCCGCTTAGAGTAGGGCCTCTCAAAAGAGAGGATAAAGGAGAACCATATAAATAAAAGAGATGGCAATTTATAACATTTTAATGCTCTCCCAAAATCTGCCTCTTTTCTATTTTTGTATAGGATGTGAACAATCCAACACAACCACAAATTATTATTATTTTTCCAACTAATATATGATATAGAGCAACTTCTTCTTTTATCTCTCTTCTAAATCTGCAAATTCAACAAACTTTTTCCGGATTTTTTCCAATGAAAATTGAGTCTTTAATAAGAAGAAAACCACTAAATTTAGAATGCATTCCTTAACCCGTCCAAACTATAAATTTTCCCAAAAAAATTCACCTTTATCAAAAAAGGCAGAAAATTTCTTCTATATGGAAGATCTGATACCAGGCCTTCCAGAAGAAATCGGCTTGGAGTGCCTTATTCGAGTCCCCCATGGAACCCTCCCTCTTCTCCGACAAGTCTGCCGCAGGTGGAAACAAGCAACTGAATCCCCCTTCTTTCATCACCTCCGCCGCTCCGCAGGTTCCTTCCACCATCTCATCATCTTCATAGAGGCCCGTCGTGCAGCCAGACGCTCCCTCAGGTTCTTTTCCTCCCACCCCTACTGCCGTCTCGCTACCCTCAACCAGTCCACTGGTGAGTGGGCTCCCCTCCCACCAATCCCTTTCTACGTACGCCACCCCTTTTTCTTTTGTATCGTTGCCTCCGGCCTCCACCTCGTCGTCATTGGCAGCTTGTATCGAGACTCCTTAAGTTGCAATGATAGCGTATATGTCTATAGCTTCCTCTCCAACACTTGGCATCTCGGTCAGCCCTTGCCTGGCCCCACCCGCTTCTTATTCGCTTGCGCCGGCAGCCCAGACAACCAAGTTTTCATCGCTGGGGGCCACGATGAGCGAAAGAATGCCCTGAAATCGGCGATGGTTTATGATATTGCCAAAGACAACTGGACAATGTTGCCGGAGATGGCGAGGGAACGTGAGGACTGCACGGGAGTTTTTGCAGCTGGATTGTTCCAGGTAATTGGTGGTTCGATGCAGAAGAGATTAGAGTGGAGTAGAGAGGCATTTGATGTAGGAGAATGGCGATGGCGAGCAATGGAGGAGGATGCGGTGCCGGAGGAAGAGTTTTTGAGGACCTGCGTAATGGGAGGACTTGGGCGAATTTATAAATGTGGCGTAGGAGGTAAGATGTTGCTGGTCAAGGAAGGAGAGGATTGGAGGGAGGTGGCAGAGTTGCCAGAGGACGTCAGAGGTTCTCCAATAATGGTATCTTGGGCTGAAAGATTGATGGTGGCGAGGGTGGAGTCTAGTGGCTGGCCTTCGGCTATGTTTGTATTGGAGATGAAGAAAGGGGTGGCCATTGGGTGGCGAAGGGTGGCGTTTCCAAAGAAATATCATGGATATATTTATACTGCTTGTGTTGATATCTAAAGCAGGCTACATTAGCTCTGGCGTGCTTAATGATCGAAGATATGCGTATATAAAATATAGTATTCTGATTTAGCTATATTAGAGAAACTGTTGTGTTATTGTAGTTCGAATTATGCATTTTGATTTTGTTTTGAGTATATAAGAACTATTCTTCAGTGTTTCCAAGAGGAATTTAGGCTTCATTTGTGATAGTTTTCTTATTATTTTAAAAATACTTTTTCAAACAGAATTTAGAAAGCAATAAAAAAAGATATCCCTAGCAAAGCTTTAATTATAAGAATGTGATATGCTTTTGTAATTTTGAGTAAATTGCTTGTAATATCTTAATATAAAATATATTATGATGAATTTTTAAAATTTAAAATTGTATCAAAATTAATATTATATAATATTTTAAAATATATTATCTCAATATAAATTCAAAATGTTTGAAATTAATTTTAATATATTTTTTTACATAATACCCTTAGGTAATCATTTTTAGTTATGCGATTTGTCTTGTTCTCAACAAAAAAATTGAAGAAATTAAATAAAACTAAATTCAATAATTTAGGATATATTTTTGTCTATTGGTTAGGAGTGTAACACTTAATTCCTACCTAAAGTTAAGAGTTAGAGTCTTTGTATGAAAGTTTGTGGTTATATTCACTATTTTTTTTTTAATAATTTTAAAATTTATCATCAATAAGTTTTAATAACGATATCTCATATAAATTAAAGAAACTTACATAAAAAAAAAAAAAAGTTAGTTCACTCCGACCTCTATCACAAGACAATGGTCTTTCAGATCCAGGTCTCCTGCCAATAACGGTCTTTCAGACCCTGGTCTCCTGCCGACAACGATCTTTCAGACCCCGGTCTCCTGCCAACAACGATCTTTCAGACCCTGGTCTCTTGACGACTACGGTCCATTCAACCTCCGTCGCCCACTACGATCACTCCGACCTCCATCACAAGACAATGATCTTTCTGACCTCAGTCTCTTGTCGACTATGGTTCTTCCGACCTCTGTCGCCTACTATAGTCCGTCCGACCTCCATCAACAGACAACGATCCTTCTGACCCCGGTCTCCTGCCGACTACGGTCCTTCCGACCAAACAAACATGTATATATAACTCCTACCATGTAATGCAATATATATGATGTATATTTGCTACATCAATACAAGACCTTCTCCAAAGGAAAGGCCTCATTTGTAATCGACTGCAAATACTAGTGGATTCATTCAAACTGGGCCAGGCCCCGTGGTTTTTTCCCCTTTTCAGAGGTTTTCCATGTAAAAACTCTGGTGTCTCTTGTGAATGTTTCACCCCCTCTCTTATCTGATTGTGTGCTGGATCTTCGTACAATGCTAAGACGTTAAACCATATATTTCTCTACCGCCGCGAATATTCCAGAACGCAACAATACTGCTGGTGTTAATATCTAAGGCAGGCTACATATTAGCTCTGATGTGCTTGATGATCAATCATATGTGCATATAAAATCTTAGTATTCTTATTTAGTTAGATCAGAGAGATTTTATTATGTTACTGTGGTTTTGATTCCGCATTTTTATTTTGTTTTGAGGATATAAGAAATGTTTTTTGGTTTTTGCCAAGAAGAAATTTAGGATTCATTTGTGATAGCTTTCTTATTATTTTTTATACATAATTTTCATGAATTAAAATTTTTATTTTAAAAGATTAGTTTATAAAATAGTAAAAAAGTTGTCCCAAGAATGTGATCTGCTTTTGTAATTTTGAGTTAACTGCTAGTAATTTTTATAATGAAAAAAATAAGTCAGAATATCTTATTATAAAATATATTATGATGAATTTTTAAAATATAAAAATTATATCAAAATTAATATTTTTATAATATTTTAAATTATATTATCTCAATATAAATTTAAAATGTTTTGAAATTCATCATATATATATATATATATATATATATAACCTATTGTAATCATTTTTAGTTATGTGATTTGTCTTGTTCTCAACAAAAAATTGAAGAAAATAAAACTAAATTCAACAATTTAGGATATACTTTAGTCTATTAGTTGGGAGTAACATTTCCTACAAAATTATAGTATTTAATAAAATTCAGTTGTCGCCTATCAATCAGTTAGTTATTTTTTATTAAATTTTCATGTTTTTTTTAGCTTATTTTAGCCGCTTAGTTGGGATGTTAAACATGCAACCAAACGATTTTCGATTCAAAGCTAGTATGCACAATACGTGTAAATTTGTGATTTAATTTACACAAAATTAAAATATATCTTTTTCTAAATATAAAATAATTGAAATTAAAAATAGAATTTGATATATATATATATATATAAACTCTTTTTAGTGACTGGCCTCGTTACAGTAGAGCCCCAATACTGTTGTGATGCATGCTGCTCCAGAGTTAATGTAGATCAGAGATTAGTGCTGTGATAATGCTTTTTTAGCACCGATCGATGCGTTTCTCAATCCGCAGCGTCCACTAGTACAACGCTGCAATGCTTAATTAATTTCCAAAATTTCAGAGCTCAACACCGGGACGCCGCACTAACCGCGTTGTAGCGCTCACAGAAAAAAAACTCTACAAAATTTAGAAATTCAAATTAGGGTCATTACACTGTATGATATGTTTTCAATAAAAAAAAAATTTTTTTTAATATTTTTTGAAGAAAAGAAATTGTTATTTACCCACGAATATGGGCAAAATAGGAAATGACATACACACCAATTTTTTTCATATAAGGGTTCCACTTCTAGTGATTGCAACCCAATAATGATTAGTTTTTTTCTTGCCATTAAAAAGGTATTTCGGTAAGATTTTTAGGGATTCTTTTGCCTATAAATACAAGTAGTTTTGGAAAGAAAATAAGAACAAAAATAATAAGAAGTGTTATTCTATGTTATAACATTTTGAAGGAAAATTCTGAAATGTTCTTCCCAAAACCCTTTTTTTTATTTATAAATACTTTCTTGGTGAAGTGAAATTCGTTTTTTATTAAAAAAAAAAATTGCATCAAATATATCATTATACACTTCTTTTTTTTAATTTTGTGATTAGAAACATACAGGTTCAATTAACTTTTGGTATCATTGAATTACTGTTGAAACTCAACCCACGGAGCAGCAACGAAAGAACCGAGTGAGTGAAGAAGAAGATGAACAGTAACTCAGGATTTCTCATTATCTCAATGAAGCGTATTACATACTATTATATAGAAAAGAGATAGATGAGTAAATTACAATAGTAACCCGGTTCGTTACTGACAAGGCAGAGTTCATGGAAACATCTTCTAAAAAAGCCAGAGAAAGCACTACAGGAAAAACAATGAAAACCGGCGGTTTTTTCCGGCGGTTAGTGTAAGATTACCGGCGGTTTGACAAATTACCGGCGGTCTAACGGCGGTTTAGTGACCGCCGGTAAAAACGGCGTAGGAAACAAATTTCGACGGCCTTTTACCGGCGGTTTATTTTTGCGGCGGTTTTCCGGCGGCCCATACCGCCGGTGATCACCGGAATTTCAACCGTCGGTCTTTCGGCGGTTTGGCCGCCGGTAATGTAACCGCCGGAAAACCGCCGGGAGTACCGGCGGTGTTCCGGCGGTTAAACCTGGCGTCGTCTGGTTCATTAGACCGCCGGACGGCGCCATTAGACCGCCGGTAACTTACCGGCGGTTGACGGCGGTTATAGCCGTCGGTATTACCGACGGTTTAAACCGTCGTGCGTCCATCGTAGAACCGCCGGTGACCGTCGGTAAGCCGCCGGTATTCACCGGCGGTTTAATAATAACACCGGCGGCTATATCTTACCCGTCCGGTATCGTAGTTTCCGGCGGCCAAACCGCCGGTTAGCCGCCGGAAACCTGTAACACCTGAAAAAAAAAATTGACAGCATCCCCTCTATTTGAGGGAGGTTCACCCTAAAGTCTAAACCTGCAGAAAAAGCATATATATGTTGGGCAACACGCCGCTATATTCATCACAACTAGAAAATACAAAATTCATCACAACATTACAATCACAAGTTCATACAAGAATGGTTCTTAATAATGCTACAATCACCAGTTCAGAAGTTTACAAGTTCTAATTAATACATTCATCAAACATAATAAACATCTAATCATCATCGGTATCCTCACTGTCTGCAGATGGCTGCTCCTGTTGGTCCTTCTTCCTTTGTTTTCCAGCTCTGTAGGATTGCAACTCTGCTTGCATTTCATTCTGAACCCTTTTCATCTCTTCAATCTCTCTAGTAAGTGCTGCAACCCTCTCACTTACAGATTCTTCAGCTCCACTTGGATCATGGAATGCAGAGGTGTATGAACTGGACTCAATAGCAAAAGCTTGTGAACCCATGCCATATACCCTCCCCCTCTGTCTTCCACCAACAACTTCTGACCATGTCTGATACTCAGAAGTATGGGCCGATCCAGAAGATGATCCCTCGCCAGTGGACTGCCTACTTTCTCTAACTCGTAAGAAATCATCCTGCAAGTTACAAATAGTTTTATTAAAATAAATATTTATTCTAAAAATCCAAAAAATTTTACTCACATGAGCCTTCTTAGATTTCTCATCAACCCACTTCTGGTCAGCTTGATGTTGATGAGTTCTTGTATGCAGCTCCAATGGTGTTGGCTCCCGACCCAGGTGCGCTTTCTAAAAATTTGATGCTTAGTTATACTAACATAAATATATGTAATAAACCAATTCAAAACACTTACCAGTCGCCGCCTATGTTCTGTATGAGGTACAGATCCACCAGTATGAAGAGAGCTTCCTAAACCGCCGCAGTCAGAGGCTCTGTTCTGTTTATTTCTGCTCTCTCATTTTTATAAACTCCGGGGTAGCCCAAGCACTACTCAAATCTGCCCAAACGCCCTCTCCAATCCAATTAGGCCTCTGCCCGGACTTTCTAATGTCCGTGAACATGTCTCTGAGACGGGTCGCTCCTCTCCTCTCAAAATTAGATCTGATCCTCGTGCTGTACTCAGGCAACCACCTAAATTCTTTCTGTACAAATTTAGGCAATATCAAAAAGATTAGTACAAATTAAATCATATATTTGAAATCATACAAAAAAAAAATATACCTGAAATTCTCCAAACCACATATCTCTAACAGGCTTTGGGATCTTCTTCCAGGATAAGTAAGGAGCATCATACTTATTCTTTATTATATCCCGGATCATATGTATAGGTGCCCTTGAAGGATTGAAGCTGCAAGTGACTTTGTTTATCAATAACATGTAATATATCAAAATAAAAACAACTGAATAACTTAAATTGAACTTACTTATCGCCGTCAGGCTCGATGTATTGACGCTTATCTGTTGCTGTTGCAGGATCGGTAGCGCCAACCTCTGGTGGTCGTGATGGTCCACCCTGTTCATGCTGCACCGGATAGGGGTAGTAATATGGGTAAGGGTAAGGAGGGTGAGGACCAGTGGATGGACCAGCAGCCTGTGATGATGGTGGGGGGTAATATGGATAGAATGGAGAAGCATGTGTCTGATCTGGAGAGGGGAAGCGAGGAGGACTCGTCGAGCTGGGAGGGAAGTGGCCAGGGAAGTATGGAGGTGCAACAAGAGGTGGATCTAACTGTCCCTGACCCTGCTCTGGTGAAGGCTGCTGGCTCCTGGCAGGTGGTGGCGGTGGTGGTGTAGGTAGATCTGGTGCAACTGAAGGCCCCTCACCTACCTCAGTCTGTGTGGGTACTCTGCTAGTCGTAATCTTCTTCCGGCGGAACTTTGAGGCAAATGATTTACGAGGAGGATCGTCGCCTGAAGCCATCTGCAATATTAAAACAAAAATAATTAAGAAACAGTTAATAAAACAGTTAATAAAGCAGTTAATAAAGCAGTTAATAAAGCAGTTAATGAAGCAGTTAATGAAGCAGGTAATGAATTACGAGAAGCAATTAATAAAGCAGTTAATGAAGCAGTTAATAAAAGACAAGGTGGCAAAATACAATATCATTTCTAAGCAGTAATAAAAATTACATAACATTTAAATTCTACAATTCTAAATTACAGAAACTAATCAGAATCATCAGAACTATTTTCATCACTCTCAAGAGTATCTTCACTTTCATCCTGGTTCTCTTCTTCTTCTGAACTAGTTGAACTATTGACATCTTCTAACTCCATTTCAATAGTAGAGGTTGTAGTTGGCATATCCTCAATTTCAACAGGCATATAACTTGACATCTCATCCTCTTGATGTGCAGTTGCTACAATGTATTGTTGATCAATTATTCCCCGTGCTTTTGTTTTTATGACAGCTAGCCAATCTTGTTTGTCTCTGCGACCACTGGGATATTTGCTAAAATAAACTTGAATAGCTTGGCTTGCTAACACAAATGGATCAAACTTTCCGTATCTTCTACTATGTTTAACATCTACTAAACCATACACAGGATGAACCCTTGTGCCTCTATTTTGTACTGGATCATACCACTGACAGTTAAATAAGCATACAAAGTTCTCATCTTCCCCTGGGTACTCCAAGTCAAGGACCTCATTCAAAATACCATAATAATCACACTCATCTTCTTCATGAGTGTTTCCTCTAACACATACTCCACAATTTTCAGTTTTTCTTCCTTCACTCCATGATTTGGTATGAAATCTGAAACCATTCACTATATATATTGGCCAAGTTTTTACTTTTCGCATTGAACCCCATGCTAATGCTTGCAAACCTTTATCGAAACATTTGTTATCAGGATTTTGTACCTAAAAATATTTTCAAATTTTAGTAATTTTGATAATAAATAAGATTTAAATTTATAAAAAAAAATGTACTCACATATGATCTGAACCAAGTTGGAAATTCATTTGCAACAGCTTGCTCAATTTCCCTTGAATCTGTCAAGGGCAAATTGCTTACGAAATACCTGTTGACAAATAATACATAAGTATTTTAAATAAACATTACTAATTTATTATTAACATTATGTAAGAACTTACTCTAAGATTGGCTCAACTTCTTCACAGTTCAGTAGTACATACAAATTCGCTGTATTTATTTCTAAATCGTTGAGATATCTTTCAACACATTTGCCACTAGGCTTTTCTTGCCTTCTAAATACTGTTAGTGTAGCATGTGATTGTTCTTCTACATCGAAGTCCATGTTACGACCCATTTTTGTTCTTGTACTCCTTACATGTGGCTCGAAATAGTAGGAGCAAAAGTGTGTTTTTTCTTGAGATAAATATGCTTCACATATCGATCCTTCTGGTCGTGCTTTATTCTTAACATATTTCTTCAACTTGTTCAGATATCTATTAATCAAATAAAAATATGTTATCTTAACTGATTCAAAAAAATTAAGTAATTAATAAAAATCTTAACACATTTACCTTTCGAAAGGATACATCCAACGATATTGTACAGGTCCACCAACTCTAGCTTCGTAAGGTAGATGGACTGGAAGATGTTCCATAGAATCAAAAAAAACCCGGGGGAAATATCTTCTCTAACTTGCATAGGATGATTGGTATGTTATCCTCGTACCTCCGTAAAGCATTTTCACTTAGTTTAGATGAACATAAATCTTTGAAGAAAATGCTAAGCTCAATCAACGGATTTGATATGTAATCGGGTAACATACTGACTATGATCGGAAGAAGAACCTCCATAATTATGTGACAATCATGACTTTTGAGTCCAAATAACCTTGCAGATTTCAAGTCAACACATCGGCTTATATTTGATCCATAACCATCCGGCATTTTTAAACCTTTAAACCACTGACATATCATTCTTTTTTGCTCTAACGTGAACGAGTAAGGAGCTTTGGGCTTCATTACTTTAACGTCAGTTGTTGTTACTAACTCCAAATTTTTTCGCCGACAAAACTCTTTAATGTCCATCCTTGCTTTGACATTATCTTTACTCTTGCCTTTAACATCCATAATTGTATTAAAAATATTATCCAGAAAGTTCTTCTCAATGTGCATAACATCCAAGTTATGTCTTATCAAATTAGTTCTCCAATAAGGTAATGTCCAGAAAATACTTTTTTTAATCCAATTATGTTGAACACCATAACCCGGAAATTTAGATTCTGATAGCATTGGATACTCAATAATTGTTGGAATGTTGGAAAGTCTCTAAAGTATCTCATCACCACTTAATCTGGGTGGAGGAGGTGATCGCTCAATTCTGTTTTTAACAAATGCTTCTTTATTTCTTCGAAACTGATGATTAGCATGTAGAAACATACGATGACAATCAAACCAAGTATTTTTCCCTCCATGTTTTAATGTGAAAGCTTTACTGTTCTCCATGCAGTAAGGACATGCTAATTTCCCTGCTGTGCTCCAACCAGACAACATACCATAAGCTGGAAAATCACCGATAGTCCACAGCAAAGCAGCTCGAAGGAGAAAATTTTATTTTATTGATATGTCATATGTGAGCACTCCTTCTTCCCATAATAATTTGAGGTCATCAATTAATGGCTGCAAATAGATATCAATCTTTGCCTTCGGATTATGTGGTCCAGGTATAATCAGAGTTAAGAACATGAACGGAGTAGTCATACATCATCTCTGGTGGCAGGTTGTATGGTGTTAATATAACTGGCCAACAAGAATACGGTGTAGCTGTTTGACTATAAGGAGTAAAACCATCAGTACATAATCCCAATCTTATGTTGCGGGGTTCAGCAGCAAATGAAGGATGCACTCGATCAAAATGTTTCCACGCTTCAGCATCTGATGGATGAGAAAGAACATCACTTTTTGCTATTTTCTCCTTATGCCATCTCATATGGCCTGCTGAACTCATTGATGCATAGAGCCGCTGAAGTCTTGGAATGATTGGTAAATAAAACAAACGGGAATATGACACATCTTTCTTTGGACGACGTTGTTTTCTCGAGTTCTGCTTAAAACGAGGAGCATTGCAGATGTGACAAGTAACTTCTGCTGCATCATCCTTATAGTATAACATACTGTTGACCTCATTTTTGTATGAGGTCACTAAGACCCATCCAAAATCCAGATTTAATCCTAGACCCTAGGATCCACTCTAGACCTTAGGATCCTTCTAGATCCAAGACCTTAGAGCTTATTCTAGAGCCTAGGATTCCCTTAAATCCTAGATCTTAGAACTCTTCTAGATCTCAAAATCACTCCAATTTCAAATCAATCTCCACCCTTGATCAACCTCAATTTTAAATCAATTCTTATATTTGATCCACTCCAATTTCAATTTGATTCCTACATGTGATCAATTTGAATCTCAAACTCCATCCAATTCAAATCCAAATTAATCCAAATTTCAAACCTGTTGAGCCCAAACCCAGACTCTGGGTCAACCTGGTTGACCAAGTCAACCTAGGTTAACCAAACAAGCCTTTAAGGGTTCAAATGGTGATTTTGACCAAATCAACCCCTCCAAACCCTGGGACCACATCCAATAGACTCAGGATGATATTCTGAATTTGTTGAATCCATTTCTAGCCCCTCAACCCAACTGGTTGACCAAGTCAACCAGTTTTGGCCTAGAAGCCCATTAAAGGCCCATTAAGCCTTCTTAATCCATTTGACATGCATGGCTCTTGGAACCACCCTCCAATCCACCTAATCAACTCATTTGAATTACCTAAATGAAAATTCCATAACCCTTGATGGAG
Source organism: Dendrobium officinale (assembly GCA_019514585.1). NCBI lineage: Eukaryota > Viridiplantae > Streptophyta > Magnoliopsida > Asparagales > Orchidaceae > Dendrobium > Dendrobium officinale. The sequence goes on from CM033682.1 coordinate 12,780,430, forward strand.
TTGACTGGTCAACCAGTCAACTCAAGGCTTAAGGGACCATTTGTATGGTCAAACCTTTCAACCCATTGAACCTAGCTCAAGCCACACCCATCCAGCCACTTGGAAAGACTCCATGACCTGCTTGGATGCCACATCAGCCCTATTGACCAGTTGACTGGTCAACCTGGTCAAACCCAAGCTTAAACCTCTTCTAGAAGGCTTTATTACATGCTAAGCCCCTTTCCCTTGATTTAAGCTGCTTTAGGCCGACCCCTTAATGTCCTAAAGCTCACTTGGAGCTCTCCTAACCAGGCTCAGGGCCTGGTTTAGCCTTAAATGGCAATGTCTCCCCCACTCATCCCAAAGCCGCCCAATAGGAGTGAGGCGTGCCCAGCCTTTGGGTCAGCCTTCTGGCTGTCCCAGGGACACTTGGCAACATCTGAGGACCTGGTGAGTCAATCCCAGCCATCTGTTTGGCCTGGGGGCGTTTGAATAGGGGGAAAAGGCCTTAACGCCATACACTCTAACCCTAATCATCTCTCACTACTCAAGCCCTCTCAAGTCCTGTCCCCAGTTCGTTTTGAATCTCCAGAGCTTCCTCTACCTCCCCACTACAAAATCCAAGTGGTTGCACGTCACCGGCGGCGAGTTCTCCGGCGAACCCACCACCTAGACCGTCTCAAGCCTGTAGCAGTCGATCCAGACGTGTTTGAGCTTGGATTTCTGCTGGGGATCTTCACTTGGACAATCTACAAGCTCATCCATCCAGAAATTTCGAAGATCTAACGGTATAACTCCCTAAAACCCTAGATCTAGTTCATATTAGTTAGATCTAAATAGCTTTATGCTTTTAGGGTTTTAGCTAAAACAAACTATTCCTCATTATTTCTGTTCATGTCTACTCTTTGTGTTTAAAATTTCAAGTGAAATGATCGATCCGATCGAGAGAATGAGGCAAAATACGTTCTCTAGGGCGTCACTCACGGTCTCCGGTGAGTGTACGTTTTCTGGACCGTTGATCGCTCGATCAACGGTCCAGATCGAGCCCTTCCGCGGTCTGATCCGACCCGACCGCGCATTCGATCTGTCGTTCGATCAGCCGTCCGGCGACATCTGAGCCCTCGGATCAGAAACCACGGAGTCAAATCCCACCGTCTGATCTTGTCCCGCAGAGATCAACCGCGGGATTTGATCTCATCCGTTGGATCAGACCCGCTGTGATCCAACGGCTGTCACGCGCCGCTGACGTGGTTAAGTGAAAACTGCGTGAAGCGGCCCGCGGCCGACGCGTGTCCCCGCCGTCACGCGGTTTCGATCCCGCCAATCCGAGCGCGCCGCGTGTCTGACCGCCGCCGTTTAATTAAGGAAAAATGTGTTTTAATTGATTTTAATTACAGAAACTTTGGAAAATTATAGTAAATTAAGTACAGAACCAAAAAATGAGTATAATATATCATTTTCTTCAGTTTTTCATCTAGTTTATTTTAAAAATAAAATCAAACCCTTTTGGTTATTATTTCATTAGTAATTTAAGAAATACATAAATATGTATTTTATTTTTAATTAATTATATATAAATTATTTTTATCTGAAATTTGGCATGCATGTTGTTGAGTGCATGGTTGGTCTCTAGAAAAATTTTCAATATTATTTGAATAGATTTTGATGGTATTTTGAATTATTGGAGCTTATTAACCTTTTTTTTATATTTAATTAAATATTAAGTATTTTGAAAAATACAAGGAAAATGTTTCATTATTTTCAAACTCCTATGGAGATCAGTGGATCCATCAACTCATCAAAATGTATTTTAATAATATATTTAATTATTTTAATATATATATTCCTATTTATATATATATATATATCCATTTTATATTTATGTATTTTAATATATATTTTAAAACTATATATATGTAAATCTTTAAGTGTTTAAGAAGTCACTTGAGATCTTAAATGTTGATTGAGCATATTTGAATAGAAATAAAGGGGATGATTAGTGAATAATCATTTCTTGATTATTCACTAATTTTGTCTTAATTATGTTAATTAGTTAATTGCATGCTTAAGGTGCACACACCACTTAGTCTAAGGCTCTCCTAGATTTAGGTATTGAATGTGTTTATGTGGTTCATGCATGCCTTGTGTATTGAGTATGAGGGTTAGTTCAAATATTGATTTAAGTTCATCAAGATTAGTGACATAATTAAGGACAATAATTAAGGATTCATGTATAGAAAACTTAGAAAAATTTTCATAATTAGGATTCACTTTCCCTTGAGTTGAAACTTTGAACATTTGAACTTAGTGACACCCTCAACCCCTAGAGAAATTTTCACTGATTTTTGAGGTTATTAGGTCCCCTAATTAATTTTCTAAGTCTTAAACCCTTAATTAAGCCTTTAAAACTTCTAAAAATTGTAATAAATTCAATTTAAATCCAAAAATTACATATAAACCCTCAAACTGACCAGAATTCAGTCTTTAATCTATGATAATTGAAAGCCCCTTGATTTGACAGCAATTTAAACCCCAATTTAATTTTAAGTGAAAATCAATGTTTAATTAAGATAATTAATTAATATTAATAATAATTAAAAAATCCCAAAATCTCCCAAACACTTGGGGATCCCTCCTTAGGTTATTCCTGACCTTTGGAGGTGTTTTCAAGAGATTGGGAATTTGTTTGAAGCAAAATCACAAAAGAGACCCTCTAATTAAGAAATTCCTAAAATTCATTAAAATGCCCAAACTTCGATAATCCATAACTAATTCTAGAAAAATCCAAATTACCCAAACTCACTTGCATTCAACTCATATTGATGTCTAGTATTTATTAAAAGTATTAAATTCCAGAAATTTGCAATATTTTAAAAAGTCAACAAATCGGTCAACTTTAAGTTAAAACTAGTTCAAAACTTCGAACCTTCGTAATAAAATGTAGAAAAATCCGATTTCAATGTACTTACCTTCTAACTGATCGTAGTAAGGTCTAGTATTTTAATAAAATACAAACATTCCAGAATTTGGTCTTAATCAAGATTTCAACTTTTAACCCCTTAATTAAATTATTAAATATTCTAAAATTTTCTTAAAACTCATAATCATTCTAAAATTCAGAAAATATTGGTTTGACGCTTAAAACACTTAACAAATCCTTTAAAACACAACAACCACCCTAAGGATGAAGTTTATTGGCTGGACTACTCCGGGCTGCGGGGCTAAGTGTCCTAAGGAGGCTGGTTCCTCGAGCCTGGTGGCACAACGTCACGAATGGATTCTAAGGGGTGTTAAATCTTAAAATAGATTAATTTTTAATTATTTAACATTTTAAAAATCTTTAATTCAATTACATTAATTTGGTTTATCGGCTGGACCACTCCGGGCTGCGGGGCTAAGTGTCCTAAGGAGGCTGGTTCCTCGAGCCTGGTGGCACAACGCCACGAATCAATTAATGGCAAACTTAAATTAATCAACTTTAAAAATCAGTAATGAACTCATTTCTTTATATTAATCCACTTTTTTAATTCTAACCAATTTAAATAACTTAATCAACCCCGATTACTACTGGGTAACCCAGGCCTACGAGGCTATTAGCTTAGCCCCAAGAAAGGTGAAATAAACTTCACGGCCTCGGTGTGAAACAAAGGTAGTAATCAATTAACTTCTAAAAATATTTCTAATTAAAATTCTTAATTCATTAATATTTAAATTTTTAATCTAAACCCCCCCTTCTAAGCCTTAACAAATTCAGAACTTTTCTAGACAACTCTAATTAATAACCCACTTTAGGACCTACCTCAGCCACACAACCTTTTACACACACTTTAGATGATGTGCTAGGACAACCAACTCTAGATTTAGGTTAGGCCGGTGTTTACTTTATTGCTGTGTGCCGGGTTTTTCGTAGTTTTCACTGCATGTTGTGGATGAGATTGCTTTGCTGTGTCTGCTTACTTTTTCTGCACTCTGTGGATGGATTGATGTGTTTGGCGACTAGATTACCCTTAGGTTAGGCACGATCTGGATGTTGACACAGTTTTCTGCAGGTGGCCACGCTCATGCAGGGCAATATAAAAAGGGGGCAAATCAAAAAAATGCATAAATATTATAAACTCTTTGCACAGGTGCTTCAGCTGCTAAAGCCCCCAAATCATAAAAAGAGCGTGGCCAGTGTGTTTAGTTTCTTTTCTGCTCATATACAACTGCTTGGGAATAACTGCTTTTTATATATTAATTTCTTAGGATAACCCTGCAGGTGAGTCTAGATTTTTATTTTGATATTAATGTAATTTGTGTAAGTGTCAAGTGTTGTGAAAGTTGATTTTGAGTTGGGATACATAGATCCAAAGCTTGGATTCCAAAGAGGAAAGGATACCCCTTTAGGGAACACTCCTTTTCTATTTAGAAATCCAACTTTGGATCATACCTCCTCCTTACCCAAAGAGGAAAGAGTGGCCTTCCCCCTTAGAGGGAAGTGCCCTCTTGTCCATTTGGGTAATCCACTACGAAGATTCCAAGAAGATTGAAGAAAAGGAGTCCAAAGAAGAACGAGATTGAAGATTTGAAGATTTGAAGATTGAGAGTATCCCACTCAAAATAACTTACGTCATTACTAGGTTTAGAATCCGGGTTGTTGTCAGTGGTGTCCGGCCACTTTACTTTCTGCAAAACTCTGGTTTGTAATAAGCAAGGCAACTTTGCCTATGGACATTTATTAATTGGTTAATTTATATTTGATGTGATGAATTGATTGCCTTTAGGATTGCTTGCTTTTCTTAGTTTTTTGGCGATTGTGTGCCGCTTTTGTTTTTACCGGGACTCGTGAGACTCGTGAGGGTGTGAAATTTTTCTACTCATAATTTTAAAAGTCTAAAATTTTAGTGAGTCTAAATAACATAGAAAGATAACGAATCTAGGGAATTAGCCGGGGATCGACCCCGGGGTCGCATGCATATTTTTGCATTACTCTTTCCTTGTTTTAGACCCTTCCCCGCCTGCGGGTAGAGTCCGGATAGTCTGACATATGAGGACGAGGTGCCGGACCTGGGGAAGTCCAGTCTTCTAAAAAATTATTTTTAAGCCTGTTTTTAAAATTTCAAGCATACTTGATTGGAAGTCGTTAACTAGCATGCATTGCATTAGATACAAACTTAAAGAGTCAAAATTTTAATTGCATAGTCCTTAGCATTTTAGCACCCAACATAAGTTAAAGGGGCCAATTAGGAAAATCTCTAGATGTCGGCCCCAATTCTCCAAAACTTTAATTACAACGTCCCTACCACTCTTTCATAAAAGACCGGACTCATCTCTTTTAATTCGATTAGGTGGTTAGCTGGCTCCCCAATCCAGGCCGGGGTAAGTCCAGGCATGGCACTACATTAGTTAGGTTCGGACGACTGTGGTCCAGTGTCCAAATTAGATTTAGGATCCGGGGTAGATCTTTGATCATAAGACCCCAAACTTCGGGAATCTAATCCCAAATTTCTAATAAAATGCTCAACTCTAATTAAATATCATTTCAAATCCAAAACATAAAGCCCAACACTTAGATTAAGTTGAGACACTTCCGGATGGTTCTGGAATCTCAAAGTGTCTCCTACCTCTCATTCTTTAACTCTGTTAATAACTGCTCAATTTTGATCCATTCCCTTTTGATTTTCCAATAATTCTATTCATACTTTGATATCACTCCTAGAAACTCTAAACAAAATTCTGCCATTATTTTAATCGAGAGTTTTCGTAGGAAATTTTATCTCCCTACGATGTAATTAACTACGAGGGCTTGCGCTCGTAGGAGATTTGGAACCCCACACACACCTGATTTCAAAGAAAACTCAATTTCTAAAACTTCATTAGATTTCTTTGGGAAAAGTTAAATAATGATCATCATGGTTGCATTAGAAGGATTATCGTTGAATGGTCTTATTTCCCTTTGGGGAGATACACCCTTCTTCGATAAGGCTCTGGATGTGAGTGCGATGATCATGCTTCTTGAATATTGTAATTGGGTACTCAGTTGAACTATACTTTGTCCCCTTGGGGCCATATAAAGTTCTTCTTAGAACCCGATCATAGTATTCAAGATGAGTTTACATAATTCTAAGTCTGAACACCGTTATGAAAGTTTATTTTAATCCTTCGGGGTGATATACTCTTTCTAACGAGTTGGTTCGACCTTAGAATTGGAACTTAACCTTAATCCTAAAATCCCCAAAGAAAACTAATAATTTTCAAAACCTGTTTTCCAAAATTCCACCAACACATACATCCATTGATACAACAATCAATCTTTGTAGCAGTGAGACCCAGCTTGGATACTAATTTCTTTGTTCGGTACAAGTCTGAGGGAATTATATTGTCAGCCGGATTAGTTTCCTTCATAAGACCAATAACGTCATTAAAACATTCACGGGGAATATTATACTCAGTTTTAATACTTAACATCCTCACTGCAATGGATAATTCTGAATGCGTACTGCAACCTTCCCAAATTGGCTTTTGGGCTGAATGTAATAACTCAAAGAATTTTTGTGTCTCTGCATTTGGTGGCTCTTCCACATTAGACCTTAAATTATGACCTGCTACATCAAAAATAAGGTCTTCATAGGGTCTACTCATTTGATTTTCATGAAATGTTTCATAAGCTGTAGATGAACCAGCATGAGCATCTCTATGTGGCTCGTACTCGCCATGTGATGTCCAAATCCAATAGTTTGGAAGAAATCCTCTACGATATAAATCAAGCTTCACATCATCGGGCTTTAGGAATGCTAGATTTTTATGCTTTGAACACGGACATCTAAACATTTTATCAAGCTGAAAGGAAGGCAGTTGAGATGCAACTTGAATGAAAGTTTCAACTCCCTGTATAAATTCAACTGTCAATCCTTTTCGACCCGGTAACAATCTATTATACATCCAATATCTTTCTTCTTGGATAGTCATTTGCACGTTGAAGTAAACGTACCCTACATGTTGGAGGCATAAACAATCTGTTATACATCGAAATAGATTTTTATGCTTTAAAAGTCACCTCTAATAAACCAATGTTCCTTATAAGAATTCTCAAGGTCAACAAGCCATTGCCAAAGAGGCAATCTATCAAGTCTTGTGCAACTAAATAAACTATATACCAATATTATAAATATTAAAAATAGAGAAGTTGCAATGAATAATTTGATCAAAATCATCAATACTAGTTAAATTAATATCACTTTTACAAAAAACCCAAATTTTACTAGAACAATTAGCGAAGGAAAAAATCAAACTCTAGGTGTCTTTAAAAAGTGATGATTTTAGGAAGAATCAACCATGGGCTCTAAAAGGACTAAAAAAGAAATATTAAGATTTCAGTATAAATTGTGGATACGCATACAAGTTTCATGATAACCAACACATGTAATATTCGCAACCATATAACTAATCATTAAGATCATTTTTTGAAAGAAGTGTTGTATCTTGTGATTCTAGAATCAGCAGAAGATCCAAGTAATTACTTTTTTTTTTAATTTTTCTTATAACTTTTTCAGAAATCATCTTTAGTAACATTAACTAAACTTTTCACATATATGCTCATTTTGTATCCTATTTTTAAGAAAAAAATCATTCATCCACTTAAGCATCCTCATCTCTACAACACTTAGTATTATGATTTCTTTTAATGGCCAACATTCTCCACCATAAAGCTTTATAGGTCTAATCACCATCTTATAAAATTTTCTTTAAGTTTGATGATAACTTTTCTATCACACAACTAACCCGATGCATTCCACCACTTCAACCATCCAACTTGAATTCTACTAATAACATCCCCATCTATTTCACCATCACTCAAAACAATAGATTCCAGTATTAAAAACACATGCTCTTATTAATGATTTGATCACCCAATCAAAATCCTCTCAATGGATCTATTAAAATTGGACTCCATATATTTAATTTTAAATCTATTCAAATGAAAATCTTTAGACTCTAACATTTACCATCATAATTTAAGTTTAACCTTAAAAGAGATCCAAGTAATCCAAGCAAACCTAAACCTATATATGCACCATAACTCTCTCCCATATTTTTAAAGTATAAAACATTAACTAACAAGATAATATCAACAAATAATCAAAGAAAAACCATTAAAATTAAACTTAAAAGAGAAATCGGTTTGTTTGGGGTCGGAAACGGTCGGCGGTCGGGCGTCGGAGTAAAGGGGTCGGCGGCGGTCGGACTGGGGACGGCGGCGGTCGGACAGGGGTCGACGGCGGTCGGAATGGGGTCGGAGGCCGGAGTTCCTTCGTCGGGGGCTGATCGGACGAGCGGAGGAGCGATATGAGCGAGCGGCCGAGAGAGAGAAGGAAACAGGGAAAATGAAATGAGCGGAGCGAGTGGGCTCGTATTAGGGCTTTTACCGGCGGTTTTCCGGCGGTTTAAACCGCCGGTAAAAAATCACTTATCACCGTCGACTAAAACCGCCGGAAAACCGACGGTTCACGTCTATATCCGGCGGTTTACCGGCGGTTTAGACACCGTCGGTATTACCGACGGTGTATCGTAGCTAAGCCGTCGATTAAGCCGTCGTTATCGTCCGACGGCGTAACCGCCGGCGTAGCCGTCGGTAATACCGACGGCCTCTAAACCGCCGGTTCAAACCGCCGGTTTTCACTGTTTTTCCTGTAGTGAAGTAGGCTAAGTGGTAGGCCGTCGGCGTAGTGGGCTAAGCCTGCTTATCACCGTCCCTCAAGCTGACGGGAGGGACGACCAGAAGCTTGTTCCAGAGTTCTAGGAGACGAGAGGATGGAAGACACTTGGTGAAGATATCAGCTACTTGGTCCAATGTGGAAATGTGATGGACTGCAATGTAGTTAGCCTGAATGCATTCGCGGATGAAGTGATGATCTATCTCAATATGCTTTGTGCGAGCATGGAAAATTGGATTGCACGCAATTGACATTACGGAAATGTTGTCGCAGAACAGCTTGGTGGTTGGTTGAGGGAGAAGAAAGTCTTCACAAAGACGTCGAGTCCAGATTATATCAGTAGTGGCGGCGGCCATGGAACGGTATTCAGCTTCAGTCGAAGAGCGAGCGATTGTTGTTTGCTTCTTAACTGACCATGTGAGCAGGGCAGTGCCGATATAGAGGCAGTAACCTGTGGTAGACTTACGATCCAGCTGATCACCAACCCAGTCAGAGTCCGAATAAGCAGAGAGAGTTAACTAAGTTTTTGGAAGGAACAGAGCATGAGTAATTGTGCCTTTGAGATACCTCAGTACTCGTTTTAGTAGCTGGAAATGAAGTAGCTGGGGATTATGCATATGCTGGCAGAGTTTATTTACTGCAAAAGCTATATATGGACGGGTGGAGGTGATGAACTGCAGGGAGCCAACCAATTTTCAAAAAAATTCTGGTTGAGGGAACGGCAGTGTGAGAGTGGCGTCGGTTAGAAACTTGGACGGTAATGGTGTGAGGAGTGGTTTGCAGTTTGTCATGGATGCGGTATGCAGCAGCTCTATTATATAAGACTGCTGTGAGAGATAATATCCGTCAATGGTTCGTATGAATTCCGTGCCAAGGAATTTAGACAGTGGACCCAGATTTCGTGTAAGAAAACGCTCAGCCAATTTGAGCATTAAGGATGAGATATATTGTTGATCACTGCCAGTGATCAAAATGTCGTCAACATAGACCAATATGTAAATGTGTAGATGATCCTTATGTAGATGAAAGAAGGAAGGATCGGCTGCACTGACTGTGAAATTTTGAGTTTTAAGATAATCTCTGAAAGTGGCAAACCAAAGGCGTGGTGCCTATTATAAGCCATAGATGGCTTTATGCAACAAGCACACATGATTGGGAAAATTAGGATCTTCAAATCCTTGAGGCTGATCCATATAAATAGTCTCGGTTAAAGCTCTGTGTAAGAAAGCATTCATAACATCAAGTTGATGTATTTCCCAGCCATGATAAAGGGCAACGAGCAGCAGCAAACAGATTGTAGTATGCTTGACTACAGGACTGAATGTTTCAAAGTAATCAATACCATAGGATTGTTTGAAACCTTGTGCAACCAGACGGGCTTTGTAGCGGGCAATGTTGTCGTTGGAGAGATGCTTAATTTTGTAGATCCATTTGCATCCAATTATGGGTTGACGAGCTGGGCGCGGCACAAGAGACCAAGTGCCTTGAGCTTGTAGAGCTCTGAACTCAACTGACATGGCTTGCCGCCAATTTGAATCTTTATTTGCAGTAGAGAAACAGGTAGGCATAGGATGGATAACATGAGACAAATCAAGAAGAACTCTTGGTTTAAGGGTTCCAGTTTGAGATCGGGTGATCATAGGGTGATTGGATTTGGGTATTGGAGGTGTAGGGGAGGTAGATGTGCTTGAAGAGGCTATGGTAGAAGGGAGAGGAGAAGGATGAATGGTATAGCTTGAAGAAGGAGCAGGTGTTATAGGAGTGAGTGTAGAGTCAGAGGAGAGAGGGACAGTATGTGGAGGAGAAGGAGGAAGATATGAAGTTGAAGTGAAGGAGTTTGGTTGCTGGGAGGTAGTAGATGTGATGCCCCAGGCATCCATAGTGAAAGGATTCGTCTAACAGTCTCGATCAAACTCCATTCCAGCTCCCTTGCTCAGACCTGAAATTGTTAACCACATATAATGAGCTTCAAAAAGCCCAGCAGGTCACCAAAGCCTACAACTAAAATCAAAGCACAATACTGGAAATAATATGCAAACCAATCAAGTCAAATCAATCAGTCGCACATGATCAATGAGTCGATGCAGATACAAAAATCAGTAATCAATGCAGCGGTAGAAGTATCTATAGACGGTCGGAAAAAGGATCCATCAAGCTCAATCAATATACATCAAATCTCAGAGAAATCCGTAAACAGTAGAAAATCCATAAAGTTCAATACATCAGTGCGTGCATCAAATCTCTACAGTATCTATCATAGCAGTCGATAACATCAGTTACATCAATATCGTCGTCTAGTCGTCTTATCTATCGTATCAGTCTATAACATCAGTCAAATCAATATAGCATTTATCATATCAATACATATCAGTCGATAACATCAGTCAGATCAATAGAAGAATCGTATCAGAACATACACTTGCAAATCGATCAGTTGTTCAATATCACTTACTCCCTGTCAGTATGGCAGCGCATGTATCCATATCCACAACGAGAACAATCCAATGACGACAACGAACGATGTTACAACAGTGAAATCGCATCAATCAAATCAGTAAAGCAATTACTTCCAGTCAATAATATCAATCGGCATAAAATCCCATAAAACAATCAAATCAATACATCGTAAGAGCAGTTGAAATTAAATCAATATAATCGGCAAATACAATTGAAATAAATCAATGCAATAAAATCATATACAACAATCAACGCAATAAGCAATCAAATCAATATATCAATAATCAATCAATCCAATCAATCAATCAATGCTCGGTACGATGAACCAATGTATCAATGGATCAGTAGTGTATCAGTATCTGTCGTATCAATAGTATCCATAGATCAATACCATATCCATATCAATGTCGGTGTCGGTATCCATAAATCAATACAATATCCATATATGTCGGTATGTATCCATAAATCTCCAGTGACAGGACCATACGCAATATCAATGAAATCGTACAATATCAATAAACCCGTAAATCCGTTAGTAAATCCATAATCCATATCAATAATTCAATCCAATACAACCGATAGCAATAAATCAATGTAATAAGTCAATGCAATACAATAAATCCATCGATGAAATCTATCGATGTCAATAAATCTATAAATCCAAAACGAGATCAACAGGTCAATATCGTACACATACAAATCCATACAATAGTCTTACTGAACAAGTACATCGCTGGCTATTATCCATAGTGCTGTTGTAGAAATCCATAGTGCTGTTGTAGATATCCATCCGTTGGTTCAATAAGAGTCGTCACTCTGTGCCCGTCGGCATATTAATCTCCTTATGACTCCCAATCGTTATATCAATGATCAATAGTTTAAAGGAAAGCCCGTCGGCCCACCATCCTGTACAGGTCAAGTCGATCTCCAACCAACGGTTCAACCAGGCTTCACTTGTCTTTCAGTATATCAAGCAAATATTCACATTCAGATGCATATCAATTCAAATCATCAATTTTAGAAAATCGAAAATCGTACGGAAATCCAGCGGCATAACGGCAGTACACGGAATTTACACAAAAATTCCTAAAAATCACAATTCACCAAATTAATACAGAACGTGCACGACAACATTATAAGACTTCTATTCTACTGAAGCAACATCAATCAACACCCAGATATTTATCTATTCGATCAAAATCTCAATCTATTCGATCAAAATCGCACATAACCCAAAATAACCGGTAGAATTGTTACAGAAAATACTCAAAACGTGTAGAATAATCATATCAATAACATATCAAAAGTTGTGCGGTGAAAGTTTCGTCAATACAAAATGCAGCGCGTTTATCGGTAACGAAAATACAAATCTGAGCACAAAATGACCAAAACTCGACATCTTCGAAAACAGAAATAGGATTCGGAGTCCTTACAGCGAGATAAACAAATCTCTCAACAGCGGCGACGGGCGAAAAGCGCTCCGCGGCCTCCGAAATCCGGCTTTTCCTTTGCTTTTCTTCTCTTTCTCTCTCCTCAGATATTTTGATTTTTATAAAAAGTTTTTCTCTCTCTTCAAATCGAGCTGATTTCCTTATAAAATAAGTCTGATCGTCCTCGCCGATCGCCACATCGTCTAGTACGATATGAACAATTTTCAATCGTACAGGACGATTTTGCAGGACGATAATTAATTTGATAAAAATCCTAGCTCTCGGGGTTTTTGTCTTATCTGATCGTCCCAGGACGATCTCAATATCGGCCTGGACGATTCACTCCAGAAAATCAGCTGTTTCAATGCACTGATCGTCCTGGACGATCTCAATATCGTCCCGGACAATCCTGGGAGAAAAATCAAATCCATAAAGGAAAAATCAAATTAGGAACGAGCTCTCACAGTAGAGGGGGAAAGAATGTATTGAAGGAGGGATTCGTCAAACCGAACATGGCGATAAATGATGGTTTTGTTGGTTAAAGGGTTATAACATTTATAGCCTTTATAGTGTGTGGTATAGCCAAGAAATATGCAGGGGATAGAATGAGGAGCGAGTTTATGTGGAGCTGAGAACCGTGTCCAGGGATAACAACGACAACCAAATGGATGAAGTATAGTGTAATCAGGAGGCACATTATAGAGTAATTGATGAGGGGATTTGAATTTGGTATTGTGAGAGGGAAGATAGTTTATTAGAAATACAGCGGTTAGAATAGCAGCAGACCAGAGATAGGAGGGAAGATTGGCGTCGAGGAGAAGAGTCCAAGCAGCTTTTGAAATATGACGAATTTTTCTTTCAGAGATACCATTTTGTTGGGGTGTGTAGGGGCAAGAAAATTGGTGAGTTATGCCGCGAGATAGAGTGAAGGTTTTGAGGTAAGAGTTGGTGAATTCAGTGCCTCCATCACTTCGGATAGTTCGAATAGTTTTGTCTAACTGTTTTTCAATTTGTTTGATGAAATTAACAAGAGAATACGGTACTTCATTTTTTTTTTTGTTTTAACAGATGAACCCAAGTGTATTTAGTATAGTCATCTACAAGAACCAAAAAATAACAAAAACCACATTTGAAACAACAGGGGATGGACCCCAAACATCCATATGAATAAGTTCTAGCGGAAATGAAGATACATTTTCGAAAGAAAAGAAAGGCAGCTGATGACTCTTAGATAGAGCACAGGCATTACATTGAGATTTTAACGAGGAAATACATAGAGAAGGAAACGATTTAGAAATGGCAGCCACGGTCTTGTGATTAGGATGACCCAACCGCCGGTGCCAAGATAAAGCAGAACGATCTGATGGAGCAAGAGTTATGGATGCTACAACAATAGATGACTGGAACGAAATGGGATATAGCCCATTACGGCATTGTCCGTGAAGAAGTGGTTGTTTGGTCATCAAATCCTTGACACAAAAACCAAATTTATCAAACTTAATTGAACAATTGTTACCGTGAGTTAATTTGGATATAGAGATGAGTCTATGAGTAAGTTTGGGAACATGGAAGAGATCATTGAGAAGAAGCTTACGAGTAGGTGTCGGTAGCAGACCGTTACCGACATTTTGGATGGGAAGTGAGTGACCATTGCCTACGAATACCTGATCTCTACCTGAATAAGTTTGTGGTTGCTGAAGTGGAAGAGCATCGGGTGTGAGATGAGCTGAAGCCCCACTATCCAAATACCATGGAGATGGTTCGGGGTCTGCGACTAATGCAACAGAAGAAGCAGAGGACGGAGGTGTGTAACTGAAGTTTCCTTTGTGCCAGCAATTCACAGCAGAATGACCTCGCTTCCCACAGATTTGGCATTCTCCCTCAAATCTAGGTGTGCGAGGAGTAGCTCTGTTGGTATTGTTAGGATAGGTTCTGTCGCGCCCACGTTTGGAGGAGGATCTACCACGGGATCTTCCACGAGTAGAAAACAGAGCAGTTTGTCCATCAGGAAGCTGATAAGTATTGGAGAATGACAGTTCACGAGCTGCATCTGTAGTTTGATGGACTTACTCACTCCGAAGAAGAGAGTATAGATCGTCCAGGTGTATGGGTTGAAGGGAGCTCCGAATTGTTGTTTTGAAGGACTGGTATGAAGGAAGCAATCCGTTTAGGATATAATGCAGTACATCTTCATTGTCGACAGTTCCTCCAGCAGCTCGAATGTTGTCCACTATGGTTTTAATGGAAGCTAAATAATCAGTCATAGATTTGTTTTGCATAGACAGCGAATGCAGCTCATTTTTGAGCTAGATGACTCTCGATCGGTTAGTAGAGAAGAAACGATTCTCTAAAGTTTTCCAGATCGAGGCAGAGGTTTCCAAGGTCAGAATATAAGGGAGAATGGACGGCGAGATTGTAGAGAACAATGCGACGGACAAGTTTTGATCAATCAATGACCAAGAAGAAAACTGAGGATTCAGTGTTAACTGCCCAGTGGCTGGGAGGGCAAAGAATGTTTCCGTCCAAATAACCAGAGAAGTGGTTTACCGTAAACAACTTGTAAATGGAGGAACGCCATGTAGGCTAATTATCAGGTAGTAATTGAACGTTAATCATGTTCTTGATATTGGCAAGAAGAAACTTGAGGGTAGGAGGTATAACTACATCAATGGAAGTAGCGGTGACATCGGATGTCATGACGGCCGGTGGTGGAGTGTTTGGAGCTGAGGCTGACGAGTCGCCCATCTTCGTCAGCGACCAGAAGCAGCGCCGTTAGGCATCAGGCTCTGATACCATGTTGAAACTCAACCCACGGAGCAGCAACGAAAGAACCGAGTGAGTGAAGAAGAAGATGAACAGTAACTCAGGATTTCTCATTATCTCAATGAAGCGTATTACATACTATTATATAGAAAAGAGATAGATGAGTAAATTACAATAGTAACCCGGTTCGTTACTGATAAGGCAGAGTTCATGGAAACATCTTCTGAAAAAGGCAGAGGAAGTGGGCTAAGCGGTAGGCCGTCGGCGTAGTGGGCTAAGCCTGCTTATCAATTACATTAAGATCACCCTCACTCGATACAAAAACAATAAGGTGGCTTATTATTTCTTTTCCTTCTTTAAGAAAGGTTTTCAAAATGTGGGACTAAAAAAAGTAATTTACATCGTTTAATTAGAATGAAGATTGAAAATATTGATACTCACCAACTGAAATTTGACTCAAACCATTTGCGGTTCATAATATAGAGTCATACTTAGGAGTGTCAATTTCGGGTCACGGGTCGGGCGAGTGCGGGGTCGAGGGCAGCGCAGGCGCGACTCGCGAGGGGGCAGCGGTAGCTGTGCGGCGCAAGCAGCGTCGGGCAGGGCTCGGACAGCATTGGCGACCGCGCGGGCAGCCGGTGCAGCCTCGGGTAGCTCATTCTAAGCGGGTTTTCGGGTTGACCCGCAAACCCGACGGGTCAACCCGAACCCGACCTATTTTTCAAATGTATCGAATCCGAGAACTCGAACCCGACCCATTTTGAAATCGGGTCGGATCCAACTCGGATTTTCCGGATCGGGTCCCCTAGTCATACTCAATAATTGGCGAATCAAAGACAGTTACACTTTCAACTCATTTGTTTCTAAATAAAACTCCGGGTATCTCATTCATGTATCACCTCTTGCACACACTTTATTCTTGATTAAAGAAACTTATATAAACAAAAAAAAAGTTCATATTTATTTATTGTAAAGTAGGATATTTCAATAATATTTGTTTAGATTACAAAAAAGTTAGGAGATTCCGCTTAGAGTAGGGCCTCTCAAAAGAGAGGATAAAGGAGAACCATATAAATAAAAGAGATGGCAATTTTATAACATTTTAATGCTCTCCCAAAATCTGCCTCTTTTCTATTTTTGTATAGGATGTGAACAATCCAACACACAACCACAAATTATTATTATTTTTCCAACTAATATATGATATAGAGCAACTTCTTCTTTTATCTCTCTTCTAAATCTGCAAATTCAACAAACTTTTTCCGGATTTTTTCCAATGAAAATTGAGTCTTTAATAAGAAGAAAACCACTAAATTTAGAATGCATTCCTTAACCCGTCCAAACTATAAATTTTCCCAAAAAAATTCACCTTTATCAAAAAAGGCAGAAAATTTCTTCTATATGGAAGATCTGATACCAGGCCTTCCAGAAGAAATCGGCTTGGAGTGCCTTATTCGAGTCCCCCATGGAACCCTCCCTCTTCTCCGACAAGTCTGCCGCAGGTGGAAACAAGCAACTGAATCCCCCTTCTTTCATCACCTCCGCCGCTCCGCAGGTTCCTTCCACCATCTCATCATCTTCATAGAGGCCCGTCGTGCAGCCAGACGCTCCCTCAGGTTCTTTTCCTCCCACCCCTACTGCCGTCTCGCTACCCTCAACCAGTCCACTGGTGAGTGGGCTCCCCTCCCACCAATCCCTTTTCTACGTACGCCCCCCTTTTTCTTTTGTATCGTTGCCTCCGGCCTCCACCTCGTCGTCATTGGCAGCTTGTATCGAGACTCCTTAAGTTGCAATGATAGCGTATATGTCTATAGCTTCCTCTCCAACACTTGGCATCTCGGTCAGCCCTTGCCTGGCCCCACCCGCTTCTTATTCGCTTGCGCCGGCAGCCCAGACAACCAAGTTTTCATCGCTGGGGGCCACGATGAGCGAAAGAATGCCCTGAAATCGGCGATGGTTTATGATATTGCCAAAGACAACTGGACAATGTTGCCGGAGATGGCGAGGGAACGTGAGGACTGCACGGGAGTTTTTGCAGCTGGATTGTTCCAGGTAATTGGTGGTTCGATGCAGAAGAGATTAGAGTGGAGTAGAGAGGCATTTGATGTAGGAGAATGGCGATGGCGAGCAATGGAGGAGGATGCGGTGCCGGAGGAAGAGTTTTTGAGGACCTGCGTAATGGGAGGACTTGGGCGAATTTATAAATGTGGCGTAGGAGGGTAAGATGTTGCTGGTCAAGGAAGGAGAGGATTGGAGGGAGGTGGCAGAGTTGCCAGAGGACGTCAGAGGTTCTCCAATAATGGTATCTTGGGCTGAAAGATTGATGGTGGCGAGGGTGGAGTCTAGTGGCTGGCCTTCGGCTATGTTTGTATTGGAGATGAAGAAAGGGGTGGCCATTGGGTGGCGAAGGGTGGCGTTTCCAAAGAAATATCATGGATATATTTATACTGCTTGCGTTGATATCTAAAGCAGGCTACATTAGCTCTGGCGTGCTTAATGATCGAAGATATGCGTATATAAAATATAGTATTCTGATTTAGCTATATTAGAGAAACTGTTGTGTTATTGTAGTTCGATTTATGCATTTTGATTTTGTTTTGAGGATATAAGAACTATTCTTCAGTGTTTCCAAGAGAAATTTAGGCTTCATTTGTGATAGTTTTCTTATTATTTTAAAAATACTTTTTCAAACAGAATTTAGAAAGCAGTAAAAAAAGATATCCCTAGCAAAGCTTTAATTATAAGAATGTGATATGCTTTTGTAATTTTGAGTAAATTGCTTGTAATATCTTAATATAAAATATATTATGATGAATTTTTAAAATTTAAAATTGTATCAAAATTAATATTATATAATATTTTAAAATATATTATCTCAATATAAATTCAAAATGTTTGAAATTTATTTTAATATATATTTTTACATAATACCCTTAGGTAATCATTTTTAGTTATGTGATTTGTCTTGTTCTCAACAAAAAAATTGAAGAAATTAAATAAAACTAAATTCAATAATTTAGGATATATTTTTGTCTATTGGTTAGGAGTGTAACACTTAATTCCTACATAAAGTTAAGAGTTAGAGTCTTTGTATGAAAGTTTGTGGTTATAATATGCACTATTTTTTTTTAATAATTTTAAAATTTATCATCAATAAGTTTTAATAACGATATCTCATATAAATTAAAGAAACTTACATAAAAAAAAAAAAGAAGTTAGTTCATATGTGCATATTGTAAAGTAAGCAATTTCAATAATATTTGTCTAGATTATAAAAGATTGAGAGGAGGTTCCGCCCGAGCAAATACCGAGCATATTCGTTCCGGGTTGGGTCGTCGGGCCGCACGGTAAAGAGTAAGAGCACGTGGCGATATATTATAGGCTACCTGATGTATCTCTAGTTCTCTACGTCAGGTAACCTGAGGCAATAAAAATTCCTAGATTAGGGCCTCCCAAAAGAGAGGATAATGGAGAGCCACATAAAGAAAAGGGATGGTAAATTTATAACATTTTAATGCTTTTCCAAAATTTACCTCCGTTCTATTTTATATAAGGTGTGAACAATCCAACACAACCACAAATTTTTATTTCTTTTTTCAACTAATCATATACCTCTTTTATCTCTCTTCAAAATCCACACATTCAAAAAATATTTTCTTGATTTATTTCCAACCAAAATTAAGAGTCTTTAATTAGAAAAAAATATTAAATTTAATATGCATCCCTTAACCCCTCCAAAACTATAAATCTCCCAAAAAATTTTAATCTTTATCGAAAATAGAAAATAAGTTTCTTCAATATGGAAGATCTAATTCCAGGCCTTTCAGAAGAACTAGGCTTGGAGCGCCTTATCCGAGTCCCCCACGAAACCCTCCATCTTCTCCGGCGAGTCTGCCATCGGTGGAAACAAGCAACTGAATCCTCCCACTTTTACCACCTCCGTCGCTCTGCTAGTTCCTCCCACCATCTCATCATCTTCTTAGAGGCCCACCCCGCACCCTCCTCCGTAACCAAATGCTCCCTCATGTTCTTCTCCTCCCACCCCTTTTGCATTTCACTGCTCTTAACCAGTCCACCGGTGAGTGGACTCCCCTCTCGCCAATCCCCTTTGTCCCCCATTTTCTTAAGTGTCGTTACCTCCGGCCTCCACCTCGTTTTCATTAGTGGTTGAGACCCAAACTCCTTAAATTACAATGGCGATGTCTACATTTACAGCATCCTCCCCACCTCCTGGCACCACAGACGATCAATGCCAACCCCCACCTGATTTTCATTCGCATGAACTGGCAGCCCAAGCAACCAAACATTCATCACCGGAGGCCACGACAAGCAGAAGATCGAACACTCTAAAATCAGTGATGATTTACAATATTATCAAAGACAACTCGATGATGTTGCCGGAGATGGAGAGAGAGCATTAGGACTGTATGGGAGCATTTTAAGAGGGACTATTCTAGGTGTTTGGATGTTCAATGCAGGAGATATTCGAGTAGAGCACAGAGGCATTTGTTGTAGGAGAATGGCGGTGATGGGCAGTATGGGAGGAGGCGACGCAAGCGGAAGAGTTTTCGAAGACCTGTATGATGGGAGGAGATGGGAGAATGTATAAATGCGACAGAGGAGGGAAGATGTTGCTGGTCAAGGAAGGGGAGGAGTGAAAGGTGGTGGCAAAGTTGCCTGAGGGCGTCAAAGGTTCTCTAATAATGGTGGCTTGGGTAGAAAATTGTTGGTGCTGAGGGTGAAGTGTTGCAACTGGCTTTTATCGGTGTTTGTGTTGGAGATGAAGCAAGGGGTGGCGATTGGGTGGCGGAAGGTGGCATTTCCGAGGAAATTGATGAGTTCTTGAACCCGAGATGGGAAGAACAGGGAGAAAGAAGAACGAAGCAACAGCGGTAAAAACAGAGAAAGTAAAATTCTATTGTATATCTATTACAAACTAATACAACAGTATTTATAATAAAACTTATTCAAGAAGGTACAAAGAATTGCTGACGTGGCCTTATTCATTAATAGCCCCTCTCAAATTAACGATTCTGATCACGAATTGTTAATTTGGATCTTAAATTGTAAAACCTATTAATAGGCAGAGATTTGGTAAGAATATCTGAGATTTGATCTTCGGAAGCAATATGTGTAACGGTAATGTTGCCTTGCTGAATATGTCCGCTAATAAAATGATAATCAATCTCTATGTGCTTCGTTCTGGCGTGGAAAACGGGATTGTGAGCGAGTGCAATAGACGACATGTTGTCACAATAGATGGTAGTAGGAGTGAGCTGAGGAATATTGAAATCTGCTGCAAGCCGTCGCAGCCACAATGTATCCGTTGTTGCAGATGACAGGGCCCGATATTCGGCTTCAGTGGAAGATCGGGCAACCGTTGTTTGCTTCTTAACCGACCACGAAATCAGATTTGGTCCAAGAAAAGTGCAGAATCCAGAAATAGACTTCCGATCAGTAGGATTCGCGGCCCAATCCGCATCCGTGTAGCTCCGTAGAGAGAGATCACCGGTGATCAATGGAAGTCCGAAGCTAAGCGTACCTTTTATATATCTCATCAAACGTTTGATAGCTTGAAAATCACAATTCCGAGGATGATGCATATGTTGACAAATTGCATTGGTTGCAAACGCAATATCAGGTCTTGTAATGGACAAATATTGAAGAGATCCAGCAAGTTTGCGAAATTGTTGAGGATCAGCATAGGGTGTTTCATCCAGATTGACCGGCAACTTTGTAACAGACGGTGTCGGGGAAGGCTTACAATCTGAAAAAACCTGCAGTGCAAAGAAGATCATATGCGTAATGTGATTGATGAAGGAAATAACCCGAATTAGTTTTGATCACCTGGATTCCTAAGTACAGAGACACATTGCCAAGTTGTTTTAGATTGAACTCCGTCTGAAGACATTGCAGCGTCTCTGTAATTTTTCCTGAATTGTTTCCTGTAATAAGAATATCATCTACATATATCAAAATAAAAAGATGAATATTATCTTTATTAAACATAAGAAGAGAGGGGTCAGCTTTGCTGAATGTAAAACCCAGAGTCATAAGGAAATTAGTGAACTTTTGGAACCACTGCCTCGGTGATTGTTTGAGACCGTAGATAGACTTGTGAAGCTTGCAAACATGCCGAGGATGAAGACTATCTTCGAATCCACGAGGTTGTTTCATATAGACCTCATCCTGCAACTCTCCATGTAAGAACGCATTTGATACATCAAGTTGGGTCACCGGCCAGTTCGAATTTAAGGCGACCGTAAGAAGCATTCGAATGGTAACCATTTTAGCCACAGGGCTAAACGTCTCTTTGTAATTAATACCAAATTCTTGAGAGCAACCCTGTGCAACGAGACGAGATTTGTAGCGGGACACTTTACCGTTAGGATCCAGTTTAGTTGTAAAGATCCATTTGCTACCAAGCACAGTTGTACCCGGCGGTGCTGGTACCAACGACCAAGTGCATTGTTTGTGCAAAGCATTCAATTCTTGTAACATAGCCTGTTTCCAATGATCATGTTGAAATGCTTCTTTAACAGATTTTGGAATGTGCTCTTTACTGGAACTAGTAACAGTAGATAAATCAAAGATAAGCTTAGGCTTCGAGATCCCTGATCTGAGACGAGTTTGCATTGGATGCCGAACAATAGCAGTTGGAGAACTGATAGACGTATTGGTCATAATATCTGGACCTGAATGCCTGACAGAAGAAATTAAAGGACTAACAGGAGTTATAGAATGAGTGTTCTTAAAACTAGGTGGCTCAGATTGTGGTAACCCAGAATTTTGTGAAATAGCAGACACCGGAACCAGAAGTAAAGGAGATGAAGTAGCAATTTTGTCCGAAGGAAGAGAACTTGTGTCAGTAGAATAAGGAAAAATTCTTTCATAAAAAATGACATTTCTGGAAATGTAAACACATTTGTTATCAATATTAAAACATCGATACCCCTTTTGATGAGGGGAATATCCAAGAAAAATGCAAACCTGAGAGCGAGAAGACAACTTATCCGGAGCATAAGGTTTTGTCCAAGGAAAACACAAACAACCAAAAGTACGAAGATGATCGTAAGAAACATTAAAACCATGTAAACAAAAAATGAGGCGTTTGATTTTTAATAACAGATGAAGGAAGAATATTTATTAAGTAATTTGCCGTTAAAATCGCTTCTGCCCAGAAAAATTCCGGTAAATTTGCTGCGTGAAGCAGAGTCCGAGTCGTATCTAGAAGATGTCTGTGTTTTCTTTCAGCTATTCCGTTTTGTTGAGGCGTATGCGGACAACTAAGTTGATGAATTATACCATTTTGAATAAGATAATTTCGAAACGAATTACTTGTATACTCACCGCCTCCATCAGATCTAAAAGTCTTAATAGTGGTATTGAACTGATTTTTAACAAAATTAGAAAATTGCTGAAATTTACAAAACACTTCATCTTTAGTTTTAAGTAAAAACAACCACGTATATCTAGTAAAATCATCAATGAAAACAACATAATACCGAAAGCCATTCATAGAAAGAACAGGTGCCGGACCCCAAACGTCCGAGTGAACAAGCTGAAAAGGTTTATTACACACAGAACTACTAGTAATGAAAGGTAGACGATGACTTTTAGAGACATTGCAAGAAATACAAACATCATTCAGAACATTATTAGTAATATGCGGAAAGAGACGTGCTAAAACTTGAAACGTGCGATTATTGGGATGACCAAGGCGAGAATGCCATGGATGTTTGGTAGCAGCCGCTGCAGCCAGAATTGTGCTCTTAGTTCGGGTAGGAGCTTGAATGTGATACAAACCATTTCGTTTGATCCCTCGATGCAGAAGTTTCTGGCCCTGAAGATCCTTAATAGTAAATTCATTAGAATTAAAAGAAATGGAAATATCGTTATCCGAGGTTAAACGAGATACAGATAAAAGGTTATGCGATAAGGAAGGAACATGAAGAACTTCACGTAGGCAAAGCTTACTATGCGTTTCAGGCAATGGCAGAATGCCGTTTCCTGAATTATGAATTGGTAATGTACTTCCATTTGCAACGGAGACTGAATCATAGCCATTATACGGTGTAGAGTTCTGTAAATTTGCCGCATCAGAGGTAAGATGAGAAGAAGCGCCAGAGTCCAGAATCCAATCAGTGGTGGTCGCATTTTGTTGCTGAACAGTAAGAGCTCTTGGATTGGAAGGTGGTGCATAGCTTAGATTGCATCTATGCCAGCAATTAAGCGCTGTATGACCTGTCTTACCGCAAATCTGACACAGCGATCTGGAAGAAGAGGATCTCGCGATGTTCTGTGAATCTACCTGCGGTGGTTGTCTGGGAGTAGGATTTTTACCACGAGATTTCAATTTACCACGGTAGGTGTTCGATCTACTGGAGAAGAGAGCGACCGAATCAGAGGATTGATTTTCTTGAGCCTGTTGATGACGAATATTGATTTCTTCGCTGCTAAGTAACGAGTATAAATCATCAAGACTTATAGGTTGCAGCGAGGTACGAATAGCAGTTTTAAACGGATTATAAACCGATGGCAATCCATTTAAAATGTAAAGAACAATATCCTCTATATCAACATTAGAGCCGGCTGCTGCGATGTTGTCCACAAGAGTCTTGATTTGATCAAGGTACTGTTGCATCGACCGATCTTTCATCTGAATTTGATGAAGCTCATTTTTGAGCTGTATTACACGAGACCTATTGGTAGGTTGAAGGCGTCGTTCCAGCGTAGTCCAAACAGCATGAGCGGTTGGAAGATTAAGAACATACGGAAGAATCGACGAGGAAATGGTTGACAGAAGAGCAGAAATTAAATTTCTGTCAATCAACGTCCAACGTGAATACTCAGCGGTATTCGAATCAGACGGGCAAATAGAAACTCCGGTAAGGTGATCACCGAACCCATTTGCAAAGAAATGTTGGTGAAGTTGTAAACGCCAGATAGCATAATTTTCAGAGGTAAGAATCGTGGGAACCAGAGTTTTGATATTCGAGATCAGAAATTTGAGGTGAGAGGGAATAAGAAGATCAGTTTCTTGATGAGAAACATTGGACGAAGTCCGTCGAGAAGCAGCAGAATCTTCTTCGGCCATCAAAGAAAGAAAAAAAAACGAAGAAGAGAGAAGAGATGTAAAAAAAAAAATTAGAGAGATGCTGAAGAGCTCTTAAGCTCTGATACCATGATGAGTTCTTGAACCCGAGATGGGAAGAACAGGGAGAAAGAAGAACGAAGCAACAGCGGTAAAAACAGAGAAAGTAAAATTCTATTGTATATCTATTACAAACTAATACAACAGTATTTATAATAAAACTTATTCAAGAAGGTACAAAGAATTGCTGACGTGGCCTTATTCATTAACAGAAATATCACGGTTGTTTTTATACTGCTTGTGTTGATATCTAAGATAGACTACATTAGATCTGGAGTGCTTGATGATAGATGATATGTGTATGTAAAATCTTATTAATCTAATTATGTGAGATCAAAGATACTATGTTTTGTTAATGTAGTTTTGATTCTGAATTTTGATTTTGTTTTGAGGATATAAGAAATGATATATTTGCCTACGAAGAATAAATTAATGAATGTGTTCTGCTTTTGTAATTTTGAGTAAATTGCTTGTAATTTTTACTCTCATTTCTTTCTTATCAAATGTGGTAAATAGAACAACATATGATTAAACTGTACAGTTATTTATAAGCATGATTGGGATGTTGTAAACTCAAAATAAAGTCAGACAGTTGGAGCAAATTAGCCCTTAGCAAGCAGGTAGCTGATGCCTAAAGAAAAGTCGCATTCAAAAAATAAGTGAGAATAAGTTTTAGGAGATTGAAAACATAAATTGCATAATCTTGAAACCAGGGCAGCAATGAATGGCAACAGAGCTAATCAATAAAAATAATTTCATAGCAAAATTTATTGTACTCCTATTATAGTAACAACTGGTACAAACCTTAAAAATCACGTCAGGCGCTCGACACTCGACACGTGACCAGCGCCAGCACATTCACAACGAGGCAAAACAAACGGAGTTACGGCCTCATGATGGAAAAGTTCTCAAACGAACCAATCTCGCACCCACAACCCCACCCACACCGTCATCGCTTGGACCAAATTTGTCGCTCGACAAATGGGTGCGCCGATGTTAAAAAAAAAAAAAAAAAAAATTCTCTCCGACCACCGAACCGCCGATTACCCGTCGCACCTCGCTGTGTTAGCCGAGCACGTCATATAAAGCCCCGACGCGCGCTATCCCAGTTTTAGCGTTATTCCCAAAATACCCATGGCCTTGCCCACCAACAAGAAATATATATATTCATTATTAATCCTTAAAATTTATAATAGACAAGAATTCCTCGCGCATTCGGTTTCGCCGCCGGCTACTCAAAACCCCAGCGGTGGTTGCCGCCGTCACCGATCACTTGCCACCGACAAAGCCGTGTGATTCAGATCGCTTATCCTCCTTTCCCCTTCGCATGGTTGGTTTGTCTTCGATGGTCTCGGCATGGTGGCTGCTGCGCCTCAGTGAGGGAAGTCCCAATCTAACCTTCTGCATCGCGATTTCTCCTCGCCGGTTCTGAAGTCTTGGGGAAGCCAGAGGCATATACGGTACGACGGCGTAGATGGTAGAGGAGAGGGGGTAGCCGGAGAGCATAGATCGGCGTTGCTGTCGCCGGCGAGGGATTGTTCCCGGCGATTCTCGAGGATAGGGGCTCCGAAGATTGGCTACATCGACGAGGATGGTGGGTTGGCGGAGTTCCGGGAGAAGCTCATGGGGCACCTTCGGGAGGCCGCCGACAAAATGAAACTCGATGTTCCTATCATTAAACCGGCGTCCTCCATCGCCGTGACGGAGCCGGAGATCATACCGTCGTCTTGAGATTCCATGGGATCGACGCCTCAACAGCGGAGGACGCCGGTTTTATACCCTCGCTGAGGCGCAGCAACCGCCATGCTGAGACCATCGAAGACTAACCAACCATGCGAATGGGAAAGGAGGATAAACGATCTGAATCACACGGCTTTGTCGGTGGCAAGTGATCGATGATGGCGGCAACCACCGCTGGGGTTTTGAGTAGCTGGCGGCGAAACCAAATGCGCGAGGAATTCTTGTCTATTATAAATTTTAAGGATTAATAATGAATATATATTTCTAGTTGGTGGGCAAGGCCATGGGTATTTTGGGAATAATGCTAAAAATGGGATAGCGCACGTCGGGGCTTTATATGACGTGCTCGGCTGACACACACGTAACATATATTTATATTAGACACATTAGCCTCTATACTAT
Source organism: Dendrobium officinale (assembly GCA_019514585.1). Taxonomy (NCBI): domain Eukaryota; kingdom Viridiplantae; phylum Streptophyta; class Magnoliopsida; order Asparagales; family Orchidaceae; genus Dendrobium; species Dendrobium officinale. Next base: position 12,807,048 of record CM033682.1, read on the forward strand.
AAATTATTTCTTTACCAGAAAAAAAGGAGCTTGGATTATGCACTAATATGAGAAAAGGTTCATGTGTTTCCTCCTTAATTAAACCATGAAAAGAATAGCTTATAGGCTTAGTCTTGAGAATTTTCTCCATTCATGAAAGATTTTTCTTAATTATGCAAGTCAAACTTTATTTTTCTACATAAAATTGTATATCCAAGTTATTCATAACGATCTCCTTCATGAAATTTAATTGAAAATTTTGAGAAAATACGTTTCTCCCCCTTTCCCTTTTCTTTTTCTTGTTGTAGTTAGTTTCTTTGGGAGAAAATTAATACTCAATGGGATAGAGTCCTGAAATCCGGTGGTTACTAATCCGATTATTTAATTAAATGATTCATAAATGTTTAATGAATTCTGTCTTTTGACCGACGTGATTTAGTTAGATAATTAATTATTAAATCATAATTAAAATTTAAGTGAAAGTTGTGGGACACTTAATAAAAATATTTCTAACATTAAGAATCTTCTACCAGAAATAACTGATCTCATTTCAGAGTAAATTAGGTAATATCATGCTAAAAACCAGTAATAAGTTGGCCATTGGAAATGTATATAACCCCCCAATCCCTTCCACAAGCCAGTGCCACCCTTCAAATGATTCTAGAGCTCCCAGAAGAAATGGGCTGGGAGTGCCGCATACGAGTCTCCCATGAAACTCTCCCTATTCTTTGACGAGTATGCTGCCGATGGAAACAAGCAACCGAGTCTCCCCTCTTTCACCGCCTCCGTCGATCCGCCAGTTCCTCCGACCATCTCATCATTTTCTTAAAAGCCCACCCTGCCATCTCCGCCGCAGGTAGATCATCCCTCCCCTCCTACCGTCTCGCTTCCCTCCACCAGTCCTCCGGTGAGTGGGCTCCCTTCCCTACAATTCCCTTGTTCCCTCAAAGCCTCCCCCTTTTCTGCACCCTCGGTGCCTCCGGTGTCTACCTCGTCGTTGTCGGCGGCTGGGACCCCGAAACCTTAACTTGCTCCGATGCCGTTTACATCTGCAGCTTCCTCTCCGCCACCTGGAGCCGTAGCCGGCCCATGCCAGGCCCAACCCGTTCCTTCTTCGCCTGCGCCACTAGCCCAAACAACCAAGTATTCATCGCCGGAGGCCACGACGGAGGAAAAGAACATCCTGAAATCAGCGATGATTTATGATATTGCCAAAGATTGTTAGGACAGCTGTACATCCTAGTCTTCTAGATGTTTCTAATGTCTGACGTGTAATTACCGCTCTTGTATATTCTTGATTTCCCATGTCTATATATACACAGGCTCTGTAATACTTTACGGCATCAAATCAATAAACTCTTTCGTTCTTCGTTCTCGTTATTTCTCTTTTCTGTCTCTTGCTCCTCCCGCCATTAACCTGGCAGAAGCTCTATCATGGTATCAGAGCAATCCGCTCAACCGCAGTTCATCCCTCCCATGGCCGATCAAACATCGGCATCCTCACTTCCGGCGAACTCCAGCCTCTCGGCGTCTCTCGCCGAGTTCACCGTCCCTACACCACTCAAATTTCTGATCTCGAACCTCAAGACGCTTGTTCCCACCACGCTCACGAACGAAAATTACGCTATCTGGCGACTCCAAATTCATCAACACTTCTCCGCCAACGGCTTCAACGGACACCTCACAGGCGAAACTTCTTGCCCGCCCGCTTCCTCGGCTCAAGATCACAATCTATGGAAACTTATCGACAGAAATCTGGTATCTGCGATTCTTTCCACCATTGCACCGTCTGTTCTCCCGTACGTCCTCAATCTCGCCACGGCCCAAGAAGTCTGGCTTACTCTCGAACATCGTCTACAGCCGACAAATCGTTCTCGCGTTATACAGCTAAAGAACGAGTTACATCAAATTCAGATGAAGGACAAGACCATGCAGCAATATCTAGCGCAAATTAAGGTTCTGGTCGACAGCATTGCCGCGGCTGGTTCCACAATCGACACCGAGGACATCATTTTGTACATACTGAACGGTCTCCCTACTATTTACAATCCGTTCAAAACCGCCATCCGCACCTCACTCAACCCCATAAATCTTGACGTTCTTTATTCGCTACTATGCAGCGAGGAGATTAATCTCCAACATGAACAACTCAAAGAAAGAAATCCTGCAAATGAATCGCTGGCTCTGTTTTCTTCCAAAAACAATGCCTCGCGCAGCCGCCCCAATAATTTCCGTGGTAAAGGACCTACTTCCAAAACCACAGCAAGAACCAATAATCAAACTAACGGTGCATCTTCTTCAAATCCAAAGCCGACTTGTCAGATCTGCGGAAAACTCGGACACGTTGCGATCAACTGCTGGCATCGCTGCAATATGCAGTATGCTCCTTCCCAGCCTTGGCAAAACCGTGCTCTCCTCGCCAGTCAGCCGTCCGGCAACTATACTACCAATGATTGGGTCCTTGACTCAGGCGCCACTTCTCACCTTACGTTCGACGCCTCCAACCTAAGCCAATCCGCCCCATACAATGGCTCTGATACCGTTTCGATCGCCAACGGTACCAACATTCCTATCCAGCACACCGGACAAGGTCTTCTCCCGCTTCCAGACACCAATCGTAAGCTCTATCTTCACAATCTCCTACATATTCCATCTCTCTCACACAATCTCGTATCTATTTCTAAATTAACTTCTGATAACAACGTTTCCATATGCTTCGACGCTAATGGTTTTGTTATCAAGGACCTTCAGGACAATCAGCCCCTTCTTCGGTGGTCGCAACCATGACGGCCTCTACCACATTTACGCTCAATCCAACTCCAATCCCTTCGCACTTCGAACCAGCACCTCGTCTACCGCTCTTTGGCACGCCAGACTCGGACATCCTCATGCAAGAACTCTCTCCACGCTCGGGACTCACATTCCTGCTCTTAAAAACGCCTCTACTTCTCTTACCTCTCAGGATTGTATTTCTTGCAAAGTTGCTAAAAGTCACAAAATTTCCTTTATTTCTAGTAAATCTCAATGTACCGAACCATTTCAAATAATTCATTCAGATGTATGGGGCCCCGCCCCCGAACTTTCTTTCAATGGTTTTAAGTACTACGTTCTCTTTTTGTAGACGATTTCACTCGTTTTTCTTGGCTTTACTTAATGACCTCAAAACAAGAAACATTCTCTAAATTTCAAAATTTCTACGAACTTGTTAAGACTCAATTTCACGCCCGAATTCAAACGTTCCGTTCCGACGGCGGAGGCGAATTCACTAGCATCGAGTTCGGCAATTTTCTTTTATCCCATGGAATTCATCATCAACTCAGCTGCCCTTACACCCCCGAGCAGAACGGATTAGCCGAACGCAAACATCGTCACATTCTGGATTTAACGCGCACTCTACTTCACGCCGCCAACCTTCCGCTAACCTTCTGGGCCGAAGCCATATCTACGGCAAACTATCTTATAAATCGTCTCCCTTCAAAGACCATCGCCCTTCACAGCCCTTTTCAAAGACTTCATGGTCGCATTCCTTCGTACGATCATCTTCGGACTTTTGGGTGTTTATGTTTTCCTTGGCTTCAACCTCAAACCTCAAACAAACTATCTCCAAGATCACAAGAATGCATATTTCTTGGTTACTCCTCCAACCACAAAGGATATCGGTGCTTCAATCTTTCCACCAAGAAAATACACATTTCACGTCACGTCGTTTTTCACGAACACCAGTTCCCGTTCAAAAACTCTTCACCTCAACCGACAACGACTCAGCCTATTGACTCATACTCTCCCCTTCTTCTGGTTCCTGCATCCACTATTCTTCCTTCTACTTCGGTTCCTATCTCAATACCCAAACCAACGTGCCACAACTCTCCAACCCGTAACACCTCACCCACCTCTGTGACTAATCAATCTCAATCTGTCACACAATATTCACCTCAACACAACACCTCCACGCATCACTCCATTCAGCCTATTCACCACATGCAAACGCGACTAAGATCTGGCATTACCAAACCGAAGAAGTTTTTTAATCTAGTTGTCACAAGCATCACTGCACCCACCCCCACATCTTTTTCTCAAGCCGTCAAACAAGAGCACTGGCGGACAGCAATGTCTACAGAATACATGGCTTTGCAAAGACAAGCGACTTGGTCTCTAGTTCCTCCTCCAGCCAACAAACCCATATTAGGCTGCAAATGGACGTTTAAAACGAAGCTCCACCCCAATGGTCAGGTTGCAAGCTACAAAGCTCGTCTCGTGGCACAAGGGTGTTCTCAAGAATTCGGTATCAACTACACCGACACTTTCAGTCCAGTTGCAAAAATGACTACCATACGCATCCTCATCACTATTGCCTTGCATCAAAACTGGGCTATTCATCAACTCGACGTCTCCAACGCATTCCTCCACGGTGACCTTCCCGACGAAGTCTATATGAAGCAACCACCGGGTTTCATCGACGCTCAATTCCCAGGTCATGTTTGTAAACTCCATAAATCTCTTTACGGCTTAAAACAATCTCCCAGACAATGGTTTCAAAAACTAACCAGATTTTTGCAACTGTTTGGCTTCATTTTCAGCAAGGCAGATCCGTCTCTCCTGATCTACAACCAAAACAATTCGAGCCTATATGTTCTCATATATGTTGACGATATTCTCGTCACCGGCAACAATCCAGATATCATCCAAACACTCTTACATAAATTAAATTCTGAATTTCAACTTAAACAATTAGGTGATATCTCATTATTTCTGGGCATACAGGTGACCAAGACCACTGAAGGATATTTTCTTTCCCAAACTCACTATGCGGAAAAGCTACTTCAAACTGCAGGATTCGGAAGCTGCAAGCCAGCCGGAACACCAATGACTCTACCAAAATCTCAGAAGAACGCCTCTACCATCCCCTACGAAAATCCAACTCTCTACAGACAAATCGCCGGATCACTCCAATATTTGTCTATTACGAGACCCGATATAGCCTTTGCGACCAACTCAGCGTGTCAACACATGCAAAGTCCCACGGTCACAGATTTTCAAAAGCTTAAAAGAATTCTTCGTTATCTACAGGGAACAACACATCTCGGCATGCACATTACCAAAGGAGATCTCATACTACGGGCATATGTCGATGCCGATTGGGCATCCGATCACTCTGATCGGAAATCAATCTCGGGTCACTGCATGTTTCTAGGCAACAATCTCGTGTCGTGGTCCGTTAAAAAGCAAATCACCGTAGCGAAATCGTCCACCGAAGCTGAGTACCGCTCGCTATCCGCTGCAACTTCTGAGGTTCTATGGCTCCGCCGATTGCTGGCTGAATTCCACATTCCTCAAACTCCTCCTACAAAGATTTTCTGCGATAACACCTCCGCCATTGCCTTATCAAACAATCCAGTGTTCCATGCACGCACAAAGCATATCGAGATCGACTACCATTTCATCAGCGGATATATTCAGGACGGATCCATCGAGATTTCTCACATCAGCTCGACTGATCAGACTGCAGACATTTTAACCAAACCTCTCTCAGGAAACAGATTTACAGCTCTTCGGTCCAAATTAACCATCCGATACCAGGATGATCAATTTGAGGGGGGCTGTTAGGACAGCTGTACATCCTAGTCTTCTAGATGTTTCTAATGTCTGACGTGTAATTACCGCTCTTGTATATTCTTGATTTCCCATGTCTATATATACACAGGCTCTGTAATACTTTACGGCATCAAATCAATAAACTCTTTCGTTCTTCGTTCTCGTTATTTCTCTTTTCTGTCTCTTGCTCCTCCCGCCATTAACCTGGCAGAAGCTCTATCAAAGATGACTAGACAATGCTATCGGAGATGGCGAGAGAGCGAGATGAGTGCACGAGTGTGACGTGCTTAATGATGATATCTGTATGTAAATTTTAAGATCATGATTTTATTTTATTTTATTTGGTCTTGTTCTTATTAAAAAATGGAAGAAAAAAAAAAAAAAAAACAACAGAACCAGTCAAAACTTTGGGCGTTTTGTTCACAAGCACTATGAAGGCCAAACATTTTGACGACTTTGCTCCAAACTATATTTCCTCGCAAATGCGCTCCTTTTCCTAATATTAATTCTACGCACGCTCATTTTTCTATAAAAAAATCATTTTAAAACATTTATCATCTCATCTTAAATTATTATTTATAATTCTCTAGATTGTCTTTAAGACAAAATAATCTTATAAAAATTTTTAGAAATAAGTTAAAGTTGTCAACTATAATTTTTTAAATATTTTTTTATTTAATTTTCTAACTTTTTTAGATTTAAGGCTTAAACTTTCAGTTAAAAGATAGATTTGAAGTTTGGATATATAATTTGAGTGAAGTTGTGTTTTATTTTGTTCAAAATTGAGATATTATTTTATTTGGATAAAATTATAAGTATTTGATAAAATAATTTCTAGATCTATTTTATAAAGATTAGATGTTGATAAAATTAATCCTAAGCGTTGATAAGGCCAATGTCGAGTTAAATTTAAATTTAATAATGAGATGAAAAAGGTAAGCATTCATTAAGAATTTGACACATGGAGTGCATTGTAGCTGTACTTTTACTTGCATTTTAACTGCGCTTTAGTTGTGCTTTGACTATACTTTATTTGCGCTTTACTTATGATTTGGCTGCACTTTTGATGCTCTTGACTTAAAGTTCCGCGGATATATTAAGTGAATATATGGACGGATAACTTTGAGTCCATCTCTGGCTGTTTCGTCCAGTAGTCTTTGGCAATATTGTAAAACATTGTTGTCAGGGCATCCTTTTCTTCGTTGTCGCCTCCAACGACGAAAACTTGGTTGCTTGGGCTGCTGGTATGGGCCGACCACAGCTCGAGGTGGCGAAGAGGAAGTTGTGGGCATAGACAGCTTTGAAGCAAGTTAACATTTCCGATCCGCCGAAGAAGACGAGGTGGACGTCGAAGGCATTGAGGGTGCAGAACGTGGCAGGCTTTGGGCGAAGAAAAGGATTTTAGGGAAGGGAGCCCACTCACTTTAGGACTGGTGGAGGGCAGCGAGATTGTAGGAGAGGAGGGAGGGTCTACCTGTGGCAGAGAGGGTACGGTGAGCCTGTAAGAAGATGATGAGGTGGTCGGAGAAACCAGTGGACCGACGAAGAAAGTGAAGGAGGGAGGCTTCGATTGCTTGTTTCCATCGGCAGCAGACTCGTAGGAGAAGAGGGAGGGTTCCGTGGAGGACTCAAATACGGCACTCCAAGTCGATTTCTTCTGGAAGGTCTGGAATCAGATGTTTCATATCGGAAAAGTTTGATTTCTGTTTTTGCGAGAAAGGTGGCTTGTGGAAGGGATTGGGGGAATTAATAGATAGACTAATTTAATGAATATTTATAATTAAAAATTTTTTCGCAACCAATTTGATCTGTTGGTTGGAAGTTTTATTTACTAATCAAGAGATCATGAGTTCGAATCTTGCTTTTATGATGTGTGTGTTTTTCCTAATTAGCCTAAATCTCTAAAAAAAAGTCTTTTATGTATTAATGGGGACCCCAACAAAAAATATTTTTCATAGATAAGAATTAATTTGACAATTAACGAGTAATATATATATATATATATATATATAGCAAATAAATGATTTATATATAGTTTTCATTGATAATTCCTTACTATTTATATTCCCCCCATTAATTCTCAAATTAATTCCTTACTATTTATATTTCCCCCATTAATTCTCAAATTAATTCCTTACTATTTATATTTCCCTCATTAATTCTCAAATTAAATCTTATCAATGAAAACTATATATAAATCATTTATTTGCTATATATATTTTCCTCATTAATTGTCAAACTAATTCTTATCAATGAAAACTATATATAAATAATTTATTTGCTATATATATTTTCAATATTAATTGTCAAATTAATTCATATCAATAAAAACTATATATATCGAGGTTTTAAAAACCTAGCTAGTTCAATGGTGATCCGATCAATTGTCCAATCCAAACTAATTTAAAAGCTGGCTTCACATCAAACCAACTTGAAACGAGCGATACAACTGATGAATCGGTCTGAGTTGGAAAGAACTGATCGGTTCTATAAACTTTTTTATATTAAATATTAAGATTATTACACTATAATATGTGGAGGTCATTTAACAAAATATGTTTTGTTAAAAAAATGTGTAATTTACACAATATAAAGAGCTAACAGACAACCATCTCAAACTCCCTCATGATGTGGGACTAAGAAAGTTGCATGAATACTATATGAGCTTGAATGTGAGTTTAGATTTTATTGGGCCCCGAATTTTGGCTACTTGGGCCGCAAATTTAGGTTGCTTGGCGTACAAAGTTTTTAAAATTGTATAATAAATTTGTATTTTATAAATTTATTATAATGTATATTATAAATATAAATTTTTATTATTATAAATTTATATGTTATATTTAATATTATTCTCATTATAAATTTGTTATAATGCATATTATTAAATCTTCTCCATGAAGAGAGGTAATCTCATAAACTTACTTTGTTATCACAAAATGGGAATTGTATTGAAAATCGTGCTAAATAGAATGTATTTTCTCGTACTTAGTAATTGCCTTAATTTTTTTGAGATCAAAGATATATCAAGTCTCTAAAAAATTTATAACATAAAATTTTAATTAAAAAAATTACAACATGTAATAATTTCTCAACATCAACATGATACTCCCCTTGAGGTTATTAACCAAATAAAATCTTCTTAATCATAATTTCTACAATATCAATTCATCTCAATCATACTCAACTTGTACAAAAATAAATTTGATTTATGATAAAAAAAATTCTCAATCAAGCACGAATCTCAAGGCAAATTCTAGTTGATCCGAACTCTGATTTAAGCAAATGTATATTTGAACTGAATGTCTTGAAAAGGCGAACCTAACGAAACAAAATTGAATTTGATCCAAGCCTAAATGGCCCAAATCGAGGGTTTAAAGCATAAATTGGATGACAAAATGACATTCAAATATGACATGCTTCTAGTCACATCGAACGGCGCGATGAGAGGAATCCAACGAGCCCAAGATCAGTGAATTCTAACATCATTATGACACTTAAATACTCAATAAATGATCTATGATCAAGCGAGTTGATATATGTTGTCCATTCAAAACACTCCCAACAAGCCCTTGATCTTCTTCCTATTGGTTGGACATGTCATTCCCAAAAAATTATAAATAACCTCCTCATTGTTCATAGGAGTGGGAGAAAAGAAGAGAAGAAATGATGAAATCTGAGATCTCTATTGCCGCCAAGCTTTTCCTTGTCCACCGTCCGGCCTCCGACTGTTGTTGGATTTCGTCGGACTTTTTCCTAGCCTCCAACTTCTGCGTAGTCACCGACCTTCATCGAACTTTCACCAGACCACCAACCGTCATCGAAATTCTGCCTAGACACTAACATCGTCTGCCAATTATGATTCTTCTAACCACCGTCACCTGTCGACTACAATCCTTTTAACCACTATTGCCTGACTGTGGTCTCCCTGACCTCCATCTTCCACTAATTACGGTCTCTCTGACCACTGTCTCTAGTGTACGATCTTTCCAACCTCTATATCCTGCCGACTATGGCCTCTTTGACCTTTATCGCTTGCCAACTACAATCTCCCCGACCTCTATCGCCAATTGATTATGGTCTTTTCGACCATCGTCACTTGAGTACGATCTCTCAATATCTTCGAATTACAGTCTTTCTAACCTCATCGCTGCCGACTATGGTCTCGCCGACCTTCGTCGCCTGCCGACTATAGTTCTTCCAACCACTGTCACCTAACTATGGTCTTTCTGACCTTCATCGACCACCGATTACGATCCTTCTGACCATCTTTGCCTTACTATAGCCTTTCCGAACTCATTTTCCTGCTGACTACGGTCCTTCCGACCACTATCACACGACAATAGTCTTTTCAACCTCTATCGCCCGTCAACCACGGTCCTTCGGACTACCATCGCTCGACTACAGTCTTTCCGACCACCATCACCCGACTGCGATCCTTCTTGCCATCGTTACCCGACCATGATCTTTCCGACCTATGTTTCTTGTCAATTATGATCCTTCCAACCACCATCACCAGCCAACCACTGTCGCCCGATTATAGTCCTTTCGACCTGCATTGCTCGTCTACTATGATCCTTCCAACCAAACGAACATGTCAACTCTGATCCTTCCAACTCCCACCATTTAATATACTCGATATGATATATACTTGCTACATCAAGCCAAGGCCTTTGCCCCAAGGAAGGGCTTCATTTGTAATCAATTACAAATACTAATGGATTCAATTAAACTCCCGTGAGTTTTTCCCCTATTAGGAGTTTCCACGTAAAAACTCTGATGTCTCATATGAACGTTGTACACCTATATCCTTCATTTGTTTGCGTGCTAGATTTTCGTACAAGGCTAGGTTCCTAAACTTTATATTTTTTTTACCCCCATGGATGTTCCAAGATGCAACAATTTTTTTATCCTAATAAAAGTACGATAAAGCAGATAAATATAGATCTTCAAGAAGCAATAGCCACCAAATCTAGCATTTCCTATAAGAAATTCAGGAACCAAGACAGATATTTAAATTATCTTAAATTTCCAGTACCAAATTTCCAGCAAAAAACACCATAGCTTGCAATCACCTCAGGACGGGGAGCTTCTCAGGGAATTAGCCAGTAAACAAACAGCTTCAACTAAAAAAAACATTTAAGAATACTCGTCCTGAGGCGATTGCAAGCTATGGTGTTTTTTGCTTGAAATTTGGTACTAAAAATTTAAGGTAATTTAAATATGTGTCTTGGTTCCTGAATTTCTTATAGGAAATGCTAGATTTGGTGGCTATTGTTTCTTGAAGATCTATATTTATCTGCCTTATCATATGGACTTGCTTTCCAAAGCATTTATATAAGAAATGAAAATTATATATATATATAAAAAAGTTTAATATGAAGACTGCGAAAACCAGTAAAAACGTCGTTGGAAATGTATTTGTGGACCATACTTTTATGTGAATGTAACGGCTTATTTATTAATAATGTGAATAATGTAAATATACAATTTGAGGTGTTACTTAAATAAGAGTGGTCAATTTTTTTCGAAAATTAAATAATTTTGATAAAAAAAATTTTAATGAACAATATTAGCGTTCTTATTGCTTTATAAAACAACTATAGATACATTAATTTCTTAAAGATATAGAAAGCATTTCTTTAGTACAAATTTTTCGAAAGCAACTGAAAAAACTGTCTACAAAAAGTTATAATTGCAATTTGAAAAATAAAGCAATAAGAAAGATATCCCAAATTTATGACATAAAGATAATGGATGACAAATTTATGACATTTTAATGCTCTCCAAAGTAGGTTATCTCAATAATATTTGTCTAGATTACAAAAGAGTGAGAGGAGATTCCTCTTAAATTAGGGCCTCTAAAAAGAGAGGATAATGGAGAACCACATAAAGAGAAGGGATGACAAATTTTCTATCTTCAACTAATGATGTATTTCTGCCTCTTTTATCTCTCTTCGAAATCCACACCTTCAAAAAAATATTTTCCAATTTTTTTTCAAAGAAAATTAAGATTCTCTAACCAGAAAAAAAATATTAAAATTTAAGATGCATCGCTTAACCCATCCAAAACTATAAATCTTCTCAAAATTCTTCACCTTTATCGAAGAAAGAAAATGAATTTCCCTGATATGGAAGATCTAATACCAGGCCTTCCAGAAGAAATAGGCTTGGAGTGCCTTATTCGAGCCCCCCACAAAACCCTCCCTCTTCTCCAACAAGTCTGCCGGAGGAAACAAGCAACTGAATCCCCCTTCTTTCACCACCTATGTCGCTTCGCCGGTTCCTCCCACCATCTCATCATCTTCATAGAGGCCCACTACGCAGTTAGATGCTCCCTCAGGTTTTTTTCCTCCCACCCCTATTGTCGTCTCGTTGCACTCAACCTGTCTACCGGTGAGTGGGCTTCCCTCCGACCAATCCCTTTAGTCTCCCTCGACCACCCCTTTTTCTTTTGTGTCTTTTCCTCCTGCCTCCACCTCGTCGTCAATGGTGGGGGGCGGGTTCGGGTTTGGGCGTGGAATTAAGCTATTTTTTTAATTTTTTTTATTTCGACGGCATTTTTATGTCGAACAGCCGCCGGAGAAATTACCGGAGGCGAAATTCCGCCGGAAAAATGTTTCAGGCGAATTTTGTTCACTACCGGCAAAAAAAATTTCACCAAAAATACGTCGGAAAACTATTAAATCCGCCGGAAGAAAAAGATTGTAGGGAAGGGGAGAGAGGGTCTACCTGTGGCAGAGAGGGTACGGTGAGCCTGTAAGAAGATGATGAGATGGTCGGAGAAACTAGTGGACCGACGAAGGTAGTAAAGGAGGGAGGCTTCGATTGCTTGTTTCCATCGACAGCAGACTCCTCGGAGAAGAGGAAGGGTTCTGTGGAGGACTCAAATACGGCACTCCAAGCTGATTTCTTCTGGAAGGTCTGGAATCAGATGTTTCATATCGGAAAAGTTTGATTTCTGTTTTTGTGAGAAAGGTGGCTTGTGGAAGGGATTGGGAGAATTTATAGATAGACTAATTTAATGAATAGTTATAATTATAAATTTTTTTTAACTCAATTTGGTTTGTTGGTTGGAAGCTTTATTTACTAATGAAGAGATCATGAGTTCGAATCTTGCTCTTATGATTTGTGTGTTTTCCCTACTTAGCCTAAATGTCCAAAAAAGAAGTCTTTTATGTCCAAAAAAAATATATTTTTCATAGATAAGAATTAGTTTGACAATTAACGAGGAAAATATATATAATATATAAATGATTTATATATAGTTTTCATTGATAAGAAATCATTTTCTTGCTATTTATATTTCCCCCATTAATTGTCAAATTAATTCTTATCAATGAAAACTATATATAAATCATTTATTTGTTATATATCTTTTCCTCATTAATTGTCAAACTAATTCTTATCAATGAAAACTATATATAAATCATTTATTTGATATATTTTTTTTCAATATTAATTGTCAAATTAATTCATATCGATAAAAACTATATATATATATATATATATATATATATATATATATATATATATATATATATATATATATATATATATATATCAAGCTTTGCGTAAGTGAAGTTATCGACTCGAACTTCGATTTGCTCAAAGTGGGGAAAAAGATGATCTAAGAGTCAGTGATGAATGGTGGGGGGTGTGTGGGGGTTTGTCGAAAAGATTAGGGAAGTTTAAAATAATGAGGAAATATAACCTTTCTATTAGAGCACCTATAACATGCTCCTCGTCATAATATTATTTTAAATAATAATTTAGATATATTGTCTAAAAATTATCTTGATCGAGCACGAATTCCGAGATAAATTCACATTGAAAACTTTGTAATTTAAACTCGGGACCATTTGAGCTCCAATTTCAACAAAGTTATAGTCAAATTGAACGTCTTAAAAAGACGAACCAAACGACACAAAATTTGACCCAATCCGATGCCAAATGGATTCAAATCAAAGACCTGAAGCACATTTGGAAGGTTCAAACATTAAATTGGGCAATTAAATGATTTTTAAAAGTGACATGCTTATAGTCTAATAAAGCGGCTCAATAAGAAGAATCCAACGAGGCCAAGATCATCGAATTTTGACATCATTAAGGTACATAAATACTCGATAAATGGTTCATGATCAAAGGAGTCCATATCAACCATATATTTGAAACATTCTCTGCATGCTCTTGATCTTTTTCTTATTTACTAGCTATGTCACTCCCAAAAAAATATAAATAAACTTCTCATTCTCCAATGAAAGAAGAGGAGCAAGGAAGGAAGGAAGAGAAATCGGAGAATTTTCTAGCCACTAAACTCCTCGACGCTATCGGATTACCGACTGTTATTGGACTTTCATCAGACTTCTGTGCAACCATCAACTGTCATCGAACTTAAGCTTAACCATCACCTATCACCAGACTTCCGCTCAGACACCAACTAACATCAAATTTACGCACGGCCACCAACTATTGTCGGACTTCTTCCTGACCACTAACTGTCACTAGACTTTCACTCGATCATCAACTAATGTCATATTTATGCCCGGTCACTAACAGTAGTAAGACTTCCCCACGGCCTCCAGCTATTACCCAACTATGATCTTTTTGATCTTAGTCACCCTCCAATTATGATCTTTTCAACCACCTTTCATTCAACCACGATCCTTCCAAGCACCGTCACGCGACTACGATCTTTTCGACCTCAGTTGCCTACCAATTATGGTCTTTCTAATCTCTGTCACCTGACTATAGTCCTTCTGATCATCGTCACCCAACTACAATCTTTTTAACTTTTATCGCCCCCAACTACGTTCCTTCTTACCACTGTCACCCGACTACAGCCTTTTCAAACTCCGTCACCCTCCAACTATTGCCTTTCTTGCTTTCGTTGTCTAATTATGGTCCTTCTACCCTGCTTCGCTCACCGATTATGATCCTGGCGGCCAAACAAACATGTCAACACTAATTCTTTCAACTCCAAATATGTAATGCACTCTATTTAATTATTGCACTGATAAATTATACTATTTTATTAAGTAGCTGAGTGATGTGGAATTGTGCATATTATCAAATAGTTTTAAGTGTACTAATTTTATCTCATATTTTGAATCTATCTTAAACATTATATATAATTTCTCCCATTTAGATTGTCTTTAAGATTTAAAAAATAATAATTCTTATAAATAATTTTAAAATTTGAGGCAAAGATATGTGTCCAATAAATCGTACTATTTTATAAAATTCAAACTTCGAATAATTTTTATCTAATTTCTAATTTTTACTTGCTCATTTTAGCGTGTTAGTTGGGAGCTCAACCTTGAAACCAATTGATTTTGGATTTAAAACTCATATACACAATGTTTAAATTTATGATTTGATTCACACAAAATTAAGATATAACTTCAAATTTTGTTAACCTTAGAAAAAAATGTATAATATTTGATAAAATAATTTCTAAATCTATTTAATGAAGATTTGAAGCTTATCAAATTAACCCTAAGCCTTAATGAGGTCTATCTTGAGTTGAATTTAATAATGAAATGGAAAACAAAGTTCTTTGAATGGAACTTTTGCAAGTTAGTTTGAATCATCAAAATTAAAAGAATGATATATAGTTTTTTTTACAAGCATCTTATATTCAAATTATTTTATAAGACTCCTTACCTATGATGATCCAATGATAAAATGATTTTTCCTCTATTTATGGTTTAATTATAATAGCAATTGAAGGTGAATTTTAATTGAAACATATCTACTTCATATTTTTTTTATAATTTGACTTTAGATCGATCGTGATTTTGCTAAATAAAACCAATATAAGGCTACAAAAATCTCAAATGGAGCCTCTATCTCTTTCACTACTTTAGCTATCAATACATCGAGCGTAGTTTGGGAGAATAAAATCCACTTTGATTTTGCTTATTTTTAGTATGGACTAGAGATTTAATGCCTCACTCTAAAGATTTTGTATACAATTCATCCTACATGACTTCCTACTCAAGATAACTCATGGATATGTCAATTGTATATCTTCCATATTGTTTAATAAACTTAGAAGTATGGCAAGGATCTTTCAAGGACGACTTGAATTAAGATATTACTCTCTTTAGCCCCTTTTGGAGTTAGCCTGATCTAGGCTATTGATTGAGTGTATGATTTAGAGAGGGGATGTTCTTGAGTTTGTGCATGTGTGTATGTGATTGAAGAGGGAATCATCAAATGGTTATAAAGTGGACAAACAAAGGAGAGGAGTTGGGTAACTAGGAGGCCAAGGGGTGTGAGGGCTTGAAGAATTATTTGGAGTGTCTAACTAAAGTTATAAACTCAAGGATGATCCAAGGGTCAGTGATGAATGGTGGGGTGGCGTTGTAGCTTGTGAAAAAGATTAGGGGAATCTCGGATAATGCGAAACGATAAACAAATAGATTGAGTTCAATTAGGGTTTTTTAATATGTGAGGTTGAAAGCCCCGGAATAGGTTTTAGGTTTGAGGGCAAGTTAGCAAAATGAGAACACACAAAGTTGAGTATATGAATAATAAGAATAAACAATATATATAACACAATTTTGATCCTACTAAAGAATTATAATGGTTATTGCCAACATGCCTTCAACGTAGCTTTTATTCACTAAACTTACAATAAAAAAATAAACGCTTTCAATATTAATTCAACGATGGTTCCTTCCTACACCAACTTCAATGCATTCATTTTTATCATTACAAATATTGAATTTTAGAAACAAAAAAGAGAGTACAATTTTGATGAGGGTAAAGGCTTCAATGCAAGAACCTTGTTGATTATTCCTCAAAATCCTATACAATAGAGTTGTAAATAATCTTTTAAAGCTTCACTTGAATTTTTTATTTTGGAACAAAGTGAAAAGGCATTGATGAAAGATTATTGATCTATCTCATGAAATGCAATTTTTTTATTTTAATATTATAACCACTTGAATTTGAATTATGTAACTACTAAATTACTCTGTGAGGAAAGGTTAGCCACATTAAAAAGCAACCTAAGTGCACTAAGCTTAAATTTAATTTCTTATGAGTAAAAAAAAGTACATGAGTTGTATTATCACATATATTTATATCAGACACATAAGCATACATACATGCATCTATTTTATTATTATTATTATTATTATTATTATTATTATATATATATATATATAGCATCTATTTTTTATTTTTTTTTAAATGAAGATATCTATCTACTGTCACCTCCAAAGAAGACGCATGGCGGCATAACTAATCCCTTGGTGGGCCTACCAACAGCCAACCCTACAGATTTGGATCACACAGTTATTTTTTCCACACAGCTAATCGAAAGCATCTATACTATAAATTATTTCTTTATCAGAAGAAAAGTTTCATGTGTTTCCTCAAACCACGAAAAGAATAGCTTATAGGGTTAGTCTTGAGTCCAATAGAAGAATAATCTCTCTTATCTAATAAGGATAGGCAATCTCATACACATTGTTTGTTATCACAATTTGTGAGATTTCTAAGGGTAGCTTGGGAAGAAGATGCATTATTTGAGTGAAAATTACATGGAGAATCATATTTGGTCTTTTTTTTTTTTTTTTTTTGGTTAAGTGTCATATGTACGGTTTTTATGTCAAAAAAAAAAATCTTTGAAAAATATATATTAAATCTTTGAAATTTTCATAATGTAAAGCTATAATTTTAAGAAAATTACAATACATAATTATTTCTAGAGGTCAACATGAATCTTATGTCCATGCTATAAATCGAATGAGATATCCTCAATCAAAATTTCTAAAATATCAAAGAGAAATACAACTAGACTTTTCTTGGGTTCATGAAATAGACAATTACCATTTAGTATAACATATAAATTAAATAACATATCGCATCCCATAGCTAAAATATTAATCAAATCTCTTTTTTAAAGACATTTATATCAATTAAGACAAATTCACATATACAAGACTCGAACCTAAAACCTCTTTGATTGATAATCAAAACTACCAACCAACAAATCAAGATGAGATGGATATTAATCAAATCTCACAAACAAAAAGAACATAGACTCGGGTTTCGTTTGGGACGGATTTTTTTTGCTTTCTAAAACAACTTTCTAATACAAAATTTTTTTAAATTTAAATTTTTTGTATTAAAAAAACAGTCTTAAAAGCAGTACAAAAGTTGTCCTAAACGAAATCTCACTCATACAACAAAAAACAACAATTGCATTTCCAGCAGCAAACTTTATCCAAGCTTTTTTATCTTGCTTCCATGGCTGCTAAAAGACATCACTGTTGCAGATTCTCAAATGATATACATTATTATAATCAGATAAATATGGTGCATCCAACATACGAAACTCCATTAATATAAAATTTGAAAATAAATTCATATACACAAACTTACACCAGACAAAATGATCAGAAGATCCATCCATGAGTACTCTAGAGAGACACCAACCAAAAAAATTGGTGCACAAATTCTTCTTGTATATATTGTACAAATGACCAACTTGAATCGCCATCTTCTTCTAAAACACAAGAAGAGAGGCTACAGATAACACCATGGTTGCAACTATATGATGTATATATGTGCTAAAAAGCCAATCTCAAAGCAACCAAATGAGAAGCAGGTGGAAGCTTTTCATCATCATCTCCAAAAGCTGGGGAAAAAGTTTCAAAACCCTTGACCTACTGTGATTCCTGCCGTTGGTCTGCATGATTTGCCATTCTGCTCTCAATATGGTCACGGCTAGGGTTAGCGGATGATGAAGAAGTGGTGTTTCCTACTTCCTTCTTGCAAAGAGGGCACAGAGCGTTAATCTTGAGCCATTTATCTACGCATTCCGTGTGGAAGAAATGGCCACATGGAAGCTCACGGAGGTCGTCATTATCAACATATTTTGTGAGGCATATGCAGCACACCTGCACCAATTCTTGGTCTGTTAAGTTTGACGTGTACAAATAACTTATATAGAACTCACTTGTTAAGCAAATGAGTTGAATTTGAAGCTATTTTTGCTCATTTAATAAAATAGCTCAAGTATATTTGATTATATCAGAACTCAATAGATATAATTTATATATACAATTCATTTTCACTCATGTACTTTATACTGATATTAAATAATACATGCTTTAATTTGTATGAGACTTACAAAGTCCTAGAAATGTGAAAAAAAAAACATTTTTTTTCAATTAAATAACTTTTTGATTCCTCATATTTGGCTCAATAATTAGCAAACCGAAGAAAGATAATTAGCTCATTTGTGTTTCACTCTGAACAAGACCACAGCTTTCACACACTTATTCTAAACTAAAGAAACTGAGATAAACAAAAATAAATAAATGAATAAAGAAAGTAAGTGCAACTCACAGCATCTTCAGCTGAGATGATTCGTTCCTTATCAGTTCCAGCAGCTACAATTCCACCCTCACCATCTGAATCAATATCACCTTCATCCGCACTCTGGATTCTCTTTGTTTTGAACCTATAAGTTGGCAGAGCATTAATGGATTCTGTAGAGGCTCCTCTTGTCAGAATCATCTCCTCCCTCAAGCCCATGATTGAAATTATGCAAGGCAAGCAGCAGCATATCATAGCACATAGGATAAACGGCATAGCATATCCAATGCAGCTGAAAGTAAGGAAGACTATGCATAACCTGGAAATTCAAGGGAATCGCTATCTCAGCATGATGGTATGGCTTACAGGAAAAGAAAAAGAGAAATTACTTTGGAGAAATTCATCTACTGTTCTTGAGTTGATCTTCATGTATTTTGTAGTGATATAATTTCAAATGGTATCTATTATTCTACTAGCCCTCAGATTATATTTATTTCTCAATTCACTTATTTCTTCCATGTTTTTCCTCCCTCAATCTGGTTATATTCTTGCAGTACTTGATTATTGAAATACTATATCTGAATGTAACCAGAAATCTACTGAAATCCTTCAATTTCGTTATCATTTTGCAAAACATCTAACAATGGTAAAATTTTCTATTGCTTATGACTAAACATATAATAATAACTACATGTAATGAAGGAAGGACTAGAAGCTTTCAAGAATAAATCAAGTTAAGGGAGGCGTCAGGATGAAGTGAGAGAGTTTAGGAACTAGCCGGTAATGGCTAAGGCTCCTGGTAAGTGTGTGAGGAGAAAGATAAGAATATATTTAGTATCACAAATAATTAATAAAATTTGAAATTAGACAAGACTAAATAAATAAATCAAGGTCAATTCAAAAAACCTATATGAACTCCCCACTTTGTTTATTGAATTGTGAGGTGTTATTAACAAATTAATAACGAAAGTACCTGTATAAGTTCGGAGCATCAGAAGCAGATGTGCGACCACCAAATAGCCAAACATTTCCAACAACAAACCATACAGCAAAAAAGCAATCCAAAGCCATTTTCAAGTGGTCAACAAGTGCATTCAGATTGAGCCTGCAGAACAAACAATTCATTTAACATTAAGTATAAGGTTTAAAGGATTCTACATTACAGACAAAGAGTTCTTGGATTCAAAACACTTATTGATAGTCAGGAGTAGATACAGTCGATTCAGTGTAAGAACTTTCTCCATTCATGAAAGAATTTTCTTAATTATGTAAAACAAAATTTAATTTTCTGCATAAAATTATGTACCTAAGATCTTGACCAAGATAATTTTCACAAAACATTAATTTGAAGAAAACATATATTGATTCATGGAGATCTCCTTCATAAATTTGATTAAAAAATTTGATAAAATTGATTTCTCTCACTATCCCCTTTCTTTTTCTTGTTGCAGTTAGTTTCTTATGGATAGAAAGAGCACGGAAGTTGTAAATTGTCAATTTAATCAAATAATTCATAAATATTTGATGAATTATCTCTTTTGATCAAAAAGATTTTGACGTACAATTAATTATTAAACCATAACTAAATTTAAAGAGAAAAACATAAGCCACTTAGTAAAACTATTTCTAGCATTCTCTATTTGGCCCATGCGATATCATTCAATTGAATGTTCTAATATTAATAAACATAATAAGAAATATGAGTTAAAAGTTTTCTTAAATTAGAAAAATCATAAATTCAGCATCAAGCAAAAACCAATAGGGATTATGGCAGTTGTGTATCATTCCTGCAATATAATTCCTTCCATATATCATAATATTAATTTTATGCCTAACATGACTTGCACCGAGACATAATCATAATGATCCAACAAAAATGTCTTTTGTAAGACACAAATCCTATTAATATTCACATAATTTCATATATCATAATATATATATATATATATATATATATATAGATGATGCATTAATGTACAATACAAAAAAGAGCTTAGAGAGTTAAGTACATAAAGAGCATAAACTTAAACATAATATCAATGATGCGTTCAAATGGCCAGATCTCAACATGTTCATTAAATGTCTTTGATGGCAACGGTTTGATTAACAAATATTTAACCATAAGACTATTGTTAATGTGCTCAATGAACTTTTTGTTTATAAACTTCTTTAAATGCAAAGTATTTCAATTTCATGTATTTAGTACCATTTGAATATTTTTCATTCTTGAAAAAAAAAAAAGATCGGTATGACATTATCATAATAAATTTGCATAAGCTTGATTATATTGTCATCTACTCCAAAATATTGCAATAAAATTCCTCTTCATAATCCATAAATAGTGTGGCTTTAAAAAATGCCACGATCTCAGCTTCCATAATGGATATAACAATGATAAACTACTTTGCATTCATCCAAGAGACCGCTTTTTCAGCTAAAAGGAACAAATAGTCGAATGTGAATTTGATGGTACCCATGCTGCCAGCAAAATCTAAATATGAACATCCTAACGCCTCAAAGTGATCAAACCTATAAGTGAGCATGCATTATTTCTTTTATTACAGATATTGCAAAACTTCCTTCACAGCTTTCCAATGATGAAGTTATGGATTGCTTTGATACTTGCCTAGCATTCCAATAACAAAACTAATATCTGGCTTGGTATAAGTTTGAACATGCGTCAAACTCCCAACAATAAATGCACAAGGAATTTGTTCCATTAGTTTGTGCTCCAATTCATTCTTTAGGCATGGCATAAGGCTCAATTAATATTCTTTCTAAATTGGAACAACACTTACAAAGCACTTAATCTTAAGTCTCTAAATCTTGTTATCATATGTTTTTTTGAGACAACTCAAACAGTCCTTGAAACTTGTCATAAAACACTTCAATTCCTATCACATAGGATGTTCACCCATATTTTTATTTAAAATTTATTGGACAAATTTTTCTTGGTCTCACGTAACTAATATCATTAGTAGCAAGCAAGAAATCAAATCATAAATATAAGATTGCCCCCATTGACCATCAGATATACACCAGTCAATGGTGTTTTATTTAAATTCAAAGAAAATAATAGTATCACTGAACTTAAATATCACTATCGCAAAGCTTATTTAAATATGTATATTGAACTCTTAAGTTTACACACAAGTGCCTTCTATTTCAATTGATAAGCCTTCAAGTTGATCCATGTAAACTTTTCCTATAAAGCTCCATTCAGAAAAATAATTTTCACATCCATTTGATGTAATTCAAATCATAAGAATAATTCTAAATGGGTCCTTTCCTGGACGAGAAAATCTCTCTCTATAGTTAACACTATTATTTTGAGTGAAACTTTCGATAACAAGTCTAGCCTTTTATCATTCGATATTGTCATTTGAGTCACATTTGATTGTCAAGTCCCACTACACCCAACAATTTTTGAATTTTTAGGCAATTCAAGAAGATCTCAGACTTCATTGTAATCTAATGAGTTCAACTCTTCTTTTATAATGTCAAACTACTTAGCAGAATTAATTCTTCGTAGGCTATAGCTAGTGAAAATGACACAGGATCCTCATCAATTCCTAAGTGAGCTTCTGATTCTTATAGATAAATCACAGTCATTTCAAATAACATATCTACTTCTCATAGTTCATCAATTATAAGTTCATTGGGAATAATCTCATCATAGGATGTTTGGTCATTCATTTATTCGTCTTGTAAGCCGTCAAATTATTCAACAATCATAGGAACAACAACTTGAGAATAAGCAATGGGTAAAAAAAAATGTTACCTTGACTTCTTATTCACATTATGTGATTCTTTACTCCCACTAATTTCAACATTCTTAATAAACCTGGTATTTCTTGTTACAACAGTTCTTGTACTATGGCCATGACAATAAAATCTATAGCCATAGAATTTTTTAGGAATACTAATAAAAAATCTGTTAGTTGTTCTTGAGTCCAGTTAATTTTCATATGAATTATAAATTTTTATTTCCACTAGGCAAAACAAAAAATGCAAATGCCTAAAACTGGGTTTCCTTCTGTCCAAAAGGATTCTTTGAAAGTACGTTAATAGGAACCATATTTAACATATGGCGGTTTTCAAAATAGGCATCCACAATGATAAGAATAAAGAAGAAATTAAGACTTAATATACTCCTAAGCATTTTCATTAAAGTATGATTATACCTTTCTGCAACACTATTTTATTGTATGCGTATTGTGTATTGGCACATAACTCACTTTTTCAAGAATTTAGCAAATAAGCTAGAGCATGATCCAGAATCATCAAACATTTCATAAGATTCATCACATCTATCAATGATGAATTTCACTCATCTGTCCAGTTGCCCTCAATCTCATTTACAAACACCTCTAAGATATCTACTAATTAAAAATTTTTATGCAACAAATAGACATAGCCATAAAATGAAAACTCATCAATAATAGTAACAAAAAACTTTTCTCCACCAAAACATGAAATATTAAAAGGTATAACATATATATATATATATATATATGTATGTGTGTGTGTGTGTGTGTGTAATTTTTAGAATCTAAGTACTTCTAGAGGCTATTTTTTTAATTATGTTTTGTGTGTTTTCTCAACAATCCATATAAATACTAAAATACCCAAATCAATAAAATCCAAATTAGGAAGAAATTTACTATTTAGTAATCTTTGTCATTTTTTTTGTGATATATGACCCAAATATTTAGTATACAAGCTGAATTTAAATCTATTAAACCACAATATGCACGAACATTACAATGCAAGATCAATAAAGTGTCAACAAATATATCAAGCCTTAACTTATATAAATCATCACAAAAAACACCAAAATCAATAAAAAAATCATATTTAAACAAACCAAAACATCCATTTTCAAATTAAAAAAAAAAAGGACCAAAATGGTCCCTCACATAGCTGTCAATGGCGCAAAATAGCGCGCGCCATGGCGCACGGCGCGGCGCGGCGCACCTACGGCGCCATGTTCATGGCGAGGCGCATGTGTTTAAAATAGCGCGTGCTATTTGCGCCACATGTGAGCCATGGCGCATTGCGCACGGCGCAAAATAGCGCGCCATATTGTTTTTAAATTTCTGTATACTTATAAATATTTTTTATATTTAAAAATATATCTATATTTTAAGATAAACGACTATTCATTGCCCTAATTTCACGAAAGATTTTCTGTTTGCTGCATCCACCGAACACATCCCGCAATCCCTAAGTCGAGGTCGCTGAATCTATCCCGAAGTTGAAGGTTTTTTGTTATCTATTTGCTTCATTCGCTACTTTCCGCCGAATCTGTCCCGAAGTTGAAGTCGTTGTTTCCGCCGAATCGTCCCGCAGAGCAGTCCTTCTGCCCAAATCCGCCCCCTCCGTCTGTTCCAATAAAAAATCTTACCAGCTGACTCTGATTTGCAACCTCCGTCTGTTCCGCACAGCTCTGTTGTTTTGCACGGCTATTTCTTACAAGAATTTAGAACTTAACAGGTATGCTTGGTACCGCTAAGTAAATGCTCGGTACCGCTATGTATATGCTGGATACCGCTCGGTACCACTAGTTACTTGCTCTGTACCGCTCGGTACAGCTCGGTACAACTAGGTACCAGCTCGGTACAACTAGGTACACGCTCGGTATTGCTAGGTCGAACCCCGCCAGGGGGCAGCGCCCCCTTGGACCCCCGGCAGCCCCCATATTATGTTTCTTGGACAATATTATGTTTTTTTAATCTAAATTTGTTTGCTTTTAGGTGATTATAAAATGTCAGATTCAGTTCAATCTTTAAAAAAAGATCCAGCATGGAAATATGCTATACTAACAAATGAATCCGACAACAACTGTGTGACATGCATTTTTTGTGGTAAAATAACAAAAGGAGGAATTACACGCCACAAACAACACCTCGTTGGAGGTTTTAGGAATGCAAGACCTTGCTCTAACTGTCCCAAGCATGTGAAGTCTGAAATTAAGGCATCCATGTTGAAAAAAAAAGATTTAAAGGAACAGTTTAATGACATATCAAATGTCAACCTTGCTGAAGAAGAAGAAGAAGACTTTGATGTGATGACAGATGATATTTTAGTTTCTAAACCATCCAAAATATTGCGGACAAATAAATCTAACACATCTAGTCAAGGATCGACATCTACATCTATATTCAAAACATCACGACCTAAAGGTCCATTAGATACTTTCCTTACACCAAATCCTGAAGATGTAGTAAAGCATAGAAAAGGTCAGTTTAACAAAGAAATAGATGCAGCTAAAAAAGAAATGATGGGAAGGGCTGTTCAAGTGTTCAGTAGATGGATGTACGATGCTGGGATTCCATTTAATGCTGTGAACTATGATAGTTTCTCTGCTATGGTGGAGGCACTTGGGCAGTTTGGACCTGGAATGAAACCTCCTAGTTATCATGAGGTACGAGTTACTTGTTTAAAGAAAGAGGTTGGACATACACATGAGCTATTGCGACGCCATCAAGAAGATTGTGTACGATATGGTTGTTCTCTAATGGCAGATGGATGGACATCAAGGAATGGGAAAAGCTTAATCAATTTTCTTGTTAATTGTCCAAGAGGTAGTGCATTCATAGAATCAATTGATGCTAGTTCTTTCTCCAAGAATGCTATGAAAATGTTTGAACTTTTTTGCAAGTATATCGAGGTTATTGGACCACATAATGTGATCCAAGTTGTCACTGATAATGCATCGGAAAATGTTCTTACAGGTTTGTCATAACTTTTATTCTAAAGTTATGTTATTTCATGAAGAAATTGTATACATCTTAACTTAAATTATAATGACATAACAGGAAAATTATTGATGGACAAATATCCTCACATTTATTGGACTCCTTGTGCTGCTCATTGTTTGGATTTATTAATGGAGGACATTTTCAAAATTCAAAAGCTAAGGCGATGCTTTGAGAAAGCAGTGGCAGTACACAGTTTTATATATTCTAGGCCTCGCTTACTTGAGTTAATGAGAAGATGCACAAATCAAAGAGCACTTGTCAAACCCGCAAAGACTCGCTTTGCAACAGTTTTCTTAACTTTACAACGTTTTCATCAACAACAACTGAACTTGAAGAAAATGTTTACTTGTGAGGAATTTATCTTGGGTCCTTATGCGAAAGAGGCTAAAGCAAAACAATCTCAACATACAATCTTACAACAATCATTTTGGAACACTATAGTGTATGCCTTAAAAATAGCTGATCCTTTATTAAAGGTTCTTAGATTGGTTGATGGAGAGAAGAAGCCCCCAATGGCTTACATATATGAAGCAATGGATAGAGCAAAAGAAGCAATTGCTGCAAGCTTCAATAACAGAGATAAGTATGATCAAATTTTTAAAATGATTAATAGAAGATGGGAAGTGCAATTACATCGGCCTCTACATGCAGCGGGACATTTTTTAAATCCTGAATATTTCTTCAATAACCCTGATATTGCCAAGGATAAGGAAATAGCTGATGGTCTTTATCAATGTATTGGAAGATTATCTCAAGATGTAGCTGAAGAAGATAAAATCAGTAATGAATTAAGTTTATACATTAGGGGTGAAGGACTTTTTGGTATTCCTCCAGCTGTAAGACAAAGAACTACCCGATCTCCATGTATCATTATTTACAAAAAAATTAAGACTGATTTGTTATATAATGTTGAAAAAAAAATTCATTTCTTCCAGCTGATTGGTGGTTGGCATATGGACAAGGAGCTCCCAATTTACAAAGCTTTGCTATCAAAGTCCTAAGTTTAACATGTAGTTCATCTGGATGCGAACGCAATTGGAGTATTTTTGAACATGTAAGTATTTTACAATGTATGTGTTGATTTTTTATATATGTTCATAATATAGTAATGTAATAATATTTTAATTGCAGCTTCATAGCAAACGAAGAAGCAAATTGGATCATGGTCGCTTAAAGGATTTAGTTTATGTGAAATATAATAGAGCACTGATTCGGAGATTCAATCATCGTGATGTCATTGATCCTATTTCTTTGACTGAGATAGATGATGCAAATGAATGGCTAACAGGAAAATTAGATGATGAGTCTGATGAAGAAAATGACTTTATTGCTGGAGATAAAGATTTAACTTGGACAAGTGTTGCTAAAGCTACTGGTGTTTATGATAAAAGCTATAATATTCGGGAAAGATCTAAAGGGAAAGAGAAAGAATCTTCAATTAGGCATGATGTTGCTATTGAGAATGATGATGAAGAGGATTATGAAGTAGGAGACAATGTTGAAGAAGATAATGAAGCTTTTTTAACATTTGCTGATGATGATGATTCCCAAGAAGAGTAGATTAAATTCATATTTGATCTTTTAAAAAAAGATTGTAATATTTGAATTATGAGATATTTGGATGTTACTTAGTCGAACTTATATATGTTATGGTTGTCTTTTATTATTATGATAATTTGTCTTCCATTTTTAATAATATTTCATATTCATGCTTATTATTTAATATATTTTTTTATATAGCTTGCGCCATATTCAAAATAGCGCGCGCCGCGCCGTGCGCTATGCGCCATGGCTCCAAATGGACCTTTGCGCCATGGTGCGCCATTCGCCGTTAATAGGTATGGTCCCTCAACACTTTGTGAGACCAAAATGATCATCAACTATTTTGAGGGACCAATTTGATCCCTCAACTCTTCCAAATGGGATTTTTTGGTCCTGCCATCTAATGATAGAGTTGATGGTGTTATGTATAAGAGTAAATTGGTTGGTTTTAATTAAATTATTTAATAAATCTAATTTTTAGGGATGATAATTTTTGCTAAAATTTATTAGACTTTTCTTTAATAAAAAAATTATAAATAATTTTAGCTTTAAAAATTTCAAAATTTTAGTTTTAATTATTAACTTTAATTATTTTAACCAAATAATCAATATAAATAATATAATTAAAATTTAAATTAATTATCAATTAATTTAATTAATTAACTATTTATTAATTATATTATATTTTAATTCATTTTAATTAAATTAAATTAATTTATTCTTAAGCTATATTTCTATTTTTCCATTTTCTTGATGAATATATTTTTACTAATTCTCTTACTATTTTATTTCCATGCCCTGATTCCATAGATTTGCTAGGTTTATTTTTCCCCTTCTCCACAGTTCATTGCTCTCAGCTTCGCCTCCTTCAACAACGTTCCTATCTGTAGGATCCGAAATCACACTTCGTCATTTGTATGTTCAATCGAAAGTAACTACGACGATGGTAGCTTTCTCGTTGCGAAGGTAGTCAACTTTCTTCTTTTGGTGTGCTTCTTCGACCAAATCGACTATGATTGACGAATGCTGGCGATCGTCTGCAGGATCAATGCTACGGGACTGCGGGGTCAGCACGATCAATGCTCTAGGGATAGACTGCAGGATCAACGCTATGAGACACGATTGAAAAGAAGCATCAATCCTGAGGGACTGGTTGTTTAGTTGCGCCATGAGGATTCACTAATACACTGTTCTAGGCTACAACACAATCTCTTAAAATATTCTTTACTTATTTCGATAATACCCTTGAGCCCATCTCACTTTTCTATTTAAAATTAACGGCACGACCAAAAAAATCCCATTTGGAGGAGTTGAGGGACTACATTAGTCCCTCAAAATAGTTTGGAACCATTTTGATCACTCACAAAGAATTGATAGACCATTTTAGCCCTTTTCTCTTTAAAAAATACCCAATTGTATGAAGTTTAAATAAAGAAACTAAATTTCTAAAACAACAAAAGGAACATATAATATTTGAAAAAGATATAAATGGCCCTCAATGTCCAAAAACAAACATTGTGTTATAATGGCTTCAACTGAAGCTTTAACTCAATTTCCCATGGCTTTAAAATTTGGGTTATAAGAAAACCACATATCATATTTGAAATATAAATAGTACAACCATAATCAATCTGCCAAGTATTATATGGCATTTTGACAATATTTTATTCGAAACATACAAAAAAACTAGGCTTAACATTCTTTTTGAACCAAGCCTTCTGTTTCTGATAGCATCCATGCTTATAGCATAAATTACATCTATCATTCTTTTGTCCCTTTTTTTGGATTTGTATATATGATACATTAGCCTTTTAGGTGTTGCATATTAACTTTTTTTTTTACTCTTCGAACATAATCATTACAAAATGATACCAAAACATTCCAAAAATTGTTGCATATTACCCTTTCTATTCTTATTTTTTTTATTTTTGGTTAGCTTCAGCCTAACCTATGAGATTATTTTTTCTTATATTTTAAATCTTGCTTTCTCTTGAATAAGCATACCCTACAATTCTATCATATATCATTTATCCTTTCTAGTGTTTTAGTTTCTCCAAAATGAACCATACTCATGAGGCAAGGAGTTAATATAATAAACTGCATAAGAAAACTTTCACTCACCTTTATTCCCATTAAACTTAGTCTCTATTTGGGGTAGTTGCACTTTTTTATAAAGGAGGTTGTGAAGCTGTTATGAGATAAAGTAACTTTTTAAAAATTATATTTTTTTTTTTTTTTGAAAAGTTGCGCAGCAACTTTCTTAGAGCTCTCACACATTAGCCGATTTGGTTGCAAAAACAAGCTTCCCATTAAAATGTGGCAAGAATACAACAAGAAAACAGTAATCAAATGGAAGTACCATTGTGATCTGAAAAGCAAAGCAAACAGAAAGCTATCTCAAATAAGCTTTTAATCTCATTGCAATGTTCTTCATTTTAGTGATATGTTCATGCATGGTGCAAGAACCATCAAATTTAATGGTGATTAATGTAAAAATTAGCATCAAATTTTCCCTAGCATTGTCCATTTTTGGAACTGTCAGCTTAATGATCTATGCTATAGTTAGGTGCATAAAAATTAAACTAAGTCTATTTGTTTTTCCTAAGCATCATGAAATGATTTTTTGTTCGGTGCTACTAGTAGTAGTAAAAGCAATGGGCTTACCATTAAATAATGCCAAATCATAATCCAAACACCTAAATAAAACTAAAATTGTTCGCTCCAATTAGAAAAATTAAGTCCATTTAACTTTGTAAAAAAAAAAGTCCATTGAACTTTGTAATAAATGAAGCATGCAAATAAAGACCAACAAAAGCGATAGAATGCTCATATATTAATCCTTTGAATTGTAAATTTATACACATAATAAATATTCAAAATACATTCATACAATCACTTAAAAGCATATTGATATTCTCCTTTGGGTGATATTACAATACACTACTATAAAACATAATTAATACTCAAATTAAATTTCATACAAGTGACAATTATTTATACTCTAATTCAATATACTTGCAATCTTTGAACATACTGAACATATTTAACCAAGTATATCAATTAACCACAATCATGTTCATACAACAATATTAAGCCTTTATCTCATTGTGGGGCCAGCTACATGAATCTTTTTTCTCCATTTTATTCCATTAAAAGTCAAATTCTTAGTTAAATCTAATAAAACAATGTAATTTCTAATACTTTCTAACCAAGTCTTTTTAGGTGTACCTCTGCTTTTTTAACAGAGGCCAAATCTAATACATTTACTATCCAAATCAGGTCATTGGAAGGCCGATGCTTTATGTAACCAAACTATCTAAGGCGACTCTCTCTAATCTTATCTGCCACTAGAGCTACTCCAACCTTTTCACGTATATGGTCGTTTCACATTCTATCTCTACAAGTAAAGCCACTTATCCACCTGAGCATCCTCATCTCTGCAATACTTAACTTAATTTAATGCTTCTCTTTTAATGGCCAACATTTTACGCCATAAAACATTGCAAGTCTCACTACCATCTTATAGAATTTTCCTTTAAGTTTGAGGGATACTTTTTTATCACACAACAGTCCTAATGCATTGCTCCACTGCAAGCATCCAACTTGAATTCTACTAATAATATCCCCATCTATTTCACCATCACTCTAGACAATAGACCCGAGATATCTAAAACATGTACTTTTATTAATGACTTAATCACCCAAAGCCACAATACCCTCACTAGATTTATTACTGCTAAAATTACACTCTATTTTAGATCTACTCTAATGAAAACCATTAGACTCTAAGGTTAGCCTCTATAATTCAAGTTTTCCTTCAACTTTCCCTCTAATCTTATTAACAAGAAGAATATCACAGAAAATAGCATATACTAGGATGCATCCTCTTGTAAATGTCTAGTAAGAACATCTATGACTAAAGCAAAAAAGATATGGGATTAAAGCTGATCCTTGATGTAATCCAACTAAAATAGAAAAATATTTGGTCAAACTGCTCTGTGTTTGAACACAAGTAATAGTTCATGCATACATATCTTTAATGACTTGAATATAAGCACTATTATCTCCTTTCTTTTCTAGAACTCTCCAAGACACTTCTCTTGGAATTTTATCATATGTTTTCTTTAAATCAATATATATTATATGTATATCCTCCTTATTCTCTGTATACTTCTCCATCAAACCTCTCAATAAGTATATAGCTTCCATAGTAGACCAATTCGGCATGAATCCAATTTGATTTTGACAAACATTAGTATCACGTCAAAACCTCTGCTCAATTACTAATCAAACTTTGAACGATTCTTAAATATTTTATAACCGCTAGCACTGAACTTCAAATTATCCATGATAGATGTTATATAATTCGGTCATGTTATCTCATTAGTAACATCACATACACATGATTAATTGAGTTATATTTAACTAGATATTTATAAAAATTTTCTAATTTGATCACTTTTGTGATTAGCAATCTATACTAAATAAAGATATCAAATTAAATAATAGAGATAATAA
Organism: Dendrobium officinale; assembly: GCA_019514585.1. Classification (NCBI taxonomy): domain Eukaryota; kingdom Viridiplantae; phylum Streptophyta; class Magnoliopsida; order Asparagales; family Orchidaceae; genus Dendrobium; species Dendrobium officinale. Next base: position 12,838,778 of record CM033682.1, read on the forward strand.
TTATTTCAATTAAATAAAATACAAACACAATAATTGGAGATCATTGCAACTATTGTAATACAAAAGACATGGACTTAATGAGCTTAAAAAAATGACGAAATTTGGTTGACAATATCCACATTATATATGTCAGCATCTGAGAATTGTTGGTTAAAAATCTTCAAAGTTAAACTTTCTGCATCTCATAATGGTTAGTTAAAATTCTTAATTGGCTTGATTACTTCAGCAAACATGCAATATATATACTCAATGAAACCAACCAAATATTTAACAACTAAATGGACACATATATATATGCATTAAAGTTGAGATAATATATCTCGTAATATGGCACGGCATATGCTCAGTGAAAACAGTAATAAAACAAAAGCCAATAAAATCAAAGAATTGGTAATCGATAAAGGTGTTAATAACGACAAATCACAAAGGAAGAAATATAACCGATAACAAAGTAATAACCTACTATTACATGCGAAAACAGATTTCATTTAAGAGAAATATAAAAAATATTTAATGGAAAATAATAAGTTCTTAACCTAGCTCTAATACAACATGTAAGAATTTTCTCCATTCATGAAAGATTTTTCATAATGATGCAAATCAAACTTTAATTTTCTACATAAAATTATATATCCAAGTTATTGGACAAGATGATTTTCACAATACACTGTTTTGATATATATATATATATATATATAGTGATTCATACCGATCCCCTTCATGAAATTTAATTGAAAATTTTGAGAAAATACATTTAATAAAATGTGTAATGATAGAGGAAAGAGCGGAAAGGATAATTGTCATTAGGTAATAGACCCCAGTAGCTTCAACACTTCCACCAATCATCTTCTTTGAATTAAGATACCGAAAGACAATGGGAGGACTAGAAAATGGTACATGACAATTACGAAACTTAGTAGATAATACATAGATGGTAAATTTATAAGAATTGTGGGATGTATAAAATATCAAAGAGAGTTTCAATCAACCATAATCACAGAAGGAAGGGAGTTGTCTAAAGAGAGGATAAAAATGTGCAGTAGTAACTTTCCATATGGGTAGAGGTGTCTGTGGAGATCATAATTCAAAAATCCAAGGCATGCCTAAGGAGGCATCTTAGGCATGCCACAACAAATCCACGAAACAATATGAGAAACAAATGTAGAGGCTCAAGAGTTCTGAATCATGCACTAATAGTCCTCTAGAGAAATCATGATAAAACCTGCAGGAGCACTAGTAGTGAAAAAGCCATCAGCATAAACATATGTTCAAGAGATATGTTAACCAATAGGGGGATAGCTAAATTTAGTCCAACATTGCTAGGAGGGATGATTGGAGTGACCACAACAAAAGGAGAGAGAATGATTTCCCCACACAACCATGCTTGCTATCAGTTTAGCCTCCACAGCCATGACCACCATGATATTTGGTGGTAAGGGCAGGTTGATTAAAATATGGTCCAAAAGGAGATGAGAACTCGATGATCCAAAGAACACAAAAGAGAGCAAAGAAGTTGCAACACCAACTAAGATTGCACATGTTGAAGGGACGGATGAAAGGTAGAGAGAATTTTATCAACGAAAACTCTTCATATTGTCATTCATAGATCAAATGATCAATGATAAAATATTTATAGTGAAGTAATTCATATCACTTACCCGACAGGGTACTACATGAATCATGGATGGGCATATCCAATTGCTATAGAGAAAACATGTCGAAATATAAGGTATGTAGCTTGAAAATTTTTACTTTCAAGGAACTGAGTTGAGCAAAGAAAATCTCACATTTGCTTGGCAATCTTAAGAAACATAATTGTAAAGGAGGTTCAAGAGTATCAAAAATCAAACTAGAATGACAAATTTAGACTAATCATCTAGAGAACTTGACAATATCATCATAACCAGGAAGAGAGGCACCAAGGCAAGAAAGCTTGTTATGAGAACTAATGAAAAAATGAAATGTTCTTGACCACAAGAGAGAATTAACACCATTGAATTTGCTAGAGATACCAACAATGTTGGAGGGTTTTGTTAGACCGGTCTAATTTGAATTAGGGGATTCAATTAAATATTGCTTTGGGAGGGAACAACTCAATTAAATATTGCTTTTGGAGGACTCAATTAAATAATGCTTTGGGAGGGAACAACTGAATTAAATATTGCTTTGGAAGGGAACAACTCAATTAAATATTGCTTTTGGAGGAAAAATTTGAATTAGGGGCTGTTTAGGGATTTTGTAATCTTCTTTGCTTTAAATAGTTTCTCTTGTCAGGGTTAGGATTTCATCTTGAATTTGACTGAAATTTGAGATCTCTTAGATTTAGGTTTTCTTTTGGGCTCTAGCGGCGTCTAGAGATTTGGGAGAGATCAATCCTCCTCTTGAATAGAGGATCAATCGTATCTTGCTATTTTCCGTTTCCTTTTCATCATATAATACAAATTATCTATTGTTTTCCTGTTTTTGTGTGGATTTTGGTGGAGAATTCTCGTTGTTTTCCGAAGATTAATAGGAAATACTTGAGATCTACAAGTGTTTCATATCAAATTGGTATCAGAGAGCTTTCTTGGGCGAAAAAATAAGATATCTTGGTTGTTTTGCAATTGGAGCCTAGATCCAATTAATGACAACAAAGAAGATGGAGGCGTTCGAAGGCGAAATGGAGCAATTCAAAACCGGCTTGGAGAAGTTCTCTACATGGGGAGAAAATTTTTCATATATGGAAAACTGTAGGGAAAATCGATTTAGAAGGGTAGAGGAGATGTTAAGAAGGCTCTTGGAGATGCAAACAAACACTTCAATGGTGGTTCTGATGGCTAGCCCTAATCAAGGTTTGACCGGGATTCCCTTGGCCGAATCGAAGGGAAAGGAGATCGGACAAGAGAAGTCTGACGAGGGGAGTTTCTTTCATCAAGAGCCACCTCCTGCGGCTCTGATAAGGTGTGGCTTAGGGTTTCTAGATAAGAAGACAACAAAGATGAAATCTTTTGGTGGAGGCGATAAAGCGGCCGACCACTATGAGAGGCATTTTGGGCAAAGGGAGCCACTCATCGGAGGAGGGGATCAAGAGCCACCTCTTAAGGCTTCGATAAGGAGCGGAATAGGGTTAGCGGATGGGAGGACAACAAGAAGGGCATTTCATGGTGAAGGTGGTGGGGTGGTCAACCACTATGGGAGATTTTTCGGGCAAGGAGAGTGGAGGACCAAAGGAGGGGGCCGAACCATGGGGATCGGGTCATGTGAGGCAAAGAGAAGGAAGAGAAGATTCCCACCCTCGATACATGGGGGAAATATGGTGAGATCACGACAACCGCTATACTAGAGGAAGAAGATATTCGGGTGGTAGTGATCCTAGGGTGAGGAAGTTAGGGATGCCAATATTAGAAAGGTGAGGATGCTTATGGGTGGGTGTACCGGGTGGAGATCTATCTCATGGTGAATGGTGTGACGGAGGAGGAGAGACTGGCGACAACGGCCCTATGTTTGAAAGGAAAAAACTTTAGTTTGGTTCCAATTGACGATAGTATGACCACCAACAGAGCAGCTAAAGAAAGATATCAACAGCATCCCATCCTTTCACCTTGAGGAAAAGGTGAATCTTTGGGAGGGGAGTATTGTTAGACCGGTCTAATTTGAATTTAGGGATTCAATTAAATATTGTTTTGAGAGGGAACAACTCAATTAAATATTGCTTTGTGCGGGACTCAATTAAATAATGTTTTAAGATGGAACAACAAAATTAAATATTACTTTGGGATGGAACAACTCAATTAAATATTGCTTTGGGAGGAAAATTTGAATTAGGGGTTGTTTAGGAATTTTGTAATCTTCTTTGCTTTAAATAGTTTCTCTTGTAAGGGTTAGGGTTTCATCTTGAATTTGACTGAAATTTGAGATCTCTTAAATTTAGGTTTTCTTTTGGGCTCTAGCGGCGTCTAGAGATTTGGGAGAGATCGATCCTCCTCTCGAATAGAGGATCAATTGTATCTTGCTATTTTTCGTTTCCTTTTCATCATACAATACAAATTATCTATTATTTTCCTATTTTTGTGTTGATTTTGGTGGAGAATGCTCGCTGTTTTCCGAAGATTAATAGGAAATACTTGAGATCTACAAGTGTTTCCTATCAGGTTTCACATTATGAAGAGTCAAAGAGACCATAATATCATAGAGATAATGACAGAGAAAAAGAAATGAGATTAGATCATTGATTGTAGATCACTTTGTAGTAGAAGTGAAAGAAAAATGGACAGCAAGTAGGAAGAAAAATAAACATTCAAGGTAGCATTGCTTACTGTGCAGGCAAATGTGAGAATAATGGAAATAGGAGCAAGCTTACAATTTATTAAATGCACATATTGGAGCTAGCAATCAGCTAGCAGAAGAGGTAGAAGATATGCGAGCATGTAGGTGTTATAGTGGGTATGTAAATGAGCAGCAGGAGCATGTAACAGCAAGTGAGTAAGAGGCAATAAGGCTTATAGGCGTGGGTATTGTGTGCAGATGAGTGGAAGATGTCCGGGCACGCTAGAAACAAGTGGGCAAATGAGTGGCAAAACCATTTTACCTAATAGGAGCGGGACATAACATGTGAGCAAGATGAACGAACACAAACAAATAGGGGCAAGGCGGACCGGAAGTTTCATACGGGAAAAATTAGGAGGATGACTAAGATTTTACTGCTTTAGTACTATTTTGAAAGAAAAAAAAGAATTTGCGTGTATTTTGACTAAATATTTTTGGCTTATAATTAGCCATACAGGAGGATACAATAAGGAAAGACATACGAAATGATACCCCATTTATGAGGATGATATATGTATCATGTTGATATAATCTCCTTCCATTATCAGATATCCTACCTAATAAGTCAATACCCCTTGGTCAAAACCCTTAACATAAATCCACTAGTCACTTTCCCTTCCTTATCAATAAGTTTAAATGTTTAATAATACCCCTCAGGAAAAAAAACACTTACATTAGCCAATATTATATTGAGCAACTAGTCACTCCTCTCTTAGAATATTTCCACATAGATCAAGTTATAAACAATAGAAATGCTTACATTCTCCAGGTAAATTCACACCCACAATGCGATTGTTTTTGCTCCTCACATCCACAACTTATGAGGATGTATAAAAGAGAGTGGGATAATATCCACACCAGCTTTGAACAAAAAAATTCAAAAAATTACATTTTAAGCGTGACTTTATCTGGAGAGTAACCCAGTGGTCGAAGAAAATTGTTCCTTCATGTCGCAAGTTTGAAGCTGAACATTTTAGGATTCATTGCTCACCCTTCCAATTGGAACTCTCACATTAGCCTATAACATAACGACTCAAGAGATACCTCATAGAATACCTCCATATACCATGCAATCTATTCGTGAGATTCAATCTTCTCTTTTAATAGGGTGCGACAGCAGATTAGTTGCCACGAAAGCTCAATCTTCTTTTGATTCAAGCAATTTAAAGAACTCACATAATTAATCAGATTACCCAATCTCACTGAATTAAGAATGCAAGGCCATATTTAAATGTTTGGAGGGGATAGGGGGAGGAAATTGAATTCTAACTAAAAATGAAATATATTAATATATGAGTATATGACATATCAAAATAGATTTAAACATATAAGAAATGAATATCAAATTGAGTAACAAAAAAGAAGGCTTTGTTAAAGCCCAAAGGCAAAGATTCCTATCAAAGGCAACATAAAAAAATAAACTGGAAGCAACAGATGAGTAGAGGGCTCTCAGTATAAAATTTATAAAAAAAAAAACTACAATTTAGAATTTGATGTCATTGTAAAAATCACCAATTAACAGAATCATTATTCCAGCAAAAGATAGATGATCAACCTATTCATTTTACCTGGTCTTAGACATGTTCTTTTAGGTTTCCATTGGAGGTTTTCTTCTAGAAAGCATTGTCTTCTGTTATTTTAACCATCCTAGCCTCGTTAACCATTAATAACAAAAGAAAAGCTTAGCCTAGCCGTATTCCAGTTTTCTAAGCTGATAGCTAATGATTCCTTTCATCTTTTGACTCACATCAAATGCCTTCAAGAATGAGGCACGACCGAAAGAAGAGGCATGAAGTAGCTTATCTTGTCCTATCCATCCTAGGCTCCTTAAACATTAATAAGAAGAATGAAGGGCGAAAAGCCATATTCTAATTTATTAAGCTAATAGTTAACGCTGACATTCATCGTTCAACTTCATGTCAAGGATATTCAACTTTGAGGCTCGAGCAAATGGAGATGCAAGAAGTAGCAATACAAGTATTTTAAAGGTTAATCTCAACAATAAATATTTTGATTCTATATATTCACCATTTTGAACTAAAATCAAACTTTGTTGAAAAATTCACCTTATGTGTCTCAATAGTTACAGGACTATAAAACATAGAAAAATAAGATGCAAAGAATGGATGTGTGTTTGATAACTAAATCACCATCCAATTTTATTTTAGAGGGATGTTTTCCATTACAACCTGTAAATACTCTTCAAAAAATAACCAAATTATAACTAGCTGCCAATATTTGCAAAATTGACTTCAACTTTCACTTAAGAATAATTATTAATCAAATGAATTTATATTTAATAAGACCTTTCGATCTAAATGTAATTTTTTTATAAAGTGGTCAAGGAGCCTCTCCTCACATAAGATAAATTTGCGACTAACTGAGTTTGGAATGCAAAGAATAAATAATAGAATATGTTATATTATAATAACAATTATTTTATCACCATCATATGGCTATTTAAACATCAAAATTGGAGGCAACGGTAGAAATGGGCGCAATTGTTAGGTTAAGCTTCATGAATTTATTATCTTTATCAGTTTTAAGCCCATATATTTTTGCCTTAATCCTGAATTTTCTAACTAGACGTTTGCAAGAGTATGTACCCTGGTGTATGTTTTTTGCTGATGATATTCTTCTTGTTGATAAGACTAGAAAGGGAGCTAAAGGTAAACTTATATTATGGAGGTCAACCTTAGAGTCTAAAGGTTTTCATTTTAGTAGATTTAAAACTGAATGCATAAAGTGTAATTTTATTAGTAATAGATCTAGTGGGTGTATTGTGGCTTTGAGCGATCAAGTCATTAACAAGAGTACACATTTTAGATATCTCGAGTCTATTGTCTAGAGTAATGGTGAAATAGATAGGGTTATTATTAGTAGGATTCAAGTTGGATGGTTGAACTGGAGGAATGTATCGGGCATGTTGTGTGATAGAAAAGTACCCCTCAAACTACAAGGAAAACTCAATAAGATGGTGGTGAGCCTTCAATGTTTTATGGCGTAAAATGTTGGCCATAAGTTTTGCAGAGATGAGGATGCTTAGACGGATGGGTGGCTTTACTCTTAGATATAGAATGTGAAATGAGTATATGCATTAAAAGGTTGGACTAGCTCCAGCAGGAGATAAGATTAGAGAGAGTCGCCTTATATGGTTTGGTCACATAAAAAATAAGCCTTCCGATGACCCGGTTAGAAGAGTATACGTATTAGATTTGGCTTATGTTAAGAAAGTTCTAGGTAGACCTAAAAAGACTTGGTTAGAAAATAATAGAAATAACCTTTTTTATTAGATTTAAATGAGAATCGACTCTTAATACGATACAATGTAGAAAAAGGTTTCATATAGCCGACCTCACGTAGTGGGATAAGGACTTGATGTTGTTGTTGTTGTATCAAAACTTAATACCAAACGAGTTTTGATTGTAATATAAGCAATAAATCATTTAATCAACACTTCAAAATTATGGCAGCATTTGGGGTTATAATCATAACCCCAATTCTTGTAAGTTCAGCCTATAGATCTTCTACGACCACTTCACTAGTGCTCAAATCAATATTTAGTGTTAACTAATAGATCTAGAATTCTTTGTGAATTCTATATATGTTATCTTTGAAATACACATTTACTTGGCTTAGCTGTTTCACATATTTGAGTAACCTAACACGCATGTCTCTTTTTTCTCTTAATTTCACCTTATTGTTTTATTCACCATGCATATAACTACACATAATCAAAAAGTTGATTTAACATCTTATCATTTATAACTTCACCATATATCCATCTTAAGATTATCATGTATTCTACATTAAGCATGAAAAGTCAGCCCTACTTCAAGATGTGGCACGCAGCATACAATTTATCTTTAAAGAAAGACATAATATTAATAAGCACTTCATCTTAGGTTCCAAAACAAGGCTTGCCGTAGCAGTGTCAATATTTTGAGTCATTCTTCGATAAAATCTTGGTTGAATTAATGATATTCCAATATTATAGGAATGTTTTGCATGAACACTTTGTGGAGCAGAGATGCAGGATTAGCATCAGAATAAATGGATTCACATTCTAGATTAAACAAAGAAGTCATATTTCAGATCAGTAGGAAAGGAATTTTCCAAAAGCAACCCATCACCCATGCCAAAATAAACACACTCATTTCCTACCCCAAGATGTATGGATTTTTAGATCAATGGATGCATTGAAAAGTAAACAAAACTCCTTCCGGGCTGAATTTGATTGAATATATCTAATAAATCTAATAAAATTCATACATCCCAAAAAAAATGCCCATTGCTTGTGAGTGTTTAATCGTTCGCAACTACAAGCTAGACTTATCATCAGTCATTAAGGATCACAAGCAATGTTCCTTAAGACACTCAGAATAATTGATTTCCCCAAACTTTACAAGAAGATTTAAGCACAGGCAAGATTTATACAATCAGGTGTGGTCCATGTGGATTCAATCCATCTATAAATCATTTTGAAACATGATGAATGAACCTTGTTTTATGTCATGCTAATCCATTCCAGCATCCACAATGACCACCATATGATGGTTTGACCAAACAGCATAGATCTTAATGTAAGCATCATCACCAAAACGATTGCATGAAACACAATAAATTACTCAAATCATTCACAGCAGCTACCACAGAGCCTCCAAATCTAAACACATTCCTCCAACAACTCTAAAGCATAAACAAGATGGTTCATGACATTGCTAGTGTGGCACCACATACTCAATCTAACAAATTGCCTAAGTGACCTTATGTAAGGGTATATCAATCCAACTTGATTTTCAAAGATAATAGATCCTAGTTTTGAAATGCATATTATCGAAGTATACTTGACGGACTCCTATAAATACTACACTACTAAAACTAAGCTCAAATTATCCTAAAACCTTTTGATTTACCACACTTCACTTAAAAACAGAGTGCCCTCATAGGGTAAAATTCCTAAACACAATTGTTTACCCTGTTTGTTTGTGAGAGTGCTCTCACAGGGTAAATCCCTATAGCCAATTTCTAACCATATTTGATTTTAAGTGAAGCAAGTAGCCTGCAGCAAGAGATGTACTCATTCAAGATGCTCCAATCAGAATAAGACAACTTCTGGAATGCAAAAACATAACAAACACGCTCCATTAATCCCCATCCACCCCCAACCCCAAAGGCCAAGTCATCAGAATGTCATTTAGAGCTGATGGTAGATTTGAAAATAGAACAGCTAATGCAAATTCATTCTCATTACTTCATTGAAATGAACGCAATACCTTTGAGCAGCTCTAATAGTATTACGTCTAAGTTGCAAGGCCCCACCGGAACCGTGGCCATTTTCTGCTTCTACAGCATGTGCAACTGAAATCGCAGTATAAGAATTCGATTCGGGTGCATTATTTTGAGAAATATTCCGAAACGAGTTTGTTGCATCTTGCTCGGTTGCCAATCTATTGCGATTAATGTACCGCCAATAAAGATGTGGAAGAGTAGCAACACATCCTACTGTATAACCTATGACCCATGCAAATAATGGAGTTTGTGGGTTCTCGTGTCTTGAAAAAGAGAGAACAACAACAGCTGCGACGATTTGGCTAAGATTGACGATAAGCTCAATTGAGATCCATAAACCAGAATTTAAAGGACTTCTATTGCGCCGACCATAATTATCAATTCCCCTATTGAAAGAAGCATTTCTAGAATTTGACGCAGTCTGAGAAGTTGATGACTGAGGGGCAAAAGCATTTGTGCTTGTCGAAGATCTATCTTCATTGTGCCCATTTCCATGAACCACTGATGTTGAAGAAGCAGAACCTCTCACTACATCTATTACATGCTCATCTGCATTGTCATTAACTGGCCGCTCCATCAGCAATGGATATCTATCTGTCTGGCTTTCACACTGCTCTTCAAGTGAGGAACCAGCAGCCATCCAAGTTTGTCAACAACTTGGAAAATCTGATTACATAGAAAAGCAATAGAACACTTTCCTAATCTTCAAAACCCTCCCTGCACAACATTAAATAATTATGTTCTCATAAACGCATATAGGATGCCACCTCCACATCAAAATAAGAAATAGCAACTACCGAATCCTATATATGTTTCAATAACGATTTTAACATAATTGTTGAAGCCAAACTTTGAAGATGTAACAATATATCCTCACTATCCTGCTCAAAAAACATGTTTTACAATCAAATAAATCTGAACAACGAAGAATTATACTTCATTCAAAATTCAAATTGGCGCTTATTACAAAGTTCAAGTAGCTCACAGTAAAACTAAACTCATCTTCCAAATGAATTATTTCTTGGAAATTCAATTCATGAATTGATATTTTATATGTTGAAAAGAAATTAAAAAAAAAATGCCAACCATAAGACCCAAAATTGCAACAATTCAAAAGCCTGAAATTATCAAGTATTAACCCAAGAAAATAGATTACAGCATTGTCTGAATTCGTAAGGGATAAAAAAATCGAGTTCCAGGAAAACCAAAACCAAACCCCAAGAGAAAATCAAAGCTCAATTACAAGCCCTAAATCAAAACAACAAACCACTGCCCAACGCCAAAACTTAATCGAGCTAAATCCAATCCATAACAGAAAGAAATTAATCCAAGATGGCGCCTTTAACCCCCCTACACAATAAACGAAGCTATCAAGCCAATAACATCAATAAAAGAACGAAAACAAAAGCAGAAACAAGCTCTAATCGGATTTCCATCCGGAAAAAAAAAACATATGCAAACTCCATTTTCCAATTGTCGATTAGCAATAAGAACCGGTCCGCAGAATAAAAACCATGGGAAGAGCAGAAAGCCAAAATTTCGATCTACCCCCTGCCCAAAGAGGTCAATTTTGAAGCTGGAATCCACATGAATAACCTAATCAAGCAAACAAACAGACTGTCTCACCACGAAACTCTGAGAGAAAGAATTAGAGAACAATATACCAAATCCAACAATCGACTCATCAAAGATTAGCTGATCCCAAAAATCTCGCTTCCTCACCTTTCAAATTTCCGCACCAAAATAAATAGCCATAAAATACTTCATCGATGCCAAAAAAAAAAACCACTTCAGCTTTTGAGGTCTCTATTGCTGTTTTGGAATGTACGAAGGGAGAAAAAGTAGAAGAAAAAGAAATCAAGAAAAAAGATAAGGGATAAAATGGAAATTCATTATTTAATTTTCTCAAACCAAAATTTTGATGGGCCAATAGGGCCATTAAATTTTTGGGCCCACAGCGAAGAGTTGAATAGTAATTGTCGGAGTTGTTTAACGGGTCAGTTTAGTCAGTATAACTTTTGGGGAAAAAAAAAAGCCATTTAAAAATGATTTAATGGATTAATATATTATGTGAAAGTAGCGATAAGTGCTTAAAAATATTATGTTTTTTTATATATTTAATATTTAAATTTAATATTTATTTATAGATCATTTACAAATTTTAGATAAAACAAAATAAATTTTTTATTTTAAATAAATATTTTTTTATGATTTTAGTGATTTAAATATTCAAATATTAAATAATTAAATATAAATATATAAAAATTGCATAAATATTACTCATTATAATAATACTATATTATTTCCTTTATTAAGTAATTGAAGAATTTTATTACTTTGCATTTGTGATAAAAATAAGATTATCACAAAGTTATCATCATGTTTATTTTGAATAAGTATTGTTGCGGCTAGAATATACGCGGCAATAGAGTTAGAAAGTTTTTGTCTCAGCGTTGTATGGATATCCAGCACATAAATAGAAGATGAAAGAACAACAGGATTTTACGTGGAAAATCCTGGAAAGGAAAAAAATACATGGCCATGCACAATTGAAAGAATTCCACTAGTGTTTACTTGAGCTAAAAGCGGCTGACTTGTCCTTAAAATTTAGGACGATCATATTACAATAATACACTCCCAGATTGAAATTCAGTTACAAACAATAATTTGAGATTCAACGATGTTGGGTATTCGGGCTGAATCCCAAAGTCGCTTGGAGATCAGATAGAATTTCAACGTCACTTGGATATCGGGCGGAACTCCGATGACTGTCCGGGCTCGAATATACCTTGCATCTCCATCAAAACTGTTGTGGACTAGAATATACACGACAATAAAGTTAGAAAGTTTTTATCTCAGCGTTGTACGTATATCCAGCACGCAATAGAATATGAAAGAATACCATGATTTTACATGGAAAACCTTGGAAGGGAAAAATCATGGGGTCACGCCTAGTTGAAAGAATTCCACTAATGTTTGTTTGAGATACAAGAGACTGACTCTTCCTTAAAATTTAGGACGATCATATTACAATAATCCACTCCCGGATTGAAATTCAGTTACAAATAATAATTTGAGATTCGACGATGTTGGGTATTTGGGCTGAATCCCAAAGTCACTTGAAGATCGAATGGAATTATGGCGTCACTTGGATATCGGGCGGAACTCTGGCGTCACTTGAAAGTCAGGCGAAACTCCAACAGTGGTCGAGGAGGAGTTTCTTCCCTCCTCTTCTTCTCATCTCTTCTTCTTCCTTTCCTCTTACTTGGGTCTCCTCTTAAGAGAAATGAGGGGCTATTTATAGTCTTTTAAGGATTTATGACCCATAAATAGGAAGAGGATCAAAGGCAAATATGAAGTGGTTTGGATGGACGGTCGATATTAAATCCCTTGATCGTGGACCATTCGTCAGATATTTGAAGGTCTTAATGAATCTTGGGCTCGTTTGATTCGTCTTGTCGAGCCGCTCGATTCGATTATAAGCATATCATATTTGGAAGTTGTTTGGTAATCCAAATTTTGGTTTGAACCTTTCAACAGTGCTTTGAGTATTCGGTTCGGACCCATTTGTGCTCGGATTGAGTTGAATTTAGTGTCGTTGGGTTTATATTTTTGACACGCTCGTTTCGACCGTAAGTTTGCTGAAATCAAAGTTCAGATAGTCCCATATTTAATTTTTGAAGTTTCCAACCTGATTTTGCCTTGAGATTCGTGCCTAATCAATATAATTTTTTATGATATATCAAGTACCAGGAAAATTTTTTAGAAAATATTTTTTAATGAATACTAAGATAATTTTAACTTTATATTCTACATATTAGTGGTACATGAACAAATATATCACATATATTTTATTTTAATAAACATTTTCCAAAGTTTTTTTTATGACAAAATACACATTTAATTATATTATAATGGATAAAAAATTAGGAACCCATATAAAATTTATAGAACTTATTCAAGACTAAGATTCAAACCTTTGTTTGAACTAAGGTCAAATTTAACTATTATGTTTGAATCTTATTTGAACTTTATATTCAAATTTATATTTTTTGGCATTAGCAGCCGAACAGAGGAACAAATCAAACTTTTCTAGCCAAGTTCCAACAATGTTTGTTGCGTCCTGGAATATTCGCGGCGGTAGAGAAATATATAGTTTAACGTCTTAGCGTTGTACGAAGATCCAGCACACAATCAGATAAGTGAGAGGGTGTAGCGTTCATAAGAGACACCAAAGTTTTTACGTGGAAAACCCCTGAAAAGGGGGGAAAAACCACGGGGCCTAGCCCAGTTTGAATGAATCCACTAGTATTTGTAGTCGGTTACAAATGAGGCCCTTCCTTAGGAGAAGGCCTTGGATTGATGTAGCAAATATACATCATATAGATTGCATTACATGGTAAAAGTTACATATACAGGTTTGTTTGGCCTGAAGGACCGTGGTCGGCAGGAGACCGGAGTTAGAAAGACCGTTGTCTGTTGATGGAGGTCGGAAGGACCATAGTAGGCGACAAAGGCCTGAAGAACTGTAGTCGGCCGGAGACCGTAGTCGGCCGGAGACTGTAGTCGGCCAGAGACCGTAGTCGGCCGGAGACCGTAGTCGGCAGGAGACCGTAGTCGGCCGGCGACCGTAGTCGGCAGGAGACCGTAAATACCGTTGTCTGGTGATGGAGGTCGGACGGACCGTAGTAGGCGACAGTGGTCAGAAGGACCGTAGGCGGTAGGAGATAAGGAGTCAGGTGTTAGTCCCAGTGTCACTTGGAAGATCGGATGTTGATGGTCTGGCCTTGAGTAGGACGTCGGGTCTTAAGCAGGACGTCAGGTCTTCAGCAGGACGTCGGGTCTTCAGCAGGACGTCGGGACTTAACGTCGGGCCTTGAACAAGACGTCGGGTCTTTGGCAGGAAGTAGGGACTGAGTGTCAGGCCTTGAACAAGACGTCGGGTCTTTGGCAGGGACGTAGGGACTGAGTGTCGGGCCTTGAACAAGACGTCGGGTCTTTGGCAGGACGCCGGGGATGAACGTCGGGCCTTAAGGTGGTGGTCCGGCGAGGTTCCTGTGGTGGTCCGGCGGTGGTCCGATGAGATTCCTGCGGTGGTTCGGCGGTGGTCCGGCGAGGTTCTGCGGTGGTCCGGCGGTGGTCCGGCGGCTGTCGAGGAGGAACTCCTTCCTTCTCTTCTCTTCTTCTCTCTCTTGCTTGGATCCTTTCTTGTGAAGAATGAGGGCTCTATTTATAGATTTTTCTGGAGTGGCATGGCTCGTAAATAGGCGTGAGATCAGGGGCGAATAGGGAGTGGTCAATGGACGGACGGCCGATATTGAATCCTATGACCGTTCACCGTTCGTTGGCCATTTGGAGGCCTTAGTGATGTCGAAATTCTGTGATCTTGGGCTCGTTGGATTCGTCTCGTCGAGCCCTTCGATTCAAGTATAAGCTCGTCAAAATCGGAGTCCGTTTGGTAACTCAAATTGAAGTTTGAACCTTCCAACAGCACTTTGAGCCCTTGATTCAGACTCATTTGGGCTCGTATTGGGTCGATCTTGGTGTCGTTGGGTTCGTATTTCCGAGACGCTCAGTTCGACTATAAGATCGCTGAAATCGGAGTTTGGGTGCTCTCGGAATTAATTTTTGAAGTTTCCAACTAGCTTTTGCCTCGAGATTCGTGCCCGATCAAGATAATTTCATGATGCCGTATCAGCTGCCCCCCTATTTTCGGACGTCGAAGCTCCAGAAGTCCGAAAATACTTGTTCCGAAATTTTACCTTGGCCGAATCGCAAAAAATTGCGTTTCGAAAATTAATGGCTTGCTCGAACTTGATCATAGAGGCCCCGTTGAGCTCCGAAAGTGCCGAAATCGAGTCCGGAACGTCGAAAAACGTGTCCGGGGACCCCAAAAACGTCCGAATCGGACCGTCCGGGCCGAAAATCGGGCCCGGAACGCTTAGGCGGCCGAAACCGGCCGGACGGCCGGCCGGCCGCCCCCGCCGCCGCTCGCCGGCGGCAGCAGGCCTGCCGCGCGCCAACAGGCGCGTCCCGCGCGTGTACCGCGCGGTTTAACCGTGCGGTTATATTGATTTTTTTTTTTTTTTTTTTTTTTTTTTTTCAAGTGGGGCCCACATGGATTTAAAAAATCCGAAAAAATTCCAGAAAATTCCAAAAAATTCCGAAAAAAAATTCTGAAAAATTCAGAAAAATGTGGGAAATTCGAAAATGCTGGAAAAATCTAGAAACTTCCCCTCTTCTCTCCAAAAACCTATAAATAGGCCCTTGAGGCCTTTAGAAAAATTATTTCTTCTCCTCTTTTCTCCTCTTCTTCTTCTCCTTTCTTCTCTCTTCTTCTCTTCTCCCTCTATCCTTTCTATTGAGGCCTTCCCTCGATTTTTCGAGGCCCCTCTCTTGGCAAGGAAGTTCGGAGATTTCCCCTCATTCTCTTCTCCCTCTGTCCTTTCTATTGAGGCCTTCCCTCGATTTTTCGAGGCCCCTCTCTTGGCAAGGAAGTCCGGAGATTTCCCCTCCTTCTCTTCTCCCTCTGTCCTTTCCATTGAGGCCTTCCCTCGATTTTTCGAGGCCCCTCTCTTGGCAAGGAAGTTCGGAGATTTCTCATCCTTCTCTTCTCCCTCTATCCTTTCTATTGAGGCCTTCCCTCGATTTTTCGAGGCCCCTCTCTTGGCAAGGAAGTTCGGAGATTTCCCCTCCTTCTCTTCTCCCTCTGTCCTTTCTATTGAGGCCTTCCCTCGATTTTTTTTCGAGGCCCCTCTCTTGGCAAGGAAGTTCGGAGATTTCCCCTCCTTCTCTTCTCCCTCTGTCCTTTCTATTGAGGCCTTCCCTCGATTTTTCGAGGCCCCTCTCTTGGCAAGGAAGTTCGGAGATTTCCCCTCCTTCTCTTCTCCCTCTGTCCTTTCTATTGAGGCCTTCCCTCAATTTTTCGAGGCCCCTCTCTTGGCAAGGAAGTTCGGAGATTTCCCCTCCTTCTCTTCTCCCTCTGTCATTTCTATTGAGGCCTTCCCTCAATTTTTCGAGGCCCCTCTCTTGGCAAGGAAGTTCGGAGATTTCCCCTCTTTCTCTTCTCCCTCTGTCCTTTCTATTGAGGCATTCCCTCGATTTTTCGAGGCCCCTCTCTTGGCAAGGAAGTCCGGAGATTTCCCCCTTCTCCCTCTATTCTTCGAGAGATATTGCGGAGTTCTGATGTTAGTTGGTTGGAGATGGAGGTCGGAGAGACCGTTGTAAAGAGGGAGGTTGACAACGAACAGAAGTCCAACGAAGGTTGGAGAAGTACGACGACGAGTAGACATTCAACGACGACATGTAAAAGCCCGATGAAATGTCCGTCGATATGCAAGAGTTCGACGTCGAGTATAAGACCGATGAAAGTCCCGTAACGAGTATAAGTCCAGCGTCGGGGAGAAGTATGATGACAGGTAGGAATTTAACGTCGCGTAGACATACAACATCAGGCAGAAGACCGGCGAAAGTCTATTAACTGGTAGAAGTCCGACATCCGGTAGAAGTACGAAGTCGGATAGAGATGCAGCGTCGGGTAGAAGACCGACAAAGGTTCGTCGACGGGCAGAAGTCCGATGACGAGTAGAAGTCCGCTGACGAGCAGAAGTCCGACGACAGGGAGAAGTCCGACGTCGTGTAGAAGTATGGCCTCTGGCAGAAGACCGATGAAAGTTCGTCGACAGGCAGAAGTCTGACGACGAGTAGAAGTCCGCTGATGAGCAGAAGTTCGACGACAAGGTGAAATCCGACGTCGTGTAGAAGTACGGCCTCTGGCAGAAGACCGATGAAAGTTCATCGACGGGCAGAAGTCCGACGACGAGTAGAAGTCTGCTGATGAGAAGAAGTTCGACGACAAGGTGAAATCCGACGTCGTGTAGAAGTACAGCCTCTGGCAGAAGACCGATGAAAGTTCATCGACGGGCAGAAGTCCGACGACGAGTAGAAGTCCGCTGACGAGCAGAAGTTCGACGACAAGGTGAAATCTGACGTCGTGTAGAAGTACGGCCTCTGGCAGAAGATCGATGAAAGTTCGTCGACAGGCAGAAGTCTGACGACGAGTAGAAGTCCGCTGATGAGCAGAAGTTCTACGACGGGGAGAAGTCCACTGACGAGCAGAAGTCCGACGTCAGGCAGAAGTCTGCTGACGAGCAGAAGTTCGACGTCGGGCAGAAGTCTGCTGACGAGCAGAAGTTCGACGTCGGGTAGAAGTATGGCCCTCTGGCAGAAGACCGATGAAAGTTCGTCGACAGGCAGAAGTCTGACGACGAGTAGAAGTCCGCTGATGAGCAGAAGTTTGACGACAAGGTGAAATCCGACGTCGTGTAGAAGTACGGCCTCTGGTAGAAGACCGATGAAAGTTCATCGACGGGCAGAAGTCCGACGACGAGTAGAAGTCCACTGACAAGCAGAAGTTTGATGACAAGGTGAAGTCCGACGTCGTGTAGAAGTCCTCTGACTAGCAGAAGTCCTACGTCAGGTAGAAGTCTACTGACGAGCAGAAGTCCGACGTCAAGGAGAAGTCCATTGAGGAGCAAAAGTCCAACGTCGGGTATTAGTCCGACAACAGGCAGAATTTCGGCGTTGTGTATTAGTCCGTCGAAAGTCCTGCAAGGTAAAAGTTTAGCGCAGGAGAAAATTCAAAATCGGGAAGAATTTTAACATTATGGAGAAGTCAGATAGAAGTCTATTGACGACATTCTAGCGACGTTAACCAAGGAAGTGAGACTTTTCCGAGATTGTAAGTCGGAGCCCTGCTCGACGACGTTAACCTGTGTGGAAGAGGTCGGGAGAATCCACTAAGGATGTGAGACCTTTTCGAGGTTGTATGCCGGAGCCCTGCTCGACGACGTTAACCTGTGTGGAAGAGGTCGGGAGAATCCACTAAGGATGTGAGACCTTTCCGAGGTTGTATGTCAGAACATTTGTTCGATGACATTAACCTGTGAGGAAGAGGTCGAAAGAATCCACCAAGGATGTAAGACCTATCCGAGGTTGTATGTCGGAGCCCTGCTCGACGACGTTAACCTGTGTGGGTGAGGTCAGGAGAATCCACCAAGGATGTAAGACCTATCCGAGGTTGTATGTCAGAACATTTGTTCGATGACATTAACCTGTGTGGAAGAGGTCAGGAGAATCCACCAAGGGTGTGAGACCTATCCGAGGTTGTATGTCGGAACATTTGTTCGACGACGTTAACCTGTGTGGAAGAAGTCGGGAGAATCCACCAAGGATGTAAGACCTTTCCGAGGTTGTATGTCGGAGCATTTGCTCGACGACGTTAACCTGTGTGGAAGAAGTCGGGAGAATCCACCAAGGATGTGAGACCTATCCGAGGTTGTATGTCGGAACATTTGTTCGACGACGTTAACCTGTGTGGAAGAGGTCGGGAGAATCCACCAAGGATGTAAGACCTTTCCGAGATTGTGTGTCGGAGCATTTGCTCGACGACGTTAATCTGTGTGGAAGAGGTCGGGAGAATCCACCAAGGATGTGAGACCTTTCCGAGGTTGTATGCCGGAGCCTTTGCTCGACGACGTTAACCTGTGTGGAAGAGGTCGAGAGAATCCACCAAGGATGTGAGACCTTTCCGAGGTTGTATGCCGGAGCCTTTGCTCGACGACGTTAACCTGTGTGGAAGAGGTCGAGAGAATCCACCAAGGATATGAAACCTTTCCGAGGTTGTATGTCGAAGCCTTTGCTCGACGACGTTAACCTGTGTGGAAGAGGTCGAATCGAATCCCCCTGGGATCGATTTTGCTTTGATTGGGAGGGGGCGAATGCCGCGTATATCCGAATCAAAAGTGAAGAAGGTCTATCTTTAGACCGTTACTGCATTTTTAAGGTCAAGATTAAGACCTTGCCCAAGAAGTAAAAGTCCAACAAGGGACTGTATAAAGCTTGCAATTGATTTGAAGTATCCTTGCATTTGCTCGGATATTCCTGAAATATCATCTTGATATAGAAAACATCGGAGGATTTTTTTTGACCAAAATTTGGGTCAAAGTTGCCCCCCAGTCCGCATCTGATGCAACAATGACTGATGTCAGAAAGTTGATAAGAACGATCTTTTGAGATTGGAGCAAAAGTTGCCCCCCAGTCGGGAAGCACTTTCCCACAGACGGCGCCAAACTGTTGCGTCCTGGAATATTCGCGGCGGTAGAGAAATATATAGTTTAACGTCTTAGCGTTGTACGAAGATCCAGCACACAATCAGATAAGTGAGAGGGTGTAGCGTTCATAAGAGACACCAAAGTTTTTACGTGGAAAACCCCTGAAAAGGGGGGAAAAACCACGGGGCCTAGCCCAGTTTGAATGAATCCACTAGTATTTGTAGTCGGTTACAAATGAGGCCCTTCCTTAGGAGAAGGCCTTGGATTGATGTAGCAAATATACATCATATAGATTGCATTACATGGTAAAAGTTACATATACAGGTTTGTTTGGCCTGAAGGACCGTGGTCGGCAGGAGACCGGAGTTAGAAAGACCGTTGTCTGTTGATGGAGGTCGGAAGGACCATAGTAGGCGACAAAGGCCTGAAGAACTGTAGTCGGCCGGAGACCGTAGTCGGCCGGAGACTGTAGTCGGCCGGAGACCGTAGTCGGCCGGAGACCGTAGTCGGCAGGAGACCGTAGTCGGCCGGCGACCGTAGTCGGCAGGAGACCGTAAATACCGTTGTCTGGTGATGGAGGTCGGACGGACCGTAGTAGGCGACAGTGGTCAGAAGGACCGTAGGCGGTAGGAGATAAGGAGTCAGGTGTTAGTCCCAGTGTCACTTGGAAGATCGGATGTTTGATGGTCTGGCCTTGAGTAGGACGTCGGGTCTTAAGCAGGACGTCAGGTCTTCAGCAGGACGTCGGGTCTTCAGCAGGACGTCGGGACTTAACGTCGGGCCTTGAACAAGACGTCGGGTCTTTGGCAGGAAGTAGGGACTGAGTGTCAGGCCTTGAACAAGACGTCGGGTCTTTGGCAGGACGTAGGGACTGAGTGTCGGGCCTTGAACAAGACGTCGGGTCTTTGGCAGGACGACCGGGGGATGATGAACGTCGGGCCTTAAGGTGGTGGTCCGGCGAGGTTCCTGTGGTGGTCCGGCGGTGGTCCGATGAGATTCCTGCGGTGGTTCGGCGGTGGTCCGGCGAGGTTTCTGCGGTGGTCCGGCGGTGGTCCGGCGGCTGTCGAGGAGGAACTCCTTCCTTCTCTTCTCTCTTTCTTCTCTCTCTCTTGCTTGGATCCTTTCTTGTGAAGAATGAGGGCTCTATTTATAGATTTTTCTGGAGTGGCATGGCTCGTAAATAAGGCGTGAGATCAGGGGCGAATAGGGAGTGGTCAAATGGACGGCCGATATTGAATCCTATGACCGTTCACCGTTCGTTGGCCATTTGGAGGCCTTAGTGATGTCGAAATTCTGTGATCTTGGGCTCGTTGGATTCGTCTCGTCGAGCCCTTCGATTCAAGTATAAGCTCGTCAAAATCGGAGTCCGTTTGGTAACTCAAATTGAAGTTTGAACCTTCCAACAGCACTTTGAGCCCTTGATTCAGACTCATTTGGGCTCGTATTGGGTCGATCTTGGTGTCGTTGGGTTCGTATTTCCGAGACGCTCAGTTCGACTATAAGATCGCTGAAATCGGAGTTTGGGTGCTCTCGGAATTAATTTTTGAAGTTTCCAACTAGCTTTTGCCTCGAGATTCGTGCCCGATCAAGATAATTTCATGATGCCGTATCAATGTTTAAATTTAATATAAATATTTTTTAAATCTTATTTGAACTCAATCAAAATCTATTGTTTGACAATAATAAAAAAAAAATAGGAACAAGGGTTTGGATTGTAATAATATGAAAATATGAGGAGTGTTTAAAAAGAAACCTCTGAATTTATGTTTGAATTTGGGCGCTGCAATGCTAAGCTTTGTGACGCTACGGTCTTGGCTTAAGAGCGCAACGGTGCCAGAAATTGTCGCTGCGGAATTTGAGTCTCTGCTCTACAGTAATTTAAGCTTTTGGCTTTAATTTTTTTTATTCATTTGATTTATTTTTATTTATATATAGAATTCTAGACTTATGATTCCTATAAATGTGCATTATATTGCAAAATTAATGCATAAAAGATGGAAAGGATTATGAAGAAAGTGATTAGGCACTTTGGAGCACATTATCAAGTCGATTTTCGGTGACATCAAAACTAAGGCTTTGTTTGGAACAACTTTCTTGCTGCTTTCTAAATTAGCTTTCTAGTAAAAAAAATTCTAATTCAAAAAAAATTTGTACTAAAATGTTGTTTAAAAAAGTAATAAAAAAACCATCCAAATGAAGCCTAAATTGAATCATACCTTTAGATCCCCTCATACAATATAGAAATTTTATATACATCAATTTGTGATTTTATCAACACTAAGGTTTTGTTTGAGACGGCTTTTTATTGCTTCTTAAAGTAATTTTTAGTACAAAATTTTTAATTTTTGTACTAAAAAGTTATTTTAAGAAGCATAAAGAAAGTCGTCTCAAACGAAGCCTAAGGCTTCGTTTGGGACGGCTTTTTTATTGCTTTCTAAAACGGAGTTTTAGTACAATTTTTTTTTATTTTTGTATTAAAACTCCATTTTAGAAAGCAGTAAAAAAGCCGTCCCAAACGAAACCTAAATCTTTACTTTTAATAAAAAATTATTATTATTATTCATAAAAAAAAAAAAATCAAGAGACACAAACAATAGATACTCCATTTTACTTATAAATTCATCTACAAGGACTTACGTTTGATAGCTGAACATATTAAATATTGTTGCTGATGAGCTTATTTATAAATTCGACAACAGGAATCATGACAAGCTCTTTTGAGTTAGGCCTGATATTAGGAAGGGTTTTGATGGTGTCATGTCGGTGGTATCGAGCAACGATATCAAGCGGTATCGAGCAGTACTGAGTGAAAGGGTGACGTGGCACATTCTGGTTGGTCTCCGGACGGCGCTTGGTGTCTACACATAATAATTAATCTTTTTCATAAGTGAAAACTTATATACTCTTATTTCTTTGATAGGGTTGGCGAAGAACAATGCCAAATCTTTTTTTTTTTTTTTTCCCGAAATCCTAAGACATAATGTGCCACAATTTAATTGAATTTTAGTTGTAGCACTTATTTTTGACCAAAAATTAAATAGCTTTTTTTACTAATGGAATTGGACATTGCCTTTAACATTTTCCAAATAAAAAAAGGCATAAATATTTTAAAAAAACATTTATGCTGAGATATTCTGATACAAATTATAGCATTATGAACTTTATTGGTATTATTTTATAATTAGCATCACAAAAGAATTTATGTTGCATTAATCTCAAAATAAATTTTATAATTTTAAGCTCATCATAATACAATTTATATCAAAATATCCAAAAATATTTATATCACTTCAAAATAAATTACATTTGTTTATTCAAATAAGAGAAAGTCATCATTACATAATTATATTGTTTAAAATTCCTATATAATAAATGAGGTCAAATAAAGTTAATTGATTTATATTTAATTGTGTCATTAAATGTACCTTAATAATAAGCAATCTTTGTATTAAGATCTCCATTAGTTCATTATAAAAAATATATCAGGACGGCATGCAATGTACAACCTAGCACGGCCACGTGGCGGCCTTTTTTTTTTTTTTTTAGCGAATTCTTAACTTTATAAATATTAGATATAAGATCTTCGATTACAAAATCTCTTTATTGAATTAATATACTAAGCTTTTATTTGGCACAGTTTTTTAATTATATTTCAAAGCAATTTTTAAGTATCAATTTTTTTTTCTTTTTAAATCAATTTTTTAGTATAAAATTTGTAGTTTAAAAATTTTTTTGAGACAACTTTGTGCATCAACTTTGATGGATATGGGAGTGCGGTGAAGGGCGAAGAATGGAATATATTAGTGGAAATCAGAAAACTTAGAAGTTTGAGAGAAATGAAATCAATTTATTGTTGTTGAAAGAACGAAATGAAACACTTTGTCCATGGCTTAGGAGTTATGCCTTTGAGTTACACTATCATATCAACAGAGCATCGCCTAAGATTTACAAGTTGATTATGAGTGATGCTTGTGTACTTGACATGCTTAATAATTCTAATGAAAGAAGTCGAATTCATGTGGTGGTTGCAGTCACAAAATATTCAAACTACATATAACATTCAATTAGGAGATATGCATGATTTAAGTGTGAACACCAGGGACAACAACATCATATAGTAGATGGTATGTGTGATATTTTCTCTGTAGCACAGGTTGAAGAGGAAAATTCTCTATGTTGGTTCACATTTTGAGGATTCTTTAAGTTTCAAACAGTAGTTCATTCCAATGCAATTTTACATAACTTTGCTATTAAGATAAAGGCTAGTGACAAATCTAGAGTTATATCTACTAGCTTATATTGTGATTGTCCTTGGAGAATGCATGCTTCATTATGTTCAGATGGCCACTCCTTAGAAGTTAGAAAATTACATTCTACGCACTTATGCCTAGGAGTAAACAAAGCCGGAAACAAGCAAGCTACTACAAGCTAGTTTGGCTGAAATTAACATGTTGGTGTTATTTTTTGTTCACATCTCTCATATTGCTCTCAAATAGTTCAATTATGAACTGGTAACCATAAGCCACATGTAAACATTAACTTCGGTGCAAACAACTGATTTAAAAAGCTGTGATTTTAAAGATTCAAATTGACAGAAAAGCAGAACAATTCATGCTCAGCTCAGAACCATACATCACATCTGCCTTGGTTGGCTCAAAATCAGGCTCAACTCACAACTGCCACTAGAATGATTCGAAATCAACCATGGATCAAATAAGCCAAGAGATCATATTGTGAATAGCCATAAAATGAAGTGTTTACAAAATTCAATTGTTTACCATAAATCATAAGAGTTCATACAGAATCTGAAGCATCCACAACCTACTAGTTTTAAAATTCCAAAGTCAGTTGACTTTCTACATATGAAAGTCAAATAAGTTCTAATGCATCAAGGATTACATACATTTGCACTATAATCAAAATTTACAATTACAACCTTTTGATAAATAATTGACGGCAACTGCAACAAGAAAAATCCAGATCACCAACAAGATTTTTATTTGAAGGAGTTCGGATGTAATTGAGACAGCATGGTTGGAACGGATTTCGGGTACATTTGCATTTCTTAAGCTATTCATATCTTTTGGCAGATTATTTAGTTTTTCAAACCACCTAAAATATCCACAACCATCTTCTGATCTATTCCAAGGACATCTATAAAACTTTCTTCCACAATTATTAGCTTTATAGCAAGTAAAAATTGGACATTGTAGATTACAACGATAATATACTGGATTGTCTGGATTTCTCATTAATGTTGTAGAGCGGCTTGAACTCATTTCAAAAATCTAAAATTATTGCAATTACTGAAGAAATGTGTATAGTTCCTCAACCTGTACATGTAATGGGAAAACAGATAAAAATGGAAAGTATGAAAACTTGGTATATTTTCATTCATAGTTTCATCACTTTCTACATCAGTTTATATATGCAAATACATAAAGTAAAACTGTAGATATTCGAAGTTTGTCAGCATTTAATGGTGTAGATGAAAGCAGCATACAGTGTCAGAGTTATCACGTTACAGGATGAAGAAATTGAGTTGACGAATAGAAAATCAAGACAAAGAAATTGATAAGACGAACAACAAACCTAGACGAAGAAATTGAGAAGACCAAGTGGCGAGGCCATAGTTGTCGAGCGACGAATATGCGATGGGAGCGAAGAACTTTACGAAATTTGGCATCATGGCGTGGTTTTGACAGGAGTAGTATTTTAGATAAGGGTAATAGTTTTTAGGTGATAGAAAAGTAAATATTGTAATTTAAATGTTAGGTATGTAAAAACCCCTAAAAGATGAAGTTTATTGTTATCAACATTTGGGTCAACTGTGTTAGACTTCATTTAGGATGGCTTTCTTACTGGTTTTTAAAGCATTTCTTAGTAAAAAAATTTTTAAAATAAAAAATTTTGTACTATAAAGTTGCTTTAGAAAACAGTAAGAAAGTTGTCCCAAACAAAGCCTTAGTCTGTGTAGAAGATGATTGTGTCAATCAATCGTGTTGTACTGTTGCCATGGATTTCAACTTAGTTTATCGTACTTGCTAGGGGGTCCTCCCCCTACTTAGGTTCGAGAGCTTTGCACCCACTTTTTTTCATATAACGCATGTGTAATAATTTAAAATTATGAAATTAATTTATTTGAAAACATGAAAATAATGAAGTAGAGCAGTATGTACTAAGCCACTAATAGTATATATATATATATATATATATATATATATATATATATATATATATATATATATATATATATATATATATATATATATATATATATATATATATTATAAATATCATTGCCTCACCCCACCACTTTCCTCACTATGTTACTTGGCCAGTAAGAAATTGAATGGGGAGAAGAAGAGAAAAGAGAGAGAAAGGTCTTTGAGTCATATTCGCCTTCCATTCCTGTCACAAGTTTTGTTTAATTCATTGTAAGTAACTATCTTCTTACTTCTTTTTTAGATAATTTTAATTTCTATAAATTTATCTCTCCTAAATCTGTTAAAAATATATTATATCATATTTTTATAAGCTTTTATCTTATAACTTTTGATATGTTATAAATTTGATCATTATGAATAATATGAAATAATTTTATTGTATTTTCACCAATTAAATATGTGTATAACTTTTTTGGGTAAAATGAGAAGGAAAAAAGGCTAATTGAAAATGAGTTGAAAAGTGTTGTAATGTGATTAGACATGATAAGACTTCAAGGTAATACGTACTTAAATACTTAAATGATTGATATGATTGAGTTATGCAAGAATGTTTGCTATTAGTCTAAATCTAATATGATGTATTTAATTAATATCAAATATATGATATAATAACCTCATTAATATCCTCAAGATTCAGATGATCCACTGACAGGAGTTAGTGAATGAGAGTTATAAGGAGTTAGAGATTGATTAGAGTTATAAGGAGTCGGGGCGACTGATTCATATGATTCAAGAACAATTATAAGGAGTATATTGATTGAGAGTCGTAATAGGTGATTGATTGGGAGTCATAGTGCAGGAGTAAGATACCCTCACATAAATATCTGATAGAATACTAATGCACTAGTAAAGTTGATTGCACGTTAAGCTCGCAAACTCAAAATACACTCATCTTAATAACATATACAAATACTTGTACTGAAAATTGTTATTGTTAGTAGTTACTTATATTGATATTGATAACTAATATGGATAATAATATTGACACTAATTATTGATTTTTTATATTGATATTGATTACTGATACTGATGCTGATGCTGAATAATGTTATTGATTATAACAACCATATTGATATGAACTGAATGGATGATAAGATTGGATAGAATTGATTGAATAATAAAGATTGATTGACTAATTGATTGAATCGAGCCCAAAGAATGAATTTGAACTCGACATGAGCATTTGTTCTCAAGCTCGAGAGCATGACTCAATATACGTCGCAGCAGGATTTTTGCTTCACCGAACAAAGTCATGGATCACGTGCTGTACAATTTTAAAACTAGAGTCCAAGTAAGAAGGAATATTAAGAAAGAAGAAGTGTTCTCTTGATTTTTTCAAAAAGCTGTAAAAAACTTTTTACAATTTTGCTGTTGAAAGCTACTCTACAATTAAGCGTATAAATTTTGAATAATTGTTTTTAAGTTTATTTCTCTTAAAATATATATTTTTATAATATTTAAAATTTAAACTGACTCGCAAGCCTATGAGCCAATTAAACTCGAACTCGTTTAATATTCAAGCTCTAGTTTGAGCTCAAATTCGACCTCGTGGCTCGGTAAGCTCGACTCTCAAGATCGTTAACAAGTCCGAGTTCAAGTCGGCTCGGCTCATTTACACCCTTAGGTTGAGCTCAAGAGTTTTCAATATCTCCAACTTCCTTCTAATTTCAAGTAAAAGTTCAAGATCTAAGCTTCTTTTTGTTTGAAGAATAAGAGATTGGTTTATAGTTCTCTAAATTGATTTTGATGAGTTTACTCAAAATCTCAAAAATATTCTATCGGATTATCATTATTATTTCTTTAATTATAAACATTTCTTTTAGCATTAAGTGCCTTAATAACTATGAAATTGATTGATCCTATACTCATCACATTCAAAGATCGTTTGATTCTTCAATTAATTAAAGGAGTTTTGACTTGATTAATTTTATATGCTCTCTCCCTCTAATTTTTTTCTCTCCATTCCCCACAATGTCAATACAAACAAGTTCTTAAAATATCACTGAATATCACTACAATTCCTAATTTTCCTTTCTCATTATAATATACTTTCCCTTCATAATTTTCTTTTTTATTTAATGCTTCACTTGTTCAAGCTAATCATCCTCTCTCTGCAAAATTAAAAATAATTTCATTCCACAAGTCAATATTTCCTAAGACTTTGGCTTCATTATGAACAGCTTTTTAAAGCAACTTTTAAGTTAAAATTTTTTAAATTCAAAAAAAAATTATACTAAAAAAGCTGCTTTATAAAATAATAAGAAAACTGTCTCAAACAAAATCTTTAAGAAATTATCATAATTTCATTAAAATAATATACAAACAACTTTTTTAATTATATTCCAATTACAAAATGGCTATATATAAATTATTATTTTCTTAATAAATTGGAGCCATCCATAAGAAAATTGTCAATGAATTTGGTGGTCATCAACAGCTTAATTTATTATTTTCATTTTATTAATATTGCATTCTAAATTAACATTTTATTTTTACTATGAACTACTAAATAATCTCCTTTGGTAAGGCTTTGGTTTATTTCAGTTTTATTTCAAAGCCTTGATTGCCACATAAACCATATTACATTTGACATATAATGTGGATAAGTTTTAAATTTTATTGGGCCTTTTCTTCAGCTCTAATTTGTTAAAGCTTGTTAAGTGGGCTTAAGTGGGTATCTTTGATATGGGCCTTGACATAAGTTTATCTGACTGACCAACTCTCAGATTAACGGGTATGGATTAACTTCAATATCAAGTCTGTGTTTAAGTATATAGGACAGTAGAAAGAGAATTTAATGATTAATTAATTTTATATGAAGATCTGATATATAATGATAAAATAATATAATATAATTGATATTAGAATTTTATGTGAAAATTCAAAATGGGAAAATCGTGAGGTCAGACATAGCTGAAATGATTCTATTAGGTAAAATTTGGTTATGAAGATTTAGACACCATCCAAATTGGAGAAGGTAGGGTTATAAGTGTCCAAGTTGCTAGCTTGATATCCTATGATAATAGTTGAAAATATTGTTGGGATGGCAAAAGATGAGAGACGTTCAAACAATCGTAGCTGGATGTCGATAGTTTGATAGTGATGGCTTGAAAGCGGCGGTCCGGGAATGATGGTCGGGCGATAGCGGTATGATATCGAAAGTCAAATGGTAGTGGTTTGATGTCAGTGGTTGGGCAATGTTTGTTAGATGGTAGTGCTTGGCCTATGGCAGCTAGACGGCGGCGATCCGACTATAGTGGTTGGGTGGCGGTAGTATAACGTTGATGGTCGCATAGTGATATTTCGGCTATGGAAGTCAAGCAATAATCCAATTATGGTGGTCAAATGGTAACGATGGACGACAATGGTAGTGTAATGATAGTCCACAATTATGGTTGACCGAAAATGGTCCAATGATATTAGACGAAAGCATATCAACAATAATGGTTGGGAAACATTGATTTAATAGAGGTGGCCAAGTGGCAATTGCTGGCAGCAATAGTCAAACACCTATCATTTCTTGACGGTGTCCAATGGTAATGGTCAAGTAAAGCTCATGGATTTTCAAGCCCCTAAGCTCTCTCCAATCTCTTGTCTAGACCCCCTTTATAAAAAGAGTTTAAGCCTATTTACAATTCTTAAAAGTGACATTATTCGTAAATATAGCCAAAATTCAAAAAAGTTCCATTAGATGACC
The DNA here is from genome assembly GCA_019514585.1 of Dendrobium officinale. Taxonomy (NCBI): domain Eukaryota; kingdom Viridiplantae; phylum Streptophyta; class Magnoliopsida; order Asparagales; family Orchidaceae; genus Dendrobium; species Dendrobium officinale. The sequence continues at coordinate 12,868,411 of CM033682.1, forward strand.
TGTAGTGGTTCCCGTGATCATAAGGGGTTTTTAAATATTTGAATTCTTTCATGATGCTAGAATAGAGCAATTTGATCTCATTAAAAGTCTCATTCAGATGATTAAATTGACTATAAACATGTCATATTTGAAGATCATTTAATTAATACTATGATGTTTCGGCTAGGCTTCAACTGCTTTATTTTGGCTTATTTGTGTCGAATTAAATCACTTATGGTAGCATTTTAATTTTGGCATTTGGGCAGTCGTGAATTTAATTTTGTAAAATTTTAATTTCAAAATGCATTGAGGTTGCAATTGATTAAGTAAATCTTTTAATGATGTATAGGTTAATTCTAATTTTATGGAGCTGAAATATTTGCCATTTGAAAGAAAATTCATTGTAGAGGCCTTGTTAGAGTCAAAAAAAAATATATATATAATATATATTTTTAAATATTGAACAATGATTCCAAAAATAAAAAAAATGTTAGAAATGAGTTGTTCGGGCTAGAATTGAGTTTGGAGTCGTGTTAGCTGGCAAATCAGCTAGACACCAGTTGCCCACCACCCAAACTGTTGCGGTCACGCTACCATGCTCACACCTTTTTTCTTAAACTCTAAAAAATTTCAAAAATTTATTCCTTTCGGATATTAGACTATCCCTTTATTGGAGTTGGGTAGAGGCTTGATTCTCACATGTAGGATCCAATCTTTCTCTATAAATTGAAAAAAAATTATCCCATATGAGTTCAACCATTGAGGATGATCAAAGCCTATAGTTCCCATTGTTAGGCTCTAGATTTCTCTTGAAAATGTATAGATTATTATCGTTGGGTGGAAGAAATTATAAATATTGATTTTATCATATTTGTCCTTTTTAAAATCACGCTTATAAAATTTTATGATTTGTGATCTCGTCAAAAGATTTTTTTTTTTTTTTTTAAATAGATGACACGTTTGTATACTTTCATGAATTTGTCATATAAAAATATTATCATTTGATAGGTTAGAAAATTCATAAACTACAATGTATGATATCTATTATATTTCTCATTGCAAACTTCAATAATTTTTTTAGACTCTTATACATGCCAAAATTATTTTATTTGTATATATGCTCCAATTGATGTGTATATACTTCAAACAAAATTTAAAAAATAATAAATTCTCGAGTAGTTATCGGTCAGAAGTTCTTGATTTCTCTTATTATTTGAACATATACTCATTACATACTCTTGCATGAAGATGGTGGAGGAAAGGTTTTGTTTAGGACGGCTTTCTTACTGCTTCTTAAAACAGCTTTATAGTAAATAATAATATTTTTTTATTAGATAGCTGCTTTTTGAAGCAGTACAAAAGCCGTCTCAAATGAAGTCTATGTGTTATGATATTGATTGATAACGTTTCATTAGCAATTATGATTTGTTTGCTCTTCATAATAAGTTTTATCTTCCAAGTGATCTTGTGGCTCCCTCGAATTAAAGATAAATGTTCATTATTCCATAGATTATTATTTCATTTTCAAAGTCATGACCATAACTATGCTTAAAGAAGATAAAGTTCAGATAAAAAAGTTTAAGGAAAGAAATTAGAGTTTATTATTCTAATCAATTCTATATTGCAATACTTTCGCAAGGTAGTTTATTTCGAAAAGAAATAAAAGATATATAGAAGTTTACATGTTGAGATTCACTATATTCAAAGTATGAGATAGTATATATATTTTTCTTTTAGAACCCAAGGGCACGGCCATACATAACATAGAAATCACATTTGGAAAGGGTGGACAATTAGCTAGAGCATGCACTGTATCGAAACTGATTGCAAAAGAGGGTAAATCGGCCACATTAAGATTATCATCTGGGATGTCCATTTGATATCCAAAAAAACTACTTAGCACCAGTCGGACAAGTGGGTAATGTTGGGGTGAACCAAAAAAGTTTGGATAGAGCCGGATCTAAGTGTTGGCTAGGTAAGCGTCATGTCGGAAGAGGAGTATGTTCATGGTTTAACCATAGCTGCAACCGCATAGAGATCCTCTTAGTTGGGCAACAGTTTGTTGCATCGTGATCTCTTCCTGACAACCTTAAGTCTACATGGAACCAAGTCTATAATAAAGATAGGTCAACATCTTACCCTTTGATTGAAGTGGTGGGCTACCCTTTGGTGGTAAAATGGAATGCTGGAAAAAATAGCATACAAATAATGATGATACCAGTTGGTTGAAGCTAGTTGGGCGACGAATGTTGAATGGCGTTAGCTGGTATAAAATTTCGAGTTAGATGACGAAAATCACATGAAACTTATGGGACATGGATAGTTTAATGATTAAAAAGGTTGGTAGAGATAATCGACGTCAAATGTTAATCAAAACACCATAGTTCATTAGACTCCTGCTCTCTCTAAACTCTAGCTAAAGCCCCCTCATATGAAAAATGATGGTCTATCTATAATATTTTGGAAGTGACGGTTTTGATTACTTTGACAAAAATTTCATAACACTCCATCGGATGACCAATTTTAAATCATTTTCTAATATATTATTCATTTAACATTTAAGTGCTTTGAAGACATCAAAATCAAGCGATTTTAGTCTCGTTGAATTTGTTTCATTGAGAAACTCGAGTTTATTATAAGCATGCAATATTTGAATGTCGTTTGGTCATTCAATTAATGTCTCAAAGTTTTCAATCATCCTTCAAGTTGCTTGATTTGAGTTCATTTGAACACGGGTCATATCACCGTTGGTTTTATCTTGTCTAGGTGCTTAATTCAATTATAAAATTGTTAAAATTAGAATTTAGAGCTCAAATGATCATGAATATATTTTTGATGATCTCCAACATAAGTAATGCAATAAAAATGGTGTGTGTGTGTATATGTGTATATATATATATATATATATATATATATATATATATATATATTGTTAACCAAAGTCTAAGCAACATTAGATCTCAGCCTCATATGTTCTACTTTTCTCCAGGTTTTGTTTTTTTTCTTGTACGCTTGGCTAAGCGCCACGTGTTCGGGGCCTGGTTTGCAGGAAGATAAGCACGTCTGTTCTGTGTTTTGGGCCTTTTGACAGAAACAGTCACATGCCATATGATGTTTGCACAATACATTTAAAAAAAAATGCAATTTTATAAAAAAAAAAAAGGAGTGATATTATATAATTTTAATTATGCTAATTATAGAAATACTGTTCCAATAGTTTACATATAATTGAGGATGGGAAGCAGACAGATGGCAAATATATTATTTTAAGTATATGGCAAACGCTATATTTTATGTTGAAGCAATGAAGCCTATCATTGAATAGCAATATCTATGTCTCATTCCTATTATTTAACCAATTGAAGATATGCATCAATAGGGGTGTCAATATTTAATTCGATCAAAAAAAAAAAAAAAATTGAATTTGGGTCAACCCGTTTTGTCAGGCTGGTTGGATTCGTGTTTTATTTTCTGATCCGTTTCTAAAATCGGGGCCGGGTTTGGTGTGGCATGAAAATCCCAAATCATCCTGGAAATGACCCGGGTCACCTGGCCAGCAGTGATATGCGATCCCATGCATGTTCGCAACACTCCTGCTATCACGACAGGCCCTGCTCGCTCTCAAACTATGCAGTGACTCCGCACTATGCTTGTGTCCAATCCGCGCTAGTGTCTACTGTGCCCACACCGCGCTTGCATTCGCACCCGGACTCGTTCCCACACCGTATAGGCCACGCTCACCCCCTTTTGATGGTTGTATTCTAGATTAGCGGGTTGGGTTGGGTTAACCAAGTAACCTGACGGTCAGGTTCGGGTCTGAATTTCAATCTCGTTTGTAAAATTGGGTTGGGTTCGTGTCAACTGAATTGAACCCAAGCCAATTCCAGATTCAACTCGAACCCGACCCGAATATCCATTTTGACTCCCCAATGCATCAAGTTAAAGGAGAAAAATAAAAATATTGGAGTCTATGGCTCAAATTAAGTTTAAAAAAAAAAAATTTTGAATTTAGTTTCATCAAATTTGGATTGAAATGAGCTGACTTAAGATTAATGAATTTAAAGTTAGAATTTTTTTCGATAATGTGGTATCTATTATTTATTTGTCTATAAAGATCTGTCAAATAGCTTAAATTTTTGTGCAAGACTATTGACATCGAATCAAGCATTGGAGCTAGCTCCACAATATATGAAGATCAAGCAAAGTGGAGTCCATATGGACTAGAACAAGGAGGACTAACAAGGACCTAGTTAGCCTTGATCTAATTGATTTCCCCTCAACCTTTTTGTTGGAATAGAGATAGTTGATGAGCACGAACTCATCAATTTTTGACCTTCCAAATCCAAGGGACCATTAGAGAGGGCCCTTGAGTTTGGCAATTTGCAAGGAGCTCGCTGATCTAGCATGCTTCTATTCTTAAAATTTTGATAACATTTAGAACTTATTACAGTTGTTGTAAGTTTCACAATCATCATTGATCAATCTATATAAAATGAAATTATTATTTTTGAGGAGCGGATCAGTTTATCGCTATAAAAATGGTAGAATTTTTTCACCATTTTTTTTACCCCAATTTATTTTTTATTTTTGATATCATTTGAGAAATTATATATTTTTAGACCCCGGTTTAAAATAATAGACCTACTTAGAACTATTCTTACCATCTTAATCATAAAAATATTAATTTATTAATACAATCAATTTGCTCTTGATGTTGATATCTATAATATAAGCGAAAATTGGAGGAGATGCATATTGTATGATTTCAACATAATTCATAGCTAATTAAATTTATCTAAAATGAGAATAAATATTTTTTCATTAATTTTAATTAATAATTAACTTTCTATCTTACCCTAATAAAAAACAAGAAAAAAATTCTCCACAAACCTAAACAAAAAAAATATTTACATTATTTTATGTTTCCTAAAAAAATAAATAAATGATTTATTTTTTCCATTTAATTTCCTCTTTCAACACCTAAAGCAAAGTTATTTATCGGCACCACATTAAATATGGATTAACATATAAACCATATAAACCGCATATATTTATATATATAACCTCACATATAATATTTAAATATCTCAATTACATCAAATATATGTATATATACAATTTGTTATATAAACAAATGTCAAAATTTGGATGGTATATCTATAAATTCATAAAATTATGTGGACATATATATAAAATCTCCTTCGATTAAATGATTAGTGATTAAAAATGTGCAAATGCAAGCATTAATTAAGTTGAAAAAACGTTACTTATCGTACATATCAATCCTAATCTCCAATTTATTGCTTATGCTAACCCTAACCTAATCATTTAAGGGCATGCAAAGATCTCATTAAAAAAAAAGTAGTTCATCTGCCATCTAACTAACAATTTATTATCTGTAAGCTTAAATTTCAATTTTGTAAGCAGAGTTCAATGTTCCATCAAGAAATTCTCCCACCAACAAGGAATTAAATGGTGCCGTTAGTCAATAGATTGATGAGTCGATCAATAACTTCCTCTCATTGCGTGGTCGGGTCGGCAGATCAAAGATGGCAAAGGACTGACCTGTCTTTGAACAGGGAATACGTACAGACCTTTAAATTGACCAAAAACCAACTCTATCATATGAATTTTTTGTTGTTGGAACTCTTTATTAGTTGATATGGATAACTGGATAAGAGGATTATGCATATATAATGCGTCATGGAATATTCTCGATAGTAGAGAGAGGTAAAGTTTAGCATCTTAGTTTTGTACGAAGATCCAGCATACAAATAAATAAAAGATAGGGGTGTAGTACTCATAAAAGGTATCAAGATTTTTATGTGAAAATTTCTGAAAAGGAAAAAAACCACGGGGTTTGATCCAGTTTCAATAAATCCATTAATATTGATTATAAATAATACCCCTCCTCGGATGTGCTAGTTCAGTGTAGCAAATGCACATTGTATAGAGCTCATTATATGATAATTTATCTTACAAAAGTGTTGGCATGTCTATTTGGCCAGTAGGACTATAGTTGACAAGCGAAGATGGTCGGAGGGACTATAGTCGGCGGACGATGGTGGTCAAAGGGATCTTAGTTGTAGTCGGCGGGCGATAGAGGTCAAAGAAACCAAAGTTTGCGTATGATGGTGGTCAGAATAACCGTAGTCGACAGACAACAAATTAAGGTCAGCGGGATAGCCAACGGGTGACGATGGTCAGAGGGACCGTAGTCAGCAAGCGACTGTGGTCAAAGTGTAGTTGGCGAGAGATGGTGGTCAGAAAGAGCACAGTCAACGGGTGACGGTGGTTAGAGTTATAACAACCCAAACTCTTTACTATCGATATATTGTCCACTTTAGCCTAACGGCTTCATGCTTTTGTCATGTTGATGTAATTTCCCAGAAGGTCACTCATCTAGGAAATTTCTCTAGGATGAGCACACTTAACTTTGTAGTTTCTTGATAAAATTCCGACCATTAAGCAATTTTTTAGTACAAAAAGTAAAAGTTTTCTACTAAAAAAAGCTGCTTTAAGAAACAGAAAGAAAGTCACCCCAAACAACATCTAAGTTTATGTTGCACATTTTCTACACAAAACAAATGTTAATTTTCAATAAAAACTCATATCAAATCCTTGGCGATAATGTTTTAAATCTAAACTTCCCAAAAAAAAAAAAATCAAAACATTAAAAAAATCTCTTAAGCCAAGGAGAAATAATAGCCATGAATGAATAATCAACCTCTAAAGATGAAAGGGGCCATTCTAGCACATCTTGATAAGGTGGGCTCAACTAAACCTATACGGCTATACCCCCATCCACCTTATTTAATAAAAATATAAAATAATTAATTGCATAATGCAATAATAGAATCTTCTATTATTGCCCTATGCACCTATATTAAAAAATTTTTTTTTTTTTTTTATGAAACATTATTGTGAGAGAACATAGTTGCAACATATTTATTTAAAAATATTTTTTTTTCTTACTTTAGTGGCTACAAAGCCGTGCTTTGTTTGCCTTCAATTAATAAGCAAAGTGGATTTGTGGACTTGGTTGAAACTCTGGAAGAGATCTATCCAAAGAGAGATTTCTTTTACTAATTTGTGATATTGATTGCTCCAACGCATTAGTTAGAATACAGATTGTAATGAATTGTCATGATAAATGCATTATATGTTTTCCATATCTTGCAATAAATTTTTATTTATTTTGTTAAATGCGCTTTAATTGTGATTAATTAGATTTAATTACACAATTATTATGTTAGCATGAACAATTTAAATTGGTGTAATTGTGAGTACAATTTGTGTGCTCACATATGCATTTAAGGTATTTAGAAGGTAGTTTGATGGGTTTCAAAAGATGATTTGTATATAGTGGGTCCGCAACAGAAGGATTCACCCAAATAACATTAAGCTTATTCATTTGGACCCACGAATGAAGATCACCCATCTCTAGGATTAAGTATTCTGTGCGGACACCCGACACCGGATACCGTCCGGAGACAAATCAGAGCACGCCATGTCAACTCCTTGTTGTGTACCGTGGCTGTGTATCTGATGTGTACTGGGTGATGTGGTGCACTCTGATTCACCTCCAAATGTAGAACTACGTCCGGTGTTCACAAAGAATAATTTCTCCATCTCTGGGGCACCCGGGTCTTGCCAACCAAACTACCTGTTGTTCATTTCAATTAGGTCATATTAAATGCTTTTTTTTTTTAGTTTTTTTATATGAAAACTCTTGTGCACTGTATAAATTTTTTTATTTGATTGATAGATCTTCGTAATACTCAGATATTAAACTCTATATATCCCCACTTCGATCCTTCTGACCTCCACCGCCATGCAACATTCTTTTTTACCCCTATTTCCTGTCGACTACGGTCCTTCCAACTTTTATCACCATACAACGATATTTCTGACCCTCGTCTACTGCCGACTACGGTCCTTTCGATCTCTATTGCCTACTACGGTCCTTCTGACCTCCATTTCCAAACAATGATCTTTGTTAGCCTTATATTCTACCGACTATGGTTCTTCCGACCTTCGTCGCCTACTATAGTCCTCCCGACCTCCACTGCTAGACAATGATCTTTCTGACCCCTTTCTCCTACCAACTATATCCTTTCGAACTCAATCGACTATTATGGTCATTCCACCTCCACCGCCAGACAATAGTCTTTTTGACCCTTGTCTCCTGCTGACTACGGTCCTTCCGACTTCTGTCACCTACTATGATCCTTCCAAGCTCCACTGCTACACAATGGTCTTTCTAACCCCTATCTCATACCGACTAAGGTCCTTCTAACCTCCATCGCCTACTACAGTCCTTCTGACCTCCATCGTTAGAAAATGGTCTTTCTAACCCTTATTTCCTGTCGACTACGGTCCTTTCGACCTCCATCGCCTACTACGGTCCTTTCGACCTCGACCACCAGGCAACATTCTTTCTGACCCCTATCTCCTGCTGACTACGGTCCTTCTGACTTCCGTCATCTACTATGATCCTTCTGACTTCCATCACCATACAATGGTCTTTTTGACCCTTATCTACTACCGACTACAGTCCTTCTGATATTTGTCGCTTACCACGGTCCTTCTAATCTCCATTGCCAAACAGCGGTCTTTTTGACCCCTATCTTCTGCCGACTACTATCCTTCCGATCTCCGTCTTACTACGGTCCTTCCGCCCTCCATCACCAAAAAAATGGCCTTTCTGACCCTTATATATTGTTGCATATGGTCATGCCAACTAAACAAACATATCAATACTTATTCTTCCAATTTCTACCATGTAATACATTATATATGATGTATATCTGTTATATCAAGCAAATGCCTTCCCTCCAATGAAGAGCATTATTTGTAATCGACTGCAAATAATAGTGGATTCATTCAAATTATGCTAGGCCCCGTGGTTTTTCCTCATTTTCAAGGGTTTTAATGTAAAAACTATGGTGTATCTTATGAATGCTATAGCATCTCTCTTATCTGATTACACACTGGATCTTTGTACAATGCTAAGACGTTAAACTTTATATTTTCTCTACCACCGTGAACATTTCAGCATGCAATAGAACTCAAACTCAATAATCTAACGAGCTCGAAACTCTGCTCAGACTCAAACTGGACTCTTTAAGCTTAGCTCGTGAGCTCTTTAACGAGTCAAACTTGAGACGGCTCGAGACCCAACTCAGCTCACTTACACCCCTATTCAGATGAGAAGCCGTGATTTTTTGATGTGAGGGCATAAATCATTAAAGTAAAAAAAAATTTCTATCCTTTTTTTTTTATCGGGATTTGGGACCTCTTGATTGGTAGGGCTCTAGTACTATTCATCATTTTACATAGCTGTATAATAATAATAATCTAATAGGAGAAATGTACATTAATAAAAACAGGAGACCAAATCTTAATAAAAGTTCACTTGGCAATTCAAATTTGCCCTTCTCTTTCTTGGCGACCTAATCTTCTTTCTTCCATTGATATAAATAAGAGATGAAAGTCCACAGTATTATAATCTCTGACTTTGACCTTCATCTCTTAAACGGTACACGGTTTGACTGTTATATACAAAAACAAATCGACAAAGAAAGTCGATGGAGAATAAATAATAATCTAAAAGGAGAAAATTAGCAAATACTTCAGAAAATAATGGATCAAAGTTTCAAGTAAAAAATAAAACCACAGTGAAATACCTTAAAAAAATAAAATTAGACTTATAAAATAATGAGATGCATTTTGGTGTAATGATTGAAGTTTTATTAGAAATTTTAAGACTAAATGCGGTCCTATAGGAATACGCAGGTGATGGGTGACGTATTGAGAAGTTACACCAATGAAATAACGTCATTAGATTATTAGACTAAAGTGGATAATATCCATATGGTTGAGAGTTTGGGTTGTTATAACTGTCGCCCTCCATTTTTGCCTACCATTGCCATTGTCCGTCGCTGCTCACTGCTTGTTGCTTGCTTGCTTGCTGTCGTTGCTGCCTGTTGTCCCTGCCATTCGATTACTTTAAACTAAATATAAAATACTTATATTTCTATTATAATCAACTAAATAATTTATATGTATTTTTAATATATTATTTTTATTTCATTGTATTCTTTTTATATTAAATTTCTTTTCAATAAAACGAATATCTCCTAAGAATATTTGAAGTGCACAATATTATTAAAGCCAAGATAGTTAGACCAATTTTTGCAAGTCTCCTTTCATATTGCCCAAAATTGCCTTCCCCTCTTAGGTTTTTTTTTTTTTTTTTGACAGTTTTTTATCATTATATTTTTACTATTTCTCAAAAAAAATTTACAAAAAATTTACTTTATAAAACAGTAAGAAATTCATTCTCAACGAGAAGCCTTAAGGTTCTTTTGGGACAAATTTTTTTCTACTTTTTAAAGTAATTTTTTATTACAAAAATTTATAATACAAAAAATTTTTGTATTAAAAAACTGTTTTAAAAAATAGAAAAAAAGATAATCCCAAATAAAACTTTATAATATATTTGAAAGAACTTTTTTAATATTTTTTAAAATAACTTTTTTTTTTTTTGGGAAATAAAAAAACTTTTTGATAAAAAAATTTTATGATTAAAAAATTATTTTAAAAAAATTAGACTAAGGTTCACACGTGAAATTTTTATATTCTAGAGAGAGAATGAGCGGCCAAGGAACACTTTGGTCAGCTGTCATTGCCATAGCTCTCCATTAAATAAGCTTTACGGCTCGAATCCCGATAGAGAGAGAGAGAGACTGCTCACCTAATTATCAATGAGAATGCCACTTAGGATGTTTTAAACTCTCATTAGCTTAATGCAATATATATTATCCGTGAAATGGTGATATAATCTATTTTTTTATTAATTAAGATGGTACAACATTATTATAATAATTAGACATTAAATTGAGGAGAAAATATATAAGTAATAACATATATATTTTTTTAATTATTAAATTCATTTATTTATGCATTTCATGATCAAATTATTAAAATTTGATTAAAAATATTAATTAAGAATTAATTGTAAATTTTGATATGTCCGCACAAATTTTAAAAATAAATATATAATTTTATAAATAGATCAAATTTAAAATATTTCATATGTAATTACTCCTAAAATTAATTACATATAAAACCAATTACAAATGGAATTTTAATAAAAAAATAAAAATGAATATTTAGTTTAAAAATATTCAGACTCACAATGGGATTGGGATATCTAATATTTAATTTTAAAAGAAATATTATGAGCTCGAACTTTTTGATAAATAGTATTCTCTAAATTAAAATCATTATTGATTCAGTACTTATTCATATAAAAAAATGTTTTATAATTAATTTTATTATTCAATACTTATTAGAACTAACCATCTTTAGTCTTTAATGGATATAACTATTTCCATAATAATAGTGCGCATTAAATATAAATTAAACAAGCCAATAAAAATATCATTTTAATGTAGCTTTAAAAATGAGAAAAAATTAGACAATAAATAATAAATAAATGCACTTATGACATTTAAAATGAGAAAAAGAAAGCTAAAAATCATCATATCAATTTGTTTTTCAAATAGAGCTAAAAACATTAAATTTAATTTTCATATAAATATAAAATAATTTTTTATAAAATTTCCCTGCATCATATTCATCTCAAAATAAATTAAATATTTTAAAATATATCTGATCAAAACTAATCATATTTTTTATTTAATTTTTTTATATACCTTTTTTTTTTTAATTTTCAATATATTATTTGTATACAAGATATTTGAAATAAGACATACTCATAGTCTACAATCTACATGCATGCATTATTATTGCACACACACCTTGCACGCAAGTATATTCCACCTACTTCTACCTTCAAGTCCATGCCGTATTAGAGATCATTATGTTTTGTTGACTTTTTAAAGTTAATTAGTGGCTAATTAAGATTTCATTTGGGACTGACTTTCTTATTTGTTCTTAAAAATATTTTTTAGTATAAAATTTAAAAATTTTATACTAAAAAATGACTTTAATTAAAAAGCATTAAGAAAATCATCCCAAATGAATACTGCAAAGTTGTTTTAAAAAATAATAAAAAAAACTATCTCAAACAAAGATTAAGGTTTCAGTTTGGGACGGCTTTTTTACTGCTTCTGAAAATAGTTTTTTAGATTTTTGTACTGAAAAATTCTTTAAGAAGCATTAAAAAAGACGTCCCAAATGAAACCTAAGTGTCTAGGATTAAGTGATTAACTTGTTCTAATAGCTTAGTTTGAGGGGTTGGATGACCTAAATGTCTTATTGATTTATTAGGCTTGTTAAAGTAGGCTTGTGGTCATTATAATACATGAAAATGTCACAATCGGCATATGCATTTATATAAGTGTAATTTTCTTGCTAACAAGTGGCGCCGTGTGAATATATTATAGGAGGATCGATATACATACATAGCATGTAGCACATGCAAAAGGATGGAATTTGTATGTCTAGCTAGGGGTGTTAATTCGGGTCAACGGGTCGGGTTCGGGTCGAACCTGGAACTGACCCGGCACTATTCGGGTCAACCTGAACTAGACCCATTTTTAAAAAAGGGTCAGGTTTCTGGACCCGAACCCGACCCGACACGAATGACTCGGGGTTGACCCAAAATTGCTAGTTTTGGGGTAAAAATTCGGGTCAATCTTTGATTTTCGGGTAAAAAACGGGCCAATTTCGGGTTAAATATGAGTTTTCGTGTCACTTTTGGGTCAATTTCGAGTTGCTGGGTCAACCTGAAACCCACCCGATTTTTTAAACGGGTTGATTTGTTGAACCCGAACCAGACCCGTTTCGGGTTCGGGTTGACCCGAACCGGATTTTTTCGGGTCGGATTTGGGTCGTGTTTCGGGTCGTCTAAAAAATTGACACCCCTATGTCTAGCTAATAATTTAACTTTATTATTTACATAATATATCAATTTATTAATATGAGGGTGTTGTTTTGAATGATAGTTAAAGTTGAGTACCATATATGTAATTAGTGAAGTTTCAATAGTAGATGCCTTTTTTTGTGCTATTTATGTAAATCTCTATATATATATTATATAATGCACAATATCTTTATTGAGTATGCGTATTTTATTGAACGAACAAAATGCAGAAAATATTTTGATAAATAATTTTGACTTTATGATGAAAATAAATTTAAAATATTATCATTTTATTTGAATTCAAACTGTTACTATATGTTTTGCATTTATGACTAGAGCACCAAAAATTACAATAAATTGTGTTAATATTATTGTCCATCCAACATCAAATCCCAACCATCTTTCTAACATTAATAATAATAATAGTAGAAAGTTTTTTTTTTTTTTTTTTTTTTTTTTTTTTTGTAACGGGTAAACACACACTATCACCCTCGAAAAGATATTTGACGTTGTGACTAATTCTCGGCTTGGCAACAAGAGGCACCCACCCCAAAAACCTCCTAGCTCACACTTGATTGAGCCCCACTTAAGAGGTGTTGTCGCTCGAGGGAAATCGAGCACGGGTTTGTGGGTTTCCAATCATACTCTCCCACCAACCAAACTAAATAATAGTGGGTATAGTATAAAGTTTCAATAATGACTCGAATTATATATATAGTCAATTGAATTATTATTCAACCAAATAGTCCCTCCAAACTTAGCTCATCTTGGCCTGTTGGTTGAGAGCTTATGCTCACAACTAAGAGGCCTTGAGTTCGAGTCTTTGTATATGCGTTATGTGTATGAATTTATCTTAAATGATCCAAATATTCAAAAAAAAAAAAATAAAAAATCGTTCCAATGTAATTTTGATACACAACTCTCCTTGGCCTATTGGTTGAGAGCTTAGGCTTCCAACTAAGAGGTTCAGGGTTCGAGTCTATGTGTATGCGTTGTGTGTGTGAATTTGACTTAAATGGCCTAAATGTCCCAAAAAAATTTTTTTTTTTTTTTTTTTGATTCAATGATGAGGTTATCTGACTCACGTGACAATATTTAGGTTGCTGCGGTGGAAGCGAAACGCAAGAGCTGTATATAAATTGCAAATCCCACACCCAACTTGCACATTGACCCCTTTTCCTTAATCCAGAGTACCCCTCCGCCCTTTCCCCTTCTCTGTCTCGGATCTCGATCTTCATAGAGTTGCTGGGAAGAATCAAGAAACCGTGGATATACGGTTATTACAAAGCTTAAGCTAAGAGAACTGAAGGTGCGAAAGCTTCTACATTTATATCTCTGTAACTTCGTGCTTGGTTTCATGGGTGGATCGGGTTATTCGGGATTCAAGAGAATAAACTGACGGATTTGTTGATTTTCCTTGTTTGTTCAATTCAAAAAATAGTAATTTTGATTTTCGACAGCGCATTCCCAATTCTATTGTGCCCCTTTTGCTATTTTCTTATATCTTCGCCGCTGTGTCTAATATTAGCATATTCAATTTCGTTTCGGTGGATTCCTTGTTAAATGCGCTGCCTTTGCCTGAATATTCGTTTGCGGAGATGATCGCATATAGTTTTGATCCTATCATGGCACCCGACATGTGATATTCTTCTTTTTAGGTTTTTTGGTGAGGTCGCCATCTTTTTTACATTGAGATTTTTTTTAGATCTGTTTGTGCTATAGGAAGATTCTTTATATTAATGTAGGGGTTGCAAGGATTTTTTTTTGCCCAAGATATTGATAGGATCTGGTTGAAGACGTAGGATATGAGAATTTTTTGCAGCATGACATTTTGAATTGCCTTTATCTGCAGGGTGATTGTGATCGATTGTATTTTCTCCTTGATTTTGGGGGAAATTAAACTATCAGCACGATGGTTGCTTCAATTGCTACCTCCGCCTTCTTTCCTGTTCCATCTTCTTCTTCTGCGGCGTCTTTGAAGAATTCAAAGACCATTGGCGATGGTTCAGAGTCATTGAATGTACGGAGAATTGCTGCTGCCAAACCTGCTTCATCTTCTAGTGCCATGCAGATTAAGGCCAATGCCCAGGCCGTTCCTAAGATCAATGGCTCAAATGTTTGCTGGAAACCTGAAACCCTGAAACATGACGAAGATGCCCCCTCTTCTGTCCCAAGAACATTTTATAATCAATTACCCGATTTGAGCGTGCTACTTGCCGCCATCACCACCATCTTTTTGGCAGCAGAAAAGCAGTGGACCCTCATTGATTGGAAGCCAAGGAGGCCGGACATGATCGCCGATGCATTTGGTCTTGGAAAGTTTGTTCAGGATGGGCTTGCTTTCAGGCAGAATTTTTCCATTAGGTCATATGAGATTGGAGCAGATCGCACAGCTTCTATCGAGACGTTAATGAATCATTTACAGGTGAGATTAAAAGGATTTGTGTGATAATTATTATTATTTTTTTTTTTTTTTGTGTTTTTCGAGCTTAAGAACTTTTTTTTTCTTCTTTTTGCAGGAGACGGCACTTAATCATGTAAGGATTGCAGGCCTTATGGATGATGGCTTTGGTTCCACACCTGAAATGAGTAAAAGAAATCTTATATGGGTCGTGGCTAAAATGCATGTTTTTGTAGAAAAATATCCTGCATGGTGAGTTCCTGTTGTTTGATTTTTGTCCTTCTGCAAGAGCTAACTAATGCATATTTTGTATGTATTATATCTTCCTTTAACCAGTATTTCTTCTTAATATAATTTCACCCGAATACAAATCCATTCATTAAAGTTTTGTGGAATAAATGATCCATCATAACAATTTTTTCTTCTCCAGCAAAAAAAAGAAAGAAGAAAATTAAATTATGCATAGACACCACAATCACAATAAGATCTCCAACCAAGTCCCATATCTTCCAAACTTCCTAGTAAACTATTCATTATACCACTGGATAGCAAGTAAGTTTATACTCGACCTACACTTGGCGGTTGCTTTGAGTATGGGCCAGTTCAAATGGTCAGCCTCTTGAAAATTCATGCCCAAGTTCAATCTTACAATTCGTTGAACTCTTTGACCAAAACCAAACTTTTTTTTCCTTTTGGTTATGTTGGGACAACCAAGTAAGTTTATAATTTATATTCAAATTTTAGGTTGTGCTGGGTTTCTAGTGCCTTATAAAGGGATAATTATTATGCGCGGATGTTGAACGCCGTTCGGAGACCGACCAGAATGCGTCATATCACCCCTTGCTTGGTACCGCGGCTCGGTACTGCTAATGTGGCACATTCTGTTTGGTCTCCGGACGGTGTTATGCATCCATTCTCCGCACAGAATAATTTATCCTTATAAAGCCCAACTCAGCCACACAACAGGCAGGTTGGGTTTCTTGTGCCTTATCAGTTTGACGAATAGGTTACAGCCTTACAGGTTATTGCCTGAAACTTTGTTTTGTGAGGTTTGCTCAAATATGAACAGTGAATTGTTCTATTACATAAGACTCTTTTAAAATTATAAATTTTTTTATTCTAGGGATTTATGTTGTTTGTTCATCTTGGCTCACTGCCTGTCTTTTCAATGGAACAATGTAGTGCATACTTGATTCTATAATTTCCTAGTATTGCGTGGCAGTTAAATATCAAATTATGCTATCTTAGTTAACCATGTTGTTTTGTGGTGCAATACATGTCTACTGTAAATTTGTTTGTTTTGACATGCAAACTTGATATATGATTTCTCAAGTTAATACTGTCACTATATGAGCTCTGTTTAACGACTAAACAATGGTTACCTGGTCATGTAATTTCACTGTAAAAGTTCTTCTGGCAGTAAATTCACACTTTTTTTGTTTTTGATTGTCAATTACATTGGTCTTGATATTTTTTTCCATTTCAATTTGTTTGCAGGGGAGATGTTGTTCAAGTAGATACTTGGGTTAGTCCATCAGGTAAAAATGGGATGCGGCGTGATTGGCATGTCATTGATTGTCAAACTGGTGAAAGTATAGTAAAAGCTACAAGGTTAGAGCCTTAACGCTCACCCGCTTTTAATATGTTTTGGCTTTATATAATCACCGAAGAGTTACCTACCATTATTGTAGTTTGCAATTGTTATTATTATTAGAATTCATGATTTTGTTTGTATTTTATCTTATTTTTTTTCTCTGTCTAGTGTTTGGGTGATGATGAATAAAAACACCAGAAAGTTGGCTAAAATGCCAGATGAAGTTAGGTCAGAAATAGGGCCCTATTTCATAGAGCGTGCAGCTGTTGTAGATGAGGATAGCAGAAAGCTTCCAAAGCTTGATCATAACACTGCACAACATGTCCGAAAAAGCTTAACTGTAAGTTTGAGATTCCTTGTCATTGCTAGTCCTGTTAGTTTCTGTTTCAACAATCTCATGCATGCGTTAATGGTTTAAATTTTCTCTTTTCTTTTCTGGATTTTCAGCCTCGCTGGGGTGACTTGGATGTCAATCAACATGTGAACAACGTCAAGTATATTGGATGGATTCTTGAGGTATTCTTATCCATTATTTTTATATTCCATAGCGTTCATGTCATTTTTTAAAACACCTGATTATCTTGCAGATGTAATGAATAATTAACCATAAAGTTACTAAGTTTTCAGTGCTTTAATCAGTTGAACCAAATAAAAGTGTATTTACCCCATTCTGTTGAATCGAGAAATTATTATGTGCGGAGTCCGGATGGCGAGACCCGTCCGGATTTGCTGCGTATTTACTAAGGATTTGCTGATACTCAGGTGTGAGTATTTGCTGAGTATTTTGTGAGTATTCGTTGAGTATTTTGTGAGCATTTGCTGGTTTACTGTGTATTTACTGAGTATTTGCAAATACTCAGCAAATACTCAGTAAATACGCAATAATCTAAACTGTTCATCCCGTCCGGACTCCGCACAAAATAATTTGACCTGTTACATGTTCCATAATGATTATTTACATGCTTGTATCATGAGTGACAGGCAGATAAAACAGCTGATTGCAAAGTTGAGAGCGGAAGATATGTCAATGTTAAAGTGGATATTTTGCAAAAATTATAAAGGATAAATTAAGGAACTACTAATTCATATGGGTAGTTGTTGGAGTAGCATTAATTAAAAATAAAGCAATTGAAAATAGATTTTATTTAGATGGTTTGGACATATAGTAGAAAAATACACCCATTATATTGATAGATAAAATTAATATAAATAAATTAGAAAGGAAAGAAGGTAAACTTATGATTATATGAGCATATGTTATTTGAAAGGATTTGTGAAGACTAAGATTTGACACCTTTTATAACACTTAACAGGAAATAAGGGAAAATAAGGATTCATAAAATTGAACTCTAAATAGTTGGATAAAGTTAACGATGATGTTCTAAAATTAGCATTACATCTAGAATTTAAATAATGATCCGATGCTCCTTTTTTGAGGAAAAGTTATGCAAAAATGATGCATGTATAAGTTATGAAAGGTAGTTCTGGATCTTTATTGAGAAATGTGCATCCAAATATAATCAATTAAAAATAGTTTTGATAATGGAATGCATCTGCATCTATCTCAAAACAAATTTTTTTCATAACTATTTTCTTGTCCCATTGGTGGATAGCACTAAGTGTCTGCTCACAAGGAGAGATTATTCTGTGCAGACACCAGACGAGAGAACCATCCGGTTTACGCTTAGATACCGAGCGGTACCGAGCCTCGGTACTAAGCTCGGTACCGAACGTGACACATTTTCATTGGGGTCTGAACTCCGCACAGAATAATTTTTTTTTTTTGGACATTTAGCCCATTTAAGGCAAACTCACACACACAATGCATACACATAGACTCGAACCCTGAACCTCTTAGTTGGAAGCCTAAGCTCTCAACCAATAGACCAAGGAGAGTTGTGTCAGAATAATTTTTCACTCACAAGAGTACAAGGTTCCAAATTGTCAGATATTTAATTACAATGAGTACTTAATCTACGTGGCTGCGAGTGTCATACTAGTCTTAAAGTTCTTTATATATTGACAATTGACTGTTTAGTTTTTCTTTCCTTTCTATATAATTTCTTGTCATCATGAAAGGTCTGCAAGTCTCTGAGTTCTATCTGTTTTGAATACTTTTAGAGTGCCCCAACTTCCATCCTGGAGAGTCATGAGCTTGCTGGCATGACTTTGGAATACAGAAGAGAGTGCAGAAGGGACAGTGTGCTTCAGTCTCTGACCTCTGTCTCAACTGAGTGTTCCGACGGATTGCAAGGTACCACCATGGAATGTGTTCACCTTTTACAGCTTGAGAACGGCGATGAGATCATTAGGGGACGTACAAAATGGAGACCAAAACGAACTGGGCTTCAGCAACATGGAGCTCTCGCCACTGCGAGCACCTGAAGCACCAAATCAAACTGAAGCCCATATTCTGCTGCTACGTCCATTCCCTCTACGTCCAATCAGTGCAAAATTGGGAATTGTTGAGGGAAACACAACGAACCTCAACTGATATTTGTCTACTAAGAGATGGAGAGGGGGTAGTATCATATTGGTCATTCTTTGTTTGTTCTTTCTTTATTATTATTCTTCTATGTCTCTCTATATTATCTCATAACTTGGGGCCTCATACCTGAAGCTTGCCATATGTAATTACTCACAACGTTGTTATATTGTTTATGCGTATTCCTCTTGCTGCGTTGGAGACCTAGGAAAGACGATGTAGAATTGCTGTTTTTATGTTGAGAAAGCATGTTCATTAATGGTCTTACTATTAGCTATAACTTAATATTGGTGCACGCCGAACATTTTTACCAACGGTGTTTTGATTTTGCATTCTTTTGGGACCGTTTTTTTATTGCTTTTTAAAATAATTTTTTAGCACAAAAATTTTAATTTTTAATTTTTATATTAATTGTATTAAAAAATTGCTTTAAGATGTTGTAAGGGAGCTGTCCCAAATGAAGACGAAGCCTTGATGTGTTGATGGCATGTGATGGTTGGTCTATTGCTGGCTGGGGAAGGAGCTATTATTTTGTGTGGATACCGGACGGTTCTCCAGTTCAAGCGTGGTATATTTTTAAAGTGTCGTGATACATTTTTATTGATATTCGGACGGTTCTGACTCAGTACAGAATAAAAATTCCTTGGGGAAGATGACAACTTTCCAGCCTGGGAATTCAACAGGGAAAAAACAGCTGTTGTTGCGGTTGGCGCTTATTCAAAATTAATTTGGATGCTTCTTCTGCTTGTCTCCTTTTTCTTACTTTTTCGCTATCAACTTTGGCATCTGCTGTTCAGCCTCTTGTCGGCTGTAGGAAGAAAGAAAGTAAAAGAGAGGAGGAAGGATAAAGAACTTCCTCTGGTTGGAGGCATAGAAAATGGCGATGAATTGAATTCATAGTACGAGTTCAACACCTTTGTTAGTCTTTTTGCTTCTGGAAAGAAGTGGAGAAAGGCTGCCACATAAATAAAAGCTGGTAAAAAGAAATATCGTCACTATGGTGGCCAGGTCTGTAAATATTTTTACTTTATAAAATCATCATATTATAAATTAAAATAGTTAATGTATAATGAAGTCTTATATAATCTAAAATCATTTCTATTTTCTTGTGCATCCACTTAGCCTTCAATCTAAAGATTTTGAGAGAAAATAATGAATCATAATGGTGTTCTATCAATCATTAAGTCATAAAGGCTAGAATACTTCTTATTGTGTTATAAATTAAATAAATGTTTTTCTTCAATAGCTATAGTTCTGTTTTGAATTGTATTAGTGATTCGAGCTCCATTAAGAATTACTATAACGATATAGTCCTAAGGGCCCTAAATGTTCTTGTGTGGGACATAACTTTTGGAAGATGATGCTGGTGCTCCTTTTATTATAGCTATTGTACCTTCAAAAACATCCATTTTAGCCCTGTTAGTAGCTTGGGATTCTCTACAAGTTTGAAAGACTTATTATTAATCTATGTAGAATTAGATTGTGTGTATCTGTTGTCATGCTTGCTGGGGGGTGCAGGGGTCCTCCCACTATTTGGGTTCAGGTGTACAACGCCCCTGACTTCATGTACAACGAGCACCTCTGTGATACGTATTTGAGCGCTCCAGGGATGTGTACCTGAACTTCCCAACACTGCATTGTTCGCTGGATATTTTCCTGTGAGATTATCAAAGAACAGAGCATCACACGCTTTATATTCCCCATCGCAGTGCTATCAGACGAACCAAATGACAAAGGTTGAGCGTTGCAGTGCTGCAAGACGAACTGGTAAGGGTGGCATCCCTTAGTGATATTAATTACTTTTCTCTTTTGTTTCTTTTGTGAGAACAGTGTAAGAGATAAGGGAAGCAAGGAGAGAGAGAGAGAGAGAGAGAGAGAGAGAGAGAGAGAGAGAGAGAGAGATTTGTACTTATTTATCCTAATTTTTTTTCTCAATTTTTTTTTTCGCGTTAAATCTTGGTGACCTTTACTTTCCGTTGCATTTCTGGATTTCTTATTTTATCTCGTCACATGTATTACTTCCATCCCTAACAGCTGGTATCGGAGCAAAGTTGTTCAGTTCGAGTGGGAGTAATGACTGAAGAAGCAATATATAAGATTAAAAAATTCAACAATTTAAACTTTGCATTATGGAGGGTACAACTTAAAGATTTGTTCTATCAGAAGAAGTTGTATTTATCATTGGAATGAATCACCAAGAAGTTGGATTCTATAATTATGAAGGAGTGTGAGGTTCTTGACCAGAGTGCACTTGGTTTTATATGACTTTTAGTTTTCTCATATATTGCATTCAACCTTCTAAATGAGAAGACTACAATAGATCTCATGGTCATACTGACTAAATGTACGAGAAGGTATTAGCTTCAAACAAAGTGTGCTTGATGAAGAGGGTATTCAACATGAATATATTGGACAAAACTCCAATTACAGAGCACCTAAATAATCAGAACATTGTGATGAGTCAGTTGTGTTCATTTGGTATCAAGTTTGATGATGAGATGAGGGCATTATTATTATTATCTTTGTTGTTAGAAAGCTATAATGAGCTTATTACTGATGTAAGTAATTCTTCAGGAAGTTCATAATTGAACTTTGAGGATATTGTGGAGTTAGTACTTAATGAAGAGGTTCACAGGTGGACGAACAGTGAGTCTTCAAATTTGTTATGAATGTTGAAGCAAGAGAAAATGGTTTAAAAAAATTTTCCAAGTAGAGGAAGATCTAGATCAATGAGAGGAAATACTATTTTAGGTAGAGAAAAAGTTGCGTGCTAAAGATGTAAAAATAAGGGTCACTTGAATAAGGACTTTGTAGTTCAAAAGAAGGTTAGTGGTGGAGGTTAAGATAAAAAACTTTATGCAAATGTATATGCAAAAGAATTTCAGTTGGATTCATTAATTTTATCTATGGATAATTTTGAATCTTAGGTTATAGATTCAATTACTTTATTTCATGCAAGTTCTAATAAGGATGCATTAAAAACTATACTAAAGGTGATTTTGGATAAAGTGCATTTATGAGACAACACGCACTACAATATTATTGGATAAAAAAGATGTTTATATCAAAATGTCAAATGGGTCAGTTTGGAGACTCAAGAATATTAGGCATGTTCCTTGTTTGAAGAGGAATTTAATTTATGTGAGTAAGCATGCAAACTCAGGCCATGTGACATTATTCACACGAGATATGTGGAATGTGGCAAAAGGGGTTATGGTCATAGCTCATGGCAATATTGAAAACACCTTGTATGTTATCAACAAAAAGATTAGATTTTATTGGAGTAGCTGATTTAGATGTCGATGGAGGTTTTTGGAATCAAAAGTTTGGTCATATGAGTAAGAAATGTATGGATTCACTTCATATTAGAGGAAAGTTTCCTGATTTAAAATCTATAAATTTAAATTTTTTGAAGACTGTATATATGACAAGCAACATATGATGAGTTTTTTAAATATTGGTTCAAAGGTCAAGTCAAAGAAGTTGGCGTTAGTTTATATTGATATATGGGGTCTTGCTTCATTTACTTTTATAAGGAGGAGGTTTGTATTTTGTTACTTTTATTGATGCTCACAATCAAAATATATGTGTACTTCTTAAAGCACAATTCAGATGTATTTAATGTTTTCAAGAAGTTGAAGGCCTTTAAAGTTCAAGTGTCTTAGATTAGATAATGGTGGTGAGTATTAGGATAAAAAGTTTAAGGAGTATTGTGCTTTGAATGGGATTAGGCATGAGTTTATTGTTCCAAGAACACAACAACAAAATAGAGTTGCAATGAACATGAATAAAAATATCACTAAGCTTGCCATGAACATAAGGTTACATGTTGGTCTACCTAAGCAGTTTTGGGTAGAGGTAGTGAATACTACAATTTATTTGATCAATCGTGACCCTTTAGTTTATAGGAAAAAAAAAATCGTGACCCTTTAGTTCCTCTGAATGAGGGGTTACCTGAGGATGCCTAAAGTGGAAAGGAGGTAAATTTATCTCATTTCAAAGTTGTTCATCCTATATTCATGCTGATGCAGAATCTAGGAGTAAGTTTAATTCAAAATCTATCAAGTATATATTTATTGGATATGCCTCAAATGAATTTGGTTACAAATTCTTGCATTGTAAGAATAAAAAATTATCAGGAATAGTGATGTCAAATTCAATGAAAAAATGAAATGTATAAGGATAAAAATGGAACTTTTGAAGATCCTTCCAAATATATTTGGATAGAGGATGAAGATGATGATAAAAAAGATAAAGTTTGTGAAGCATATATAGTATCTCAAACTTTATTGGGAGGCAGTTTAGTGGATTCTCAAGTACTTGAGAGGATCAGTTAACAAAGCTCTTAGTTTTGGTTGTGCAGAGATTGATCTATAAGGTTATGTCAATTTTGATTTGTTGGAGATCTTGATGTATGAGGAGCACAACAGGTTATATCTTCACTTTGGAAAATACTACAATGATTTGGGTTTCTAAGTTATAGAAGATAATTATACTCTCAACCATAGAAACTAAATACATTGCTATTACTGAGGCTAGCAAAGAGATGACATGGTTGTAAAGTTTCTTGGTTGAACTTTACAAGGGATAGAGGAATGGAAAATTATATAGTGACAACATGAATGGTATTCATTTAGCCAAGAATACTACATTCCATGCAAGGATGAAACATATCTAACTTTGGTATCATTTCATCAAATTGCTTGAGGAAGATGGTCAGTTATTTTCAGAGAAGGTACACACAACCAAAAATCCTGTAAACATGTTAATGAAGATGATGACAGTTGATAAGCTGAAACTATGTGTAACTTCAGTTAGTCTTAAGGGAGGATGAGAGCAGGGGTGAGCCACACTACATGTGCTATGATTGATGTACATATCGAGAGAAGGATTCATCGCAATTAGTTCTAAGTGCGAGATTGTAAGTCTATGTGGAATCAGATTATGTTGATCAGTTGTCATGCTTGCTGGGAGGTGTAAGTGTCCATATCCCCTACTTGGGTTTAGGTGTACAACCTACCGACACTGTGTACCTGAGCGCCTCAGCTCTGCATTATTCATTGGGCATTTTTATATGAAAACAACAGAGAGAAGAGCACCTTAACACTGTATATATATTCAGCACCACAATGCTGTTAGACGGAACAAATGACAGAGGTTGAGCGCCACAACCCTCCAAACTAATGCCGAGTACTACAAGGCGGACCAAACAATTTTTCTTTATCATTTTTCTTCAGGTTGTGTCTCTTGGTGATATTAATTGCTTTCCTCTTTTGATTCTTGTGTAGGAATGATGTAAGAGAGAAATGAAGCAATGAGAGTGAAATAGAAGAGAAATTTGTACTTGTTATTTTTCATGATTTCCATAGTAGATTTCTTTGTGTGGTGTGGCTTTGTGGTGTTTTTTCTTTTTATTTTGGATTTTTCCATGTTACATCCTTATGTTCTTTACTTTTCGTCACATTTCTAGATTTCTTATTTTATGTCATCGTGTGTTTTATTTTCATCCCCAACACTTATTATTGGTCAAGTTAATTTATTTTTTTGTTGTACATTTTGGCCAATTAAGACAAATTCACACACATATTACATACACATAACTTGAACCCAAGATCTCTTAGTTTGTAGTTAAAGCTCCCAACCAACATACTAATGAGAGTTGCGTGCCAAGTTAATTTATTGAGCACCAAATGACGTTTGAGACTTTATGGATTTGGTGGAGTCTTTGATTGCATGCATATTGTTACAATTTTTTTTTAATTCATTAAGTAATTTATGATCAAAATATTTAAAAAGTGGTGGCTTTTAAAAAGAATTGCATACACTAAATAAAAAGTAGTAGCAACATATTAATTAATATTCTTAAGAATGACATATATTAAATATAATAGTTGCATATGCGATGCATTTTTCTTACAGCCCATCAATATAATTTTTCAATGCTCATTCAAAGATGCTTTTGAGTTTTTCCTTAACTCTTGAATGCAACTCCATAAACTTATTTAATGTCAACTATAATTATTGCATGCTCACTCATGATATTAATTTCAATTTTCTCTGTCAATTTATGAGTAGCAACTTTGCATATCCAAATATCCACAGAATTAGGCTCAAGTTAAGTTAGCTCAATTCATGTTAATTTAATATGGTTCAAGCCAAGCTAATTCAACTAGTCACGACCATGATAGCTAAGCCAATATGTAAAGAAATGCAAAAGCTTTTAAAGATAGAGTTTATCTAGAAGGTTTAGTATCCGTAGTGGATTACAAATGTGGTGATGACGAAAATATCAAATGAAAAATGGTAAATGTGTGTTAGTTTCAGGAATCTAAATTATGACTAGCCCAAAGGAAAAATATCCACTATCTCAAGAATGGTGTTTTAGTCAACTATTCTGTGATAAGATTCTTGGATGCTTTCTTAGAGTATAACTAAATCAAAATACACTTGACTGATTGTGAGAAGACAACCTTCATCATAAATGATGAATTATATTATTATGATGTAATACCATTTGGTTAAAAAAATAATTGTACAACATATTAAAGGATGATGTATTATATTTTTTGAAATCAAAATAGGTAAAATATTTAAATTTATGGAGGTAATATCTTGATTAAGAGAAAAACTTCAGAGTAGCTTATTCTGATTTTCAAATAGAATTTTTCTACTTTGAAATAATATGACATGAAGCTAAACCATATGAAGTATATCTTTGGAGCTAGATCAAGGACCTTCTTGAGCTTCTTATTAACTTTAGAAAGTTTAAAATGAACCTAGGAAAGGTGAAATCAATTTTTGAAATGCCTTCTTAAAATGTAAATGAGTTGTAGAGACTGACATGGCAAATTGATGGCCTTAACCTATTCATCTCAAAGTAGGGAAACAGGTGTTTTCCATTCTTCAGTTTCTTTGAAATGATAAGCACTTTTAATTGAATGAACAATGCACATGTGCCTTTAAAATAATTAAAGCCACTCCTCTCTTTGGTCACATCTACTTCAAAATCTACAATAAGAGGAGGACTTACTCTTGTATCTTTATGTTGTGGCAAAGAGGTAGTGAACTTGGTTCTCATTCATGAAGAAGGAAATAAATAATGGTCGATCTATTATGTAAGTAAAATTCTATGAGGGGTCAAGTAGCACTATTCGGACATGGAGAAGCTTATATGGGCTTTAATCTTTTTTATGCAATGACTTTGTCATTTTTTTGGAACATTCAATTCATGTTGTTACCTATCATTCATTAGCGTCAGCCCTACTGAAAATAGATCACTCAAGGTGACTACTCAAATGGGACATGGAACCCAACAAATTTCAAATTTAGTATACACCAAGGATCACCATCAAAGCACATACGCTAGAATTTTTTTTTGTTGGCTTCAATATAGTCCATGATGAAGAGGAAGTGATTATAAAAGAAGATTTATTGCAAACTATTTACGTTGGTGGTGCCTCTGATGCATAAGCAGTCTATATCCTCTAACGCATAAGGAATATGCCTTGGAGTTATTATAAGGACTTTAGCAGGAATAATTTTATCCCATGTTATCTAAATTAGTTTCAAATTACCAACAAGCAAGCCCAAGTATGAGGCGTTGATCGCAGTCTTAAGATTTGTTGTAAGAGTGTGAGTGAAGCACTTAATAGTATATTATGAATTTCAACTTATTATAAATCAAATAAATGAGAAATATGAGGCTAGAAAATAAATCCTTCAAAATATTTATTCAAAGTTAACATTGAGATAAGAATTTTTAAGTATTGTAATATTGAGCACATTCAAAGATAATGTAATCAATTTATCGATTTGTTGGAGTACTATTCAAAAAACTGGAAGTAGACTTATCGAGAAGATCAATATCAAATTTTTCCTAAGGAATTCAAGAAGTTACACTCTCATTAACTGCTTGGCCAACCTTTGTAGTTAGACCTTCAACAATTTGTTATTGAGCAGGCACTTGGGTTATTTTAATTGTAACCTTTTAAATTTTAGATGCATAGACACCTAGGCACTTTCCTTGCCCAACAACAAGGCCTAAGAAAACATTATGGATTCTTCAAGATGTTAAAGTTGGTTGAGGGTTATGACTAGGTAGGTAGTGAGAGCTATTAATAGTTTGTGACTTTTGAGCGGATCCAACTTCAATTGTTTTGTCTATAGGGCACTTGTCAGTGACGGAGCCAGAAATTTTATTAAGGAAGCCTAAATTAAACACTACAGAAAAATCATCTATTATCGACGCAAATTTTCGACGGTTTTCAGACAGTCAATTTTCCGGCGGTTTTGACAAAAAAAGCCTAAAGCATATGCTTGCATGTTAAATCATATAATTATTAGGTCTTATTTTTTATGAAAATAATGCTAATTTTATTATGTAACTGATCATCCACACTTAAATTTTCTTTAAAATGAGTTCAAAATATAAAAAAATTCAATTAAAATGTATATTACACATATCTCAAAATAAATACAATACTTTAAGATCTATTTTGACAAAAAAAAAAAGATCAATAAATTATGTAACTATTTTTTTTATGAATATATTACATACAATAAAAAACGTGATGGAATGATTATAATTTGTTCCTCAAACTCTTAATTTTCTTATAAAAAATTATTTTAATCTCTTATATCACTTAAAGCCAAGAAATTATTTTTTTTAAGCCCCCCCCCCCCCCTGTGCACTTGTGGCTATGACAATTGTGGCAAATGTGATAGAGGGCATTAGGGCCAAGGGGCGAGTCTAGGAGGATTCTAATTTTGTCTTATTCAATAAATTTATAATATAAAAAATACTTCTTTTGAGGTATTAATTAAAACTTAAAATTTCATGCTGTATTTTATTTGCTTAAAAAAAAAAGAAAATTTTTAAGGAAATAC
This sequence comes from Dendrobium officinale, assembly GCA_019514585.1. Taxonomy (NCBI): domain Eukaryota; kingdom Viridiplantae; phylum Streptophyta; class Magnoliopsida; order Asparagales; family Orchidaceae; genus Dendrobium; species Dendrobium officinale. The sequence goes on from CM033682.1 coordinate 12,896,651, forward strand.
AATGCACTCATTTTACTCTGAAAAAAAAAAATTCTTATTTGTTTCTCAAAATTGGTCCAGGCTACTCAGCAATTTTGAATTCGGGGAAGTACTTCGACTAATTTTATTGTTTCCAAAAGGGGGAGAAATTATTCTGTGCGGTCACCGAACGATCCGGAGATTAATCAAAACACACCACGTCACTTGATATCCAGTGTTACACAACAGTATTGCATAACAAAAAAATGACGTGACGTGTTCTTATTTACATCTAGATGCCGTTCAATGACTGCACATAATAATTTCATTCAAAAGAGCCGAATGACGAGGCAATGTTGAATTTGAACTTTATCCTTTTAAGCTTATAATTGTCTCAGGGCAAATTAAATTTTTTTCTCAAGACGCCACGTCATAAAATTCATGATCTGATGGACGGTCTAAATTAAAATGTATCATGATCGACGTGGAGAACCATCTTCATACAAGTCTGACTCAACAGAGGCAATCTATAATTCGACATTTTTTGTGGTGCACAAACCCCACCCACGAGAACCGCACGCAAGGTGGAGGATACATTATAAGCCACGTGTCATAATTTTAGTTGCGGTGGAAGCGTGATTATTAACGACAAAACATTCAAAAACTAACTTATTTTCTCCCTCCTAAGGGGCTGTTTGGCAACAAGTGGGATTTAGTAAATCCTGTAAATCCGGATTTAGTAAATCCGAAATGTGTTAAATCCTAAAAACTGTTTGGCATGTTAAATGTTAAATCTTGTTAAATCCTGAGAAACTGTTTGGTAACATATATCAGGATTTATGGCAGTTAGAGATTTAAGTTTAAAGGAGATATTTATGAAATTAAGATCATTGCATAAAACATAATAAAATCAATTTTAGGTCATATAAAATGACCAAAAATTCAATAAAAAGTTAATTGCAAACTAACATGGACCAAAATGAGAGTTGAAATATTAAATAAGCTAATTATATTAATATTTAATTATTAATTATATCATTAATTAATCAATTAAGTTAAATTAGATAATTAATTTATGCACTAATTTTACTATTAATTATTTAATTAATTAACTTAATTATTATTTGTTTAAATTATATAAAATAAGTTAATCAATAATAACTTTGAGGCGTTTAATTTTAAAGGAGATATTTATGAAATTAAGATCATTGCATAAAATATAATAAAACCAATTTTAGGTCATATAAAATGACCGAAAATTCAATACAAAGTTAATTATAAACTAACATGGACCAAAATGAGAGTTTAAATATTAAATAAGCTAATTATATTAATATTTAATTACTAATTATATCATTAATTAATCAATTAAGTTAAATTAAATAATTAATTTATGCACTAATTCTACTATTAATTATTTAATTAAATAACTTAATTATTATTTGTTTAAATTATATAAATTAAGTTAATGGATAATAACTTTGAGGCGTCTAGGGTTTGTATTTCATCATTTCTTTTGGTCGTTGCTGTCGTTGCTGTTCGGCTTCGTTGATTCGCAGGAGGTGTACAGATTGCGCGCGTCGCTACTTCGGTTCCTTCGTGGCTGTTCGACTTCGCTCCTTCGACGACTTTCCCTTCTTGTCGGATCGGAGGAAGTTACGACATTTTGATCGGAAGCAAGAACAGGAGCTCGCTGGCTGTGAAGGTAACTTTCTCCCTTTCGCGCGCTTCTAATGTTAAATCCCGTTAAATCCACCGAACCGATGGGATTTAGTAAATCCGGGATTTAAGCCGTAAATCCGGGATTTACGGAATCACGGGATTTAACGCGCGCACAAAAACCGTTTGGCTGGATTTAGCGTAAATCCGACTTAAATCCCACGATAAATCCGATACCAAACAGCCCCTAAGTGATCGGCTCCTCTCTTTCTCTCTCTCTCTCTCTCTCTCTCTCAATGTCAGTCTCCAAACCCTAGCTCCCTTTCTTCCTTCGATCGTTGACTCCATCCAGAAGTGTTATTAAGTTATTCTCTTCAACCAATCATTGAATTGCGCGTTTGTTCTCATCCGCAGCAACTTCTTTCGGCCGACGATTGTTGTCGCTCCCGGCGCGCTCACTCCACTTCTTTTCCATCATTTTCTGGTAAATTCTGCTTTTAAGTTTCACCATTTCATCATTACACACACACACACACACCTCTTTGTACTTTGAAAATATGCCATAAATAATCAAATTTCATTCTAAAATTACAATCTTCTAAAAACTATTCTTGTCTATTACATGTACATATAAGTTGATTAAAACAACTGGCAATTTTTAATAGCTTTGATGTGATGGATTTGGTAGTTTGTTCTATTTTTATTGTATCATATTCTTTTGGTTGAACATATTGCAAGAGTTGTTCCTAGGAGATAGTTGCTATTTTGTGGTGGTCTTTATTCATCGATATATTAATGTGTTGTTTGGCTCTTTGTGCGTTTCTACTATAAATATTATTTCTATTCATTGAAATCATTATGTTTGTAAATGAACTGAATCTTGCCTTATTCAAGTTCACTCTTTTTTTATCAATTTAGCCATTTAGGAACTAGTATGGGATGGCGGGCTCATGTAAAAATGTTTGGTTTGCATTTCTTTGACAAATTATTATGATAGGAAACACTTGAAGATCTCAAGTACTTTCTATCAATCTTCAAAAAACAGCGAGCTTTTTCCACAAAATCCACACAAAATAAAAAAATACAGTAGATAATTTGTATTATTTGATGAAAGGAACACGAAAAAATACACCTGATCCTCAATTCAAGAGGAGGATCGATCTCTCCCAAATCTCTAGACGCCGCTAGAGCCCAAAGAAAGCCTAAATCTAAGAGATCTCAAATTTCAGCCAAATTCAACATACCCAAACCCTAGGAAAACAAACTATTTAATGCATACAAATCAAAAGGAAATCCCTAAACAATCCCTACGTTCAAATTTCCCTCTTAATTCCAAAAAACAAAACTTCCTATTCGGCTCCTGGACGGCGTGTGGCTCGCGCGGCATCCCAGCAGGCGAAAAAACTCCGCCCTGTTCGCGTCTGGGCCGGTCCTGTGTGGACCGGCTGGACTGGTCCACTTGACCAGTCTAATAATACATCCCTCCCGAAGATCTACCTTGTCGTCAAGGTGGAGATATACCCGTGTTCCGGTGGAAGTAGCCATCCTTGAGGTGGTAGAAAATCCTTACCAAATTGCAGGAGGGGTTGCCCTGAAGAGAAACATCCCCTCCCTCCTCCATCCTGATCAAATTCAGCTTGTGTAGTCCCACCCGATAAGCTTCCCCCACCTCTTGTAGGCTCCTAACCATGGTCTTAATTGATACCATGACTTTGGATAGCCTTACATCTCCCCTTATAACCACCTTTCTCACATCCACTATTAATTCCATCGTGAGTGCTCCCCAATTGTCCTTAGTTTTCCCCCAAGGTCTACAACCATTTCATTCCTAGGATGACATCAGTACTTCCTAACTCTACAACAACAACAACAACAACATCAAGCCTTTATCCCACTACGTGGGGTCGGCTACATGAATCCTTTTTCTACATGACATAAGTACTTCCTAAATCTAGTGGGAGAAAATCCTCCCTTACCTGAATCTTCTGGATGGTCAACACCACTTCTCTACAGATCCCCTAGCCTTTCTCCACCTTCCATGTACCCATCATCACCCCATAATAATCGGTGTCCACCAATTTCACTTCCAGTTGATTGACAACCTGAGTGGAAATGAAATTATGGGTAGCCCCACTGTCAATCAAAACAACCACCTCCATGCCTGCTATCTCCCCCTTCACCTTCATCGTATGATTCAAGGTCAACCCTGCTACTGAATTCAGGAAAACCTCGGCCAGATCCAAATACAACTTCTGCTCCCTCTCTTCCTCTAACTCCCCCTCACATCCCTCCTCAATTTCCTCGTCATCATAGATGGTGAGAACCTGAAGAGTTTGGTCCTTGCACCGATGTCCTAGCGTATACTTCTCCTTGCACCTGAAACACAACCCCTTTGCCCTCATCTCCTGCATCTCCTTCTCTGTCTGCCTCTTGAAATTTTTCTCACTCTCTCCTATTGGCTTCTCCCTGTTGGTCTCATTAATGTTGCCTGATGCAGGCCCCTTGGGTGCTAGAAGAGTGGTCGTTGTCCTGTAAGAGCCTCTTGAGCTGTTGTTCCTGGCCCCTTTCTCCAGATTATTCTGACTTTCCACCAGCTGTGCCAACTTTATGGCCTCCCCCAAGTCAATAGGCATCAAAACTTTCACTGCTGCTCAGATCTCTGCCTTTAACCCCTTCATGAAGTTTCCCTCCAATACCGTATCTGATAACTGCTCCACCCAACTGGCTAGGTGCTCAAACTGCTCCTGGTAGTCTGCTACTGATCCCTCCTGTGCTAGAGCAAAGAACTGCTCATAGAAATCTCATCACTGGTCGGTTTGGAAACGTTCTATTATGCAGTCATTGAATTCCCTCCAATCCCTGATAGGTCTCCTCTGGTCTCTCCACTGGTACCATGACAGTGCCTTCCCCTCCAAACATAGGTCTGCTACTGTCAGCTTCTCCTCCTCCGTTAGCTCATTAACGGCAAAGCATCTCTCCACCTTATATATCCACCCATACGCATCCTCCCCCTCGAAGATAGGCATCTTCAACTTCTTCAACTTTTGATCTCCACCATTCCCCCTTATTCCTCCATAGCTTCCCCTTTCCCAAGTGCTCAGCCCACCCCACATCTCACGGTCTTCCCTTGCTCTTCCATAGCCCAAACCCCCTTCGAATTCTCCTCTTCTTCCCTCAAACTCAGCACCTCGGCGACCATAATGTCCCTCCTGGTGTTCTCAATCAGCACCCCTTTGCTCCGTCCCTCCATACCCGTGCCTTTCCTCGTACCTACCTCCTCTATCCTCCCCCAGAAAAGGCTCCAGATAGGGTTTTCCTTTTTCTCTCTCCATGATCTCCACCTCATCTTACTTCCTACGAATTTTAGAATTCTTGTTTTTTCCTTTCTCCCCTTTTGCCACGAAAGATGCAGTTTCATTGTGGATTTCCAACATTTTCTTCATCATGTTCCGGAGATCGGCTACTTGTCATTCTGTGGAGGAAATCCTTTCCTCCACCGTTGTCTTGATTTGGTTCATCTCCCCTTCAAGCCTTTCTTCTAGCGCATCAACTTTCTTGGCCACCATCTCGCTCCGAACCTTTGTAAATCCGGAATTACCAAAACAGCAACTCCGTCCCTTCCCGACCAAAAATAGGCCAACGAACTTTGCCAAAATTAACGCACAAACAGTCCCAAGACTTGCTCTGATACCAATTTGATAGGAAACACTTGAAGATCTCAAGTACTTTCTATCAATCTTCGAAAAACAACGAGCTTTCTCAATAAAATCCACACAAAATCACAAAAACAGTAGATAATTTGTATTATTTGATGAAAGGAACACGGAAAATAGCAAGATACACTTGATCCTCAATTCGAGAGGAGGATCGATCTCTCCCAAATCTCTTAGAGCCCAAAGAAAATCTAAATATAATAGATCTCAAATTTCAGCCAAATTCAAGATACCCAAACCCTAGGAAAACAAACTATTTAATGCATACAAATCAAAAGGAAATTCCTAAACAGTCCCTACATTCAAATTTTCCTCTTAATTCCAAAAAAAAAAACTTCCTATTCGGCTCCCGTACGGCGTGCGGCGCACGACATCCCAGCAGGCGGAAAAACTCCGCCGTGTTCGCATCTGGGCCGGTCCCGCATGGACCGGTCCACTGGACCGGTCTAACATATTATTATAGAAATTTAATGCTTGTTAAAATTTAAATATGTTAAATTTAAACTAATTTGTTAAGTTTAATATTTGTTCTTACTTGACACTTGCAAGAGGGTGTATCCTGGTGTATACTTTTTTATGATATTCTTCTTGCTGATAAGACTAAAAAGGGTGTCGAAGGAAAACTTGAATTATGGAGGTCAACTTTTTTTTTTTTAATGGAGGTCAACCTTAGAGTCTAATATATATATATATATATATATATATATATATATATATATATATATATATATTAGAAGATCTAAAACCGAATACATGGAGTGTTATTTTAGTAATAAAAAATCTAGTGAGGGGATTGCGACTTTGGGTGATCAAGTCATTAAAAAGATTGTACGTTTTAGATATCTCGGGTCTATTGTACAAAGCAATGGTGAAATAGACAGGGATATTATTAGTAGAGTTTAAGTTGGATGGTTGAAATGGACGAATGCATCGGGCCTCCTGTGTCATAGAAAAGTATCCCTTATACTTAAGGGAAAATTCTATAAGATGATGGTGAGACCTAGAATGCTTTATGATGCATAATGTTGGCTATTAAAAGAGAGGCAAAAAATTGAGTTAAGTGTTGCAGAGAGCCAGAGATGAGGATGCTTAGGTGGATGAGTGGCTTTACACTTTGAGACATAATGTGAAATGATTATATACGTGAAAATGTTGGAGTAGCTCCAGTGGTGGATAAGATTTGAGAGAGTCGTCTTAGATGATTTAGTCACATTAAATGTCGGCATTCTGTTGACCTGGCTAGGAGAGTAGATGTATTAGAGTTGACCTTTATTAAGAAAGGTGTATGTAGACTTATTAGAATTTAGAAAGTATTAGAATGACAATTTTTATTAAATTTAAATGAGAATTTGACTCTTAATATGACACAATGGAGAAAAAAGACTCATGTAGCTGACACCAAGTAGTAGGATAAAGGCTTGATGTTAGGGGTGTAAGTGAGCCGAGTTGGCTCAAACTCGACTCAGTAACGAGCTCGCGAGTTGAACTTGATGAAACTCGGCTTGTCAACTCGCTCAATTAGGTTGATATTTTAAAAAAAAGTTATATTATTTAAAAAATAACAATTTGATTTTCTCTAAATGCAGCCCAAAAAACTTTAAAACACTAATTACATTTAAAGCAATTAATGCAAACTTGCAGCTCTATTTTTTGGGAAATCTGCCAGCTTCTTTTTAAAAAATCATTAATTATTATTTTTTTTAAACTTGCTCATGCTTATCTCCAAAAAAAAAGCCCAATCTTTACCTTCAATGCTATTTTTCTCCAACGGGCTGCTAAGCTCGTTTATGTTTTCTCCTTTCTCCGGTGAGCAAAGCTCATGAGTTGGTGTCCTGAGTTTGACTCCCAACTTCCTTCTCTGGCAAGCGAAGCTCATTGTAACTCTGGTGACCAGGTGTTCCAACTAGGCGTGCAACTGAGTCAAGCCGGCTCGCGAGCTGAATCGAGCTCGACTCGTTAACGAGCTTGCGAGTCAAGCTTATCGAGTATCGAGCTCGAGTTCGAGCAAAATTTCGAGCTCGAGTTCGATACATATCTTGTCCCGGCTCGAGTGCTCGTCGAGCCGGACCGATTAGAAGGCGGAATCACGGTCCCGCGGACAGATTTGCGAAATTTGAGTTTCGATGCAAAGTGAAGCGGTGGGAGTGCGGGACTGCAGAAATTCTTGACCGGGCGAATAATGAACCGGGTTCGGTAACAAATAAGCAACTTATTTTAAATTTCAGCAGAGTGAAGAGCCGGTCTATCCGTGAGGAGCTGTGGTCCGTGGAGTGCATCGTTCGTTCAAGCTAGGGCATGTCTTCTTCGTCTGCCATTATTGCAGTGCTCAAGCAAGAGGCGTGAGTTGGTTAGTAGAGAGAGTTTTAAGATCTTGTTAGGAGTTCTATTCTTCATTTTTTTATGTTTCCTCTTTTTTTTAGAGGTGTCTTCCGGTGCTGCAGCAGTACACAAAGCATCAATTTTTTTTTTAGCCTCTTGTGAAATTTTTCCTTTACAATTCTTTTATGCTTCAGTTTTTACCGTGTTTCTGTATCTATACAATTCGAGGAAAAGTTATAAACCATTCCAGAAGAAATATTTTCCCAATTTCCCTGCTACCAGTAACCGCTGGCTTCATTTCTTTGTTGGAATTCTTGGGATGGCATTGAATCCATGGGACGGTGTAGTTATTTTTCATTTTCTCTGCATGTTTCTTTGTTTGAATACATAAGCATTATTATGCTCGGTACGAGTGAGGACGGAGGTCAACTACGCCGCTCAGGACGACGGAGGTCGTAACTATTATCGTCGGTGACGATGTAGCTCAGAAAGACGGAGGTGGACGACACTGCTCGGGACGACGAAGGTCATGATTGCTAGCCTGCTCGGGGTTGAGCTCGACGAGCTGCTCGACATGAAACGAGTCAAGCTCGAGCTCGTTTTTTGAGCTCGACTCGAGTTCGAGCTCAAGCTTGGTATTTGACAGTCGAGCTTGACTCGAACACCCTCTGGCTCGAGCTCGAGCTCGACTCGACTCGTTTGCACCCCTAGTTCCAAATTTGGTAAGGCAAGCTCACGAGTCGATCTTTACCCGTTGCAAATCTGGCTAGTCGAGTTCGAGCTCACCATACAAGCTCGATTCGAGCTCGAGCTCAAGTTCGAGCTTGTCTTTGAGTTTGCTAGCCAAGCTTGAGCTAGCTCAAACTCAAGCTCGACTCGACTCGTTTGCACCCCTACTTGATGTTTTTGCTATTATTGGATCAATTTCACATTGATCTTGAATATGACTCGAGTTTTAAAATCTTGTTAAAGTTGGAATTGCTGACCTCCGAGGTTAAAAAAAAAGAATAAAGAAATATGCATAAATCATTACCTTTGCCAAATTCTATTGTCGCCCATCCCGTATCTGCAATAGAAATCTTGCTACAGTGCTCATTACCTGCAATGGCGCCGAATCGTCTTGTTGCTCACATGCGAAGACTTGCCCGCTTCGCGTCGTTAAAATGAGAGATCCGAGCTCTCGTTCCTTTCACTTTCCTACTCAACCCCACGAACTCTCGCAAGCTTCAGCCAAGCTCCGACCCCTCTTCGCCTCTTCCGAACCCAAACCCACGGCTGAACTCCTGCGACCTCCCTCAACCCATGTCGCCAATCTTCCTCTGCTGAAGCTGACCGACCTCCAGACCATTCGCAAGCCATCCGTCAAACGCTGCCGCAAGAATCTCTGTCCAACCCTGTACTTACGTTACCCTTCATCTCTCCTGATCTCATATAGCCAAAGCCAACAAGCCTTCTCCCGACATCTTCTGCTCAAACCGAGCCCTGTCCTAGCCTTCGCAAGCCTCCTTCCAATCCCAACGAGCCCTAGTCCCTTACACCTCCTCCACTCTTTCCCCCGTCACTTTTTAGACGACATTGCGCTTCCTTGTTCAATCCAATCGTTGAAGCTGACTCGAGACGGAGCCTCGATCTCTGTAAGCCGCGAAGATCTCCATCTGTGCCTAACCTTCCCACATCCGACCTTCCTTCGACCTACTCAAGACAGAACACAAGCCCAAGCCAATCCTTGCCCTTCTCGACCTCCTTTAGCTAGTTAGGTATACTTTTTATTTTATTTTATTTGGTTATTAGTTATATTAATTATTTTTATTATTACAATTATTATTATTAATAGTATGATTATTAGTATTACTTTTAATATCACTAATAATATTATTATTATTATTATTAGTATATATATGTAAAAAACTTATTACAAAAAGTGTGTGAGAAAAAAAAAGAAGAGAGTTCAAAAGTGACCAAAGAGAGAGAGAAAGAGAAAAAAAGAAAATAAAAAAAGAAAGAGAAAAATAAAAAAAGAGAATTTTTTTTGTTATTTTTGCATTTTCTTTAACATAATCGCCACCGTCAATCCTTCTCCACACAGGTATAAAAATTCCAACTCAAAACCCCGCATTCAGCGTTTATGTTGAGCTGGAAAACCCCCTATACGCGCTTTCGTAGCACAGTAGGAGGAAACCCGATGCAACGCATATGGCGAGGTGGGTATGCCCTATATACGCTCTTGTAGCATGGTGGGGATGCCCCTAAGTACCTGTACAGGCCCTTGTGACGTGGCAGGGAAAGCCATTTGTGTTTTTAAACAGGTATTTTGGAGCCCCCCATACACACTCTCGTAACGTGGTGGGATTGAAGATGTACGACCTTGGTGTCCCCCGGCACTTACCAAACACGCTCTTGTAGTGTGGTAGGATGACCCAATTTCCTGTAATTTCCCCTAAATGAAGGAGACGCCGGGAGGTTGTTGAAAATTCTGGTGAACAAGGGGACTTGGACTTGGACTTAAATTTGGACCTGAACTTGAACTTAACCTGAACCTGAACTTGAACTTGAACTTGATTTGAACACTAAATTGAACTTGAATTTGAACACATATAGGGAATCGGACTTTAAAACTCTAAAATACATAAATAGTTTGAAAATATAAATGCTGATTAATGGTTCAAAATCCTCAAATGAACATCAATGAATGGATGAAGGACTTATGACACAATTTACTTGTAAGCAAAGATTAACAAGAATTTTGAAGGATACGATGATATACATGCAAGTAATGGTGTGAAACTACCTCAAGTTCAACTTCAACTGGTAGTGTAAACCATCTTTGAGGCCAAAGAACTTGCAAGTTCAACTTATCTGCAAATGATAAAAGTTTGTGAAAGATGTAACATAAACCATGCACAAGTAGTGAGTAATGAACATTGTAGAGGATACAGCGATATACTTGCAAGCTATGTTGCGGAATCTCCAATAAGTAACACAACTTATTTGCAAATAAATAAATGTCACATTAAAAATTAAAAGTGAAATGATGTGAAATACTCACTTGCAAATGACATTGGTATGCATGAAATACCTGCCTTAATCATGTTCACACATAATCAAAAGACTACACCTGCTTGCAGATGCATATAACAGCCTCCTGTGAATATGAAGTTAGCTTGTAGATAAATACAGTAGTTCTCTATGAACGTTGAAAGTCAACATACAATGAGCATGTTGAATTGCTAAGGAACGTATGTGGAGGTTATCTGCAATAAGTACGATCCACCCAACGATCAGCATCAGTTCATAAACGAGCATGCTCATCTACCTGCAAGCAATGATGATTGACATGCTATGAATGCAGATCATAGACAAAACATAGAAGAAATCGTAACAATTGAAAGAGTTTAGAAGCTGTATAGCAGGGGGGCAGTGAATATGGCAAAATCCTACAGTCAACATTGGTTAAAATACATATAACTGCACCAGTATGCTACGACATAAGGCTGATATACAACAAGTGTAATGGTGCTCTACGACCAGCCTTGAAGCACAAGTGGATACACTCAACCCCAAAAGCAACAAAGTTAGAATTGATGATATTCTTCGTAATAGTCATGCGAGAAGATGTAGCAGTTCCTATCGCATTCATCTGAGAATATTGGTGAAAGGATTATAGAGGCTAGAAGACAATACAACTTGCCCACAAGTGTTGTAGAAAGATTATCATGCATACAACAGTCCACCTGCAGATAATGATGAACAATGTGCAACAAGACATTGGATCATCTTGTAGTCAATAATAAGTAATCATAAAGTAAATGTATTAATCCACTATAAGCAAATGCAGTATATTCAGAGCATATTCAAAGTACCTATAAGTTGTTGTAGCAAAGAATATTGTAATATCCCCGCAATCAACAACCATCCAATTGCAACCAAATACATCCTCTTCTTACAAGCGAAGGTGTACAACTTGCAGCAAATGCAGGTACCCACGGGCCGTTGTAGGAGACTCGCTGTGTACCCAAAATGCCATATATGAACAAAATACCAGATGACTATAACAAATGTAAATGCCTACGGGCCACTAAAAGAGACCCGTTATACATCTAATACGTCATCCACAAGAAAGATAGAAGTGAGCTACAACATATGACAACATCTACCAACCATAGCAAGAGATTCGTTAGTGCATGGAATTGTACTCGCATAAAGCAATAAGTAATGCATGATAGTCTACATGTACAAAACGGTTAAATGACCACAGTATGATGCCACGCCACTAGATCTGCAACCTGCATACAAGCAGATAGAAGGCATATATGAGCTTCCAAATAGAACACTACATTCAAATAAGGGTTTCCCACACAATTGAACAGGGTCAAATATTCTTGAAAATTGCCCCGCACATGCACTGTAATATGTATGCACATAGGTACACAGAAGGGCATGTATAATCACATAGCCGCATGGGCCCCGACGAGCGTGTTATAACTATATACGTGACGTCTAGGGATGCTACACGAGTCAATAAATAAACCCAAGTTCAAGCCCGATCTTTCTATGCGGGCATATAGGAGTCAACATTGTTCGAACCATCAAACAAGTATACGGTCGCGATATTGATTGTGATATTTGTTTTATACATTCATATAAGGCCTTCAATGCTGATAATCTAGAAAATTCATTCACAAAGGCATAAAGCCTACAAGGAACTTGATTCTCTATTGACAGCTCAATAGAGTCGACAAGGTTCAATCCACAAATGCAAATGACCCCATACACCCCGATGATGACCATGTTGAATGCTGATCTCAACCGAAGTGGTCAGTTTCAAATATGCAAAATGCCTTCAAATACCTACAAAATTCAAAATCTCCCAAGAATTTCAAAATCCAAAAATATTTAAAATTGAAAAAAACTATCAAACAACTTAAAACAAAATCCATCCAACCTTAGCAATAGTTTGCAGAGGCGGACAAATTTGAAAATACATTTCAACTCACAAAGAGCTAATGTCTAGTCGAGAATATCACTAGGATTAATTTTAAAATAGCCTTATGCTATTAAGGACGTGACACGTGTCCTCTAACCAGAGGTTTTGCCGCCGGTGGCACCGCCGGTGAATGGTTATGATCAAGGCCCTCTAAACAGGGTGGTTCGCCGTCAAATGACACCACTACATTGCGGTTATGGCCAAAGCTGTATGGTCCCCAATGACATCAAATTCTTGAGATATGAATCAATATGATCATAAAGTCCTCGCAAAATGAGGGCGAAATCTCTGGTTAGTTTCTTATCTACAATCCCAATCTGCCTTCCCAAAATTTACCTCAAAACTTAATCCGTTAAAACTCTCCTCGAAAAGCTGCGGGGAAGGCCGTGGCTGAATTTTCAGAGCGCATAGGAATCAACTCCTAATCTAGCTTAACTAATTATCTGTTTGATGTCAATGATTTAAAATATATATACTTATTACTAACATAAATAGATTTATGAGTTTTAATTAGTGTCTTATCTACAATCCCAATCTGCCTTTCCAAAATTTACCTCAAAACTTAATCCGTTAAAACTCTCCTCGAAAAGCTGCGGGGAAGGCCGTGGCTGAATTTTCAGAGCGCATAGGAATCAACTCCTAATCTAGCTTAACTAACTATCTGTTTGATGTCAAGATTTAAAATATATATACTTATTACTAACATACATAGATTTATGAGTTTTAATTAAAACTGATATAATTCAATAGCTATTATGTATGCTATTTTCTGAAGTTCAAATATTTATAAAAAAATAATTTTAATCTATATATGTATTTATTTACTTGATATTTGCATCATAATTATATCTCAAATAATATACCAAAATATAAAATGTACAAGATATATGATAATTGACATAAAAACATGGGAAATCACCAAACAACTAATAAAATTATTATTAATTTATTCGCTTGATATTTGCATCATAATTATATTTAAATAATATACCAAAATTTAAAGTGTATAAGATATATGATAATTGATGTAAAAACATGGCATAAATCATTATTAAATAGGCATTTTATTGAGCTCTTAGAGAGTTAGTTTCTTAATAATAATCCAACATGTTCTGAAAGATGAAAGACCAATGTTCAAATTTGTTCATTTATATATTGAGTTAATCATTTTTTTTTCAGGCATGTACGATTATTTGAAATAAATGAATGTAAATTAACCTTGAATGAGTATTGAGTAAAGCGACTTGGATTCAAAAATACATGGATATATTTTCATGCTTATGACGCAGACATGGATTCAACTAACAGGTTATTTTTTGTAACTTGGTCGTAAGTGATAGTTTCCTTGCATTAGTATTATAACCTCCTTGGCTTTTTGGTTTAATTGTTTTCTTATGCTGCCGTTAATAATGAACTCATGCAGTGTCTGACACGTATCCGACATGACACGCATCCGACACTCCTTCGACGCGTGTTGGACATGCTGAAAATGTGTCCAATTAAAAAAATATTTAATAAAAATTGGACACGCATGTCATATCTTAAATCTTGTATGAATTTTTTAAAATATAATTTCTTGTATTTAAATTTTTTACTTATTTAAAATATAAAAACTAAATTTCTTGTTTCCTATCTACATCACTAAATCAATTGCTCACACTTAATTCCCCATTCATCGAATATTTTCTTTTTCATTTCTCTTTGACACTAAAGCTATTTTCATCTCCTCTCTCGATGACTGATAAATGACATCGATGCTAGACTCTCGACATCCTAATATTAATTATTTTAAGCATAAATTCTAGTTAAATGACTTATTATTTTTAAATTATTTTTAAAATTATACTTAATTTTTATATGCTATTTTTAAAATATAAAATTTATAATACCGTGTCCAACCCGTATCCGTGTCCCATATTTCAATAATTTGCGTGTCCCGTGTCCGTGTCGTGTCCTATTTGTGTCGTCGTGTCCGTGTCTGTGCATCATAGCCCTTGAGCTGCAATACCCTATGTGCAATTTCAATACATTTACAGATGATTTTTTTTAAAAATTAGTTTAACTCAAGTTTTGTAATGATGTTTTATATAGGTCCACTATCGGGGTTGCTGAAGGACGATGGTAGAAGGGAAGATTGTGACCATCTGCCAGTATGGAGGAGAATTTGTTACCAATAGTGAGGGATCTCTGTCTTATTCTGGTGGAGAGGCACATGCCATTGATGTTGGTCCTGACATGCTCTTTGATGAGTTCAACTCTGAAATAAGCAGCATGTTTAATATTGACATAGCATGCATGTCTATTAAGTATTTTCTTCCGAGTAACAAAAAAACTCTCATCACAATTTCTAATGACAAAGACTTACGCCGCATGGTTCATTTTAATGAGAATGCTACAACAGCAGAGGTTTATATCTTAAATAAGGTTGATCAGAGGTATCAGTCAATCATTATGGCATAGTATATTAGTTTCAATATTCAAAATTTTTTTCTGACATAAAACCTTTATGCCTATCAGGACAACAAGGAGCATAGTAGCTGATTCTGGCACCTCTATTGTTGCTTCTGCTGTTCAGAACAAACGGAAGAGGCCTCAAGGTGGAGCCAGGTAATCATCTTATGATTAACTTAGTAAGCTACACGACTAATAAGACGAGTTTTAAGATGAAATATTGTTTACATAGGGCAACAAAAATCAAGTCCCGGGCCTCCGAATCAGGTACCTTTAATGCAGCTACCAATGTCATTGTAGAAAACGCCAACTCCATTGGACAGAGTACACTGACAATTTATGAAAATAACAGACAGATGAGGCCAACAACTACTGCTGAAAGTATTGATACAAGGTATTTTAGTCCACACCCATTTAGGTTCATAGAGTCGGAGTTCGGATTTTCGTAGAAAATTTAAATTGTCATACGCTGGTCATATGATGGCCAAGCAATTTTGCGAACCGTGATACAAAGATTCAATGTTTTAATTGATTAATTTAAAAATAAATTGGATGCTGTTGATTTACTTGACAAAAAATTCTTCGCAAATTTCATCTGCGTCAGGCAAAAGCGTTGCTTATATTAGGATTTTGCTCCTTGTTATGATGGATGTTTTCAAAATATAATGGTGATGCAGACAGTTTTTTTTTTGCTTGAATGTACAAAGTGCATAACAAAAGTGTTGCTTTAAACAATATAATGATAAATTCAATGGTAATAATTTCTAACCATACAAAAACAAAAGAAGATACAAAGAGAATGGAGTGATGAAAGAGCACTTAAAAATCATGAACACATGACATTTAGAGACCAATTAGACATCAAGAGCACTTAAACATACAAATTTCATCTGTCGAACAATAACGCCGAACGCGGGGACAGACTGGCGCTGTGCCTGTACGCCTGTGCTGGTTAATCCAGATCAACTTCGGGTTAGCGGGTTGACCCGGACCCGATCCGTTTTTTCAAACGGATCGAATTCTAGAACCCGAACCCGACACGTTTGGGAAACGGGTTGACCCTAATCCGGAATTTTTTGGTCGGATTTTTGGGTCTTGTCAAATATTGAAACTCCTAGTCTTAGGGTTAGGGTTTAGTGTTTAGGGCAAAACATTGGATGCCACTAGTAATATCATAACCACATTGGCGTTAGTAGAAGGATATCACATGTGATCTCTCATAGAAGGATATCATATGTGATCTCTCAAGGGGAACAAAATGCATATAAGTAAAAACATCAAATATGCATCCCCTATCTGTACCAAATGTGGATAAATTCTTCTTGAAAATATCAATGTGCATACCAAAGGCTATTCAACTTTGACGCGTACCTAGAAGAAAATTCTCTTTTTTGGAGATGATTCTACATGAAATTTGTATAATGAAATGTAAGTCCCTAGGGGGTGAACTGTGAAATAGTTTGATCTCTGAATTTAGAGACTTCAATCCTTGTTTTAGTATATTTAGGCATCAATTCTTAGGCCATGCAACTCAACAACAACAACAACGACATCTAGCCTTTGTCCCACTATGTGGGGTCGGCTACATTAATCCTTTTTCGCCATTGTGTCCGGTTAAAGGTCAAATTCTCATTTAAATCTAGTAAAGAAATATCATTTCTAATATTTTCTAACCAAGTCTTTTTTGGTCTACTTCTACCTTTCTTAACATAAGTCAAATCTAATACCTCAACTTTTCTAACCGGGTCATCGGGAGGCCTTCGTTTAATGTGACCAAACCATCTAAGACGACTCTCTCTAATCTTATCTTCCACTGTAGCTACTCCAACCTTTTCACGTATATGCTCATTTCGTATCATCTTTAATATTTCCATTCAGTTCTCTCTCTTTCTTGATAAAAACGCCATCTCTATCTCAAATATCAAATTATCTGAGTGCACTGTTCTCCTCCCCATATAAACAAATTTCATAAGTTGTTCACTCCGAACCAACTTTGGATGACAAAAGTTTTTAGTTAATTAGCTCCTAATCAAAACACAAATGTCTATGTGCATTATTATTTAGTTATTTCCAGATAGATAGTACTAGGTTATGTATGTTCAAGTTGTATTAAATTATATTAATCACTTGGCAAAAATACTCAACTCGTTAACCTATAATTGTTCAAACTAGATTTAAGTTGTAGTTAATAGTAATTTGTTAGCTAATAAATTACTTTAATAATACTTCACTGACTTGCAATTAATATAAATTATTATAACTTCTTAACTAGTCTACTTTTTATTGATTTTATCTAATGAATTTTCATCCTACATTTATTTAGGTTTGGTGCTACACAAGCTCTTAACTCTATCTTTTGCTAGTGTTTATTGCACAATTTACATTTTTGTTCCGCCTGTTTCTTCTTGATCTTTCCACTTTAGTTATGTATACTGTTCATCTTCTACTTTTCATAGTATATGTCCAAATCATAAGATTTAGTTCATCTTTTCTTCAATTGGTGTCACTTAACCCACTTCTCCAAATCTTTTATCATATATATTCATATCTCACTCTGGCTACTAATGATTTTTTTCCCCAAATACTAGAGATCCATTTGCCAGAGTTAGTCCCTTTTAGTTTTAGGAATTATATTGAAATACATAAAACATTGAATACTGGTTATGGATGCATTTCTATTGTATAAATAAAATAATCAAATGTTAGAAATTGTTGGGATGAGTAAGGTTTAGCTAATAGGGTGATTACTATTAAGATAATTATTGGCAGTGACTTTATAAAGTTGATTCATGCATATACCTTTTAAAGTTGGTTTAAAAAATAGTAGAAAAATCAATTTTAGGAAGAGATGGTGAATACCCAAGGAAGAAATGGTGAAATGGCTTACATGGGCATATGTCTTATAATAGGATGGTTATGTGAGGTTCATGGTAACTGTGGAGTAAGAGATAAATATGTAATGTGACGCAGCCTATAATTTTGGAATAGTGAAGACAAATTTTATGATTGGAGAAGAACACGTAATTACTTTCAAAAGTCGAGCTACTAAATTGCAAATATATTTCTTTTTTACTTGGGATGGAAAACTTTTTTGTAAATATTGTAAAGTGACTTTAGTAGAGAGTTTGACCATGTGATATAGAGTACTAATTCTGTATTTATTCTTAAGAGTCTAAAGAAAATACTTAAAAGATGTAAATGCTTTAGGATAATGTGACATAATTTAGAAGGTGAAAAAAAAAATCTTTCAAGATAGATTCTTAAGAGAGTCAGATTGAAATTCTTCAATTGAACCAAACCGACTGTAGGATGGATGTCATTATGAAGATTGTTGTAGCAATTTTATGAGAATCTAGAAATAGATTGTACATTGATAAAAAGATTTGTTAGTGGAGTGAAGAGATGTAAAGTTTTTATTGAAAATAAATGTACTTTTAGACAGTAAAAAAAGTTAAATACTACTCAGATTTATAATATTTGAATAAAGCTTTACAAAGAGTGTATTGAGCAAAATAAAATTTATATAATAATCTTTGCATCAAGAAAGGTGAAAAGATCTAGGGACTTTGATGAAGTTAGACTTGTTGGAAGTGAAGATAAGAGTTGGAGTTAAAGATGTTGACATCAAATAAAAAGATAGAAATGCTTATTAAGTTAGAGTCTTAGGAAGAAATTATTTTGGATGAGTACGATGTAAAAAATGATGAGATATGTAATACATAATCTAAAAAAGTGATGTTAGCTTTGAATAAGTACATATTAAGTTTTAGGTCAATACTAGATGCCTATTGATATTCAAAGAGTTATGGGGATGCTCTAGTTGTTTTGTTAGCAAATTTTTTCCATTTAAATGTTGACAATTAATATGATTCCAAATGATTGGAGATGAAGTATTTTGATATGAATAGTTAGGAAAGGAAATATTCATGATTGTGTTAACTAGACGAGAATTAAACAAATGAATCAAACATTGAAGTTATAGAATACTGCAATGGAACATTTACTAGAAATATTACATTAATTTTGATTTATGACAGGAGATCTACTATTGCGGTACATTTGTGTGTTAAAATAATTACTTGAAAAGCATAGAGAGTAAAGAAAATATCTTCATTTGATTTTTGTTGAGCCTGAGAATGCATAAGATCAAGTACAGCTATTATAAGAATTAATTTGGCATGTAATTAAAAGGTATATTGAAGTTATTAAAGTTAAGTATGATGGAGCACTAACTAGTATTGTAAATGGTCGTAGTTTCTAAAGAGTTTTCAATTACACTAGGATTATATCATGTACCAATACTGAGTCAATAATATTTTTGTATTAATTATGAAGATGCTTAGAAAGGATATTTAAACTATGGTATCTTGGTGGATGTTTTTTGTAAATGTAGTTATCGCTAGCAATTTATCTTCCAAAATAAGTGGATAGTTAGAGTAATAAAAAAAAGAAAAAGAAAATTGTGATTTATAATTAATAGAAATTGATTATATGATGTGCAAATTCATCGGTTTTAACATTTGATAATTATCAATCAATATTATTAGAAGATAATGTGATATATGTAAATTTTATAAAATTGTTAATAGGTAGGAATTATATGGATCCAAGTATTGACAATAAAAAAATCGTTGATAGCTAAATTTAGCATAACAAAAATGATTTTGTTAGGATGAATGTTAGACAAAACTTGAAAGGATAAATCAAGGAATATGATTATATTAGATAGATGATTGTTTAAGATGAAGTAATTGAAAATAAATTTGGATTATTTGATCATGTATAATAAAGGCTGAAAATTGCACTCATTAGATGGTTAAAAAAGACCAGTGTCATATGATTTTGGAATGAGGAAGGATAGATATAAGCTAACATCTATGTTGCACTGATACGGATTTTATGCGATATGGATAGGGGACACGTCAATTATTAAAAGTACAGTATACGGGTACGGCATGGACACGACATTGTAGTTTATAAATCATACATTAAAATGAAGAAAGAAAGTAAAGCATAATATTTAAAATGACAAAAAATATTAAAGCAACACCATATTTAGTCTTTAACATAAATATAAACTGTATAGTGCGTGGTTAACTATTCAGTGGAAGGAATGATAAGATTAGCTTCTTCAGGGATTTGTCTTTAGACTTTTATATCATCTCCAATAAATATCATTGATTCCAATTCAGGCTTATCAAGTGAAAGATCAGTAATCTCCAATATTCCCATATTATCAAGGGACTCAAATCCATCTCTAGCAACATCTTACATCTTGTTATCTCCTTTCATATAAGTTGGAGTCTTTCTTGATAGAAGCCAAAGGTTTGTGTACGCATAAACTAAATCTTCAGTCTATTGTGGAGTAATTTTGTTCCTCAAAATTGATTATATGGAGTATGTGCTCCAATTTTTTTCACAGCAAGAGGATGATGAAACATGACCAATAAGTTTTATGACAATTGTTTGAAGTAAAGGTGCTGAAGCTCCATGAATTAACCACCACATCTTTGGATCCATTTTTTACCTATCACGTAAGGACTTTTGGTCACCAAAGTCTTTTAAATAACAAAAAAATTTAGCAAGCTCTATATTGACAATTCTTTTCTCCTTATTTGAAAAATAGCGCTTCATCTTTCTCATATTTGATATTTCTAAATCTTTCTGTGGAAAAAATCTTTGAGGATCCTCTTGAATCAATTCTTTACTTGAATATCTTCAAATTATAGTAAAATAAAATAAAATAAGATAATTATTATTAAATTTAGAGAATTGGAGATGGCAAAAGCTTAATTTTATTATACAAAATTATTCCTATTTATAAATATGTACAAGATGTCTCAATAAAGAAACAAATAACTACAAAATCATGCATAATTGCTTTAATATAACCCTTCCTAAATCAACCACCCAAATATAGAAGGAGATCGATAATCCCAAAAAATTAAAGTTATCAAGCCCCTTGGTGCACCATAGAGTTCTTCATTTGATCAAAACTTTGGTAAAAATTAGCTTTAAACATTGCGGTTGCAAATGGTAGAAATGAAGATTGTATTAAGAAGGGAAACAATGAAGGCTGCATTGATTGTAGATAGGATAACAACCACAATGGGAGGTCTGGCAATGAGGCACGACAGTAGAAAAAAAAAATCTATTTTTAGGGTTGTGGCAAGCTTTAAGGACAACAGCAAAAAAACACGTCTCAAGCGGCTCAACACCTGGCACGCAAATCTCTTCTCGTTCGATTGAGTCAGCCTTCATCCCAATGCAAATCAGTCGTTTGACTCCACCTGAACACTCCTGTTCGATCAACCCCGTATAGGCAAACTCAAGGCCTCTGATCCCTCTGGTCTATCCGTAGGAAGGAGTGTAGGTCTTGCGCTCTTACTTGTCCAGGGTCTAGACCCTCATGAGAGGGAACTCTCATCCCTTTTCATACGCACGCAAGAGGTCCTATGCTCAACTTCTCCCGCTTTTACTAGGTTGACTCTGGATGTTGCAAGCGAGAGGAGCCCTCCCGCTTGATCTCCATTCAGTCTAGTAAGCAGGACCAATATTTCGTAGAATTCAAGTAATGAAGGCTGGTGGAAGGATCAATATTCCTCAAAATTTCGGCAATGAAGGCCGGTGGTGGGAACCTGCATTCCTCAGAATTCCAACAATGAATGCTGATGATGGGGGCATATATTCCTTAGAATTTCAACTATGAAGGCCGATGGTGGAAACTTGTATTCTTCAAAATTCTGACAATTAAGGTCAATGGTGGGAACTTAGAGAAACAACAACGCCAAGTTCCTTCAGGGTAGGATAAAGTGCTTTCTAGCCTTGCCCTTGATATCCACGATCGACTCCCTACTTATGGAAGTAGCATACTTCATCATGTGTGTGCTAAACAACTCTTCAGTCACCGTAAGCACAAACATGACTGTAGCAGTGAACTACATTACCACGAAGAAATCTATCTTCTTTTCCATCGTGCGCATCAAAGTGACATTTGTCCGATTTGAGGGATTGATCCCAATGGTAGAGATCTTGGAAAAGGTTGACTTCTTCTGTTATCCAGAAGGAGGCTTTGGCCTTCTTGTACATCTCCCAGATCTGAGGGTAGTGAATCAAGATCATGCAGAAGCGGTCGGGATTTGGGGCGAGGGGATCTTCGAGTGGAGGATTTGATGTCATATACAACAACTCTTCAACCGCTCGTTCCTTGCTCGGTTCAGCTCCAGCACATGCACGTGGCTCAGTCATCCCCGATTAGGAACATACGCACGCAGTTCCTGCTCTCTCCCTCTCTTGATCCTCTTCTTCACTAGGTTCAACCCCCAGGTAGGTACGCATGAGAACCACATGCAAAAGACCGCAAAGGGGAAGCCTTCTCACTTGCTTGGTTGCCCTGGACGCGCAAGATCAGAAACAAAATATAAGAACCAACTTCCCCTCTCTCTCACTTGTTTTTGAAGAAGAACTGAATGCCTTGCTCTTATACCATATTAAATTTAGAGAATTAGAGAGGAAAAAAGCTTAATTTTATACAAGATGTCTTAATAAAAGAAACAAATAACTACAAAATCATGCATAATTACCTTAACATAATCCTTCCTAAATCAACCATCTAAATGTAAGATATTAGTGTGATCCAGGTGAGTCTCCTACGGATCCCTATGCTGGTTGTGGGATCAAGGGCCAAGGGATGACTGAGATTTAATAGCGTGATCTATGTGAGCCTCCCACGGATCCCCATGTTGGCTGTGGGATCAAGGGTCAAGGGATGGTTGGAATTTTAACAATTATTGATCTAGAAATTATGAATTAATAATGAAAGAAATGTTGAAATTTGCCTTGGATTTAGTGAGTGAGCTAAGCAATGTAAATGTGTGTTATTTTTGCTCCACCTATCTTTCAGAATAGTATAAATTATGAAGTGTCTTTCTCTTATGTCTATATATGATTTCTTCCACCTTGGCTAACATAGAATCCTACAATCTCATAAATGAGATGTAAATAAAACTTATTTGTATCTGTCACTCTTAACATCTTATAAATTTGATTATTGAAACTTAAGATGCACTCAATGTCATTCCACCATAAATCATCTAAAATCCTATCTTTCACATACATTGCCTTTCCAACTTCATCATCTCGATAGCATGACTTTTCTCACATATCACCATAGATTGAAGGACATTTTTTTTTGAATCTTCTCAACATAACTATAATTGAGGCAACCCGTATTTCAGCAACTGCAAGCATTTTCAAATTAGAGAAATTATTGAACATAGAGAGTTTCATACAGTGGTTCATAATAAAATTTTTAATTATACCTGCATCTCCTGCAATCACTGTGATCTAATGGCATTCATTGTAAATGATTTCATTTGCCTCAATATTCTTTGCCGCACAAATATTCTTCAAAGCAAGGATATGCACAACATATGGTGTCCAAAAAATGTGAGGATATGCTTGCTCCACAAGTAGGCCTGCATCTTTGCATACAGGTGCATTATTAGTAATGTCTTGAATAATATTTGAAGGTTCAACCATCATGATTACTTCTTTGATCAAATTAAAAATAAAAATTTTATCTTTATATTGTCCTTCATAGTTTACAACTTTAATGAACATGGGGTAGTTCTCTGTTACAGCCATGAAGTTGATAAATGGTCTTCTTTGTTAGGATCTGTCCACCCATCACAAACCAAAATAACTCATTTTTTTCTTCCAAACTTCTTTAGTTGGCTCAAGCAACTTTTCAATCTTAGTCATCTCTCTTTGCAATAATTTTGTTCTAATGACATTGCATCCAGGTGGCACGTAACTTGTAAGGTTATTTTTGCACACAAAAATAAATGCATTATTCTAATGTGGATTCCTCGCCAGGTTGAAAGGAACAACTGAGTAAAACATTCTTGCAATTTCTCCATCTAATTGTTCTATCATTTGCAAATTTAATTTTTTTTTCAAAGAACTATCTGCAACAACTTTTCCTCTTTAGGTTTATATCTCTCCATCCTAAATGGCCATTTGTTCATAGTAATATCTTTCGTTCGAATTGAAGAAGATGATGAAGGATATGAAGCTTGGGTACTTGAAAGTGGAATCTCTTAATGAAGTTATCTTCTACTCCTCTCCTCAGCTTCACTCCTTTTTTTTTTGCAATTCAGCCACTTGTGATGAACTTATTTTTGGTCACACTTTAATCTCATGACCATCAATCTTCAACAAATGAGCTTTCACTCAATAGTATGATACATTATATATTGCATTATAGTATTTCATTTGAATGCAACATTGCCACTGCCTTCAGAAGTTTTTCTTAATTTTGTCATATGATTCCACAAATATTTGTTATCTTCAATAGTGGCCTATGATGAACATCACCAGCTCTAATTCCACCTCCACTAGAGCTCATTTTCCTAAGAAAAAATTGAAGGATTGACACAAATTGTAGGTTCAAAAGTTAGAACTAGATGTATCCGAATAATTCACAAAACCTCCATGATTATTTGGAGCTTAATTTCAACAAGTAAATAATATTTGCATTTTCAAATCCTAAGGAATAGGTAACTGATATAGTAAAATACAAGATAAAAGTTCTGTAGTCTACCTATAAACAAATCAGCATCACATGGAAATTTATTGATGAAGTTGTGACAAGCTAAAGATCACCAGTAACAATTTAACATACAGTCATAGTTGAGTATAGATTAAAGTTGAAATCCCTCGATATACTGATTTCCAAAAGCTCCATATGTTTTAGTTGGTCCAAAAATGGTTCCAAAAAATTTGATGTCAAATAAATCTAAACCTAATTAGATCTAACCCTTTACCAAAATAGTATCTAACCAAAGAAATTCATCAATTGAGTATGCCATCCTTAAGTTGACCAATAACAAGATAATATGTAGTAAAAATATGTTGCTTATTGTAAAAAAACATCGTTAATAAAATCTTAAAACCTTATTCGGCATCGACTGCAATAAAAATCGAGTGACAATCAAAGGTAAAGGTGAGATAGCGTACCTACTTGCGGAAACGGCCTTCCCTGCTCGCGTGCCCTCCTTCGGCGTCGGCTGCTTGTGTAAACAAAAAATCCTTCGGCATCGGCTGCTTGCGTAAACAAAAAATACACGCGTAACCTATCCCTCTGCTCGCGAAAACATCCTTCCCTGCTTGTGTTCCCTCGTTCGACATTGGCTGATTGCATTAACAAAAAATACTTAAACGTTGGCTGCTCTCGCGGCCATAAAATCCTTAAACGTTGGCTGCTCTCGCGAAAATGACCTTCCTTGCTTGTGTATCCTCCTTTGGCATCGGCTGCTTGCATAAATGAAAAATACACTCATAACCCTAGCCCATGCTTGCGGAAATGGCCTTCCTTGCTCGCATACCCTCCTTCAGCAGCAACTGCTTGCCTAAACGAAAAATACAAGTGTAACCCTTGCCCCATACTCGCGGAAATGAATAGGCTAATACGTACGGCTGATCGTTTTATTCAATTATATATATATTTTCATTATTTAATAGGATACGCTTATCTTTTTTAAATTAAATATTATTTTAATGGGATACATCCTTGTCGTATTGGTCATGTATTCGAGTCGTATCAGGTGCATCTCCGTGTTCGACATGTGTCTGATACAACACGTCTTCATAAATAGGTGTATCGGTGCATCATAGGCTAACATCGATAGAAGTTGAAAATGAAGCAACACTAGTTTAGCACCTCAGGTAATATTTATTAGGAATGAATGGAAAATGAAGATTTATAAAGCCTACCACAAATGGTTCGGGAATACGGTTAATGGTTTGGTGGTGATGATGATGATGATGATGATGTGTAAGAAATTTACCTTAAGTTGTTCTCTTGCCTTATAACTTCTGAGATGCTTGCTTTGTTATTTTAATCACTCAACTTAACTAGAAAAGTTATGTCATCATCGTACCGTATTTTCTTTTATAATTGATCCAAGATTCTTAATTATAATCATCTTATTTTCTAAAAATTCCTCCTATTAGGAATGCTCATTTATTTTAGAAGATGCTTGACTTATTAGAATTATAACATATGCTAATAATTTACACCTTGGTCCCTCACAGTAATTTTTGGAAGTCCCTCTATAACCATTATAGAAAATAAAGACAAGACTTAACATTGAACTTGATGCAATTCTTTTATGATTGAAGTGCCTTTGGCTACTACACAAGTACTTGTAGTGCTAGTCATTGAAAAAGAAGCCCGTCTAAAATATTTTTCTTTTAATGAATACTCGTTTACTTCAGAAGATTTTTCCCCTATTAGAATTATAACATGTGCTAACAATCTATGCATTTGTCCGTCAGTATTTTTCACAAGTACCTCGATAAACAATACATAAAATACAGACTTACTACTGAACTTGATGCTATTTGTTTTATTTGAATGCCTTTGGTACTACACTAGTACTTGCAGTTCTAGTCATTTTTACTTCATTCATATTTGTAATGACTTCAACATCTATTGGTTGACTACTTTTCTTCTTGTTATTGTATTAATTTTAATTTAGAAGATTAAGAACCCTCATATGAAGATACTTTACTTCCTATCTATTTTTGTTTCTTGTAAATGACGTGGAACAAATAACAACAAGATTTAAAATCTTCTTTGTACAAAATCATTCTTGATGTGATTTTTGTATGTCTATAAGTCATTGTCCACTTCACTAGGGCTGCAAACGAACCGAGCCGAGCCGAGTATGTGAGTGTTCATGTTTGTGTTCATTTAATATCAGCTTGTTCAAGTTTGTTTCATGTTTGTTCGAGCTTTATTGTTTGTGTTCATGTTTGGTTCATTTAAATTAATGAGTGTTCATGTTCGGTTCATGTTCGGTTCATGTTCGTTCGTTTAGTACTTATCGAGCTTGTTCGCGAACATATTTAACAAATTTTTTTTAACTATCAAACAAACACGTTCATGAACACATATCTACGAACAAACACATTTATAATAAAAACAATTGTCTATGTAACAAAGGCAATGATTATTTATATTTATTAATTTTATAGTCAAATATTAATTATTTTTATTGAGCTTAATCACGAGTTCAAAATCGAACATGAATCGAGCTTAATGTCGAGCTTGTTCACAAACTTCAAATGATGTCGTTCGCGAACATAAATGAGCCGAACGCATTAGTGTTCAAGTTTGTTTATTTAAGAATCGAGTATTTAAAATATTGTTTAAGTTTGTTTGTTTAGTTAATTAAACGATCACAAACGAGTTTTAATCGAACCGAACAACGAGTAGCTCGTCGAACGTTTGGTTCGCTTGCAGCCCTACACTTCACTTCACTTCATCGATAGGGTACTAATCATAAGGTAAGTAAGATTTAAAAAAAAAGGATCAATGTACTAAGCTATCCCTTTAAACTTTACCATAATCCTGGGGAAGGTTGGACTAGGCTTGAATGAGATTAGTGTGATTAGATGATTTTATTTTGTTTAGTTAATTCATCAGATCAGATATTATTTTATTTTTTGATCTACATTAATAATTGGGGATTATTTGTGATAAAAATCGCCTATAAAATGGAGCTCAAATTTTGTAGTTGAATGGGCTATTTTTTTTATTTAGGTTTATTTTGCTCGGTGATATCTATAATGTAACTTCATGGTATTTAAAGTTATCTACTGTTTGGTTCAATGATATCATCAAATCATATTTAGAAATGACAATCATGTCCAATTTTTTTGACATTTTATACAAGTCAAATCTACCAACATCAATATCATAACAAAACTGAATTATCCTGTTAATGTTTTTTGATATAAGCATATACGTCTCAACATTAACATGAGTCAAACTGAGTAATCTGATATAATTTTTTTTTTAATCTCATAACACTACATCTTAATAATATTGGCATCTCAATAACATTGAGTCAAACATTTTCTTAGTTTGATTATGGGAAAGCTTTCTACTACTTGACCCATAAATTTTTTTTTTTCTGTGTGTAAACTTCTCCTTTTTAAAACATATATGTTGTCCTTCGACAATTTCAACACTTGCTACTTCCCCTTATGATTCTGATTGTGCGCTGCTGGAAATAGGATAATTGTAACCGATTTTGCTATACCGGGTTTACCTGGTGCTGATTCCGTGGACAGTTTTAGACAGCAGGGACTAGCTATTGTGGCTAATGTTGACGAGAGGTAGCCACTCATAATTTTATTGTGTCAAAAGAATTTATTTTATAACCAGGCAAAATTTTTATGAAGTTTTTTGTTATAGGGAAAGGAGCATGTTATTTGATCCAAGTGCCTCTCTTCTCACCTCTATGGTTACCCCTGAGAATGTTAGACCTCTTAGTACTAACACTCTCTGGGATGACGTGATTGCTGGTGTGGGGCAAGAATTTGATAATGTGAA
This sequence comes from Dendrobium officinale, assembly GCA_019514585.1. Taxonomy (NCBI): domain Eukaryota; kingdom Viridiplantae; phylum Streptophyta; class Magnoliopsida; order Asparagales; family Orchidaceae; genus Dendrobium; species Dendrobium officinale. The sequence goes on from CM033682.1 coordinate 12,925,140, forward strand.
GGACTTCAGAGGTCAGCTATGTAAATATGCCATTAGTAAAGGTTTCATTTACAAATTTATCAAGAATGAAAGTACTCGTGTAACCGTTAAATGCTGCAATGAAGAGAATTGCACATGGAGGATACATGCCTCCGAGTCATCTCACAAGCAAAAGTTTGTGATCAAGAAAATGAATAATGTGCACACTTGTGGGGGAGGAAATGGCAAACATGGCCAAAGGAGAGCAACAAGGCAATGGCTGACAAGTATTATCAAGGAAAAGTTGCATGATTCACCGCAATGTAAGCCCAAGGAAATTGTAAGGGAACTTTATGAAGATTATGGTGTGAGTTTGACTTACTCTCAAGTATGGCGAGGAAGAGAAGTTGCTCAGAAGGAGTTATTTAGTAATCTAAAAGAGACATATAGCCTTCTACCTTGGTATTGTGGAAGGATACTGGAGACAAACCCAGGTAGTGTGGCCATATTATACACATCAGTGGATTCAAAATTTCGCCGTCTTTTTGTGTCTTATCATGCTTCCCTTCATGGATTTGAGCATGGATGCCGCCCTCTTATTTTTCTTGATAGAATCCCCTTGAAGTCTAACAATCAATGTAAGCTATTAGCAGCTGCTTCAGTCGATGGAAATGATGCTATCTTCCCTGTTGCTTTTGCTGTTGTGGAGGATGAAACATTTGATAGCTGGCTTTGGTTTTTGGCACAATTAAAATGTGCTTTAACAAAGCCTAGACCTATCACCTTTATTTCTAATAGACAAAAGGGTTTAGATGAGGCTGTAGCTCAGGTGTTTCCAGATAGTCATCATAGTTATTGTTTGCATGAACTCATTGAGGATTTTAAAGGAGAAATGAAGAGAGGGCCATGGTCACAGCAACAAAAGGATGCAATGGCAGATGATTTCACTCGCGCTGCCCAAGCTTGCACTATTGAAGATTTCAACTCTTCTATTGAGAGCATAAGGAGTGTTTCAAGTGATGTTGCTAGCTGGGTCATGGCCAGTAAGCCCGAGAATTGGTCTGATGCTTTGTTCAGAGGTGGACGATACGACCATTTATCTTCGAACATTGTCGACTCATTTGCCAATTGGATACCCGTGAAATGCGAGCCTTCGATAGTACTGATACTCGATTCAATTCAAAATAAAATGATGGAGGTGATACAATCAAGAAGAGAGATCTCTAATACCTGGGTAGGTCAGTTAACACCCTCCATGGAACAGAAGTTGCAGAAGGAGGTATCAAAATCACGCAAGCTGAATGTTCTATGTTCTTCTGATACCATCTTCGAAGTGCGTGGCAACACCATATATGTCGTCAACATTGGGGATTGGGTTTGCTCATGCCGAAGATGGCAAATTTCTGGTTTGCCATGCCCTCACGCCATTGCCGTCTTCAATCGAATCGATAGATCTGTATATGACTTTTGCTTGGGATATTTCAGAATCGATTGCTACCATGCAACTTATGCTGAATCAATACATCCAATACCTGATATTGCTGGCATAGATTTTAATGCTTCTAGCTTATATCTACCGCCACCTCGACGAACACCCGGGCGACCGAGGCGAAAGCGATTTAATCCCCATAAGACGGTTACAATGGTACGGTTGTGCAGTCGGTGCAAAGTTGCTGGACATAATAAGGCCACTTGTGAAGCTCTCTTGTAGCTGCAGATTTCTTCTGATCAGTTTTTGTACATCAGGGATAAATTAGTCTTGTATTTCTCAGTGATGATTTTGTAGTGTATATGGCATTGTGCAGGCTTTTTCTAACACAGCTTATATCCTTTGTCTTAGGATTTTAAATAATCATTGTTTATGTGAAGGTGGGCTATGAATCTTTATGTTTTTAGTTTATTCCATGCTAATACGTTGCAGAAGATGTAGAGGTTTTTGTTGCTTCACTGTGAATTTTTTAAAGTGTTAGATATGAAGTTTGCAACAGATTTTAAGTTGTATTTAAGTGCACATAAATTCATGTAAATTTTCATTTGGTTTAGATATTTACTTCTGTATTATCGTAGCAGGTTGGGTGTTTGCTTTGTTAAATGGTAGTTTTTAAATATTAAAGACATACCAATTCATTTGGAATAGTTTTCCTATTGCGTTTGGAATAGTTTTCTTATTATTTTTTAAAGTATCTTTCTAGTAGAAAATTTTATAATTCAGAAAAATTTTGTACAAAAAGCTACTTCAAAAAGTAGTATGGGAGCTGTCTCAAATGAAATGTAAGGCACCGTTTAGGGCCGTAGAAAACAGTCATAAAGCTACCTCAAATAAAATATAAAACAGTCGTAAGCTTAACATCTTAAACAAAATAAAATGTTTTGATAACAAGGAAAGAGGATCATGCATTTTAATTTAGTATTAGAAATTACATTTTTGTATCTCACACAAGCAATGTAAAAGTGGATGGTGAGATTATATATATCATGAGACAATATTTCAAATGAAAACTTTTAGAATTAAATTTATGACAATCTGAACTTCGATTTTAGCACTTATGTTCGAACATAATATATTGACATGATAACACCATTAATGCCACTAGTGATCTAATCTCAATCCAAATAAATTTAAATCAAACACTTGAAATGTATTTAAAAACTTTTAAACATTAATTAAGAACATAAAATTCTCTAATTTTAGCTTGCTTATAGTCAAATCAAGCGTCTTGATGATATGAATCTAACAATCCAAAGATTATTTGATTATGACATCATTAAGACACTCAAATACTGGATGTAATCTATATAGTCAAGGGAATCAATATGAATTGTTTGATAAAATGCTTTGGATTTGAGACAAATTACAAAACGCCCCTCTCAAAAAGGCTATAAATAGGGTCTCATTTCTATAGGATGGGGAGGTCAAGAGTTAAATCATCTAAAGAACTATATTGCATTATCCAACATTCAATCATTGATTGCCACTATTAGTAATCATCAATGTCATCACTAGACTTCCATCATCTAACTATTATCACTTGACTATTAATATATAACCTTCTTGTTGGGTTTTAAATGTTCACTTATGGATAACCATTTTTTGTATCCCTACAAGGGGAATCATATAATTGTTCTCAATTACATTTAATCCCATCTTCTTCAATTGTGGAGAAGAGTTGATCATTGTATATGTAATTATATAGTGTATTATTAAAACTTGGCCATGTCACGTAGTTTTTGCCCTTCTTGAGTTTTCACATAAAAAATTATAGCGTCTCTTACAATTTCTATCTGTGCATATTGAATTTTTGTCTAAGGATAAACCTATACTTTATCATCAGAAATTTCGTAGCACATATAGTTTGGTTATGTTAGTGGGAAGTCAATCCCAATATACTTAAAATATTTTTTCATTGGTCAATAACCAATCTCTCAATCAAGGATATTACAATATAGGCAATAAAGACCCCTAAGGACATAAAAAAGCACCATCACATCATGATGGAGTTCTTTCTCCTTAAACTTAATAATAGTTTGTGAATGATGTCATTCAGGCTGTACCTCTTTATATTATTTCCCTCCTCTACCATGGTCTCATTAAGATTGCCTAGATATTAACAATTTAACACATCACCATTCATGATGAACTTAAATCATTATCACTTTATTAATGCCTCTCATGATGTTATAATAGATAAGTTGCTACACATTGTTCATGAGGAACTCCTTTTAAGGGAAACAAATCAATTTATCTCTCATCACAACTTCTAAGAATTTTCTACCATGACTGATGTAATTCTAGCATCCTATTCCAATGAGGTTTAAATTGCTTGTAATTCATCCACATGAAGAAACTTCTGATCCTTATGAGCACATTGATCACTATAGAACGATTATGCACATTCAACATACTTCAAATGTAATCTTATGCTAGTCGTTGCTGTAAATCTTAAGGTATAAGCCCATAGATGATTTTACTCTCCTGGGTATAACTATTTATACTTGTAATAATCTAGCCAAACTTTTTTATTTATTAATTCACCGTCAATTGAAAAATTATTAAGGGATTCTTCCATCTTTGTAGGATTTGCGAGAGAGAGAGAGAGAGAGAGAGAGAGAGAGAGAGAGAGAGAGAGAGAGAGAGAGAGAGAGAGAGAGAGAGAGAGAGAGAGAGAGAGAGAGAGAGAGAGAGAGAGAGAATGAATACTTTAGAAGATTCTAATTTGAAACATGATAAATCACGAGAATATACTATGAGGTGTTTTTTTAGGTCTCCTCCGTGTACCATTTCACTCTTCATTGATGTGAGAGAAAGATTGCTCTCACTCAAATATTATTCATTAGATACAAGATCAAATAACTTCAGATTAAGTCATCAATGCTCATCAAAGATAATTGAGCAAGTCTTAAAATGATGTTTTAAAGATTTCTTATGAATGTTTTTTTCAAATGGTAATTATTAAGTAATTATGTAGATTATACATATGTTAACCCCTAAAATGTCATACATGTGATAATTTATGAATTATGTTTGTTCATGTTAAATGTTGATTATAAATGTTAAACATGTTAATTCTGCATGTGCATGTCATGTCATATGGCGATAGTGATATGGGAGATGCTAAAATATACTGCAAGTTCTATTCTGTGTGTCCAAAATTTTGCTTTATTTTATTATATTATATTTATGTTCTCATCTATTTTGTGCTGGTGTGGGAGATTCAAGGGAGTTATAAATGAAAGTGAAAGTAAAGTTATAAGAGGAGTCGAGTTAGGTCTCATTTATTTGTTGTGAGCAGATAGGTTGATATTGGGAGGCATAAGTCTGAAAGTGGAGTTATAAACAACTATCAAAACATATGCATATCATAAATCATGTGTTGCATATTATATTAAGGGGCTATTTAGTTGGATAAAAAAGAAATGCAATGTAAAAAAGAATGCAATATAAAATGAATGGAGTGTAAAAGGAATACTTTCAAGTTGTTTGGATGAGTATAAAGTAAATTCTTGTGAAAGTTTTTTTTGGTAAGTAAAATAATGCAGTGAAATTTAAAGATGGTGATGACCGGTAAGCGGCAGCGACTATGGTGGCCGGCAAATGGTGGGAGTGGCGGGTGGCTGCGACAAATGGCGATGACGGTGGTGGCCTGTAGCGGTTGGTGGGAGGGATCCGACGGGGGTGGTCGGCGACATCTGTTAGCAGTCAAGCGAGCTTACTTGCAGTATAAACCATTCTCACTCAAAATTGGATGAGTTTGGTTTACCTCAAAAAATAATTAGTGTGGTTTACACTATATTTGCTTTGCATTTTTTTTTCATTCAACCAAACATCACAATTTTTAAAACTCATGCATTTGGAATACTTTACACCCATTTGGAATCCAACCAATCAACTCCTAAATGAAACAAGTTCAAGTAAGAAAGATATTATATTAAACAATTATACTCTCATATTTTTTGTGTAAGTACAAGTGATACTTTGTTAACAATACACTCTGACAATCTCGTATGAAAATACACTTGAAGATTCACTCACTAAAATAACTCAAGGAAGTTGAACTCCTCAAAATTTCTAAAAGAAGGCATATCTTGACTTTATTAGAGATAAAAATATCTTTCAAGTATCTCTATAAATTATCAAAGAATTATTTATTTTTTTACATCAAACATAAAACTTCTGGAATGCATGCCCTTGAGGTAGCATCGATGCAAAGCTAGTGGATATGATCCTCACTAGAAAGACATTGTGTGACAAGTATTATTTCTATTCTTAAGAAATTAGCAAAGATTTTATTTGATTCTTAGCATCACATCCATTCATAATAGATAAGTTTGCATTGAATGCATCAATTTCTTAATTGCAATCTATTTTATCAATTAATATGTCATCTGGAATATCTATGATAGTTACACAGTGTGTTCATGATTGCGATATTATGATCAATAATATGCACATGCCTATAACACTCTGTATTTCCACTAGTTGAATTTGATGCAATATTATGAATGTATTGGCTATCTATATATTATGCTATAATAAATTATCATAAGAGAAAAAAAAAAAACAAACTTTCATATACTTGGTGTGCCGTCCTTTAGCCTTAATAATGCAAGGAGGAGTTTTATCTTATAACAACAATTAAAACCAGTAAGATGATTTATCATGGATGTGTTGGGTATCTTGCTCATGTGGTGGATACCAACAAACCAAGCATCAATTTAGATAGTGTCTTGATAGTTCAAGAGTTTGCAGATGTATTCCCTTATGATTTCCTAGCTTACCTCTTGATCATGAGCTCGAGTTCACTATAGATCTGGTTCTAGGTACTCCAATTTCAAAGGCACTGTATCACATGTAAATGATCGAGCTTTAAGAATTGAAAGTGTAGTATATACATGAATTGCTTAATAAAGGATTTATCTAACCTAGTGTTTTACCTTGGGGTGCACTAGTTTTGCACGTGAAGAAGAAAGATGAAAGCATGAGACTTTGCATTGACTACAAAGAGCTAAGCAAGATCACCATGAAGAACAAGCACCCTTTACCTCACATTGATGATATGTTGGATCCATTGTTTATTCAAGAAGACTTGAGCTATGAAGAAATGCCAAAGCATATTTCGGAGCTTGAAGTTCGACAACTTCGTCGATGATCTATTCCCTTTTGTCATAGTGTTTTGGAAAAACAAGCCAGAACGAGAAGCAACTTGGGAGATTGAAGAAGAGAAGATCGTGAAGTGCCCACAACTATTTCAGAACTAAGGTATGAATTTGTGAACCAAATTATTTTAAGGTGGTTAATATGTAATAACCTATTTGGACCGAACTGGTCTAGGTTCTTCCACACACATCTAAGCCTCACGAGTGCTCCCGGGCCGCTCCCCCCTTCACATGGATTGCACAAGACCAAACTTAGTAGACGCTGTCACACACACTTATTTTTCTTTCTCTTTTCGATTGTGATAATCATGTGATTCTTCTCGTTCCTTTTGATTCTCTTGCCCCGTTCTTTCTCACACCATTAAGTAGGCAAAGAAAAGCATTGGGCATCAAATTTTCCTCTCTCCCTCTCATAGTAGCCACCAAACCTCTTCCCTATACTTCCTTTTCATTTCTCTCTCAATCATATCAGCCGTTTTTAGTAAAGAAGACCTCTTCATCTTATACCTCTTTGAGCGAGGTAGAGTTTTCCTCTCTTGGATCAAAGTTGGGTCTTCCTCCATTTTTTTTTTTCTTTTGATCAAGATCATTCATCAAAAGTAAGTTTTTATTTCTATTTTTATTAATGTTTGTTCTTGTATATAAATTTGATCGGTGACTTTAGATCTTAATTGAATATACTTTATTGGTTTTGTATATTTTTGGGTGGCACTTGTTCATGACTGTAGGCTCTCTTTCTAGATTAGAATTTAATTCATAAATTATGGAATCTGAGTCATTTTGGATGCTTTCAACTTAATTATTTTTGGCTTGAATCTGTTAGGATTGATTAACGATATTCAATTTAAGATCAATTTGTATAAGCTTTATGTTTCAAGGATGTGTTACCTTTACTGTTATCCTGAATATTAAATTAGGATATATTGTTTATAGGATTTTCAAGTTTAATACTCAAGGCATGATCAATGAAGCATCTTTTGGGCTTTGGGCTTTGTATCACTTGCCTAGAGGTAAGTAAATGTTGTTAATTTTGGTGTAAGATTACAATTCTTTGTTAGGGGGTGTAATCCGTGATATTTGAATTAGAATTCTTTTATAATTATTTATTGTTAGTTCTATTTCCAATATTTATTAGTATTGTGCATTTCATGGATCTTATTATGCCTCATATTAAAATCATAATGTAGCAAATCTTCATTGTTGCTTATAATGAATTAGAAAGTTTCATAAAAAGAAAATTCTTGATTTATTGTTATATAACCTCATGTATATAAAATTTTGTATCTTCATGCATGTTCTTATTTGAATGCAATAAATATATTCTTGACAAATCATATCAATTTTGTTTATTGCAGTACATGATACTTCTATTATAAATTATGTTGATTATATAAATAGTAATTGTCATATTGATCAATTGCATAACACTTGTTGATTATTTGTAACGACATTAGCACTATGTGATTACGAGTATGTCGATACAACCTTATTAAGTTTTGGCTAGCCAAGGTCGACGGGCCCCAAAGTGATGATTCTACATGAAATTATTGGATTTCCTTGGGTTGGTGTTTATCTTCTGGTATGGATATATGATAAGCTGATAATAAATTTATATATATAAATATAAGAAAATATAAGTGTATATGAATTGAAAACAAGAAATGACATACATGTTATTGTGAAGTACAAGGATACCTAGTGTGATACATTTATAAACATTGTAATAATTTGACATCAATAGCTAATTAACATATATACATGCATAATAGAAGATGTTGTAGAAAACATAGCATATCTCATGATAATTTTGTTGATATAGTGATTATATATTACTGTTGCTCTGTTTTGGTTGTTCATACTACATGCCTCATTCTTTTACCATTTATACTTTAATAGATAAGAGTTACTTGCTAGGTTTGATTTACAAACTCACATGTTATCTTTTTCAGCAGGTCCTATAGGCGTGTTCGATGCACCACCACCTCTGAAGCAGGGTTACTAGCAGTAGACTATTTTTATATTTATTTATTTTATAGTAGTTAGTTATGTTTTTGTTTTCTAAGAGCTGGGTAGTTTCTTTTATGCTTTTCGTTCTATTTATATTTTTGCTGGCTTGTATCAAAATTCTCGTTATTTTGATTTATTTGTTATTTGAACTTCTATTAATGAATTGGCTCTTTATTTCATTTCCTTTGTTTACTTTTTTATATATATATATATATATATATATATATATATATATATATATTTATATATATATATATATATATATATATATATATATATATATATATATATATATATATATATATATATATATATATATATATATATATATATATATATATATATATAAATGCAAAATAGGTCTTTCTATCCCTTTATCGCGTCCCTATTACCGGGGTGTACTGCATTTTGGACCCGGGATGTGACACTTAGACCTATAATTTTTGTACAAGAGGTAGGGCTATATCATCAGCAATAAAATGAAATATTATGACTCACAAAGAAAGAAAATATTTTATTTCAATGAAAGAGTTTGATTGATAATTGGAATTCAACTTTTGACTTTGAACAATTCAATTGACTTTTATTTTCTAGAGAAAATATATTTGAAAGGTTCTTCGGGTGAAATACCCCCACTTTTTATTTTGAACAACTTTTTTTCTAGTATGTTGTAATCAAAATTAGTTTGAACACACCTAAAATAATATTCAAATAAGCTTTGATCAAGGTTGAAACCATATGTAAAAAAAAAAAAAGTGCTTGTATTAATTTAATTTGAACTTGATTCAAATTGTGTTCTTATTTGAATAAGGTATCTATAAGGTTCAAAGAAGTTTCATACATGTTTAGATGAAGAATTTTAAGAGATTCAACATGATTCGACCATGTTAAGCAAGGCTCATAAAGGGTTTGAACATGGTTAATATAACATTATGCAATCACAACATCTGTAGCACAATAGAGTATAATCTAATAACTATAACACATCGTAATGATTAAAAGTATTAGAATGTTGCATAACATTATAAAATCGTAATTATAAGCATTATATTAAGTCAAAGCAGTTACAATATTGTTATAATCGCAGCACGAGTATAATCTTAATAACCATAACATAGCAGGGAAAACTTTTGATACGATTGAATGTAATAATAATATTTATAACACAACATAACACAATTGAACTGCCTCTCATATATATCTCATGTTTCAATACTTATTATGATAAATCTATGCTCTTTTCATTCAATAAAGTACTTAAATACTCATCCGCAACTCAATAATTTGTCTAAATCTTATAACATATATATATCACCATAAAATGACCAAATATATGATTGGGACTCCACAAAATGTACTTTTGAAAATGATATGAATTCAAACTATTCTCATCAGTCAATAATAGGCATTGTTTTAATTTATAATTATGAGTTTACAACACCAAGCTAGAAATCGAAGTAATAATCAAAAATTTTTTTTAAAAAAAATTGCCTAATGAAATTGTCAGGTAAAAAAGTCCACATTTTCTTTGATATATATGTGACAGATATTGTGACATTATCTCTAATTCAATAAAATGATATTATTAGGTGCAAACCATTCAATAATTTCCTTCATCATACTAATAGTTCTATATATGACTTAAGCATGTTATAATACATCTATATATATATTATGAAAACTGACACTAGTTAGTAAGACGACCTAAATGAGTTAGTCGTAAAAGAGACAATGAGTATAATATAATAAATTTCAAATATGTTCATACTATGTTCGAACAATATTCAACTCTTGATTTAATCTTACTCGAATTTTGCTCAAATGTTGCTTGAACCTTGATCAAAATCTGATCAACCTTGCTATAACTTATTTGAACAGGATTCTAGCGCGCATTGATCGAATCTAGTATGGACCTTGATTGAAATATTTTTAAACAATGATCGAACTTTCTTTAATCATTGTTTGAACTTTATTTGAAAATTTGTATAATGCTCAAATAAGCTTAGAATAATATTCGACGATTATCTGAACATATTTCGATCAAGATCACAATAAGTTTCAATCAATATTCAAAGCTGGTACTCTGATGTCTAACATTCATTTAGGTTTAAGTTTAGAATAAAAATGACATTTTTAATTCTAGATAATTAAATGTTTAACATCGCTAACCTTGAACAATTAGCTAGAGATAAAAATTGAATACTTTGCATAAATTTTGTTGCATAATTATTACTAGCGAACGAACGATAATTGTCAGAGATGAGGATGGCACTGAGAAAAAGGCTCAATCAACTTCTTGGATGAAAATTTACCTAGATAACTTAAGTCAAAATTTTATATATATATATATATATATATATATATATATATATATATATATATATATATATATATATATATATATATAAACAATAAAAATTAAACTGTTTTTATTTTATTTTATTTTAAATTTATTTTTCATCTAACCAAACATCAAATTTCTGAAAATAACTGCATTTACTTTATTTATAATGACTTTACATCCACTGATCCACGAACAATTATTACGTCCTCCGACCGGATGCAGAAGAACATCCGGTTATAGGCAAAATCCCGCTTATACCGAGGTATACCAAGTTTTTTTTTGAAAAACTCGGCACACCTCGTATAGGCGGGATTTTGCCTATAAAAACTCAGTACACCTCGGTATAGGCAAAATTTTGCCTATAACCGAATGTTCCTCTGCATCCTTACACCGGACGAAATAAAAGTTCCTGATCCACATACGAAGTTGAAACTCGCTTGCCATTAAATCGGATATTTCCGTCGTCTGACTGAAGAGGAAGAGAGAGAGAGAGCACAAGAGTAATCGAGCAATACCTATAGTCCAGATTCTTCTCCTGTTTCGCTTGCCCGATCTGGTGCAGAGTTCTAAAGGAGGGTGCTTACCCTTTTTTTTAATTAGAAGCAGCAGCTAATTGGAATTGGTAACTTGTGGGCGCTTTTTAGTTCTCTTTCGAGGTATTCTTTATTGTTTCTTTTTTCTTATTTTTTTTGTCTGTATTCGTCGGAGGTCAATACCTTGGGAATCGAGTTTTGCTTCCTATTCTTCAGTAAAAGATCAATAATATAGTAAACTTGGTTAAAATTCGTGGGAGTTGGTGAACAGTGGTGGTTGTTAAGGTTTTTGTTTTCGATCTATTAGTTGGTCCGAGGTGGTTGGCGTTGAACTTCATCCCTCTTTTTGATTGGTGATATTTTTCAACAAAATTAGGCCTTTCTTCTTCCCCCCCTTCTACTCTGCCCTTCTGAGATGGGAACTTTTGCAAAGCTTTCGAGGAGGGCTCTGGAGACTGAAACCCCTGTGATGGTTCAGGTTAGTTGGGATTTGTTTTTCTATTTGTGAATATTGAGTGGAAGAAATATGTAATGTTGATGAGTTTTGTTCTGTTTGTGGAATTGGCAAATTATTTTTATGCTTAATTTTTGGTGATGTTTGCAGATCCAAGAATTGATGCGAGGAGCCAAAGATGTCATCTCACTTGCACAGGTTTGATTTTTTTTTCTTTCTGTACAGATTTAGTTGATCTTTCCAGTGATTTTAGTTATTCATGATTTGAGAAAATCGGAACAAGCTTGAGTTGTTCCTCTAACGAGTCTGTCTTTGATGAGAATTTGCTGGTTTTTAATATTAAGGGGCTGTTTGGCTACAAGCAAGATTTAGCAAATTTTATAGATTCAGATATAGTAAATTCTAAGAATTATTTGGCATGACAAATATTAAATCCTGCTAAGCTTTGATAAACTTATTGATTATTTGTTTTGAGATTTAGGATTTAAATGATTATGCGATATAACTAAAACTTAAAATAGATTAATAAGATCAAATGTGAATGCTAAATTGAGAAGAGAGAGAGAGAGAGAGAGAGAGAGAGAGAGAGAGAGAGAGAGAGCAAATATGAATGCTAAATTAAATAATATCTAATTAGTTTAATCTAAAACTAATTAGCCTAATTTAATTCAAATTAATCTTATGTAGCATCATAATGATTAATTAGCTATTAATCTGCTAATCAAATAGCCAATACTTAATTAATCTTTTAAAATCAGGAATTAATTTTTAGACAAAATGAAAATAGGTTAAAATTAGAGGGGATAATCTTTTTTTCTATTATTAGACTAAAGAGAAAAAAGCACTTATTTTTTTTTCTTTCTCCCCCTTCACTGCAATTAAAAACTTGGGGGATTTACATACATACCAATTTATATCATGTTATTTACATATCTAACATAAAAAATTTTAATATTCCATGCTACCACTAATAGATCAAATATGTGTATAAGGAATGAAATATTAAATTTTATAGGGTGGTATGGCCGGGTGGTAGGAACGAGAAATTTAAGAGTAACATATTTAATATTAAAGTCGTCTATGGGTGGTAAGCATGAAATATTAAAGTTTTGTGTGCTGGATATATAAATAGCCTGATATAAAGTGAAATGTATGTAAATCCCCCAAATTTGTTTTGCGAGCTTGTGTGTGACATACACTTTTGCTTCTCTCTTCTCCCTTGGCGCTGTTCGATGGAACAGTTGTAGCCTTAGAAGCAATTTTGCTAGCTTCTACCTCTTAATTTATTGGGGCAGCCACATGTAATGGAACCTGACGAGCTTCGCAGCTCTGACGTTTCACTAAATCCGTTTAAGTTGACTTATCCTAGGATTTACCAAATTTGGGATTTAGCCCAAAACAAGAGGAAAATAGTAGTTAAGGAGGTAGTTAGATTAATGTCTTAATAAACAATTTTGCTTGATTTAGCCTAAACCCTGAATAAATCTTTTTCAAATTTTCATACTAACAACACTTAATTTTTTTCCTTTGTTAAGCACATCACCACAATAATGCTAGAATTTCTTGTTTTTAGAGCTGAAGCCAATCTCTTCTCCATCATACTTGTTGCAAGGAATCCTGCTTATGCTGCTGGTTTCTTCTGTTGTTCTTTATCAAATTTTGGTTATCGTTGCCTTTGAACCGTGGATTTTATCAGTGAGGAGTCGCATATGTTGATGGAATGTTCACCTATTGTAAATCAAGGAAGCACATCCCCCTGTATGAGAACCACAAACCAAATCATTGTTGGATTTTCTTGTCTTTAAAGTTTGTTTCGTTATCAAGGGAGGAAAGTGATTATCCATGTTTTTTATTTAATTTATCTTTCTCTGGTAAATTTTGATGAAAACTAGGACTAAATAGATTGGCTTCCCGCAACAAAATGTTTTCAGACTTTTTTGGATCACAATGAACCTTCGTATTTTTCACAGGGGGTAGTTTACTGGCAACCTCCCGAGCAGGCTTTGAGGAAGGTGCAAGACATTGTATGGGAGCCTTCAACTAGTTATTATGGTGCAGATGAAGGACTTTCAGAATTGAGATTGGCATTGCTTGAGAAGGTATACAATTGCAAGCAATGCAGTTCGTTTCTTTTTTAATGATTTACTTATTAAATTTCATGGTCTATCTGTTATCTTACTGAAAAAAGGCACAACTGATGCCATTAGGGAGTACATCGTTTTATTTTAAGCATGTTATATATAGCATTGCGAAGTAAAATTTCTAGTTAAGTAGATAAAAATTTAGTCTTTGGGATCTTATTGGTCCTAAACTGATTTATGAATGTTCATTTTTCAGAAACTTGTACAAAATAGTTATCTTATTTAAATTATCCGCCGCTTTTCTTGCTTGCCATACACATGCTTTGTTTGCAATTATGGGATGTAACTATTTAAAAATTTCATGGCAAGTGAATATTATCTGATTCCGAGTACTGGATTTACTCAGTTCTGTCATTTTAGGGATTTTCCTTCAGAAATTCTATCTTAAGTTTTGCTTTAAATTATACTATCTAGATAAACTATTATTCATCATCATGTTCGGTGTCTAATCTTTATCTTTTGCTTGTGTCTTTATTGAAGTTACGTCGGGAAAACAAATTGACAAGGTCTTCAGTTATGGTGACAGCTGGTGCCAACCAGGTGACCTTTCTTTGGTTTTTTTTTTTTTTTTTTTTTTATTTTTAAAGCAGTCTTAAAAGTACAAAATCCAAAAAAGATCTGATAGTTGTAAATTTTCCAGTTCCTAATAATCTAGCTTTTCTGATGTCTATGCTTTTATTGTTTTGTTAAAGCAATGATAACACACAGCTCATCTTGACCTGTTGGTTGTGAGCTTATGCTTCCAACTAGGAGGTCTTGGGTTCGAGTCTTTGTGTATGCGTTGTGTTTGTTTGTTAAAAGCTAAATGAAAAACAAATAACAAATATTTCCAGTGGCATCTGATCGCATCCTATTAAATTATGGTTGAGTCTCAGTGAAGGGTGAATGCTTAAATCTATAAAATAATATACCACAATTATGCTGTTATAATTTTTGTTAGCCTTTCGTTAGAAATGGATTTCAGTATTTTTTAAATTATCATTGGAGGTGGTGAATAATTTTTTAAGATTATTAGCTTATGCCATCTAAAATGCACATGTTTATTGCATTTTTCTTAATATTGCATGATAGATGTACATTAAAAATCTAAGAAATATAGACATCTTCCATCGTTCACCCTATGTTTTGACTTTTAACTTCTTAAAATGTTACAAAGAAATTTTAGCGGAGTAAAAGTTCTGTAAATTTGCAAAATTATAATTTTTATAAGTCAACAAATTATTGCTGTTTTATATTAGAAATGACATTATATATTAGATTTAAATGAGAATTTAACTCTTAACAGGACACGATGGAGAAAAAAATTCATGTAGCCGACCCCTCAGTGTGATAAAGGCTTGATGTTGTTGTTGTGTTTACGATAGGTTTCTTTCATTCTTTGTATGGCTTGTGGGCTCTAAAATTTCATGACCCAGCCTCTCAATGGGAGAGTTTTAAGAAGTTCTCGGAACAAATTTTTAAAAGTTATATTAGATGTAAGATAAAACATTACCTAGAGATTTCATCCATATTAAACGAGGACTTTATGATTCGATTTCAGGTGTATCAAACCCCTATGGTTAATTATCTCATCTTGTGCCATAGGGAATTTTTTATTAAGATTAGTTGTTAGATAAACACTGCATACCAAGATTATAATAGTAGCAAAATTAGCATTGGGATTTATGGGCTCCAAAAATTTGCGTCCCAGCCTCCCACTGCTTTTAGGGAGTTATAACAAATTAGGTTCCAGGGTAAATTTTTAAAAGGCAGATTGAGTTTGTAGATAAGACATTGCTCAGAGATTTCACTCTAATTTTGCGAGAACTTTATGATCTGAGTTATGGTTTCCTATAGTTGCATGCCCCTATAGTTAATTATCCCTCTCAATCACAAGAGAGAACTTTCGATTAAGGCTAGTCATCACGTAAATACATAGAAATATGTGGTATCTAGCACATAGTAGCAGCATGGGTTTAGTTATTTGAAAGTTTGATATTTTAAAATTAGAAATTTCATCATCTTGCACTTAAAGTGGATGGTAGGGGAATGGATGATGGACCGGATCAAGATCCCATGATTTTGTCGTCCCAGGTCATCGTGGTCCCTAGTCTACTTGGTCAGAGGAGGTAGTCGACCCAACTTGACAGAAGAATCCTTATCGGTAGCCATGGGTTGCATCATCCAAGGGTACCTTATAGACTTGAAATGAATATTTGTCTAAGGGGAATTTTGAATCCACCTTAGCTGACAGAGGGCTTTGTGCCCTATCGATTATATCATATTGATTCATATCTCAAAGATTTAGTGTCATTGTGTAGCTTACGGGCTTTGGCTATGACCGTAATTTAGTAGTGCCATTTGGTGGCAAAACCACCTAGTTCAAAAGGCCCTGGTCATAACTGTTTACCTGCGGTATCATTTAGCGACAAAACCGCTAGTTAAAAGACACGTGTCACGTACATGCTGGCAAGAGACTATTCGAGAATAAATACTAGTGATATTCTCTACCAGACATTAGCTTTTTGTGAGCTGAAATGATATTTAAATTTATCCACCTCAATAAACTGCTACTGTGATGGATGGATGAGTTTTACTTTAAGCATTTGATGGTGTTTATTTTGATTTTAAATATTTTAATATTTGGTACTTTCTTAGAGCTTTGAATTTTTAGGCATTTGGAAAGCATATAAAATATTTGGAATTAACCCCTCCGATTGAGATCTACATTCAAAATGATCATCATCGAGATATTTATAGGGAATTTCATTTATGGGTTGAAACTTGTCTACTTTGTCTACCTGTCGACAGAGATTGATTGTCGGTTTTATGCCATTATTAGTTAATTTTCATTATTTATAGGTCTTGAAGGCCTAATATAAACGTATAAAATCAAATATCCTGGTCGATGTTGCGATCATATATGTGTTCATTGATTCTAATCGTGTCAACTCCCGTCCTATCAAGGAGAAGGATTGGCCTTGAACTTAAGTTCATTTTTTGATCCACGCAGCTTTCTCAAACGTCATGTGTGTAAATACAAAATGCTAGCCCGGGCCCATGCGATTGTTTAGGGGTTATTTTTATAATTATCTGGTGAACTTTGTCTAATTGTTGACAGAGGATTGAGTTCATTGCTAGCTTTTATACTTTTATCTGTGAATTTTTCTATTTATCGGCCTTGAAGGTCTAGCATGAACTATAAAACAAAATATCCAGGTATGTGTCACGACCGTATATTTGTTTAATGGTTTAAGCTATGTCGAATCCTATCTATTCACATAGGCAGATCAGGCTCAAATTTAAGTTCACTTCTAGACATGCGTAGCATCCTCAGAAGTCACGTGTGTATCCATAACATGCTCGTCGGGGCTCATGCGGGTACTTAGGGAGGCATTTTTATAATTATCTGTTGAACATTATCGACTCTGTCTAATTGCTGACAGAGGATCGGGTTCATAGTAGGCCTTATGCCTTTGTTAATGAACTTGCTTCATAATAGGCCTTGAAGGCCTAATATGAATGTATAAAATAAATATCTCGGTCGACGTCGCGATCATATATTTGTTTGATGATTCGAACCATGTCGACTCCTTTTGACCCGCATAGAAAGATCTGGTTCGAACTTGATTTCACTTATTAACCTGTGCAACATCTTCTGATGTCACGTATGTGCCTACACTATGCTTGTCGGGGCCTGTGCGGGTGTACGATTGCGCTTGCATTTCTTTGTGTTTCTGTGTATACACATTGTAGTGCATGCGTGGGGGTATTTTTGGAATATTTAATTTTGATCCGCTTTATGAGTAATTGTCATTTGAATGCAGCATTCGATTTGGGAGCTTATACACACTTTTTGTCTGCTTGTATGAGTGTTGTTGGTGGTGTGGCATTGAGTTTCTTTTGGGAATTTGTAAACGACTTCTGTCCTCTTGCATGAATGTTGTGGATTTAGTGGCATTGCGTTGGGTTGCTTTATGTAGGTATATTATTTTGAACTAACGAGCCTCCTATAATAACTCATAGGTGCTTGCATTTGCTACACATAGTACATCTTTATTTACAAAAAGGACGATGTATTTGCTTGCCATTAGATATTTGCTGACTATAAAGGCGTTGTATCATTTGTTGCTTATTGCTGACCATCCTCTATAGGTGCATTATTGTGCATACTACGACACCCATCATCGTCAACAGACGTTAGTGTTTTTCATGTACTGCATTGCATTTGTTTACAGAGAGTTCTGTTATACTAATTATATGTTGTCAATTGTCGCTCGTAGGTAGACTATGGTGTGAACAAGATGTTTCCTACAGTAACTCGTAGGAACTTATACACACTGCAAATATGCTATTTTCGTTTGTAGATGATGTGTTGTGCATATCATCAGGGGCGGATCCAGCTTCTTTTTTCAGGGTGGGCAAAAAAAATTTTTTTTGTGGGGGATGGGCAAAAATGCTTATGACTGATAAAATTAGGGCAAAAAATATTTTTGATGCTCGGTACCGGGTGCCAGTACCGCACAATTCCGAGCCAGTACCGCTCAATTCCGAGCCAGTACCACTCAGTAACCGGGGGGGGGGGGGGGGGTCAAAATGCCCAAAATATCACCACTAAATTTAAAAAAAAAAAAAATTTAGGGTGGGCATTTGCCCACCCTGAGTTCTTGGTGGATCTGCCTATGCATATCATGGGCCTTCTGCTATCATATGTAGACAAGTTGCAGAGGTTTTAGACTTTCTATTGCTGCTTACAAGCAATAGTATTTGCTGCAACTTTTCCTTATCTTCCCGTAGGCAAGTTACCACCTTCTTGCTTTTTCTTTTTTGGACATGCTATGATCGTAGTACACGACTACTATCAAGTTGTCAACACATGCTCCTTGTTGTTTACTTATGGATATGCCATGTTTATTGTGCACATTACAGACCTTCTGCAATAGTTCGTAGATACATACAACATATTCTTTGTCGTCATTTACATTCAAACCGATGTGTCCATTTCTACCCTTCTAGCTCTCTCCATTAACACAGTATAATCTTCAATCCTAAAGGAAAAGGGGCTGTCGGGTTGCATCTTTTAATCCAAATAAGAATCAATGATATTTTTCTTCTATAATTTGTACTAAATGAAGAGCATATATGGATAATGTGGTGAATTCAGCCTCATATTGCATGGCTAATCTATCTCCTCGTACCAATCTTAAAAATTTATACTGCATTTGCCTCATGGTAGAAAGAGGCACAAACTAGTCTTTGAACACTTGAATAAAGTCTTCCCACTTGATCTAAATGCTAGGTACTTCTCCAAATTTATCCTGATGTTGACCCATCCACCACCTTTGAGCCTTACCATCCAGTACAAAAGTCATCAATGAAACTTTTATCTCTTCAGGACAAAAAATCCCCTTTAAAATCTTCTCAATCTGTAGTTGCTAGTTCTCTTTCTCAATTGGTCTATTTACCCCTTTAAATAGCAGTGGTCTCATATGTTGAAATAACTTTAAATATTTATCCATAGTTATACTACTGCCACTGCTACTTCCTGATGGTTGATTACTTAAGTCTTGAATTAATTGTTGTTGTTGTCATCATTTGTGTCAGTGCATCAGGGCTAACAACAACATTAGGCACTGTTATTTATACATCTTCTTCAGAATCATTCTAGGTCCTGAAATACAATTAAAATTTCTTATAAATTTATAATTCAGTATCAAATCAATTTCAATAATCAACTAATGGCTCTTTCAGTATGATTCATATAATAATTGGACTCTAATACCACTTTTATCACGATCTGGTCTAGATACTCGAATTAACGAGACATGAATGAATATTCAGACGTTTATAACATTTCTTATTCTTCAAAAACAGTTTATCAAATGTATTCCAAATAAAAATTGAAGAGTCACTAATATTCACGTTCAATAAACTACTAATACAATCTTAACATCTTAATTATTTATATGAACTAGAATTTACCTACTTTCATTTGAGCATCATCTTCTGTAGACATACTCCTTTCTTTCAGCTATTTTTCACTTATCAAGAGACTTACTTGAAAATATTAGTTTAATAGAGTGAGTTTATAAAATAAACTCAATGGGTGATTATCATTTCATTTACAACAGTTAAGCATATAAAATAAGACATGCATCATATTCATCTCGTTATCTTTTTTAGTTACATATTTGTAGATATCTCACTTCATATAATATAGATCTAACTTCATATAATATAGATCTTTATAATACATCTTTAAAATAACATATTTCTTTTTCCAATTAACATTCATTTATTCATTCATTCTTTTATTTTCTCATTTATTTCTTTTTTATTTAGTACATGAGCACCGTCTAAAATATGAATCAATGAAGGTACAACTATTTTCATTTCTTTTTAACGTGCACGAGTATGTTGCTTCCCCAGCTAGTACCATATAGGGGTGACTCTTGTAATTTACATGCATATTCTTTTTTCTTTATTTAATACTTTTAGCTTTCCATCACATGTCTTAGTTATCCATATGTACAATTATATATATATATTAATTTTATGATTTTCAGTTGTTTAATATTCACAACATCATTTCATATTAAACCTTTAACTATAACAAATAAATAAGCATGTTATAATGATCAAGAATAGCCATATAACTATAATCCACATATTCATTTCCTTTATTCTTCTTGATTTATTTTATTTATACAATATCCATTTAGTTAACACAATATTATAATATAATGATTATACTAAATTAAAAAGAATTTTATTAAAATAAAAGATATGGAAATTTCTATAAAATAATTATAACTACCCACTTTGATACTTCGTGCTTCAGTTCCCTTCAAATCCTTGACCCTTGAAAATACTTCCAATATCCATCTCAATTCAAATATTTAATTCTCCTTCTCACTAATTCTTTCCTTTCTTCTTTACAATAAAGCTTTCTTTTCTTATATATTGAATCAATGTTTACAATAATTAAACTCTTCATATGACAATAATATTTCCTCCAATTAGAGAAATAAAAATGCAAAAGCTTTTTATCTAAATTAACATGTATAAATAAATCAATTACTTGCTCTTTCCTCCGACATCAAGGATAGAAGAAATTTCAAATTCCAAACTTGTTTTCTTTCTCTTCCTCTTTAGTGCATTCAACATTAGAAATTTTGAAAGAATTTTCTACACAAGGATTTAAATAAATCAACGATGAATCTCTATGATTCGAGAATTAATTTACTCTTACTTTAAATAATATTAAATCAGAATACCTTAGCGACGTTCTTCTAATTTCCTCCCCTTTCCTCTCAAATTTTTTTCTTGTTCCTCTTCCCAATCTCTTCATTTACCTTTAATTAAACATTCCTCGTTGTTTAGATGAAGTAACATGGAAGGATTTATACATAAATGGACAAAAATCAATAAGCAAACCGTCCTTCTTTTTTCTCTCGTTCACTGCCTCTTCTCTCGAGTTTTGCTTCCTTTGCAATAAAGAGCAAAGAGGAGGGAGTTATTTTTTGTGAGGAGTCTTCTGATTTTATTCGTGAACTCAAACCTTCTCTCAAAATACAATTCATAACTCCCTAGCCCCGGTTTGACTCGCATTCGGCCCGCTCAGACGCAACTCTGTCTCTGCCTGTTCGCGCGGCTATAGTTAGGGTGGACGATTTAGTTGAATGGGCCAGGTCATCAATTGGCTAGAAAGGTACTCAAACCTCACCTGATAATCCATCACTATCCCTTCCTGAGCCAGAGCAATGAATTGCTTATTGAAGTCTCTATCTCGACTGGTTTAGAAACGTTCTAATAAATTATATTTGAACTCCCTCCACGATTGGATTGGTTCTCACATGTCTCTCCACTGATAACAAGACAAGGCCTTTCCCTTCAAGCATTAAGCTAGCGCCATAAGTTTCTCCTCCTCTGTCAGCCCATTCACGGCAAAGTATCTCTCCATCGTATTGATCTACCCATTTCCACTAAAAACGGGCATCTTTATCTTTCTCACTCTTGGATTTCCTCTGCCCCAACTTACTCTTCCACCTCTAGCTCCTCCTATGTAGCGATTGTTGTAATTTCTCCATTGTTCTCTCCCACCCCTCCTTTCATAGATATCCTCTTCCTCAAAATCATATCTCATTATTTCTACCTCAAAATTTCTTATTATGCTATATCCTTCACCCATTTCACTCCTAGTTATCGGTTCAAGAGGTGGCATATTTTCCCTATCACCCAAGATTTCTACCTCTCGATCATCCCTCATTGTGCCGATATTGAGGTTTTCCCCACTTTCTTGGCCACTCGCCGATGCTCTCGCCTCTGATGTTGCTAATTGATTGTAAATCTCCAATATTTTCTTCACCATGTCTTCTAGATTAGAAAACCTTCCTTCCATGGATAAAATCTTTTCCTCAACTTCAGACTTTAATTGACCAACTTCTCCTTCTAGTTTCTCTTCCAAAGCATCCATTTTCTTTGGCGCCATAGGTTATGAATCTTGCTATGATACCGATTTGATAGATGATGATCAAAACAACACACAATAATATAAAAAAACAACAATTTACTCCAATTAGATCCAGGAATAACTCCAAGCGAGTTTTTTTTTAAAAATTTCTCAAACAAAGTAAGACAAGTTACAAGTTGATTCACTGTTCGAGGGGTGAATCTTCTCTCCCACAATTCCTAGCAGCTACTAGGAACCCCAACACCTTACAAAATCTACTGCAAAAATTTAAAACATAACATAACATAAACCCTAACCCACGTAAACCGCCCAAATTTCCTAATAAATGCCCCTTACATCTTTCCCAATGAGTTCCTCCCAAAGCTTCTTCTCCTATAGGTGATAAAGGAGATCCTGGCCCCACCTGGATAGCTGAATTTATGCCCTCTTTAGCAACTGGTTTGCTGCCAGCTGCATCGGAATCCAACCCAATTTCGGGTTAGATAACTGTTTACTTACTTAGAGGTCAATGATCTTTATGCATCTTGAAGCGATTTAATAGATAAGACATATAAGTGTCATTGCTTTGTCATATCTGGTGCATGGAGATCGTATAAACTCAAATTTTGACTCCAATGTTTGGGAGGCTATGGATAAATTAGTTCTTTTATTTTTACAAGGATATATCTATTATGAAGGCAGATTATATTCTTTTTCGAACTTTGGAATAGTTGAATGTTCCGTTTTAGTAGTTTCCCATGATTTTTACATATGAATTGCTCAGTGACATTCTGATTCTTTATGTTTGTAGTGTCGTTTGTAGTTCCATATTTCTTTCAATTATTTTCAGCTGAATCTGCTATTAGTGTTTGATTTTCACAGGCATTTGTGAATCTTGTCCTTACATTATGTGATCCTGGGGACTCTGTTGTTATGTTCGCACCATATTACTTCAATGCTTACATGTCATTTCAGATGACTGGCATTAACAACATACTGATTGGTCCAAGCAATAAAAATACACTACATCCTGATGTAGGTGAGTTTGTATACTTTATCCTCAATGGTAATGGGGCTTGAACCACTAAGCTTAATTATCCTCGAGTATCTTTAAGAAAGCAATGCTACTTCCATAATATCCTTACTCTTCGTCCTATTCCTTTTCTGTTAAATGCTTCAAAATACCACGGTTAACAGTCAATACATTATTGGTATTAAAAGGATTGATTGATCTTTTTCTTTACTTAAATTTATTTGCTCAGATTGCTGTTACTTAAATCTTTAATGTTTCTGTCACAAAAGGGAAGCACAATCTATAATTGAAGAAGTTTGAATGGTCACTCGCAATATTATTATTAAATTTGAAATGAATTTTCTCTCAAGTTCATACAGAGTATATAGATGAAGCTGTGAGTTAGACTAGGAATTTGTATCGTAGTTGGAGAAGTCTGGGAAAAGGAGTCGCCTGCTCTAGTAAACTATATTATTTCTTAGAAGATAGAAAATTAGAAATCGAAGAGGTACTGGAAGCATCATCATTCACTTCACATAATGGATTTTGGCATTTCCATTCCCTCTCTGTTTTTGACGATCAGTAGATGTCATAAATGTAACCCGGCTTTGTATTGTAATCAACAGATTTTATATATTATTTTTTTGATGCTTCCGTGTGATGCAGAATGGTTGGAGAAGTTGCTTTCAGAGAAAGAAACTAAATCAGTTCCGAAGCTTGTTACAGTGGTCAATCCAGGCAACCCTACTGGGAGTTATATCCCACCGCCACTCCTTCAGGTATTTGCATTCGTCTCTCCTTAGTCTCCTTCCTCTCTTTCTCATGCATGCTGTGTTTTATATTCTTGCTATCCAATTGCTTAATTATACCATGTTCTTTTCAGAGAATTTCAGATCTCTGTAAAAGTGTTGGAGCATGGCTTGTTGTAGATAATACCTACGAGTAAGAACATAGTGTAGACTTTTTAATTGTGCCATCTCAATATTGCATCATGGTGATGATAAATAGCGGTTACAGCAAATATTTCATTTCTTACAAGTATCTCTTAGAAATAATATGAATATTGAACTATGCCATGATAAGCTTTTATTTTGGTTGTTTTGGCTTTTTGGTAAAGCATTGGCATGCCTACATAGAATGATAGAACCAAAAGCTTGATTGTTAAATGATGTTTTAGCATGTGGAACTGCGGTTCCTTGTTGCACTCAAATATTACATTTTGTTCAAGTATCATATGCTGGAAATAATATGAATATCAATGATTTCCATGTGATTTGAGGTTCTTTAGGTCGATTGTAGTTGAGCATTGGCAAGTCTACTTAAGAAAGGATTGAAGATTGCACGATGATTTTAGTAGCCAGGAGCAATGGTTGCTTGTTTTGCTCAAATTTCCGTTTTATTTGGCCATCAATTTATAAATAATATGAATATTATAGTCCATGATTATATCCTTTTGTTTTGATTGAATGGGGTTTTGGTTGAGCATTCGCCAAAGCTTAATAATTAAAAGGAGGTTTTCACGCTGCAATGCAATGCAAGTTTATTTCAATCCTTACTGCTAAGTCTCTGTTTCTAATATCATTTGATGATTCTTGTGGCCATCCTTAATTGTATTTAAGTTAATTATTAGTGGTTTAAATATCATTTGTTATTTAGGACCAATTTGATATGTTATTGTCTATTTAGGAATAGCTTTTTCCTTTTCAATAAGTCTTATTTAGAAATAAGACTTATTGAAAAGGAATAGCTTTTTCCTTTTAAAAAATATGTTATTGTCTATTTAGAAATAGCTTTTTCCTTCAGGTATTTGCATTCGTCTCTCCTTAGTCTCCTTCCTCTCTTTCTCATGCATGCTGTGTTTTATATTCTTGCTATCCAATTGCTTAATTATACCATGTTCTTTTCAGAGAATTTCAGATCTCTGTAAAAGTGTTGGAGCATGGCTTGTTGTAGATAATACCTACGAGTAAGAACATAGTGTAGACTTTTTAATTGTGCCATCTCAATATTGCATCATGGTGATGATAAATAGCGGTTACAGCAAATATTTCTTTTCTTACAAGTATCTCTTAGAAATAATATGAATATTGAACTATGCCATGATAAGCTTTTATTTTGGTTGTTTTGGCTTTTTGGTAAAGCATTGGCATGCCTACATAGAATGATAGAACCAAAAGCTTGATTGTTAAATGATGTTTTAGCATGTGGAACTGCGGTTCCTTGTTGCACTCAAATATTACATTTTGTTCAAGTATCATATGCTGGAAATAATATGAATATCAATGATTTCCATGTGATTTGAGGTTCTTTAGGTCGATTGTAGTTGAGCATTGGCAAGTCTACTTAAGAAAGGATTGAAGATTGCACGATGATTTTAGTAGCCAGGAGCAATGGTTGCTTGTTTTGCTCAAATTTCCGTTTTATTTGGCCATCAATTTATAAATAATATGAATATTATAGTCCATGATTATATCCTTCTGTTTTGATTGAATGGGGTTTTGGTTGAGCATTGGCACTAAAGCTCAATAATTAAATGGAGGTTTTCACGCTGCAATGCAATGCAAGTTTATTTCAATCCTTACTGCTAAGTCTCTGTTTCTAATATCATTTGATGATTCTTGTGGCCATCCTTAATTGTATTTAAGTTAATTATTTAGTGGTTTAAATATCATTTGTTATTTAGGACCAATTTGATATGTTATTGTCTATTTAGGAATAGCTTTTTCCTTTTCAATAAGTCTTATTTCTAAGTAACGTCTCAGATCTTGTAATTTAGATGGTTTAAAATGGAATAAATATTTTTTTTTTCTTTTGGTTTCCCTCATAAGAATTGATTCTCCCTATGATGCAAAGAACGAAACTGCCTCCATGCCTGCCCCACCATGTGCGATCTCTCCAAACGACGCACTCCTTCGCTCCTCTAACTTCCCACACTGTATAAAATCTCCCCATAGATCTCTCATTGGCATTGATTCTCAATATACATCTGTTCGACGGGAAGTAAAGAAGAGAGCGGTTTAGAGTTCGCTTTTCATCTTTCTTTTTCCGTCGTTGCTGTTCAAATTCATTTCTTCGCGGGAGGCGAAGAGATTGCACGTGCCGCTCTTCTGCTCCATCGTCGCTGTTCGGCTTCGGTTCGCAGAGGTCGCACGCACCGCTCCTTCGTGGTTGTTCGACCCCGACCCCTTCGATGGCGTCTAACTTCATTCCTTCGCAAGAGGTACAGAGATTGCACGTGTAGCCTTTACGGCTCCTTTGTTGCCGTTCGACTTCGCTTCGTTCGGCTCCCTCCTTACCGTCTGACTTCATTGCTTCGTGGGAGGAGTAGAGATTGCACAGGTTGCTCCTTCGGCTCCTTAGTGGCTGTCCGACTGTGCTCCTCCGACCCCAATCCGATTGCGCTCCCTCTCTCCCTTTATTATATTATATATTATATTATTATATTAAAAATAATATAATATTATATATATATTATAAAAAAAAAGAAAGAAGGAAAGGAAGAAAAAAAAAGAAAAAATAAAAGATGGAATTTCAAACAGGTGTCGAAGACCGCGAACTGTCGTACCATAGGTCCGGCCGTGATGGTTTTAAATTCGAATACCCGCGCCGTAATCTTAGATCCGGGCGGATGGTTTTAAATTCGAAGCCCCCACGCCATTGATCTTAGATCTGGGTGGGATGAAACAAAATTCGAAGATCTCACATAATCGATCTTAGATCCTAGTGTGATGGTTCAAAATTGAAGACCCTACACTGTCGACCTTAGGTCCGGGTAGGAAGAAATTATGGCAGTGTCGTGCCGATTTCTCCCTCGGTGGGGAGGAGACGTTGGGAGGCTGCCGAAATTTTTCAGGAAATTATAAGAACTTTTTCTTCTTAAAATAATTGGGGAGCAAGTCAAATCTAATTAGTCAAATTACTTCACCTCAATTAAAATTGAGTAATTAAATTATTTAATTTGATTAATTGAAATTCATTAAGTCAAAATTAATTAATTTTGATTAATTAAATTGATTTTTTTTAAAACAAAATCCGAAGAGCTATTATTTAAAAAATTTGAGACTTTTTGTTAATTCAATCAATTAATCAAAAATAAAAAATGCAATAAATAAAATGAAGGTGGAGAATATTTTTCCACTAATTGACATGTACAATACTCTCTAAATCAACTCTCAAGCTCTCAAACTCTCAAAAATACTCTCAAAATAACAACTCTTAAGCAAATTTTACAACCTCTCCAAAACAAAAGCTTTCAAACTCTCTAAATAGAACAAAAGCTCTCAAACTCTCTAAATAGAACATCTCTCAAACTTTTCAACTCAGCAACTCCTCACAATTCAACGAACCACAAGTTCTCTAGTATTCCTGAACAAAGCTTCAACTCTCCAGTACGAGCTCCTGCAAGCAAATAAATGAAATTCATTAAACATCACACATAAATTTATATCAAATTAAATGCTAAAATAGGAAAATAAGCAGGTTACTGGTAAAAACATTACTAGTATGCAGGTAATGAAAAGAAGCTGCTAAATAGTAACAAGAAAAGCATTATAGTAAAAAAACACTAGTGTAACAAAGTACTAAAAACAAAAAAAAAAATTAGTGTCAAACCTCTCAAAATACTGGTGTTAATTCAACAAACATAATCAAAATTTAAAATCATTTGAGCAGCCTTGTTTATAAGAATTTGATTGTAAGACTCACTACCCGACAACTTTCAAAGGAAAGCAGTAAGCCCGATCTTAGGGGAAAGTTTTAGGCAAAATTGACCTAACTCCTAACCCCCAATTAAAACCCTCGGCCACTTCTAATAGAAGTCGTAAGTCCGGCCTCTGAGAAAAATGTTTAGGTGATAATACAACCCTAGACCCCTCATTTGGACATCCTAGTCTATAGGGCTTGGTTGTAAGACCCATCACTTGGGCCACTTAGCTTACAAGTCTAGGCCGTAAAACCCATCATTAGACAACTTCTAAGGAAGCATTAAGACCTATCCAACTGAAATATTCGGGCTACCCTTAATAAAGGTTGTAAGTCCCACTAACCTGGGCTACTTTCTAATGAAAGTCATAAGTCCCAATCCAAATCTAATCATACGGACAACTCTTAATAAAAATAAAATTTAGGCAAAAGTTTCAATAAAGAATTTCATCTTTAAATAATGCTTTGAAATATAATAATTATAATTCCTATGTTGAAAGCATGTAGAATTTCTATCATAGGATGTCCTACCCAAGTAATTAAAGCCATCAGGCATCCTAGCATATATGATTAGGTTGTAAGACCGACCAACAGGCTACTTCTAAGTAAAGTCTTAAGTCTCATGTTAAGTAAATAGCGATGATCCTAAACCCCAAGAAATTAAATTTAAATCTATGGGCATCTTAGTCTAAAAAGATTAAGTTGTAAGACCCGCTTTTCAGGCTACTTCCTAAGGGAAGTCATAAGACCTACCCAAATAATTAAATTTTCAGGCTGTCTTGCTATAGAGTTAGGTTGTAAGACCCATCATTGGAAAACTCATAAATAGAATAGTAAGCCTCATTCCAAATCAGTTCGTTGGGCTACTTTCTACGAAAGCCGTAAGTCTCAACTCAAATCTAAATACATGGGCTACTTCCTAAAGAAGCCATAAGACTCGCTCCAAACCAAATTCCTGGGTTACTTCTAAACGAAGTCATAAATCCGAAATTAAATAAATCTCTGGGAATTTTAATAGATGTAAACCCCAAAACACCTAACAAAATTAAAATCCACATCTAATCACTTCAGTCTACTCGGGATCCCTGAGAGGAGGCAACTCATGGCTGTTAATCAGATTTCCTGTACACTACGGTCAATGATTGTTAGTGTTGGTAGACTGAAATCTACGGTATATCCAGGACGACGGAACCATGGGATTTTGATCGTGTTTACCTCCATTTCCCCCATTATTGAGACTAAAATGACCTAAAAATTTATTCATCCTTAATCGAGAGTTCTCTCTTACGTGTTAAGAGGGGTAATTAACTATGAGTGCTTGCGCTTATGGGAAGGACCCCAGATCTTTAAACACTGACACTATCCTCAAGGGAAATCTAGTTAACTATAATCTGACTTAAGAGAAATGTAATCCTATGGCTGCAAAGTGGGATTCATTCATTCGTGTCATTTTTTTTTTAAGCCAACACTCATGCTTTCTTTCTCTCAGCCTCTTCCATCCTTTCCTTTGAGGCTTTCATTTATCTTATCATTTCAATTTCTTTCTCTTTTATCTATCTAATTTTTTCCCTATATCATCTTGTTCTTTTAACAACTAAAGTATAAAAACCTATTTAAATTTCCACTTCCTTTACCCCACTTGCCATCACTTTGTTATTAGATCTGAAATTATTGAATCCAAAGAGATGTTTATTTGAAGTGTTCACTGTCATCAACAATCTTGAAGCACTTTCTACTGCCCTAGCGTGAAGCACTTTCTCGTGCCCTAGCGTGACACTAATTAACACTAATTAGCATATTCACCTCGCTACTACCACCCACCTTAAAATGGTCCTTCTGCAGATTTATATTCAATCATCCGCCTCAACTCTTTCTTCGTGGCCCATAAGCAACCCTTTACAAATCTTGTTCCCGCGAGCCAGCAGCCTGCAAACCAGCTATTATTCACTTTGTTCCTATGCTCACACCACACTGCATACATGCTTTCATTGCATTGAACCTTCAAAATAGCAGTAACAACCGCTTTTAGAGCGATGGGATCACCTGTATTGACTCAAATAGAATCTGATAAGGTTTACAATTTTATTATGTATCTATTAGGTTTCTATGAATATTTTTAAATTATTTCATATTCAAATTGTCTTAAGAAGTTGTGAATTGAATTTATAAAATTTACAATGGGTTTAGTAGAAAATTTATTGGACGTTGTAGTTGCGGAACTGCCTTCTTTGTTAGAGGGTTTGTGATGTGGCATTGCAGCACTACGACGTTGGGGGATGTGGCGGCGCTGCGCTGTTGGAGGGTGTGGCACTGCGACGCTAAGGTCTTTGTCTTTAATGTTAGAAAATTCTCCCTGGGAGCGCTACAGTTCTAGATAAGGTAGCACCACGATGCTGCAGGGTCATTATGCAATATTAAGATTTCTTTTTCGTTAGATTATGGAGCGTGACAATAACGTACTCACTTCTCATACAATTACATCCCAATATTTAAAATTGAGCAATTAGGTATTTGAGTGTTTTCTGTCCATGAGATGAGGTTTAAGCCTCAAGATATTTTGAAGCGTAAGCCTCAAGATATTTTGAAGCGTAAGCCTCATAATTAAAACATCAAATTAATAAAAATATAAAGTAAAAAAGTATCATGATAACATCAAATTAAAATTATACCAAGTCAAAATATAATTATAACAATAAGTTTGTCCCACTCCCAAATCAACATTAACAAGTAGTCTAAGCCACTAAAATTATATTTTTTAAATTCAAAAGTCTCCCCACTCTCATCACTGGATCTTCATTAGTATCATCATCATAATGAATTGCTTTATTTTCTCTCTCATCCCCGGTTGTGTCAACATCCTCCTAATCTACCATTCTATCATATGATATTCAATCTAAATGAAGTTTCTTTTCTGTAATCAATAAAAACCAATAAGAATATTAATTAAAATAAAAAAAAAAACTATATTTATGATTATAATTTCACTTGTATAAATGTTTATGGTAACCTTTTTTGTTGATATGTTTTAGACTTGATTGTTTTGCTTAGGGGTGTAAGTGAGCTCAGCCGGCTCACAAGGTGGCATGAGCTCTACTCGTTATCAAGCTTATCAATCCATGAGTTCTAGCTCAAACTTATACTCGAGCTCATATATTAAACAAGCTTGGCTCGGTTTGACAACTCGTTGAGTCACTCAATTAACTTAAAATATATTTAAAATTTAATTTAAATTAGCATTATATAATATATTTAATATTGTTTAATTAATTCTATATTAAAAATAAAAATTAAAAAAAATGAAAATTTAATTTAAAACTAATAAATCAAGCTCAACAATCGAGTCTAGCTTAAACTTTTCAAATGAGCTCAAATAATTGAGCCGAGTTAGAGCCAATAATTGTTTTAACGAGTCGAGCTCAATCTTAGTAAATGAGCTCGAGTCTAGCTCGAGCTCAGTAAGAACTAAACAAGCTTAGCTCAATTAGACAGATATTCGACTTGACTCGTTTGCACCTCTAGTCTTGCTTCTTCCTTTATTAAAGAAATCAACATTCAGATACTCCTCTTGCAATCCTAAGCAAATGACAACGTGAGTACAAAGGTAAGCCGCGAGCATGTGTGCGACCAGGAGGGTCGGGGATCTAGCCAAGAGTCTTGATTTATATTTAGGTTTACTTGTAATGAAGGAATAAATGAGGCTTTTCATATATATTTTTTATTAATATATGTATTTTTTTAAATAACATAAACCCTAATAATAGGAGGCTTTTGCCTCTTGTTTATTGCGCTAAGGTGCATCTCAATTTTGATGAGGCTTACGTCTTAACTAGACCCATATGAAGTGCATGCTGCATGATGATTTCCTTCAAAAATGCTAAGCATGCCTGAAGACGCACCACCTATTCCACAATTTCAAACAAGTTTATGTTAGACCAGTCCAAGGAGGACCGGTCCAGCCGGCCCAGCCCCTTGGGCCGGCTTTGTTCGTCTACGCCAGGAGGGCCGGCGGACACAAGAAGAAGGGAGAGGGGTGGGGTCCACTTGAAGTTTGAATTGTTTCTTGGAGCCAAAAGGAGGGGAAGCAAGGGTAATTAGGTCCTTTTGTTTTAGATTTGAATTGTATGCATTAAGTAGGGGAGAAAAGGGGGGATGAGGGTTATGAGATATTTTGTGAAAGTTTTTCTTGTTCTTCTTGGGTGGCTAGGGCTCTAGATTGAATTCTAGAGATTGGGAGAGTGTGATCCTCCTCTCGAATAGAGGATCCTTGTATCTTTGCTATTGTCCTTTCATCTTCTAGTAAAATACAAGTTCTTACTTCGTGTTTCTATCGTTTTCTCGCATTTTCCCACTGTTTTGGCTGATTTCCTGCTGTGGACAGCAGTTTGCTGTGAGATCTTTGGCTAAAGTGATTAGGAAATACTTGGAATCAAGTATTTCCTATCAGTTTACCCATAGGCCACAACCATCCACAAATGCTTGAACACTCGCCTGTCCTGCAAATCTTGCTCATATATCCATTACCTTGCCCAACGCATCAATGCATTACATTGTTGAATTGTCCCTCACTAGTTTTGCTTTACATCTCCAGATGGCCTCTTTCCCTACAAGTACTAAATCCACACAACATAACATCATTTTCCTACGTCACACAACAACCATGAATGGATTCCAACTTATGCTTACAAATCACCAATGATTTCGAGCCAACCTTCAACGGCTACACTATGATCACTTTTCTCTCCTTGGCGTATATTTGTCACCTTGCACTGCGACCCAATTTATCTATATTCTTTATCGTATCCCAAAGTAATACCGACAAATCATGAACTCACATTTGCAGATGGCTCTCTCTTCCTCGCACTTGTTGCACATCGCCTTACCATAATATCGATGTAGTGTGCAAGTTGATGACTTAGTCTCATTCAATCGACTTAGTTGAAAGCAAATGGTGATGTGTGAATATCTTTAAGTTTTTGGATGGTTTTTTAGAGTTTTAATAATGTTTATGAGAATTATATTTTATTGATATTTGTGGTAATGGTGTTATTGTTTATTTTTTATTTATTTGAATTTTGTAGGAGTTTATTGTGAGGGAAGAGATGAGGAGTAAACACCACAATGAAGAAACAAGTAAGAAAGTAAAAGTAGTGGAAAAGTAAAGGACATCAGGATTTAATGTGGAAAATCCAAAAATAGAGAAAAAAACCACGAAACCACACCACATCAAGAAATTCATTATGAAAATT
The DNA here is from genome assembly GCA_019514585.1 of Dendrobium officinale. Taxonomy (NCBI): domain Eukaryota; kingdom Viridiplantae; phylum Streptophyta; class Magnoliopsida; order Asparagales; family Orchidaceae; genus Dendrobium; species Dendrobium officinale. Next base: position 12,958,621 of record CM033682.1, read on the forward strand.
GAGAGAAATAAGTTTATATCTCATTTCTCTCTCACTCTCTCCTTGCTTCTTTTCCCACATACACCATTCTCAATATCTAACTACTCAGAAAATATAGGAGAAAGTAAGTTATAGCCCCTAAGGGACGCAACCCTTGAGAAAAAACGAGAAAAATAATTGTTCAGTCCATTTCGCAGTGCTGCGGCACCAGTTTGGGGTGTAGCGGTGCCCAGTCTCTGTTTGACAATGCTACAACGCTCAAACACTCAGTGTTGCGGCGCTCAGTCTCTATTTTGACTCGCTGTGGTGTTATATCTCTACTGTCGCTATGCTCTGATCTCTATCGTTCAGCGTCGGGGCGTTGTACAGAAAAAAATTTTGTTGCAAAGCACCCAAACCCAAGTAGGGGGTAAACCCCCCGCATCCCCCAGCAAACAGAACAAGCTTTGAGGTCCGAGACAACAGACCAACTAGATTGATCAACACAATCAGATTTCACACATAACATTTATATGTACATACATATGATGTGATCTATTTGAAATCCTATGTTTTTCATATTTGGATCTTTATTTTAATTCTTATCTTATTAATGCCAAGAAATTATATTTAGATTCCCTACGGGCCTCCTTAATGGCTTGAATGACTTTCTTTCTATTTAGATTTTTTATCCATCTTACTTTACAACAACTCTTTGTTCCTGTGGAATTCTTCAGTTAACCAATCCTTAAGGCTTAATCTGCGGAGGGGTCTTTTTATCAGTGATCATTTTTCTAAAATATTTCTTCTTAGTGTCAACTGGGCTTTGGGTTTTTTAGTTTTTGTTTGTGTGTGTGATTAGGTCTTTCAAGTCATTAAGGATATGTATGCATGAGATGTTACTTGTGTTCAAACACAAGGTGGTTTGACCAAATATTTTTCTACTTCAGTTGGATTACATCAAGGATTAGCCTTAAGTCCATATCTTTTTTGCTTTAGTCATGGATGTTCTCATTAGACATTTGCAAGAGGTTGTACTCTTGTGTATTCTATTTGCTAATGATATTCTTGTTGTTGATAGGATTAAAGAGGGAGTTGAAGGTAAACTTGAATTATGGAGGTCAACCTTAGAGTCTAAAGATTTTTGTTTGAGTCTATCTAAAACTGAATATATGGAATATAATTTTAGTAATAATGAATCTAGCGGGGGGATTGTAATTTTGGGTGATCAAGTCATAAATAAGAGTACACATTTTAGATATCTTGGGTCTATTGTTTAGAGTGATGGTGAAGTAGATGGGGATATTATTAGTAGAATTCAAGTTGGATAGTTGAAGTGAAAGAATGCATCGGGCTTGTTGGATAGAAAAGTCCCTCTCAAACATATGGGAAAATTCTATGAGATAGTAGTGAGACCTGCAATGCTTTATGGTGCAGAATGTTGGCCATTAAAAAAGAAGCATGATATTAAGTTAAGTGTTGCAAAGATGAGGATGTTCAGGTGGATGAGTGACTTTACTCTTAGAGACAGGATACGAAATGAACATATATTTGAAATGGTTGGAGTAGCTCCAGTAGAAGATAAGATTAGAGAGTCGCCTTAGATGGTTTGGTCACATAAAACGGCCGCCTTCCGTTGACCCGATTAGGAAAGTAAATGTATTAGATTTGACTTATGTTAAGAAAGGTAGAGGTAGACCTAAAAATACTTGGTTAGAAAATATTAGAAATAACTTTTCTTTATTAGATTTAGATGAGAATTTAACTCTTAATAGGACACAATGGAGAAAAAGGATTCATGTAGCTGACCCTACATAGTGAGATAAAAGTTTGTTGTTGTTTTTGTTGTTGTGTGATTAGGTCTTTTAGCACCTTATTTTTCTATCATCTTCAATTGGTTAAGGGAATTAATTATTAGTTTTATGATTATAAATAGGATTTGAGGCATATATAAAATATAAAAATTCAATGTGTGGTTGAATAAAATTTCTATGGAGATCTACTATTCCTATTTTCGAGATTCAGTTCATTAATCAAATGAGAAATTTGAAGAGTTTTGGAGGGGTTCTCTCTCTGTACGAGGTTTACATTTTGGTTTGAGTATATCCTTGTGCTTTCTTACCTTACATTTCATTAGATTTTTGTTTTATTTAATAGCTTGAGTTATATGAATTTGAAATGTTTATTGTATGAGTTTTCTATATCTCATATTAGATATGTATTAAAAACCTAAGTTCTTATGGCATCCTATATCTTACAATTTATTTTTGTGAAACTATGTGGTTGGATTCCTCAAGACTACATGTTTGGATAACTTCCTTTACCAAAATATTAAAAAGGCTTAGCATGAAGCAAATTGTTTGACCGGTCCACTGGACCGATTCCGCCAGTCCAGGCGGGACCGGCTTACGAGATAAACAATGGAACTCTTTTTCCTCCTACAGAGGCCGCGTGAGCCGCCGAAGAAAATGATGCATTTTAGGAAGGATTTTTTAGGGATTTGGGAGGGAAATTTGAATTTAGGGATTGTTCAGGGATTTCTTTTTTTGTTTTTATGCATTAAATACTTTGTTTTCCGAGGATTAGGGCATCTTGAATTTGGCTGAAATTTGAGATCTCCTAGATTTAGGCTTTTCGTTGGGCTCTAGCGGCATCTAGAGATTTGGGAGAGATCGATCCTCTCGAATAATGGATCAATTGTATCTTGCTATTTTCCATTTCCCTTTCGTCAAATAATACAAATTATCTACTGTTTTTGTGATTTTGGTAGAGAATTCTCGTTGTTTTTCGAAGATTGATAAGAAATACTTGAGATCTATAAGTGTTTCCTATCAAATTGGTATCAAAGAAAATATTGGGATCGTTGGTGGACTGTTTTTGCAAATTCTAGCTGCTGTTCTTGGGCCGCTAAAGAAGGAAAGTGCTGTTTTTTTAAGGAAAAATCCAAATTTTTGTGTCTACAAAAATTCGGAGAACGATGGTGGCAAAAAAAGTGAACGCTTTGGAGGAGAGATTGGAATGAGAGATGAACCAAATCAAAACCATGGTGGATGACAAAATTTCTTCCATGGAAGGGGAAGTTGCGCACTTACGGGAGATGATGAAGAAGATATTAGAATTCCACAATCAATCGACGGCTTCCGTGGCGAGAGGACCAGAAGGACAAAATACAAATTCTAAAATCCGTAAGGATGAAGAGGAGGTAGAGATCGTAGAGGGAGAAAGGAGAAGACCCCATCTGGAGCCTTTCCAGAGGGATGATAGAGGAGGTAGGTTTGGGGAAAGGCATGGGTATGTAGGGCAGGAGCAACGGGACGCTGATTGGGAATGTAGGGAAGGAAATTATAGTCGAGGGGCTGATTTTGAAGGGAGGAGAGGGGAATTCGAAGGAGGTTATGGTATGAAAGGAGAAGGGAAGATCGGGAAACTTGGGGGGGGGGGGGGGGTCGAACACTTGGGAAAGAGGAAACTATGGAAAAATGAGGGGAAACGGGGGAGATCATAAGGTGAGGAAGTTGAAGATGTCTATCTTCGAGGGGGAGGATGCGTATGTGTGGATCTATAAGGTGGAGAGGTACTTTGCTGTTAAGTCTCATATGGGACTATGGACTTATAGATAAACAGTTAAAACCCAATTCAAATCCCAATTGAAATCCCACAAAATATGCATAAATCAAGCATACCTCGTATCCCGTCAAATGAGGGGGGGGGGGTGGTCGAACTCTTGGGAAAGGGGAAACTATGGAGAAATGAGGGGAAATGGGGGAGATCAAAAGGTGAGGAAGTTGAAGATGTCTATCTTCGAGGGGGAGGATGCGTATGTGTGGATCTATAAGATGGAGGGGTACTTTGCTGTTAATGGGCTAACGAAGGAGGAAAAGCAGGCAGTAACAGGCCTATGTTTGGAGGGGAAGGCACTGTCATGGTACTAGTGGAGAGACCGAATGAGACCTATTAGGAATTGGAGGGAATTCAAGGACTGCATAATTAAACGTTTCCAAACCAACCGAGGAGGAGATTTCTATGAGCAGTTCTTTGCTTTGGTACATGAGGGATCAGTAGCAGACTATCGGGAGCAGTTTGTGCACGTAGACAGTAGGTGGAGTGATTATCTGATACGGTATTAGAGGGGAACTTCATGAAGGGGCTGAAAGTAGAGATCAGAATGGCAGTGAAAGTTCTGATGCCTCGTGACTTTGGGGAGGCCATGAAGTTGGCACAACTGGTGGAAAATCAGAAGAATATAGAGAAGGGAGCCAGGAGCAGTAGCTAAGGAGGCTCTTGCAGGACGATGACCACTCTTCTAGCACCCAAGGGGCCTGCATCAGATAACATTAATGAGACCATCAGGGAGAAGCCAGTAGGAGGAGAGAGTAGAAAAAATATCAAGAGGCTGATAGAGAAGGAGATTCAGGAGAAGAGGGCAAAAGAGTTATGTTTCCGGTGTGATGAGAAGTATACTCCAGGGCACTGGTGTAGGGATCGAACTCTTCAGGTTACCATCATTTGTGATGACGAGGAAACTGAGGGAGGTGAGAGAATGATGGATGATAAGTTGGATCTGGATGTGGTGGAGGTCTCCCTGAATTCAGTAGTATGATTCACTTCGAATCATATGATGAAAGTGAAGGGGGAAATAGCAGTCATGGAGGTGGTTGTATTGATTGACAATGGGGCTACCAATAATTTCATTTCCACTCAGGTCGTCAACCAATTGGGAGTGAAATTGATGGGCACCGATTATTATGGGGTGATGATGGGTACAAGGAAGGTGGAGAAAGGTCAGGGGATTTATAAAAGAGTGATGTTGACCATCCAGGGGATTCAGATAAGGGAGGATTTTCTCCCGCTAGAGTTAGGAAGTACTGATGTCATCCTAGGGATAAAGTGGTTGCAAACTTTGGGAGAAACCAAGGACAATTGGGGAGCACTCACGATGGAATTAATGGTGGATGGGAGAAAGGTGATTATAAGGGGAGATGCAAGGTTATCCAAAGTTATAGTATCACTTAAGACCATAGTTAGGAGCATACAAGTGGCTGGGGAAGATTTTATGGTGGGACTACACATGCTGGATGTGATCAAATTGAAGGAGGGAGGGGATGTTTCTCTTTCAGTGCAGCCCTTGATTTCGCAAGTCGGTAGGGTTTTTCAGTCTCCTCAAGGATGGCCACCTCCACAGGAACATGAGCATATTTCCACCTTGAGGAAATGTGGATCTTTGGGAGGGGAGTATTGTTCGGCCGGTCCACTGGACCGGTCCAGTTGGTCCAGGCAAGACCTGCTTACGAGCGAATCAACGGAACTCTTGCAGAGGCCGCGTGAGCCGCCGAAGCAAACGAAGCATTTTGGGAAGGATTTTTGAGGGATTTGGGAGAGAAATTTGAATGTAGGGACTGTTTAGGGGTTTCCTTTTGATTTGTATGCATTAAATACTTTGTTTTCCTTGGGTTAGGACATCTTGAATTTGGCTAAAATTTGATATCTCCTAGATTTAGGTTTTTCATTGGACTCTAGCGGCGTCTAGAGATTATGAGAGATCGATCCTCCTCTCGAATAGAGGATCAATTGTATCTTGCTATTTTCCGTTTCCCTTTCATCAAATAATACAAATTATCTAATGTTTTTGTGATTTTGGAGGAGAATTCTCACTGTTTACCGAAGATTGATAGGAAATACTTGAGATATACAAGTGTTTCCTATCACAAATCCATATAATTTTGGTTAATTGACTTTTTACTTGAACTACAATAGTAAAGTGAACCAAAGGTATTTCATTTCTCTCATTGATTGATTGATTGACAAAAAAATTGGCAGAACAAATGCACAACTTGGATAGAAGTGCCAAAAAAAATTTTACATTCATGCAGATCTTAACATGGGCGAATGGAGAATGGGAATTCATGCAACCAAACCCACAAAGCTGGGATAACTCTGAACTTCGTATTGATTGGCCGACTTAGATCTTATTTGAAACTTCCCTTTCCTCTTTAGCCAACACTGATCTTTATAACATGACTTCTTTCGTTCTCACCATCGCACCATCTGTATTGGCCACCTTGTTGTTCTTACAATTTTTCAATCGCAGGTACTTCATGTATGATGATTTGGAGCATTCTTGTATAGAAGATGACCACATAGTCAATGTTTTTTCATTTTCTAAAGCTTATGGAATGATGGGATGGCGTGTTGGTTATGTCAGTAAACTTCTACCATCTCCTATTGCAATTTCTTTCTTGTTTCATTGTTAATCTTCCACCTGCTTCAAGCAGAGAATCATAATGAAATATGCATAAATTCTAATTTTCCTGTAACTTTTATTTTCCATGGATTACACCAAAACCAAACTATATTTCCTTGCCATTTATACTCCTCCAAACTCAACAAAACCTGTAGGAACTCCAGGATTTTGCGAACATATTCTTCATTCATTTTTTGCAGAGTAATGCACATAATAAATCATTATTTGTGGTAATGCAGATAGCTTACCCTACTGAAGTGGAAGGCTTTGGCGCTCAACTCCTCAAAGTCCAAGATAACATACCCATCTGTGCTTCCATAATAGGACAGCGCCTGGCGCTTTATTCATTGGAAGTAGGCCCAAAATGGATAAGAGAGAGAGTCCAGGACCTTGTGAAGAACAGAGAGATGCTCAAGAGAGCTCTTTCTCCGCTCGGCGAAGAGGCGGTTAAAGGCGGCGAAGGTGCCATTTACCTGTGGGCAAAACTCCCAGAGAACTGTTCTGATGATTATGAGGTTGTTCGATGGCTAGTCAGAAAGCATGGGATAGTGGTAATACCTGGAAGTGCAAGTGGTGGAGCTGGTTACATCAGGGTCTCATTTGGTGGGTTGAAAGAGGCTGATTGTGAAGTTGCTGCAGAGAGGCTAAGGAAGGGATTGGAAGAACTAGTGAGAGATGGGATGATATAGTTGTTTTTTTTTTTTTTTTTTATTCTTAGTATTCTTCCTTGATTTCTTTTTTAAAATAAATGTGTATTCAGGGCAAGGATGCCAAATCTATGGGCAAGGAAGTAATGATTTTAAATGAAGAACTTGATTGATTGTAAAATCTGCTCGAAGGAACTAGCAGATGTATTATTTCTAAATGGAAGTAACAGGCTATTCTTGGGGATGTTTAATTTCATTCTTCTGTATTGGTGTTTTCACCTTTTTATCCAATTTGTTAATTTTGTTTTGGCAGATCATAGAAATAATGTATGAGTCTTTTTTTTTTTTTTTTTTTTTTGAACGGGGTATCTACCCGCTGTCATCTCAAAAGATGATGTATGGCGGCGTAAGTAATCCCTTGATGGGCATACCAGCAACCAGCCTCACAGGTACAAGGTCACAGACTTATTTTCTCTCCACTTAAGGGGTCGTGCCGTATCAGAGAGGAATCAAACATGGGTTGGGGAGTTCCCAATCATGCTTGACCACCAATTCAGCTAATGGAAGCTTTAGGTTCTATTTTGGATAGTTTTCTTATTATTTTATTTTTTTAACTATTGTCGCACTTTTATTTGGGACGATTTTTTTATTGCTTTTTTAAGACAGAGTTTTAGTAAAAAAATTAAAAAGCAACGAAAAAATCATCCCAAATGAAGCCTAAATATTCAGAAAATTCAGTTTAAGCAAAGTTAATTCAGATCAAGACTAAATCATGTTCGTTCAAATCAATTTAACTCGATCGAGTTAACAAAAAGTGATTTTATAATTCATCATATAAAGTAAATCTTATTAGTGCCATAAAATCATCTATTAAAAGCCCTGGCAAGAAACTAACTATTGATCAGCTAATTCGTTATCAGGTTGTCAAGTTAGCGACTTATTCAAAGCTCGACAAACAGCTTCAATATGTTGAATCTTCTAAATAGGCCATACATTTATTGTATTTTTCTCTTCTTTCCTATAGCCAATTCAATAACTATCAAGTCCTGATCCAAATCTATAAACTGGGGATCCACAGGTGAGCTCAAACTATTTTCATAATTCTCCTCTTTTTCACTCGAAATTCTCAAAATAGTTGTGTATGATCCACAAAATTTTTTGAATTCAAGAAGAAAGTTGATAATTGAAGTAAAGGAGAGTCCTATTTGGACCGTAATAGTAATTTAACTCAAAGAAAGTCTTCCTTGGGGACAAGGCTTTCTTTTCTATGCTCATTTAAGCACTATATTTTTAGTACAAACTCATTCAATGTCAAAAGACAAAAGGCAAATAAAAATCGACACCATTCCTAAGTTTTCAAAAAAAAAAAGGATGAACTCAAAAAGAGTAAAAACATAATTACCAATCAATCTCATTCAAACTATAATGGGCTCATAAAAATCTCTCAAATCAATTAATAGCTGATACTATAGGAAAATCATTCATTATTGACGGATTTGACCACTTTTCATGTGGATTTGTGAATTGACGGAAAAAAATTATTTTCGGTAAAAACAATGAATTTATGACAGTTATAATTTCTTGAAATTGAAATAATGGATGTCATTTAAAATACATGTAAAAATCCTAGTTATCATTTTATCCTCAATTCTATTTTTCAAATAAATGTATTTTTGTATTCTAATGAAATTAATATAGTAGTTGTTTTTGGAGAGTGGCCAACGGCCATTGGAGCTCACCGAAGCATTAATCATACCTTCAATGATAATAAACTTAACGGACAATGCTAACAGTTTACTTAGTTGAAATGGTAATGCAGAATATGAATAATATAATCCAGAATATAAAATTATTATTAATGCTTGTGATGGGAAATAACTGAGACTTGAATTTATTTGCATGTCTTATATGGGCAGCTTGGGTAAATGTACATCTTTACAAGAAGTTTGGTTCGGAACTGAAGGTTTGTTATTGCTTTTAATACTTCTCTTATTTTTAAAAAAAATCTGTAAAGGTTTTTCATGGAAAAGGGATGAATTTTTAGGAAAATTCGTTTTTTTCTTTTTAAACTAAGTTAATTCAGATCAAGATAATTCATGTTCATTGACCAAATCACTTTAAAACTAATGGTAGGCTTTGATTTTGTGATCTTAGAAATACTTGATTTGGCTTTTCAATGTAACTGAAAATTTTAAGTAGATGGATCATGATTTGAAAAGAATTCTAAATCATATGTACATACGTGTATATAAAACTTGAAATAGAAATAATAACACAAAAATAATTAAAATACATGTAAAAATCCTAGTTATCATTTTATCCTCAATTCTATTATTCAAATTAATGCTATTTTTAAATATAGTAATGAAATCTAATAAGTATTTGTTTTTTTTAATTATGTTGTGAAAGGATTCTCAGACAAACATGCAGCATTAGATGCATACCTTCAATGATATCAACAGAAGTCAATGCTGCAGTTTTCTTATAGAAATGGTAATGCAGAATATATTTTAATAATCCATATATAATGTTTAATAATTCTTGTGATGGTCAAATAACTGAGACTTTTATTTATTTGCATGTCTTATATGGGCAGCTTGGCGTATCATCTACCATCTTTACAAGAAGTTTGGTGCTTCAGAACTGAAGGTGACTTCCTGCTTTTAATACTTCTCTTCTTGTTTAGAAAAATCTGTAAAGGTTTTTCATGGAAATGGGATGAATTTTTAGGAGAAATGGTCGTTTTTTTCTTTTAATTAACAATTGGTGATGTGATCATTAGATAAAGATTGATATGTTCATTGACTTTGTTAAGTTTAAAACTAATGGTAGGCTTTGATTTTGTGATCTTAGAAATAATTTGATTTGCATTTGAATGTATCTGAAAATTTTAAGTAGATGGATCTCATTAATTACATGAAAAGATAATTCTTGAGAGATTTTAATGAGAGAGAATATTTGGTGTTTCCAATGAAAAAAATCATAAATATATGAATTAAATAATTTTGCTTTTTATGGGGATTAATGGCATCACAATACCTGAAGAAGGCATTAATATAATATAATAGGCTTGAGTAATAGAAAGTTAATAGTGGTGGTAGTAAAAAAAAAATGATGCCAGGATTTCATCAAGTACGTGGAAAAGATGAAAAACTAGTGGGAAAAATTCCATGGCGATAATAGGTGATCAACTTGGTCATTATTTTAAAAGGAGAATGAAGATCGAGTGATCAATAAGATGAGCCTCATACATGTGTCTCTTCGAGTTATCACCCTTTCCTTGCATTACTCTTCTCACAGTGCGATGATTCTGGAATGCCCTTCATACACTGCAAAATAGATTTTGAGCACAAATTAGCTTAAAAACAAGCACTCTTAAGCATAATTGGATTGTATTAAGATGTCTAAAAAATAATTTATCTAAAATTTAAGAGAATGTTTGTTTTGCATTTGAGCTCATTATATATAGTAGTTTCAATCTCTTCCATCAGTGATCAGAATTCAATTTTTCTTTTTTTTTTTTCCCAATTTTGTTCTTTCTTCAAGAAAAAAAGAAGAGGAATAGTTCCATTTTTATAAAAAAATAGGGCACCATATATTATGTTTGGCATTTTGTTCTCTTTCTAGAAGACAACAACTATGAAAGCAAGTGGAAGCCAAAAAGTATTTGAGATGACAAATGGGTCGGCTTCTTTCAATGATTTAATCTGTTTTAAATTGAATATTTAATAATTATTCAGTTTTAATATCATACGGCATGAAATAAATCCAAATTTGATCCCTTTTAGGGCTGATCTCCATCACTCAGAACTGTCTTTGGCCAGTAGTGATAGGATAAAATGGGACCATTGATTTTTCTTCTTATTTATTGAATTACTGTGTTTGCTCCTCTTTGTTCCATTCATTCATAAGAATCAAAGTTTAAAAAAAAATGGAGATCTTAAAGTAATAAATGTCATATTTCATTAATCATACTAAGAAGTTTGAAGTACAAAAACCTTTTATTGTGTTGAGTTTCTTTTTTTAATAAGTTTTGTTCTGTTCTTGACTTGTATGCATGGATCTTATTTGAATTTATTAGATAGATTAGTACATCAGTTGCTAACGGATCTGTACACAAAATAAGGATTCATTTGGGACGAATTTCTTACTGCTTCATAAAGTAACTTTCTAGCACAAAAATTAAATTTTTTAAATAAAAGTCTATAACTTCTCTTGGCACAACTTTTGGCCCAGACTTCTTTTATTGCTTTTAAGAAATTTTTGTGCTAAAAAACTGATGTAGAAAGTAGTAAGAAAATTGTATGTCCCAAATGAAGCCTTAAGTAGATAAAAAAGATAGAATCTTTGCAAATAACAAATAGTGAGAATTTGAAGGCAGCTCAATAATGCTTGTTATGTGGACATGATCATGAATCTCAGATCATGGACTTATTAAGCCATGCATTAACCATCTTGACTTTATTATCTTACAAATTTGTAAAATTAAATCATAAGAAAAAAATTATTTGTTAGAGAAGTTATGATTTGAAAGGAGTGAAATATTTGTGTAAGAAAATATGATAATTGTATTATGAAATGAGGCATACTTCCTACCCCAAAAATTTATTTGAAAGAAGAGAGAAAAACAGTTTTTTTTTTTATTGCTTTAGCATTATGAGAATATCCCACAAATAATCCAATACCTTACTGAACATAAGTTATTTTTTGTTCTCCTAAATGAATATGAGCTATACCGCTTTGATATATCAAGAAGAGAATTACAGTCAAATTTGACAACTGAGGAGATTTTGTTTTTTGCAAAAATGAACAAGTCTGGTGATCCTTGTCCTACGTTTAAACCAAATTATATCAAGATAAGATCATATCATAAGCTAGGAGCCTACCACAGTAATACAAATGTAAGCTTCCTCCCCAAAGAGAGATAATTATAAATTTTTTGACCAGAGTTCTTGGTGCCTCATCCCTATAAAACTCTTATTTTTTACTGGGAATTTTTTCCTAGTTGACAAAATTTCAATTCGCATGTGGGGTTTGCAAGGGAAGCCTCCTCCCCATTAGGGCATCTCCAACCGAAAATCCCATTTTTCACTCCAAAATAAAGTGAAAGTAAAAAGTGTCGTGATTCATCTCCAATCGAAATCCGTTTTGGACATTTCTGCGAAGGTAACCGTCTTCTACTCTTTCGCACTTTTATTGGGCAAATCCGGTTGAGACAGAAAAATCGTGTAGGTGAACAGTGTAACGTCAATATTGATGTTGCACTATTCACCTTCAACTGATTAGCAATTTTTTTGCCGTTCCAATGGAACAAACCAGCTACGCCTTATAGTCGTTTGGAGTTCAGCTGGAGACGCCCTTAGAGGTTGTGAGCAAAAAGACATTTTATGAAATATTTTAGTTCTGTGATATATTCTGAGAGTATTATGTCAAATCATCTTGAGTGTGAAAGAAGTAATCTCTGTAATTATAACATTAAGATGATAGTAAGATCTGTACTTTATCCTGAATGAAAGAGCTAGAATTGGTTTTTGAATCACATAAAACTCTCTGAATTTTTTATAATTTCTCTTTCCCATCTGTTTCTTATATAATACATACAACAAATATGACGAGTTCCTGTAACCCTTGGCTAAATGATGGAGTCTTCATGACCTTAATTTTCGATATTTCCAAAGGGCAATCCATGGCTAGCTCCAAGATGCTTTGAGAAGTAGCCATGGTCAGTAGTTTTAAGAAGTTCAGTGGAAGATGGAAATGGGAAGATGGAAATTCATTTGTAAGTGCTAGCTAGCTATTCTTTTTCTGAAAAAATTTCAGAGATAAGAGAAATCAGATGATGACAGCAAGGGTTCTTTTCATGATCTACCTTCCTCTCTTCTTCCTTCTTCATCTCTTCTTGTCCAAGTCTACCTTGTTTAATTTATATTATAAGTTATTTGTTTTCTTCCTCTCAGCACTCTTCGACATCATTGCCAACTATATTTTGCTTGAAATATTCTTTCCCAAATATTAAAAAAATAGATACATAATTTTCATGGACCGTTTTTCAGGGGGATGGAGGCGCAAAAAACAGAAAAAACATGCAAATATGAGGAATTTTGGGAGAACTCAAGGGTCCACTACAAAGAAATTTGATATCATGACTACTGTATATTTGCAATAGAAAATTTTTGTTTGATTGCTGATGAAATTTCATCAGAGGCTGAAAAGAAGTATAGATGGATTTTGTGGGGAGAGTTCTGTTTGGGACAGCATTTGATTATTATTATTATTAGCTATTTTTAAAAAAATTTGTGTTAAAAAATTAATTTAGAAAATAATAGAAAAATAACTATCCCAAATGGGATTAATTATTCTGTGCGGACCCGGATGTCTTCTGAAGACGAATAAAAGCGTGCGATGTTACTTTTGTTCTATGTACCGTACTGTGTACTAGATAACGTGGTACGCTCTCATTAGTCTGTAGAAAGTCCGGTGTCCGCATGAATAATTTTCCCTCAATGAAGCTGTCCATACCTACTTATTACCGTTGCCTTTGATGACATTTTCCATCGATAAGCTAATATTATGTTAGCCAAAAAATGAGCTCTAGTCCTCGTAGCTTCTTCTGTCTCTGCTTCTCCTCTTTCACTTGCTACTCTACTGCATGTCTCCTTTCTCAATGTCTTTTCTCCATTGATGACAAACTTCTACCTTCTCCTTTTGAGCTTGATTTCTTCTCCTTAGCACCTCATCTGTAAAAAAATGTTTTTACAGATGTTGTGTTCTAAGATATTTAGGTTTTTTTAAAATAGTTTTTTAGTAAAAAAATTATATTTTTTTATAAAAACTGCTTTAAGAAGAAGTAAGAAATCTGTCTCAAACAAATTCATAATTGTTATAAGCTGAATAAGTGAATATGATGGGAATTTTTTAAAAATAACAAAAAGATATTTATTATACTCAAGTAAACATATAACAATGATCCATAAAATAAAATAAAATTATGTACAATTAGTTCTTTTGCTCGAGCATTACTATAATGAAATAAATAATAAATTACATGTGAAATGGATTAATATGTTGTTTAATTATATTTGGCATTTTAATCTTCAAAGAGAAATTTTTTATTTCACCCTCAGTTCTCTTTGCTTGTCAGATATAATTTTGAATTTTTTTCTTTTCCTTCTCATGCTTTTAGTTTCTTGCTTCGGGAAAGAGACAACCATTCTTGCAAAACATGTGGGGGGGTTTCTAAAGAAACTCATACAACTTTTGCGTCTGGACTTGGAAGTCAACTTTCAAATAGTAGAGAATAATAAACGAGAAAGGTGAAATTTTGAGTATTTATGCTTCGTTTGGGATAGTTTTTGACAACTGATTTTTTGTTTTTTTTAAAAAAAAATTATACTAAAAAGTTACTATAAAAAACAGGAAAAAAACTATTTTTTAGTCAAAATTATAGTTGTGTTCTTATTCATTTCTCTCAGCATGATCATAAAATTAATAAAAAATAATTTTAAATGTTGAAATATTCCTCATTTTCAGGAAATATTTTATTTTTTTCCAAAAACATGAAAATAAATTAAGCACAAGAGTCAAACATGTAGTGATTCACTAAAATACTATTTCTAAACAAAAAATTAAAAAAAAAAATCAAAATATAATTATTTAAAAGGTAAGGAATATTAAATAAATCTTGATGCTAAGGACATAATTTAATATAAAACCTTCCAAAAAAATATTTACATTTACTATCTCCATAATTACATCTAATTCCATGTTTTTACTTTTTACAGCTTCATTACCACTGAGTAAATATATTTTTTTTCTACTGCACAATTTGAAAATTAATAATTTTTTTTTTTTAATACGGAAATATTTATGACTAAATACATTAATCATATTTTTATAAAAAAAGTATAACTAAATTTTTTAGTCATAATAATAATATTATTGTTATTATTATTTATTTAAACTCTGTGACTTTATTATAAAAAATATTAGTAAAAAAATGATTTTAGTCATACTTAAAAAAAATAAAATAAATAAATTTCAAACATAAATTTTAATTAAAATTATAATAAATTACAAATTCAGAGCTTAGCTGACTTTTCCCCAACTGTTGTGGAATAATGAGGCGTGCCCTCTCTTAATTTTAGTTATATTATTTCTCCCCTGCCCCCACGCATCCCATCAGGGAATCAAAATCTTTAATTATTGTCCTCCTTTACTTATCACTCTTAATTAAAGATTTAATTAATAATTCATTCTTAATCACCTCGTAATCCCTTTCTTCAATCCCAAACTATTATAAATAAAGATCAAAACCCCCTAAAACACTAAACCATTAATTTCTTCCAACAGCAAAAATGCCTGCTTTCTCTCTCGACCACTTCGACCTCTACTCAGCCCGCCATGTCCCTGAATCCTACACCTGGCCCTCCTCCTACCTCCACGACCACCCCTCCGCCGGCGACGGCGGCGGCGGCGGCGACTCCATTCCCATCATCGACATATCCAGCCCCACCGCCGTCTCCCTGATCGGCGAAGCCTGCCGCTCTTACGGTGTCTTCTACGCCACCGGCCACGGCGTCCCCGTTGACCTTCTCGATGACGTGGAATACCAGGCCCGCAGACTTTTCGCCCTCCCTCTCCATCAGAAGCTAGACACGGCCCGCCGGCCTGGCTTCATCTCGGGCTACGGGAGGCCACCTCTTTCCGCCTTCTTCCCAAAGCTCATGTGGTCGGAGGGGTTCACCATCGCCGGCGGCCACCAGCGAGATGTCGCCGGCGATATCTGGCCTCTGGAGCAGTCTGTCTTCTGGTATGATTCTGCAAGGATGTTCTGTTATGCTTACGTGGTGGGATATAATTGGTCTAAATATTACTTGTGGGTCCCGATAGATCTACACGTAAGGAGTGTGAACCAATAGGAATTCGCTAGTACAGTACTACAGTCGTAGTCGACTAACTAATTGCAAGTCGATTTATTTGATTATATTATATAAATTAATTACAATTAGGGGCTCTCTATGGGGACTGATTACCTATGGATGAAGTGCTGATGTGGCACTTGCGTAGCCATATGACTTTTGTAAAAAAAAAAAAAAAAAAATTATCATATTTTTTATTTGAAAGAATTTCAAATTCATTAGATTTATTTTGGGTTGCACGTTATATGAATTGTTATTTATACATTATATTTATTTTTAAATAAATTTAATAGCTTAATTGCTCATTATGATTAATTTTGGATTTTTTTTTTGAATAAATGGATGTTTGATAATAAATCATCATAATTATTTGAATAAAATATAAGTAGTGTAATTCCATCGTTTTATATGATTCAATTTCATTATTTGAAGCATTAGTATGATTGTTTTGCAGTGACGTGATAGAAAAATATAACAAGATGATGAAGGAGATGGCCGGGAAACTATTGAATCTTATGCTCCTCTCCTTAGGTATTGATGAGGAAGAAGCAGGTCGGGCCTTGCTCATAAAGGACCTACAACAAGCAATGGAGGTGCTCCAACTCAACTCCTATCCGGCCTGTCCGGAGCCCGAGAAGGGCATTGGCATGGCCGCCCATACTGACTCAGGCCTCCTCACCATACTCTATCAAAGCTGCGGCGTCAACGGTCTCCAAATTCTTCACAAAGAGGATGGGTTTGGCCCGACCCGATGGGTCACTCTGCCACCTCTCCCGGGGGCTCTAGTTATTCATGTGGGTGATCTCCTTCAAATCCTTTCTAATGATCAGTTTAAGAGCGTGAGGCATCGCGCGGTTGTCAATCGGGCTGAGCATCGCCTCTCCGCGGCCTATATCATTGGCCCGCCTGGGCATGTCAAGATGGGACCCATTAGTAAATTAATGCAATCTGGCCAAAACCCAATTTACAGATCTGTAACATGGCCCGAGTATCTGGAAATCAGGGCTCAATTATTCGATAAGGCCCTCGAGTTAATAAAATTGCCTATAAAATAATGATTGTAAGATACAAAACAAGCGGTAGATTTTTTTTTCCTCTTTTTATTTTGGGAGAGAGGGTTATATATGTAAATATTTTGTTTCACCTTAGATGAAAACTATGAACAGGCAAAGTTACTTTTGTCAATTTCCTCCCTATTATTTTTGTTTTTCACAAAGTTTTTCTTTTCTTACTCACTGAGGGCATCAACCTAAAAATTTAAAATTAAAATATATCCTATGAATAAATACACAATGAAGGTTGACCTTCCGAGTAAAATTGTCACAAGAGTTGGAAACAGGGGAGGATCTATCATTCAAGGGGTTTGTGGGCTCCACTCCAAAAAAAAAATCTAATATTGACAATTATTTTATTAAGAATATTATAAAATTTTTAATGTATTTTAATTGCTTAAAATTTTTCTTTAAGAAAATTAAAATTTTATATGTTTCTTCACAATCAAATAATAATAAATCCTATAATAACTTTAATACAAATTAATTCAAAATTGGATAAATATGTAATAAATTCTTATATTTTTGGCTCTAAAAAAATATATTATTTTTCATTCTTTATATTTGAATTAAATTTAGGCCCTACCCGTTATCGCATGTGATAATATTATGTCATTATTTCATATATGCATATTTTTTTTCATGGGATCTTACCACTTTGAAGAGAGGAATGCATGGCGCCAAAAGATCCTTAGGAATTCTTCGGAATTTGTTTTATAGAGCAGATTATGGTTTTTTTTTTTTTTTTGGGCTTCATTTCTAACATCCTAATATAAAAAGATTTTTTTTACTAAAAAAATAAGAAGATCAAAAAACTTCCCATCCAAATACTATTTGTTTTTATAGCAGCAGGATTTTGTTCATGTTTTTTTTTTTTTTTTTTAGGACCGGCGTAGGCTTCATTAGATTCATTATAAAAACATAAAATTATATGACAATTTTTTTTTTATTATTTTTTAATATAAAAATAATTTTTTTACTAAAAAATAAAGTAAATGTTTGATGCGATTGCGCAAACGATTCAATCAAAAAGCCCGTTCAACTGTTGCTGTTCCCAAACAATATATCATGATAATTGAGTCCTTTTAAATTCATAAATGCATCACTCTATAAAATTTTCTATTTGATTGTTAGTATTACAGAGAAATCTGACGGATAAAATTTTGCAAGACAAAGCAATCGTTCTAGATTAAAGGCTTGCATGGCAGTTCTGAAACCAAATCAATGTGGATGAGGTTGCTATTGGTAAATTTGCATACTACTAAAATGTTACATAGCTTAAACTACTGAGAAACATATGAGGAAGAAGATCATCACATACCCCTGCATGACTCCCAGTCCGCCTCCGCGAATTTTTTGAATAAAAGAATAGGCTAGGGTGCGGAATCCTGCGAGGGGGAAGGCTATGTGTTGTTATTGAAAAAAAAAATCGAATGAAATTTACAAGCATATCTTCATAGAGTATATTGATTTTTCATAATACATATAAATAGTAAATTGATTAATTAAATCTGAATATAAAAATCAGCTGAAGCAAGGTTAAAATTGACTCCCTTTTTAAAAATTTCTGGGCTTATGCTTCCCGCGAGCGGTTTCTAAAAAAAAAATCTAATGGAATTTGCAAGCATATCTTCATAGAGTATATTGATTTTTTATAATACATATAAATTAAAGTTAATTATCCTTGAAGCAAGGTTAAAATTGGTGAGCTTTAAGTAATCATTGTGAGTTGATTGTATCATTTTACGATATGCACCTCCTAGTGTCTATTATATAAACATTAGATACAATCAACTTAGTATATCATCATCTTCTAAATCCTTATCTAATGATATTTATTGTTTAAGCTTGTTCAAGATATGCTCCATACTCAGCCATTTTAGGATGTTGATCATACTCAAATTACATTGTAATGTAGAGGGAGTTGCTATTTGCTCTTCCTATTGGCCTTTCTCAAGCTCATTAATTAGGAGCTTGAGCAAGGTGAGTAAAAATTATTAATGAGAAGTTACCTTAGGTCTCCACTAAAATCTAACATAGAAAAGTGATATTTAAATAAATAAATAAATAATTTTAAGAGTAAAAATTTTTATTTTACTCATCTTAAAATAAAATCAAATGATTTTAAATTCATTATAATTAAGAGTCTATTTGAGACAACTATAATATTTTATAAAGTTGATTGTGAAGTTATCGTGGGAAAAACAACTTAACTATTCTGGTTGTAAAAATCAGCATTCCACATTTCTTTTTGAAAACAGTGAAAAAAGCGGCAAGATAGTATTAGCGAAATTAAATTATGATTGTTATTTAAAAGTCAAAATGACGAGAAGCCTGCCCCAAATAGATCCGAAATTATAATAAAGTATTATGATAATTTCTTTCCAAAAACATACTATGGGCATGTTCTCAATTAAGGCTTCGTTTGGACAGCTTTCTTACTGCTTCATAAAGCAGCTTTCTAGTACAAAAATTAAAATTTTTATACTAAAAAGTTGTTTTAAGAAGCAGAAAGAAAATCGTCCCAAACGAAGCCTAAATTTGACCATTGAAATCCTAAGCCCCTTTTTTTTTTTTACATGGCCACACCTTTGACATTCAGTAAGAAAACTCTACGTGAATCCTTTGACATTTAGTGCAAGAATGTGCAATATGCAAAAAATTGAGTATTTTGATAGCTGAAGGGATCAAAGAAAGTTTGATGAGAATAAGAACAGACTTAATTTAAAGTGTTTGTTTATCTTTTTCTTTATTTTTTTCGTTGCTGATATGGATTCGATCGACTTTATTGTTTTTTGTTTGTGTTCTCCTTCATTCAATTATTACTATCAACTTTATCGTATGATGTTGATTTATTGCTTAGTTCAAAGACTTCATGCTTCAAATTCAATTTTAATATTAGTATTAACGGTTATTTTCTAAATTGGGCCATTGACTTTGAGGCATACATGATTTTTCTCTTACCTCAGCCATTGAATCTGCCATTATATAGTCAGCATTGTTAAAAAAAATAATAATAATAAGATGTCCTTATAGGAGTGTCAAGAATTAACCCGACTTGCCAACCTGATTTGGGCCCGACCCGAAAATTCTGGATTCAGGTTGAGCCATTTATTAAACGGGTAGGGTCCGGATTAACCCGTCAACCCAAAATTAACCTGATTTTAACCCGGATCGAACTAATTTACGATTTTTGTTGAACAAGTGTGCGGTCCGATTCACAGATTTTGTTGAAGAAGCACACGAAATCAGAAATCTCGCCATGGGATTTTTTTTAGTTAGCGCCTTCGCGGTTTGGGAAGGCGGGGCTGCAGAGCTCAGTGGGCAAGGGAAATGGAAATTGGGAAAGTGGGCGAACACGAATTGGCCAAAGCGTGTGAAATGGGAAGGCGGTGTTGTCGGCTCAGTGCATGAAAGATCCAATTTCCAAACGGTAGGAGCATATTTACAGGATTTGGCCAGAGAAGTCCGCTGCGTGTGAAATAGAATCAAAGAGAAAAAAAAAATAAAACAGGTTGGCGGGTCATGTCGGGTTGACCTTGACTCAAATCGGGGTGGTTCGGGTTTGGGTCTATGACCAGTTTCTCAAATCAGGTCGTATCAGGTGATAGAGGGTCATTTCCGTGTTGTACATGAACCCAACCCAAAAACCTATTTTGATTTTTAACATTGCTAGTCCTCATTTGAAAATATTAGAAGGGGCGGCATGAGAAATGTATAATATTAAATTCTTAAAAATAAGAAAACAAATATATAAAAAAAAATTTCCAACGGTGCAGAGTTAAAAGTTAAAACAACTCAATTTTCTAGAAAATAATTTTAGCTTAATTAAACATAGTTATGTACATCTAATATCGTTTGGGTTTGAGCTGCTAATCAAGGCATTTGATAAGTATGAATTGGATTCAGCCATTCATCAATCAAATTAAGGCTTCGTTTGGGACGGCTTTCTTCCTGCTTCTTAAAGCAGCTTTTTAGTAGAAAATAATTAATTTTTATACTAAAAAGCTGCTTTAAAAAGCAGTAAGAAAGCCGTCCCAAATGAAGCCTAAGGCTTCGTTTGGGACGGCTTTTTTACTGCTTTCTAAAACAGAGTTTTAGTACAAAATTTTTTATTTTTGTATTAAAACTCCGTTTTAGAAAGCAATGAAAAAGCCGTCCCAAACAAAGCCTAAGTCACCCAAATGTGTTAATTGACGAGTCATTTTTAAAACTTGGTAAAAGGAACTTGGGCTTCATTTTAAACCGAAGTTGTTAGAATAAAGTTTTATTCGCCAATGAATTTGAATTTTCTATCATGCAATTTGCTAACGCACAAAAGGCTTTGAAAAACATGTCAATCCTATTGAAAATTAAACGAGAAGTAGGTAATTCTCTTTGATGTTTATCACTTTAATGAAATATTAAATGTCGAATATTTGGACTTGTTGCTGCTTAGAGAAGAACCATTCATATATGCACTCAAATTTAATAACTAAAGACATTAGCTTACTTTTTAGAGCTCATTAATAGTCATATTGTGCAAAAATATTTAGATTTTTTACTTCAAGCATATGATATTTGGAAGTCATCAAAATCCTATGAAGACATCATCAGCATCTCCTTAATAGACATTGTGATGACTTCAACTCAGCAGATACTAAGGCTTCATTTGGGACTGCTTCTTAAAATAACTTTCTAGTATAAAATTTTAATTTTTGTACTAAAAAGTTGCTTTAAGAAGCGGTAAGAAAGTCGTCCCAAATGAAGCCTAAAGCTCTTCATGATAATCAGTAACAATATCAATATAGCCAATGATTGCCCTCCGACAATCATTGGCAATCATTGTGAGAGGCGGCGACGCGGTGCCGTGCCCCACTTATCTGAGTCAGCAGTGCTTAGCCACCGTCAGATCTTCTGCTATCTGAATCAACAACTCAGATGATGTCGGACCAAGATTCGTGCAACGAAGGGAACGTGGTTGAAACAACCGCTAAAATGATAAGATCTTGACCGTTGATTGTGAGATCAACGGTCCAAATTTTGTACACTAGCATGCACTAACAGTAAACCCTAGGAATCAAATTTTCGTCTCGTTCTTTCAATCCGTCTGGTCAATCTTAACATAAATTTAAATAGAGCAAGCATATATGAATAACATTCGTGGGGAGACAACCGTTTGGTTTAAAAATTGCTTTTTAGAAAGCTATTTAAACCCAAGTGTTTAGAGCTAGGGTTTGAGTTTATGAGGGATTTTATCAATGGATTTTGGAACTTTTAGATTTGTTGAACTTGTAGACTATCCACAAATACTTTTCTAGAATGAACCAACCACTGAAAATGTCTGGGTCGATGGGAAATCGAGGTGGACGGAGCTTGGGTTCGGTTGGCCAGAGATCTTCTCGCCGATGACGTGCAACCTCTGGTTTCTTAGTGGTGGAAGTGGAGAGGGAGCCTTGGGGAGTTAGAAAGAAGTCTCAGAGGGGTTTGATAAGGTTGGAGTGGAGAGATAATGCTAACTGTCAAGTGATACTAAAAAATGTGTCTTTGCCCTATATAAATGGCCTAGGACTGGATGGACGGCCCTGATGCATCAGAGGTCTTCCTTAGATGCTAGGTATGTGTCCTAGGCCATTGAAAGGCTGAGCCAAAGGCTGGAACAGCCTTATGTCCATTAGGTGCTTTGGAGATGGGAGAGGGGGCATTTTTCCCTATTTAAGTTGAACTAGGGCTTGGGCTCGATTTAGGAGCTTTTAAGGGAGCTATTATCCTTCTTTGGGATAGCCAAGTCAGCTAGTTTGTGAAAGGTAAGGATTTTATTAGATGAGTTGACTAATTAAAGGGGTTTTAAGTGTTAGTTGACTTGTTAACGTGGTCAAGGGTGTGGTGATGTGGCATGAGAAGATTTTGATGACCACATATAAAAATGAGTTGACTCATTTAAGAGAAGTCTAAGTGTTTGAAAAGGAAACCAAAGCTTCAAAGCAATGCAATTTTATTGTTGGGAGAGTTGACTCATTTAAGAGAAGTCTAAGTGTTTTGTTGACTTGCTTTGACTAATCAATAAGGCCAAACTCAAAGATGTGGCCTAAAGGAAGTGTAAATGAACAATTTGGAATAGGTTAAAGAGGGATCAATGAGTTAAAGTCAATGCGAAGATGAATAGAATGGTCAAAGTCCAAAGACTTTGACTCTTCCATCGCTTACATACATTTGAGTCTTAAGTTGGAATGTGGTGGGAGGTTTTGGAAATATTTTTGGTCTCAACAGGGGGGAGTTTACCCCAAATGGACCAAATTTGACCTGATTCAAGCTGGGTTGACTAGGTCAATTGGGTCAACAAGTCTAGTCAACCTCAAATCATTGTAAGAGATGACTCATGAAATTTGAATAGATTTGAAATTTGTTTGGAACTGCATATGATATAAATAGGATTTATGTTTGACTTAGTCAAGCAAGTTGACCCAGAGGCTGGGTTTGGTCTCAACAAGTTTGAAATGATCAAAGGGACCTATTAGAGGTGGTTTCATGGACTAATGAGGACCCCAAGGTCAATTTCCACAAAGTGGAAAGTCCAGTGGTATGGGCAATAAATTATTAAAGGTTTTGTAGCCTTGGGAGCTAGATTAGTTTCTAGGGTTAAAGACCTAAGAATGAGATCAAATTTGGAGGGTTGGCCCTAGGGGCATGTCTGATCAATATGTAACTGACATATTATGAATTGAAGGTCATTTGACTAGGTTTCTAGGTGATAGAAAGTTCACCCATAAAGGATTTCAGGACTTAGGCTTTTGGCATTAGAATTTAACTTAGGATTCTAGATTTGAATGAATATTTGAATGTAATAGAGTAAAACTTGTTATTTTCTTACCAATGATAATCAAATGCATGATTGAGGTTAGTTGAACTTAATTTGAAAGTCAACTGAAGGTTTGGATTAAAAGTTTAAAACCAAAGGTTGGATAGAATCTCTGTGATTGACAAGTGGGTGATTATCAACCATCAGATCACCAAACAAGAATCTGGGTAGATTTTGATGACCACATATAAAAATGAGGTCCACAATCACATCATAAGTAATGTTGTAAAATTATCACATAATAAGAAACATAAATCACATTAACAATGACAACCTTCATACAATGGAATATGTGTCAAAATGATTTCACACAAAAAAGCATGTAAGCAAGAACAACAACCTAGCCTAAAACTAGAGTTGGTTTTCCTAACAAGCCATTTATGGTGTGTACATGTGTGTGCGTACGAGGCTGTATAGTTTGGATATTTCCTATACTTATTATTGTTTAGAGTTTTCTAATGTTATATTTGGTTTGTTTTTAGGCTAAGGGGAATTTTAATTTAAGTTTAAGTCCAGTTTTTTAATGTTCATTTTAAAAGTTAATTTTTAGTGTTAGAATTGGTTAATCATTGGTTCTCTAAAGCCCTAAATTTTAATAAGGTATATTAGTTCGTAAGCCTCAAAATTTAATACATTTATGCCCTCCAATTAGAATTTACATAAGGTATAAAGGCTTTCATTTATTAGTAATTTATTATTAAAGATTTAGATTGAATGATAATTGTCTTTGTTTACACCATGATGGTAAGGTTTATTTCACCCTTATCGGGGCTAATTTAATAGGCTCGTAGGTCTGGGTTATCCAATAGTTATCTTTGGGTTTAGGTTTAATTTAGTTTATTAATTAAATTATCTATGTTTGTAATTATATATCTTATTATTGATTTATTAAGCTTGTGATTTATGGTTTGCACATCAAATTTGTTCGTAGCGTTGTCATAATGGGCATGAGAACCTAGGGCCTTCTTAGGGCACTTAGTCCTGCAGCTCGAGATAGTTCATCCTAAAAACTTTATCAATAGAATGTTAGTTATATATTATAATGCTATGCTATGATTTTATTGATTAGATCGATAATCTACTAAAAATTTAGTTATTTAATATATTTTTTATATTTTATTGAATATTTTAATGTATTTAATAAATATCCATTTCTTGACTTTTTTATTTACATTTGTTTATGGAATTCTCATATTTTTTTATAAATATTAGACTATAAGATGAGTAAAATCGCACTGGGTTTGCTGGATTTGGAATTTTTTTATAATTAGTTATGAATTTTCAAAGTTTGGTGATTTAATGGAATTATTAAATTGCTTAATTAGAGGAGTTTTGTGATTTTTGCACCAAATCAATTTTAAACCTCTTGGAATCTTTCCCAAATATTATTAATGACTCTTAGGGGTGATTCCAAGTGTTTGAAACTATTTTGCTATTTTTTAATTATTTTTAATTAATTAATTAATTTCCTTAATTATTAAATTTTGATCAATTTTAAGGGTTGATGATAAAGCTTTTATTTTTCTTTGATCGAATATTTAATTATAAGTAATTAACATTTTAATTTATATTTTTTGAATTTCAATTAAATTAATTATGACTTAATTAAGATCCTATTTCAATTATGTATGCTAGTTTTGGGTTAACTAGATAATACACCAAATGGTGTCCAAATACAGTGAAATTTAAACCATGGGTTCACTAGACCCCAAGGTAGCCCACTGAATTTGGTTCATTGGTGGACCCTCCAAGATGATTTAATTAATTACCTAAGGAAAACATACATGAGTGTTTAAGTGAGGATTTACAAGAATACCCTAAGGAGTACTACTAAAATAATTTTAATTTCATACATAATCAATGCTTGAAGCCATAGGGCTTCTATAGGTCTCCTCAAGACCTTAATTTCCAATGAGCCTAATAGCACCATAATTAGAAAAGAGTGTGAGGAGTTATTAATTTTCAAAGTATGTTGTATTTTATGTTAATTTTTAATTAGGGATTACACAGTCAGTAACCCCTTTACGTGCTGTACCATTTGTTGGCTGGCTAACGATTGGGCCATTAACAATTTTACACGCTTTTGTCACATCAGTCTGATCTGTGATCCAATGGTTGTGATTGAATAGGCTCCATAACCACAAAATTTAATATGAGCCATTGATCGAAATCAATGGCTTTGATTTCATTCTCCACCTCCTACGGGCTTCCAAAGCCGTGGAGCTTCTCCAACATGATCTGAGAGATAGCATAGTTGAACTCACATCAAACTTCATAAAGAGCATCAGAGGGTTAGAAAACTTCAATCCAATGGTCAAATTCCATTGGTTTGAATGTTTGTTTCACACTTAAACTACCTACCTAGGGAGCTCAAGATTAGGGAATTACTTCAAAGAGAACTCCAAATGCTAACACCTGAGTTCAGTCATGTTCGTCTGATTATGGGGAAACTTTCTTCTTTATGGACCATGATCGAAGGAGTACCGCACGTGGGACTTCGAGCGAGAGCAAAGGAATTTCACTAGAACTCACTCGAGCCTACCTTTGGAGATCATTGGAGAGCTAGGGAAGCAAAGAGGAGTTTCGTACAGCTCTGCATAATGAATTTTGAAGGTTGGAATTGAATTAGGCAGTCTGGCTTGTGATGCCCTAACCATTAGGCTGAGGTGGAAAGATGTCAATGAGCTTATTGAACCCAATGATGAGGCAAATTGGGCCTGGTTGAGCCTAATCATGGAAGATGGCTTATGTAGGACATTTTTGGAAGGTTTGGGCTAGCATGTGTCTTGAACCAGGTTAAGTAGGGGTTGGGCTGACCATGGGAGGTGCATAGGAGCTAGGGTCACTCAATGCAAAGAGCCAATTGGGCTTGGTGAAGCCTAGGTTGGAAATTGGCTCAACCCAAAGTGATTTTGGTCACTTTGGGTTAGCCTAACTCCTAGCCCATGTGGACTCAAGGGGTGGGCGACTTAGGGTAGGTGCATTGGGTTATGGGAGACTTAATGCAAGTGTTGGTTTGGTTTGATTGGACTTAGGTTGAGATTTAGCTCAAGGGAAGCCTTTTTTGGGCACCTGGGTCAAGCCATATGGCTAACCCAAGTGGGCCCAAGGGTTGAGTCACCTATGGGAAGTTCTTATGGACCTAATGGGTCATCCCAAGGCCTCAAATTGGTTTTGTGATGCGTGGAGCATTAATTTTGAATTAGATTTAGGTATATGGTTTATTTAGTCTACCATGGTTAACTTGGGAAATTAAGTTTGACCAAAGATTGGGGTTAGGTCTAACAGGTTTAAATTGATATTTTTGAGCTCAATGGAGGTGCTCCTATGCAATGGGAAGGTCTTTTTGGATTAAAATGTATGTTTGAACTCTCCAATGGCTATTTGGTCAACTATGCTTGGTTTTGTCAACCACAATTGACCAAGGATTGAGGTTGAGCTCATTCACTTTTAAATGACATTTCAAACTTATTGGTAGAGGTCTCATGCAAAGAGGGGGGTCTCTAAGTTCAAAATGTACATTGAATGGTTTAAGGGGCTTTTGGGTTAATCATGGTTAACTTAGTCAACTGAGGCAATCGAGGTTGACCAAAGTTTGGGTTTAGTTTTAACACATCCTAAATGATGTTCGGAATGCATTGAAGGAGTTTCTAATGTTTGGTTTGAATGAGTCATGTTAAAGTTTGTGATAAGATTTGATTTTGGTATTTTTTGGGGGTTTTGGACTCAAGTAGACCCATGGTCAACCAGGGTCCACCAGAGGTTCAATTTTGGATTTAACATATCATGGGAATGATCATGAACATGTACACATTCCAGTGGCATATGATGTAAATATTTAAAGGTTTTATATCCTTTGGGATTTAATGTAGTTTTGGGGGTTAAAAAGCTTGGATTTCCTTAAAATTTGGAGGGTTGACCCTAAGGACATACCTGATCATTATGCAATTGGAAAATCATGAATCCAAAGTCATTTGATTTGGGTTTGAAGTGATTGAAAAATCACCCAAAATAAGTTATGGGACATAGGCTTTTGGCCTTGACTTTTGGCTTGAGATTTTGGATTTGGCTTTGGCTTTGAACTTGGATGATTGAGTTTGATTTACTCATACCAATAGAAATGGTTTAGGTGATTGTTAGTGATGGGATAGAAGATACCAAATGGTAACCACTAGATGACTACTACTTGAGGTGATTTGGGTTGAATTTGGATTTGAGTTTGGATTGAGATTGCTTTGTGTTTGAATTGAGTTTGAATTTGGTTTTGATTTAATTAACCTCATATTAAAAAGATGTCAACAATCACATGGTTTTATGAACTTAGATCATGATTGGGTTGATTGGGGTTTCTCTAAGTATAAATATAAGCCAATTGATGTCCAATTGAGCAAGTTTGTAGAACGATGTTTAGTTAAGTAGGTTTGTCGATTATATGCATAGAGAGTTACATAAATAATTATCGATGCACTTTGAGACCTCCTTGACTATGATTACTCTCAGGGGTGAAATGTAGGTGTATGATTAGTTTAATAAGCCATACACGATGAGCATGTAGTGAGTATATGAGTCGTTGAGGGTGTGAGATCAAAATGGTTTGCACAAGCAACATGACGTGAGAATGGCTGTAGTTATAGGTGGGAGGCAGTAGTAGGGATCAACATTTGTTCTCTCGATATCACTTAGTGCCCTACGAGAGAATAATAAGTGAATAAAGGTAAAAGAAGAAAATGGAACTATTGGAAGAGAGAGAATAAGAAGGATGCGTAGAGAAACTTAATTGAGAGGAATATAAATAATACTACTATCCAATCAATCCATATTTTTTAGAAGCTAAGACCCTTTTATAAACTCTACCTCAAATACCTACTTCTAATTAATCATTATTAAGAAAGAAATAAGTGAGCATATTATATGGTATAAAATAATTTAATGATATTGAAATTATATTAACATGTGTAAAATTAATAGGGAAAATAAAATCCTACCAATTTTAAATGTGTAACATCATTTATTAAAAAAATGATTATGTGAATATTAAGGCTTCATATTTGAAACAATTTTATTACTATTTTCTAAAGTAACTTTTATATATATAAATTTTATAAATTATTTTTTTTAATAAAAGTGGTTTTAGAAAGTAGTAAGAAAGTCTAGGTTGTGATGCCTTATTCAGACCTCATCCATGGAGTTTAAATAATTGGGAAAATCCATGCTAGCTCTTTATGATCGCCACCGACCATTGGGTTGAGGTGGAAAGATGTCAAGGAGCTTATTGAACCCAATGATGAGGCAAATTGGGCATGGTTGAGCCTAATCATGGAAGATGGCTTGTGTAGGACATTTTTGGAAGGTTTGGTCTAGCAAGGGTCTTGATCCAGGTTAAGCAAGGGCTGGGCTGACCATGGGAGGTGCATAGGAGCTAGGGCCACTCAATGCAAGAGCCAATTGGGCTTATTGAAGCCTAGGCTGGAAATTGGCTCAACCCAAAGTGATTTTGGTCAGTTTGGGTTAGCCTAACTCCTAGCCCATGTGGAATCAAGGGGTGGGCCACTTAGGGTAGGTGCATAGGGTTATGGGAGACTTAATGCAAGTGTTGGTTTGGTTTGATTGAACTTAGGTTGAGATTTAGCTCAAGTGAAGCCTTTTTTGGGCACCTGGGTCAAGCTATATGGCTAACCCAAGTGGGCCCAAGGGTTGAGTCACCTATGGGAAGTTCTTATGAACCTAATGGGCCATACCAAGGCCTCAAATTGATTTTGTTATGCTTAGAGAATTAATTTTGAATTAGATTTAGGTATATGGTTCATTTAGTCTACCATGGTTAACCTGGGAAACTAAGTTTGACCAAAGATTGGGGTTAGGTCTAACAAGTTTAAATTGATATTTTTTAGCTCAATGGAGGTGCTCTTATGTAATGGGAAGGTCATTTGGATTAAAATGTATGTTTGAACTCTCCAAGGGCTATTTGATCAGCTATGCTTGGCTTGGTCAACCACAATTGACTAAGGCTTGAGGTTGGGTTCATTCACTTTCAAATGACATTTCAAACTTATTAAAAGAGGTCTCATGCAAAGAGGGGGTTTTTAAGTTCACAATGTACATTGAATGGCTTAAGGGGCTTTTGGGTTAATCATGGTTAACTTAGTCAACCGAGGAAATCGAGGTTGACCAAAGTTTGGGTTTAGTTTAAACACATCCCAAATGATGTTTGGAATGCTTTGAAGGAGTTTCTAACTTTTGGTTTTAATGAGCCATGTTAAAGTTTGTGATAAGGTTTGATTTTAGTGTTTTTTTGGGGTTTTGGACTCAATTAGACCCATGGTTAATTAGGGTCCACCAAATGTTTAATTTTGGATTTAACATATCATTGGAATGATCATGAACATGTTCAAGGGTTTTAGAGAGGGTCCAACAGTCAAATTTCACAAGGTACACAGTCCAGTGGCATATGCTATAAATATTTAAAGGTTTTATATCCTTTGGAATTCAATGTAGTTTTGGGGGTTAAAGAGCTTGGATTTCTTTAAAATTTGGAGGATTGACCCTAGGGACATACCTGATCATTATGCAATTGGAAAATCATGAATCCAAAGTCATTTGATTTGGGTTTGAAGTGATTGAAAAATCACCCAAAATAAGTTATGGGACATAGGCCTTTGGCCTTGCCTTTTGGCTTGAGATTTTGGATTTGGTTTTGGATTTGAACTTGGTTGATTGAGTTTGATTTACTCATACCAATAGCAATGGTTTAAGTGATTGTTAGTGACGGGATAGAAGAGACCAAATGGTATCCACTAGATGACTACTACTTGAGGTGATTTGGGTTGAATTTGGATTTGAGTTTGAATTGAGATTATTTGTGTTTGAATTGAGTTTGAATTTGGTTTTGATTTAATTAACCTCATATTAAAAAGATGTCAACAATCACATGGTTTCATGAACTTAGATCATGATTAAGTTGATTTGGGTTTCTCTAAGTATAAATATAAGCCAATTGATGTCCAATTGAGCAAGTTTGTAGAACGATGTTTAGTTAAGTAGGTTTGTCGATTATGTACATAAAGAGTTACATAAATAATTATCGATGCACTTTGAGACCTCCTTGACTATGATCACTCTCAGGGGTAAAATGTAAGTGTACGATTAGTTTAATGAGTCATACACAATGAGCATGTAGTGAGTATATGAGTCGTTGAGGGTGTGAGATCAAAATGGTGTGCACAAGCAACATGACGCGAGAATGATTGTAGTTATAGGTGGGAGGCAACCGTAGAGATCAACATTTGTTCTCTCGATATCACTTAGTGCCCTACGAGAGAATAAGAAGTGAATAAAGGTAAAAGAATAAAATGAAACTATTGGAAGAGGAAGAGAGAGAATAAGAAGGATGCATAGAGAAACTTAATTGAGAGGAATATAAATAATACTACTATCCAATCAATCTATATTTTTTAGAAGCTAAAACCCTTTTATAAACTCTACCTCAAACACCTACTTCTAATTAATCACTATTAAGAAAGAAATAAGTGAGCATATTATATGGTATAAAATAATTTAATGATATTGAAATTATATTAACATGTGTAAAATTAATAGGGAAAATAAAATCCTACCAATTTTAAATGTGTAACATCATTTATTAAAAAAATGATTATGTGAATATTAAGGCTTCATATTTGAAACAATTTTATTACTATTTTCTAAAGTAACTTTTATATATATAAATTTTATAAATTATTTTTTTTAATAAAAGTGGTTTTAGAAAGTAGTAAGTAAGTTTTCCTAAACTTTATAAACATAAGTTTTCCTAAATAAATCTTTATATTTTGATTTTTTTTTAAGATAGAAAGTTTTCCTATCTTAATTCTTAATAAATCAATTATTAATCAACAATAAAGGCGCTGAAATTTGGTTTATCTATCAAAGAAAAAACCTTCCTGCTCATACGGCAAAAATTAACCTTTTTTAGTCATTATTATCAATGAATTACAGCCCGAAACCACCGCAAAGTTCTAGAAATCATCGAGAATACGGTAGCAATGCACAGCCATGGAAGCAATGGATCGTGCCAATCAGGCCAAAGTCCAGGTAAGCCCTTCTTCTTCCTAATCTCCACTACCAAGCTTTGCGACATCTCAATCCACCGGCGCTAGCCGTGCCCTAGTCTTTACCGGCGGCCAATGGTTGAAAATGGATGAGAGAACAAAAG
The DNA here is from genome assembly GCA_019514585.1 of Dendrobium officinale. Lineage (NCBI taxonomy): Eukaryota > Viridiplantae > Streptophyta > Magnoliopsida > Asparagales > Orchidaceae > Dendrobium > Dendrobium officinale. The sequence goes on from CM033682.1 coordinate 12,990,484, forward strand.
GCGCGATTTACGCCCTGATAAAAGCCATTGGTTACGGCCTCCTTGTTCGTCGTGATTGTGACCGGAAGATTAGATACTTCCAAAATCGAATTTTGATGTATTCGCAGTTATTTTATTTTCGTTCACGTAATCCACGCGTGATGATGTTATTTCTATTATGAGTGATATCATATTAATTTGTGTTACTGTTCTGTAGGTGAACGTCTCCTCAAGTGGAACTGATTATGACATGGTCTGGGTAAAAGGTATTTGGCTTCCTTTTTTAAATGGTCTTCTGTTCGTCCGTTTGGTTGTTCCCCGATCCTTTTGTATTTTATTGATAGTCACTTTCAAAAGTGGTTTTCATTTTTATTTATTAGTTTTTCTTATCAATTATTCATTTTAATAAGCTATGTTGCGATGAGGATAATGATGATAATAATTTCTAATTTCTAATCAGGCCTCACATTTATGGAAACAAACTATCAAATTTCCCTTTTTTTCCCCTTATAATGGAGAAATCATTCCATGCGGAGTCCGGATGTTAAAGAACTGTCCTTCTAGTTCTCTTTACACTGAGTATAATTTTGTACATAGTTTGATTATTTTTTTTTAATACGCAATGTATATAAATACTGTGTACACTTACATCCAGACGATTCTTTACCGTCCGGACTCCACATGGAATAATTTCTCTTGATAATGACGTGCTACTGCTGCTTCTGTTGATTTTATTTCTGAGGACATGAATTGTGAATTGACTTATTGCAAATTAGATTTTGTTTTGTAACTGAACTAAATATGTTTATTTCAGCGTTTTAAATTCCATGCTTTATCATCAGCAAGTAAAAACGGCCGATTTTAGCATCTCAAATTCCCAACTGTGCATGATTATGATTTGATATAATCTAAATTGCAGCCCATTTTTAAGTTACTCTGCAGAAGGTAATAGAAAATCAAAATAAACAGTAACTTGTGAAATTTGTGAAACTTATTGCCTTAAAGATCAACATTTCAGCAAAAGAGATTAAATAAAAGTTGATTGAGTTGAAGCAAAATATGTATTGAATTCCATTTATAAATGGATCTTAAATACAAATATCTTAATTCTTACACTCAAATTTTTGAAAAAGATGCTGTTTTTATCAATGTTTGGCATGAAAACTTTCTATTTTAATTTTCTATAATATTCTGTATCTTGATACGTGTAGAGAGAACTAGAACTTCAGGGAAATAGGTACTATGGACTTATATTTTCTGTAGGAAGAGAGTTCAAACACCCCCCATTATATTATCTGTTTAAACTTTCCATATTCACGTTGTTTTTTTTTCTGTCAGTTCTGCTTTGTTGACTAAATTGACTACTTCTAAAAAATTCTGTATGTGCTTATTTCAATAAGCTGTTTCAGTAGAATGTGCTTTTGCATCTGCTCTTTGTGAATCAACTTGCTTTGCATCTCATATAAAAGAAGAACGTTGTTCTGCATCTTACAATTGCGTAAACAAGAACTATATGTATTCTCAGTTGAGATGCGAGCTTCCAACAAGACCTTATAAGTTCAGATTAACTTTAGAAGAATGGCCGCCAAAAGTGCACTAAATTATGAAGACACTCAACTCCTAGCTTATATGTGGTCTTGTATCACTTCATCATCATAGCATCAGTATTTAACAAGACACCATATACTGCACTTTTGGTGAAGTTATGTCTTGTGTATTTGTTTAGTTAAGCTAATTGATTATTAGCAACCTTGCACATGAGCTGAGATAGTTTGCTTCTCAATTAACTCTTCTTATGGCTCGCTTAGTTGCTTGTAGATATAAAATATGTTTTGAAAAATGAAAGTTTCTTTTTTATATATTTTGAGGATTGCAAGAGTGAATCAATGTTTATGGCTTTATGCCTAATGACATCCGATCAAATAATTAATTTAATGAATTTCATCTTGTTGTAAAACATTTGCTCAAACATCAGGCAATCAAATAAGGCCTTACATAATTGAATAGAAAACCTTATTTTTGGCTTCACAATGACCACTTCTTAGATACTTGAATACAAAAGCATTTTTTGCTAAAGTGCTTTTCTGCAATTTAAAAGACATCAAATTAGATTTGAAGAATTTTTTTTTTTCAAAAACAACAATCAATGAAGAGAAAGCTAATAGTCATAATGCAAGTTTATGTTAGACCGCCGGTTCATGGACCAGTTTAGCTGACCCTAGGAAAGGGGCCGGCCATGGTTTACTCAAGGCAAACCAAGGGTCCGCCGTCCGCCCAAGCTACAGTTGGGGGGAAACTATTTGAAAATTGAGGGAAAGGAGGGAGCGGCTAGAGAGAAATTAGGGTTTCATGGGTTGTTTTGTCCTTTTGCTTTATTATTTGATTTACTTTAAGTAGATGAGGGGAATTAGGGTTAGGGTTATCTTGTCTTTGCTAATTTTGGTTTGTACTTGATGTTCTTGGGCTCTAGTGGCGTCTAGAGAGTTGGGAGAGATAGATCCTCCTCTCGAATTGAGGATCAACTATATCTTAGTGTGTTCCTTTTGTTTCTCATCAATTCTCATCCAGTTTGCTATTTTTCTCTCGGATTTGTTGGAGTCTTATGGTGAAATATTGCTGAAATATTAAAATTGATAAGTTCCACTTGAGTTCCACAAGTGTTTCCTATCAAATTGGTATCATAGCAATGTCTGGGCTGTTTTTGGTGAATTCCTGCAACAGTTCTTGCTATTTTGAGTTGTTGATTGCTATTTTTGGGGGACGAAATTCAGATTTTTTAGGGTAGAAGGTGGATGTTTTAGAAGAACTGCTTGAGGGGGAGATGTGCCAAATCAAAGTGACGGTGGAGGATAGAATTTCCTCCATAGAAGGCAAATTCTCTGATCTTCAAGAGATGGTGAAGAAGATATGGGATCATCAAAACAAAACGGCGGCATCGGAGGCAAGAGTGTCGGTAGGGAGAAATACGAATTCTGAAATTCGTAGGGATGAAAATGATGTAAGGATCATAGAGAGAAATGGGAGAAGGCCCTATCTGGAATATTTCCAGAGAGAGACAGAGGTTGAAGGTTTGGGGGAGACGTGGATATGAGGGTTATGAGCAAAGAGGTAATGTGCACTGTGTAAGAGCATTAAGAAACATGTAAGTGCATCATGTAAATATCCAAGAAATATATAAGTGCACTGCCCGAATGTACCGTGGAACGTTAAAGTGCGCCTTGCAAATGTATCAAAAAGTGTTCGTGACACATTGTACCATTGAAATCAACTCACTTGTACTTTGATCAATTCATTGAATGCTTAAATCCTAGGTTTGAAAATACTGTGCAAATTAAAATGGAATGGATTTTTAGATTTGGTTTACCTCAAAATGCATGCAAATATTTTGAAATCTTATAATTATATAAAAAAATTCAAACTCTTTTTTTAAAAATTCAACCGCCAAAATATCAATATTATATGCACGCTCTCAAGTGGGCTGCTCTGCTTATAGGACAGATTCATAAGTTTCACATTTATGGTCTGATTTTCTTTCTTGTAAGGATTGGAGTTGATATAATAAGTTTTAAATGGCATACCATAAATCCTATTCTCATTAATGAATGTACAATTTAAAAATCCACGGTGATATTTTGTTTTACATCTATATTAGGCTTGTAATATCTTTTGTAAAGAAAAGTCATTATAAAATACAAACTCTTGAGTTTACTACTCGTATGACAGCTCGTGAAGTTAACATTGAACTCTATACGTTATTAGCAAAGTGTGCAAAGTCAACAATGTTCAAATAACAAAAAATAAAATAAATCTAAGAACCTTGGTAATTGTTCGTGTTGAATATAAATTTTACTTAGAGGGGACTCTATACAACAACATTAAGCCCTTTGTCCCACTACGTGGGGTCGGCTACATGAATCCTTTTTCGCCAATTTTTTAAATGATTCATTGTCATGATTATTCTAGAAGTTTAACGCTGGATTCGACTACCTAATCTAACCCTCCACTTTTCTCATCCAGGACTTGGCAGTGTTAAGGGGACTATAAAAGCCCTTAAATTTTTATCTAATTCTTTTTGCCTCAAATTCAAGTAAAAATTTAAAAGCATCAAGAAATTCACAAAATTTAAATCATTCAAGCGAAATCTATTGCGTACAAACTTAAAGCAAAAATATATCCATCATTCGTAATCGTTTGTAGAGATTGACAAATTCAAAAAGAATATCATCTTACAAATGGTCCATTTAGTGTCATGCTTATTGCTATGATTCATTTTCAAATAATCTATCGTCAATAAAGATGTGATACGTATCATCTAACTAATAGTTTTGCCATTAAATGGAACTATAGGTAGACGATTATAACCATAGCCCTTTAATCGGGTGATTTTGCCGTAAAAATGACACCGTTAAATTGAGGTTGCGATTAGAGCCTAGAAGTTTTTCAATGGCTAAAAGACTCTTAAGTAATGAATCACATGGTGTAGTTAATGGGGCATAAAGCCCTCTATTAAGTGAGGTTTATCTAAATTTGTTCCATTAGAAAAATATTAAGGTTCACTTGGACAAAACAACTCATGGCTACTTATAAGAATCTTTTTGTCAAGTTGGATTGATTACCTCCTTTGACTAAGTAGATTAGGGATGATGACAACATGGGATAACGAAATAATGGGATCATAATCGGGTTCAATCGGGTTCATCATCATTATCCCCTCCATCGAAATTTTTTTTGTTGTTATTGGGATGGGTGATTAAACTATAAGGGCTTGAGTGTTAAGCTTCTATGCATCCAATAAGGGTAGGCATCTTTAGAGTAGACGTAAACTCTAAGAGAAGAATAGGGGAAATAAGAGAGATTACTAGATTAGAAAAGGAAGAAAGCATAAATCTTATTTGTTTGAATTCAATTACAACATTTGAGTCTATTTATAGTGTTTACATAAACTGATTTTGGGTTTAATAAAGGGTTAGACTAGCTGATTCAATACAAGTAAAATAAAAGAATTAAAAATGGGTTTGAGACTAATTCATTATTGAAATAAATTGAATCATGAGCTGTTGTAGTTGGAGTGCCTCCAATCTTTGTTTGAAATATTTGCTCCCTTCTTCTTCTTCTATGATAGACTTTTAACATTTTATTATTATGATGTTGATGTTTTTAAGTGTTCACCCTTGTTAACGTTGTTGTTATATTATCTTTGATTTCAAAAGAACATATTGTTGTTTAACACTGCGCCTATAATAAATTTGAAATCAAATCTAAATTCCTTGTAAAATAAGGTAAAATCTCTTGATAGTATTTTATCGGTAATCAAAACTTGCTTTTGAAATTTTGATCCAAAATATTCTAAATTCTCGCAACAGAGCCGGTGCGTGAATTTTCTGAGCTCACAAGAACCTATATAATAAGAATGAGTAGTTAGAATGGAGAAGTGATTCAAGATTGTTATAGGGTATGAGAATTGCAGGAAGACTTGAAGGTAAATTTTAAACCACTATAATTAGGCTGAAGATGTTGTATGAATTCTTCATAAGGTAGTAAAAAGGTCTTTGATAGCTAAGTTGTTTGTTAGAAATGAGGATGCTGATATGAATGAATGAAAAAATTAAGAAATATATATTAAGGAATGATTATATTAGATGAATGATGGGAGTGACATTTATTGAAAATATGGTTCTTGAAAATAGACTTACTTGGTTTTTACATGTATAGCAAATGATAGAAAATGCATACATTAGATATTCCAATAGAGGTGTGGAAAAGCTGTTGGACCTGATGATATTCCAATAGAGGTGTGGAAATGCTTAGGAGATAAAGGAATTTCATGGCTTACTAAACTTTTTAATACTATTTTGAAGACTAAAAAGATGTCAGATGAGTGGAGAATGAGTGTGTTAATTCTTATTTTTAAGAATAAAGGTGATGCACAAGATTGTGCGAATTACAGAGGTATTAAGTTAATGTGTCATACTTTAAAACTATGGGAGCGAGTTATGGAGCATAGGTTGCGGCGTGATACTAATGTTTCTCAAAATCAATTTGGATTCATGCCGGGTAGGTCGACTATGGAAGCCATACATTTATTAAGAGGTTTGATGGAGAAATATAGAGAAAATGAGGATCTACATATGATATTTATTGATTTAGAAAAAGCATATGATAAAGTTCCAAGAGAAGTGCTATGGAGAGTTCTTGAAAAGAAAGGAGTCAATAATGCTTATATTCAAACATTAAAGATATGTATGCAGGAGCTATTACTTGTGTTCAAACACAAGGTGGATTGATCAAGTATTTCCCTATTTCGGTTGGGTTACATCAAGGATCAGCCTTAAGCCCATATCTTTTTGCTTTAGTCTTGGATGTTCTCACTAGACATTTGCAAGAGGATGTACCTTGGTGTATGCTTTTTGCTGATGATATTCTTCTTGTTGATAAGACTAGAGAGGGAGTTGAAGGTAAACTTGAATTATGGAGGTCAACCTTAAAGTCTAAAGGTTTTCGCTTGAGTAGATCTAAAACGGAGTATATGGAGTGTAATTTTAGTAGTAATAGACCTAGTGAGGGGATTGTGACTTTGGGCGATCAAGTCATTAATAAGAGTACACGTTTTAGATATCTTGGATCTATTGTTCAGAGTGATGGTGAAATAGATGGGGATATTATCAGCAGAATTCAAGTTGGATGGTTGAAGTGGAGGAATGCATCGGGCTTGTTATGTGATAGAAATATACCCCTCAAACTTAAGGGAAAATTCTATAAGATGGGTAGTGAGGTCTGCAATGCTTTTATGGTGCCGAATGTTGGCCATTAAAAGAGAAGCATAATACTAAGTTAAGTGTGGCAGAGATGAGGATGCTCAGGTGGATGAGTGGCTTTACCCTTAGAGATAGGATACGAAATGAGCATATACGTGAAAAGGTTGGAGTAGCTCCAGTAGAAGATAAGATTAGAGAGAGACGCCTTAGATGGTTTGGTCACATAAAACGGCGGCCTTGCGATGACCCGGTTAGGAGAGTAGGTATTAGATTTGACTTATGTTAAGAAAGGTAGGGGTAGACCTAAAAAGACTTGGTTAGAAAATATTATGAATGACCTTTCTTTATTAGATTTAAACGAGAATTTGACTTTTAATAGGACACAATGGAGAAAAAGGATTCATGTAGCCGACCCCACGTAGTGGGATAAAGGCTTGATGTTTTTGTTTTTGTTGTATACATTAGATGAGCAAATAAAATTAGATTTGGAGGTTTAGGAAGAAGAAGGGGTAGGCTTAAAATAACATGAATAAAATTGTTCAAAATGATTTGCAAAGAATAAGTTTAACAGCGTAGCTAACTCAACGAAGAAAAAATGATTGCATAAAGCTGACCCCAAATAATGTAGTAATACTAATGATGATGATGATAATATCTCCACTTTGAAAAATATTTTCCTCAACTCTATTAGACCTTGAAAAAAACTGGTGAAATCCAATTTGCATGGATGGCTCAAATGTGATGAAATATTCATAATTCAGTATGATAATTTATTAGCATCGGTCCTTTCCAAATCCCTCGGCAAAGCATTTTCATATAAATTATCGAGCATTTTCATGTAAAACACAATTATATTATCTTTGACTTTACTAGTTAGCTTTTATTTTTTTAGTATCTGTATAATGCTATAACTTTCATGCAATCAAAAGTAATAATAAATTAATGACAGAAGGTGATTTAAAGATTTATTTTCATGCTAATTATTATGTTTCTACTTGTTTAATTATGTGCATTCTCCTTACACCGTGATTACTGGTTAATGTTTTGTTTGTAATAGCTTATACTTTTCTATTTATGCTTTTAGGCTTTGTTTGGGACAGCTTTTTTACTGTTTCTTAAATCAAAAAAAAATTTTAGTATAAAAATTTTCCTAAAGCTCACTTTTCCACTACAGTTTTAAATATGCTTTTCAAAAAATAACTTTTTAAAGACATAATTTTAAAAAAATTATATAAAAATTGTCCTCCAATCATATATTATTTTTTACTAACTATTTTTCTTAACATAAAGTAGTAAAAAAAGGTGTCCCAAACTAGCCTAAATGTGCTTAGTGGAAAGAGGGGTGAACATCTCGACAACAACAGTTTTTTTTTTGGTGCTAAATTTGTTAGTAAACATTCTGTGGAATGTAGCATTGAAAACTGAACCATCTGTGTTTTGAGTCCTGTCAAAATGTTAATTCAAAATACCATTTGTATGAGCTTGAAGCATCGTTTTATACACATCCTACCTAGTATGTTCAATGGTTCACCTTTATGTATCGAAGCCAACATCTTTATTCTAGTATTGAAGATAACCATACCACATTCTCTTTGGCTTTATTTAACAAATCCCCATTTGGGTACTTCTTAGAAGCAGATTTTCTCCCATTGTACAGATTCTATTGAATGTCAAACAAAGGAATTTTTCTAAAGGATAGTGCCAGTGACGATTGGCAAGAGAAAGATCAATCAATAAAACAACGCCAAAGAGTGATTATTGACGAGCATGCAGTTTTTCATCCTGTGCGCTCATACTGCAGCGGGAGAACCGGCTGCATCTTTGTTGTGTAGCTGCCCTAATCGCCCTCATCATCTTGGTGGCCACGCCAAGGATCCCCCACTCACCCAACCAACACATGTTCGCTGACATGCGTAACTTCCTAGGTTTTTTGTTCGGGCTTTGGATATTGGGGCCTACTTCAAATTTTTATCTTTTTATAATCTCTTCCTTCTACCAATTTCCTCTCACTTTAATTTTTTGGGTTTTGACTTTTCTCCTACCAGGAGTTCCCAACACCCTCAATGTGCTCACGACGTATCCGTACCTGTTCTTTGGTGTTCCTGGTCTAGTTTTCTGCCTCTCCGGTAGTTGTTTTGGCATCAGGTATTGGCTCTTCTCAATTGTTCTGTCTTTCACGTGGATTGCAAATTGCCATAGTTTATTAGTAGTGATTATTGGCTTTGTTATGTAGCTTGAAAGGAGAAATCTGGGGATGGGTTTTGTTCTATTCTGGGATTGCTGCAGCAGCATTTGGATCTGCTTATTACCATTTGAAGCCAGATGATGATCGAATTATTTGGGATAGATTGCCGGTATGGATTTTTCGGTGTTCTGAAGACTCTTATTCTATGCTATATTTTGATCATCGACTAAATCTTTTGGACATGGTTAGAATACTTGTTTGCTTCTATTGCAACATTTCTTTTCTTTTCTTTTTCTTTTTCTTTTTGAATATTTGTGAAACGTGAGACTATGAGAAAATATGAAGAACAATTTTAGGTTTATTGTGGGCCCGTATAGAAAAACAATGAGATAACAGAGTGCTTTTTTATTTAATCTTTAAAATATTGATTTTTTTTTTAATTTAAAACGAAGCAAAACTTGATATTATGCTATAATGTTCTTACAACTTGCTTCTTGTAGTTGTTAAGTACATTTGTAAATATGTTTTATGCTTTTTTTTTTCTGAAAATCAAAGTATTTTCATGGTTAGGAGGCTTTATTGATACTTGTATGAGTCTAGGTGCATGTGTCAAAGTCTAAATCAATTTGATTCAGGGAACTTAATGTTTAGTCCTTCTATTTGTAGGGCCTTGAAATGTGGAATGAGAGCATTTATGATTTTCTTTTTTAACTAAAACCAGGTTGATAATTATGTTCACAAGTTGAAACTCATTTGATAATTGCTCAAACTTTAATCGTCCCAATATCATAATTGATTTGCTTCAATTTAAGGATGGCAGTTCAAAATTTAAAATTTGTTACATGTGCCTCTGCGTACCTTGTGTTTTACACACAGAAAAACATTCAAATGAGTTCATATAGTCATAAACACTTATTATGCACATCTATGTGTGTTCTATAAACATATGTTAAATGTAAAAACTTGTGCATGCACTGTGTCTCTTCACATGCATGTGCGCTGGTGTATATATATATATATATAGAGAGAGAGAGAGAGAGAGGATCTTTAAATATAGTTCACATCTTAGCTTGAACCATGTTATAATTCAACTTGAAATCAATTATTAGTTACTTGACTCAAACATGAATCAAGCCAAAATACTCGACTTGAACATGAATCAAGCCAAAAAAAAGTATGAGATTTCAAGTTGAGGCCAAATCTCTTGAAATAAATTCAATGTCCCCCCTAGACAAGAACAAGGAAGAAGTAAAAGAAGGTGAAGGATGTTAGGTTTTTGTGCACGTGATCTTTTTCTCATGCACAACACACTAAAATATTTTGCAATCAATTTGTGAGATCTTTAATTTTGTACTTGTAGAATCTACTCTTGTATAAATGCTTGCATCTTCTGCTTGATATCATGCAACTTAACAGGCAACAATATTTGGAATTTTGAAAGATGATAGTGGAGAAAACAAGAATAATCTGGCTGTTTTCCTAGAAGATTTTGTATAATGTGTCGATATAACTGAATAGGGAATAAGAAATTACTAACCAAATCTCAAAGCACACACAAAAAAAAAAACACTTCCGATTCTATTTCTCCAAAGGATCAGCAATATCATTATGTAAACAATGTATGCTAAAAAATATTGGAAAAATTATCAAAAACAATTTAACCGTTGACATATGACATATGCCTATATCTTGATGGAAATGTTCGCCAAATATTGAGATTCAAAGGAAAGATGAAAAATGTTATTTTGAGAAATTATTAGATGAGAATTTCAAAGAAGAAATCTTTTTAGAAAAGCATACTAATAGAATTATGAAATATAGTATAGATTGATTTAAAAAAGAGAACTTGAGCTAGCTTTAAAGAAGATGAACAAATGTAAAAGCTTTCAAGTCCAAATAAGATGCCTCTTGAGAATTGAAAAGTCATCAGGGTTATTGAAATTGTTTAGCTGAAAAATCCTTTCAATGTAATTATTAGAGACCAAGTGGATGTTCAAATGATTGATAAGAAGCATTTTTGATATTAATATTTAAGAACAAAAAAAGATGTCGATTTTAGAATGCTACTTGCCTAGTCGTAAACTTTTTTTTCTTGCCCCTCTTTTTCAAATTTAGCTCTTTCAGGCTAATTTTGAATCATTATTCATGGTGCTACGTATGCGCCCATTTTGCATCCATAACCATGCGAATTGGTCTTTTCGATGATGTTTTTCTACAGTTCATGTATTATTTTATTACTCATATTCAAATTATTCTTCACCAAATTTTGATAAAACTTCTAGATTATGCGTTTTTATTATTTTGTTCAATAATGATCCCAAAAAAAATTTTAATCTTTCTTGCATATCCCTGCTCTTCAAACTACTTGATTCCTTTTTTTTCTTCAATCGGCTATATGTTTCAAGTGCATGCTACAGAGCCACTTGCCCTTATTTTTATTTATATGTTCTTGTTTGAAATGTTACTATCTGAAATCCTTTGTGGTAATATTTTTTTTTACACGCAGATGATGATGCTTCTACTGTTTCTCTTTTGTCTAACCTGGTTATTGAGAGATTGGATGAGCGGTGTTGGAATATCTTGTTTGAATTTCTCTGCTATGATTGGTTCGTTGTTTTTATTTAGTGCCACATTTGAAAGGTGGGTTACCTTCTCTACATATTAAGAGATTGGATGAGCCATGTTTGTCTTCTTAATGACTGAAGAAGACTAAATTCAGTTGTTTGATTTGTGCGATTTCAGGACCTTAATTTTTTTGATGACCTTAGGTTGTGCATGATCTTCCATTTTATTCCGTGCATTGCAATCCCAATATTGGTTTTTCTTGTTTTCCCCACCCAAGGTATAACACATTCAACATACTGGTTTCTCGGGCAGCAGGTTGAACTCCTAATCCATTTAATATCTTTTTTTTTTCTTCACTTGCAATTTAGTTTTTTTTCCTTTTTTCTTCTCTTCTAAATATAGAATGCCATTGTCGAGTGGTCAGAAATTTGGCTGCATCACTTTTATGCAGATGAAATGGTCTATTTTAACTTATTATTTCCTATCCTTCATACGTTAGAGGATTATAAGGGTCATTCTGGTCATGATATATATAACTTATGATGCATGAGGTAGTTGGCCGTAGGATGATATGAAACTTCTCATTTCTCTAGCATATCGTTAACTAGAGGCATGTCATATACAGTAATGCAGTAATAGTAGCATGTGAGTGTTACCTTTGGTACCTGTTCCAACCATTTCAAAAAGAAGCTTTCCTTTAGCGTCTCCTTTGAATCTCCGATCCTTGAGATAGTTTAATATGCTTGGGTGAAAAAACCTTTGACTTTTAGCTTGCTAGTAACGATAAATTAACTTCTGAACAAATTTCTGTGATTGTGTTACTTCATAACTGCGCATTTAGGCTTCGTTTGGGGTAACTTTCTCTCATGCTCTTAAAGCGGCTTTAATTTTTTACTAGAAAGCCGCTTTTAAAGAAGCAGTAAGTCATTCCCAAACAAAACCTTAGTCTCTGATTAATCAACCTTAAAAATGTTGCATGATGACATTATTTCAGTTTTATTTCTTATATACTTGCATCCATTATCTTAATGTCAGATGAATAAGTTTTTTTTTTTTTTTTTACTGTCAGATGAATTTTTTTTAAATGTCAGATGGAAATACAAATTGCAAAGTAAGAAGAAAAAAATTGGTTTTGTAGTAGTGGTATTAATTATTGTTTACAATAATTGTGAAGGTACACCAATATTTTTTATGTTTAGAGTGTCACACGTGTAATTGCTTTCATTTTAATAATTATTTTCCAATAATTTTAGAAAGTTTTTCAAGATCTTTTACATATAATAAGATTACTTCCATACAAACCCGTCAACCCAAAATTAACCTGATTTTAACCCGGATCGAACTAATTTACGATTTTTGTTGAACAAGTGTGTGGTCCGATTCACAGATTTTGTTGAAGAAGCACACGAAATCAGAAATCTCGCCATGGGATTTTTTTTAGTTAGCGCCTTCGCGGTTTGGGAAGGCGGGGCTGCAGAGCCCAGTGGGCAAGCGAAATGGAAATTGGGAAAGTGGGCGAACATGAATTGGCCAAAGCGTGTGAAATGGGAAGGAGGGGCTGTCGGCTCAGTGCGTGAAAGGTCCAATTTCCAAATGGTAGGAGCATATTTAGGATTAATTTGGCCAGAGAAGCCCGCTGCTTGTGAAATAGAATCAAAAAAAAAAAAAACAGGTTGGCGGGTCATGTCGGGTTGACCTTGACTCAAATCGGGGTGGTTCGGGTTTGGGTCTATGACCAGTTTCTCAAATCAGGTCGTATCAGGTGATAGAGGGTCATTTCCGTGTTGTACATGAACCCAACCCAAAAACCTATTTTGATTTTTAACATTGCTAGTCCTCATTTGAAAATATTAGAAGGGACGACGTCGAGAAATGTATAATATTAAATTCTTAAAAATAAGAAAACAAATATATAAAAAAATTTCCAACGGTGCGGAGTTAAAAGTTAAAACAACTCAATTTTCTATAAAATAATTTTAGCTTAATTAAACATAGTTATGTACATCTAATATCGTTTGGGTTTGAGCTGCTAATCAAGGCATTTGATAAGTATGAATTGGATTCAGCCATTCATCAATCAAATTAAGGCTTCGTTTGGGACGGCTTTCTTCCTGCTTCTTAAAGCAGCTTTTTAGTAGAAAATAATTAATTTTTATACTAAAAAGTTGCTTTAAGAAGCAGTAAGAAAGCCGTCTTTAAGAAGCAGCTCGTTTGGGAACAGAGTTTTAGAGTACCACCGTTTTAAAAAAGCCGTCCCAAACGAAGCCTAAGTCACCCAAATGTGTTAATTGACGAGTTATTTTTAAAACTTGGTAAAAGGAACTTGGGCTTCATTTTAAACCGAAGTTGTTAGAATAAAGTTTTATTCGCCAATGAATTTGAATTTTCAATCATGCAATTTGCTAACGCACAAAAGGCTTTGAAAAACATGTCAATCCTCTTGAAAATTAAACGAGGAGTAGGTAATTGTCTTTGATGTTTATCACTTTAATGAAATATTAAATGTCGAATATTTGGAACATGTTGCTGCTTAGAGAAGAACCATTCATATATGCACTCAAATTTAATAACTAAAGACTTTAGCTTAGTTTTTAGAGCTCATTAATAGTCATATTGTGCAAAAATATTTAGATTTTTTACTTCAAGCATATGATATTTGGAAGTCATCAAAATCCTATGAAGACATCATCAGCATCTCCTTAATAGACATTGTGATGACTTCAACTCAGCAGATACTAAGGCTTCATTTGGGACTGCTTCTTAAAATAACTTTCTAGTATAAAATTTTAATTTTTGTACTAAAAAGTTACTTTAAGAAGCGTAATAAAGTCCGTCCCCAATGAAGGCCTAAGCTCTTCATGATAATCTAGTAACATTACACTATAGCTAATGATTGCCCTCCGACAATCATTGCAATCATTGTGATGAGGCGGGACTCGGTGCCGCTGTGCCCGGCCACATTATCCGAGTCACAGTGCTTAGCCACCGTTAGATCTTCTGCTATCTGAACAACAACTCCATATGATGTCGGACAAGACGTGCACCGAAGTGAACTTGGTTGAAACACCGCTAAAATGATAAGAATCTTGACCGTTGAATTGTAGATCAACGTTCAAATTAAGAACACTAGCAAGCACTAACAGTAACCCTGGAATCATATTATTTCCGTCTCGTTCTTTCAATCCGTCTGGTCAATCTTAACATAAAATTATAATAGAGCAAGCAAATATGAAATATCATTCGTGGTGAGACAACCGTTTGGTTTAAAAAATTACCTTTTAGAAAGATATTGTATACCCCATGTGGTTTGAGAGCAAGTGGTTATTGAGTTTATGATGGATTTTATCAATGGATTTTTGGTACTTATTAGATTTGTTTGAACTTGTAGACTATCCACAAATACTTTTTCTATAAGAAAACCAACCACTGAAAATGGATCAGGAGTTCCATGGGAAATCGAGGTGGGACGGAGCTGGGTTTCCGGTTTTGCCAGAGATCTTCTCGCCGATGACCGTGCTACCTCTGGTTTCTCTAAGTGGTGGAAGTGGAGAGGGAGCCCTGGGGAGTTAGAAAGGAAAGTCTCAGAGGGGTTTTGATAAGGTTGGAGTGGAGAGTTTAATGCCAAACTGTCCTATGTGATACTATAAAAAGGTGTCTTTGCCCAATAAAAATGGCCTAGGACTTTGGATGGACGGCCCCTGATGCTTCTGAGGTCTTCCCTAGATAGCTAAGGTAATGTGTCCTAGGCCATTGGAAAGCTAGAGCCAAAGGCTGGAACAGCCCATTATTTCCATTAGGTGCATTGTAGATTGGAGAAGGGGGCATTTTTCCCTATTTAAGTTGGGAATAGGGGGGGGGGGGGGGGGGGGGGGGGGCTTGGCTTGCGCGTTATATGTGTCTGACATATTAGGGGGGACCTATTATCCCTTCTTTGGGAGTAGCCGAAGTCAGGCTAGATTAGTGAAAAGTGTAGAAGGATATTATAAGAGTGAGTTGACTAATTAAAGGGGTTTAAAGTTGATTAGTAGACTTGTTAACGTTGTCAAGGGTGTGGTTATAGTGGCATGAGAAGATTTTGAATTGAACACCTATAAAAATGAGTAGACTCATTTAAGAGAAGTCCAAAGTGTTTTGAAAAAGGAAACCAAAGCTTCAAAGCTAAGCAAATTTATTGTTGAGGAGAGTTGACTCATTTAAGAGAAAGTCTAAAGTGTTATTTTTGACTTGCTCATGGACTAATCAATAAAGGGACAAACGCAAAGATGTGGCCTAAAGGAAGTTGTAAATGAACATTTTGGAATAGGTTAAAGAGGGATCAATTGGATTAAAGTCAAAGCGAAGATGAATAGAATGGTCAGAGTCCAAAGACTTTTAGACTCTTCCATCGCTTACATACATTTGAGTCCTTAAGTTGGAATGATGTTGGGAGGTTTTGGACATATTTTTGGTCTCAACAGGGGGAGTTTTCCCCAACATGGACCAAATTTTGACCTGATTCCAAGCTGGGTTGACTAAAGAGCAATTGGGTCAACAAGTCTAGTCAACCTTCAAAATCCAATGTAAGAAGAAGACTCATGAAATATTGCATAAATTTGGAATTTGTTTGGAACTGCATTTTATATATAATAGGATTTATGTTTTGACTTAGTCAAGCAAGTTGACCCAGAAGGCTGTGTTTTGGTCCTCCACAAGTTTGAAATGATCAAAGGGACCTAATAAGAGGTGGTTATCATGGACTAATGAGGACCCACCAAGGTCAATTTCCACAAAGTGGAAAGTCCAGTGGTATGGGCAATAAATTTAATTAACAGTTTTGTAGCCTTGGGAGCTAGAATTAGTTTCTAGGTTCCTAAAGACCTAAGAATTTGAGATCAAATTTGGAGGGTTTGGCCCTAGGGGCATGTCTGATCAATATGTAACTGACATATTATGAATTGAAGGTCATTTGAAACCTAGGTTTCTAGGTGATAGAAAGTTCACACCCATAAAGGGTTTCAGGACTTAGGCTTTTGGCATTAAGAATTTTAACTTAGGATTCTAGATTTGAATGAATATTTGAATGTAATAGAGTAAAATCTTGTTATTTTCTTACCAATGATAATCAAATGCATGATTGAGGTTAGTTGAACTTAATTTGAAAGTCAACTGAAGGTTTGGATTAAAGTTTAAAACCAAAGGTTGGGATAGAATCTCTGTGATTGACAATGTGGGTGATTATCAACCATCAGATCACCAAACAAGAATCTGGGTAGATTTTGATGACCACATATAAAAAATGAGGTCCACAATCACATCATAAGTAATGTTGTTAAAATTATCACATAATAAGAAATAAAATCACATTAACAATGACAACCTTCATACAATGGAATATGTGTCAAAATGATTTCACACAAAAAAAGCATGTAAGCAAGAACAACAAACCTAGCCTAAAACTAGAGTTGGTTTTCCTAACAAGCCATTTTTATGGTGTGTACATGTGTGTGCGTACGAGGGCCTGTAATAGTTTGGATATTTCCTATACTTATTATTGTTTTAGAGTTTTTCTAATGTTATAGTTGGTTTTGTTTTAGGCTAAGGGGAATTTTAATTTAAGTTTAAGTCCATTTTTTAATGTTCATTTTAAAAGTTAATTTTTAGTGTTAGAATTGGTTAATCATTGGTTCTCTAAAGCCCTAAATTTTTAATAAGGTATATTAGTTCGTAAGCCTCAAAAATTTAATACATCTATGCCCTCCAATTAGAATTTACATAAGGTATAAAAGGCTTTCATTTATTAGTAATTTATTATTAAAGATTTAGATTGAATGATAATTGTCTTTGTTTACACCATGATGGTAAGGTTTATTTCACCCTTATCGGGGGCTAATTTAATAGGCTCGTAGGTCTGGGTTATCCAATAGTTATCTTTCTGGGTTTAGGTTTAATTTAGTTTATTAATTAAATTATCTATGTTTGTAATTATATATCTTATTATTGATTTATTAAGCTTGTGATGTTATGGTTTGCAACATCAAATTTGTTCGTAGCGTTGTCATAATGGGCATGAGAACCTAGGGCCCTTCTTAGGGCACTTAGTCCTGCAGCTTGAGATAGTTCATCCTAAAAACTTTATCAATAGAATGTTAGTTATATATTATAATGCTATGCTATATTTTATTGATTAGATCGATAATTACTAAAAAATTTAGTTATTTAATATATTTTTTATATTTTATTGAATATTTTAATGTATTTAATAAATATCCATTTATTGACTTTTTTTTATTTACATTTGTTTATGGAATTCTCATATTTTTTTATAAATATTAGACTATAAGATGAGTAAAATCGCACTGGGTTTGCTGGATTTGGAATTTTTTTTATAATTAGTTATGAATTTTCAAAAGTTTGGTGATTTAATGGAATTATTAAATTGCTTAATTAGAGGAGTTTTGTGATTTTTGCACCAAATCAATTTTAAACCTCTTGGAATCTTTCCCAAATATTATTAATGACTCTTAGGGGTGATTCCAAGTGTTTGAAACTATTTTGGTATTTTTTAATTATTTTTAATTAATTAATTAATTTCCTTAATTATTAAATTTTGATCAATTTTAAGGGTTGATGATAAAGCTTTTATTTTTCTTTGATTGAATATTTAATTATAAGTAATTAACATTTTAATTTATATTTTTGAATTTCAATTAAATTAATTATGACTTAATTAAGATCCTATTTCAATTATGTATGCTAGTTTTTGGGTTAACTAGATAATACACCAAATGGTGTCCAAAATACAGTGAAATTTAAACCATGGGTTCACTAGACCCCAAGGTAGCCCACTGAATTTGGTTCATTGGTGGACCCTCCAAGATGATTTAATTAAATTACCTAAGGAAAACATACATGAGTGTTTAAGTGAGGATTTACAAGAATACCCTAAGGAGTACTACTACTAAAATAATTTTAATTTCATACATAATCAATGCTTGAAGCCATAGGCTTCTATAGGTCTCCTCAAGACCTTAATTTCCAATGAGCCTAATAGCACCATAATTAGAAAAAGCACGTGTGAGGAGTTATTAATTTCAAAGTATGTTGTATTTTATGTTAATTTTTAATTAGGGATTACACAGTCAGTAACCCCTTTACGTGCTGTACCATTTGTTGGCTGGCTTAACGATTGGGCCATTAAACAATTTTACACGCTTTTGTCACATCAGTCTGATCTGTGATCCAATGGTTGTGATTGAATTAGGCTCCATAACCACAAAATTTAATATGACAAAAGCCATTGATCGAAATCAATGGCTTTGATTTCATTCTCCACCTCCTACGGGCTTCCAAAGCCGTGGAGCTTCTCCAACATGATCTGAGAGATAGCATAGTTGAACTCACATCAAACTTCATAAAGAGCATCAGAGGTTAGAAAACTTCAATCCAATGGTCAAATTCCATTGGTTTGAATGTTTGTTTCACACTTACACAAACTACCTACCTAGGAGCTCAAGATTAGGGAATTACTTCAAAGAGAACTCCAAATGCTAAAACCTGAGTTCAGTCATGTTCGTCTTGATTATGGGGAAACTTTCTTCTTTATGGACCATGATCGGAGGAGTACCGCAGGTGGGACTTCGAGCGAGAGCAAAGGAATTTCACTAGAACTCACTCGAGCCTACCTTTGGAGATCATTGGAGAGATAGGGAAGCAAAGAGGAGTTTCGTACAGCTCTGCAGAATGAATTTTGAAGGTTGGAATTGAATTAGGCAGTCTGGCTTGTGATGCCCTAACCATTAGGCTGAGGTGGAAAGATGTCAATGAGCTTATTGAACCCAATGATGAGGCAAATTGGGCCTGGTTGAGCCTAATCATGGAAGATGGCTTATGTAGGACATTTTTGGAAGGTTTGGGCTAGCATGTGTCTTGAACCAGGTTAAGTAGGGGTTGGGCTGACCATGGGAGGTGCATAGGAGCTATGGGTCACTCAATGCAAAGAGCCAATTGGGGCTTGGTGAAGCCTAGGTTGGAAATTGGCTCAACCCAAAGTGATTTTGGTCACTTTGGGTTAGGCCTAACTCCTAGCCCATGTGGACTCAAGGGTGGGCGACTTAGGGTAGGTGCATTGGGTTATGGGAGACTTAATGCAAGTGTTGGTTTGGTTTGATTGGACTTAGGTTGAGATTTAGCTCAAGGGAAGCCTTTTTTTTGGGCACCTGGGTCAAGCCATATGGCTAAACCCAAGTGGGCCCAAGGGTTTGAGTCACCTATGGGAAGTTTCTTATGGACCTAATGGGTCATCCCAAGGCCTCAAATTGGTTTTGTGATGCGTGGAGCATTAATTTTGAATTAGATTTAGGTATATGGTTTATTTAGTCTACCATGGTTAACTTGGGGAAATTAAGTTTGACCAAAAGATTGGGGTTAGGTCTAACAGGTTTTAAATTGATATTTTGAGCTCAATGGAGGTGCTCCTATGCAATGGGAAGGTCTTTTTGGATTAAAATGTATGTTTTGAACTCTCCAATGGCTATTTGGTCAACTATGCTTGGTTTTGTCAACCACAATTGACCAAGGATTGAGGTTGAGCTCATTCACTTTTAAATGACATTTCAAAACTTATTGGTAGAGGTCTCATGCAAAGAGGGGGGGTCTCTAAGTTCAAAATGTACATTTGAATGGTTTAAGGGGCTTTTGGGTTAATCATGGTTAAACTTAGTCAACGAGGCAATCGAGGTTGACCAAAAGTTTGGGTTTAGTTTTAACACAATCCTAAATGATGTTCGGAATGCATTGAAGGAGTTTCTAATGTTTGGTTTGAATGAGTCATGTTAAAGTTTGTGATAAGATTTGATTTTGGTATTTTTTTGGGGGTTTTGGACTCAAGTAGACCCATGGTCAACCAGGGTCCACCAGAGGTTCAATTTTGGATTTAACATATCATGGGATCTTGATCATGAACATGTACACCATTCCAAGTGGCATATGATGTAAATATTTAAAGGTTTTATATCCTTTGGGATTTAATGTAGTTTTGGGGGTTAAAGAGCTTGGATTTCCTTAAAATTTGGAGGGTTGACCCTAAGGACACACACCTGATCATTATGCAATTGGAAAATCATGAATCCAAAGTCATTTTGATTTGGGTTTGAAGTGATTGAAAAATCACCCACAAATAAGTTATGGGACATAGGCTTTTGGCCTTGACTTTTGGCTTGAGATTTTGGATTTGGCTTTGGCTTTGAACTTGGATGATTGAGTTTGATTTACTCATACCAATAGAAATGGTTTAGGTGATTGTTAGTGATGGGATAGAAGATACCAAATGGTAACCACTAGATGACTACTACTTGAGGTGATTTGGGTTGAATTTGGATTTGAGTTTGAATTTGAGTTTGGATTGAGATTGCTTTGTGTTTGAATTGAGTTTGAATTTGGTTTTGATTTAATTAACCTCATATTAAAAAGATGTCAACATATCACATGGTTTTATGAACTTAGATCATGATTGGGTTGATTGGGGTTTCTCTAAGTATAAATATTAAAGCCAATTGATGTCCAATTGAGCAAGTTTTGTAGAACGATGTTTAGTTAAGTAGGTTTGTCGATTATATACATAGAGAGTTACATATAATAATTATCGATGCACTTTGAGACCTACCTTGACTATGATTACTCTCAGGGGTGAAATGAAGGTGTATGATTAGTTTAATAAG
Source organism: Dendrobium officinale (assembly GCA_019514585.1). Classification (NCBI taxonomy): domain Eukaryota; kingdom Viridiplantae; phylum Streptophyta; class Magnoliopsida; order Asparagales; family Orchidaceae; genus Dendrobium; species Dendrobium officinale. Next base: position 13,011,663 of record CM033682.1, read on the forward strand.
CCATACACGATGAGCATGTAGTGAGTATATGAGTCGTTGAGGGTGTGAGATCAAATGGTTTTGCACATAGCAACATGACGTGAGAATGGCTGTAGTTATAGGTGGGAGGCAGTAGTAGGGATCAACATTTGTTCTCTCGATATCACTTAGTGCCCGACGAGAGAATAATAAGTGAATAAAGGTAAAAGAAGAAAAATGGAACTATTGGAAGAGAGAGAATAAGAAGGATGCGTAGAGAAACTTAATTGAGAGGAATATAAATAATACTACTATCCAATCAATCCCATATTTTTTAGAAGCTAAGACCCTTTTATAAACTCTACCTCAAATACCCATACTTCTAATTAATCATTATTAAGAAAGAAATAAGTGAGCATATTTTATTATATGGTATAAAAATAATTTAATGATATTGAAAAATTATATTATTAACATGTGTAAAATTAATAGGAAAATAAAATCCTACCAATTTTAAATGTGTAACATCATTTATTAAAAAAATGATTATGTGAATATTAAGGCTTCATATTTGAAACAATTTTATTACTATTTTCTAAAGTAAACTTTTATATATATAAATTTTTATAAATATATTTTTTTTAATAAAAGTGGTTTTAGAAAGTAGTAAGAAAGTCTAGGTTGTGATGCCTTATTCAGACCTCTCCATGGAGTTTAAATAATTGGGAAAATCCATGTTAGCTCTTTATGATCGCCACCGACCATTGGGTTGAGGTGGTGGAAAGATGTCAAGGAGCTTATTGAACCCAATGATGAGGCAAATTGGGCATGGTTGAGCCCTAATCATGGAAGATGGCTTGTGTAGGACATTTTTGGAAGGTTTGGTCTAGCAAGGGTCTTGATCCAGGTTAAGCAAGGGCTGGGGCTGACCATGGGAGGTGCATAGGAGCTAGGGCCACTCAATGCAAGGAGCCAATTGGGCTTATTGAAGCCTAGGCTGGAAATTGGCTCAACCCAAAGTGATTTTGGTCAGTTTGGGTTAGCCTAACTCCTAGGCCATGTGGATTACTCAAGGGTGTGGGCCACTTAGGGTAGGTGCATAGGGTTATGGGAGACTTAATGCAAGTGTTGTTTTGGTTTGATTGGACTTAGGTTGAGATTTAGCTCAAGTGAAGCTTTTTTGGGCACCTGGGTCAAGCTATATGGCTAACCCAAGTGGGCCCAAGGGTTTGAGTCACCTATGGGAAGTTCTTATGAACCTAATGGGCCATACCAAGGCCTCAAATTGATTTTGTTTATGCTTAGAGAATTAATTTTGAATTAGATTTAGGTATATGGTTCATTTAGTCTACCATGGTTAACCTGGGAAACTAAGTTTGACCAAAGATTGGGGTTAGGTCTAACAAGTTTAAATTGATATTTTTTAGCTCAATGGAGGTGCTCTTAATGTAATGGGAAGGTCATTTGGATTAAAATGTATGTTTGAACTCTCCAAGGGCTATTTGATCAGCTATGCTTGGCTTGGTCAACCACAATTGACTAAGGCTTGAGGTTGGGCTTTCATTCACTTTCAAATGACATTTCAAACTTATTAAAAGAGGGTCTCATGCAAAGAGGGGGTTTTTAAGTTCATAATGTACATTGAATGGCTTAAGGGGCTTTTGGGTTAATCATGGTTAACTTAGTCAACCGAGGAAATCGAGGTTGACCAAAGTTTGGGTTTAGTTTAAAACATCCCAAATGATGTTTGGAATGCTTTGAAGGAGTTTCTAACTTTTGGTTTTAATGATGCCATGTTAAAGTTTGTGATAAGGTTTGATTTTAGTGTTTTTTTGGGGTTTTGGACTCAATTAGGACCCATGTTTATTTAGGGTCCACCAAATGTTTAATTTTGGATTTAACATATCATTGGAATGATCATGAACATGTTCAAGGGTTTTAGAGAGGGTCCAACAGTCAAATTTCACAAGGTACACAGTCCAGTGGCATATGCTATAAATATTTAAAGGTTTTATATCCTTTGGAATTCAATGTAGTTTTGGGGGTTAAAAGAGCTTGGATTTCTTTAAAATTTGGAGGATTGACCCTAGGGACATACCTGATCATTATGCAATTGGAAAATCATGAATCCAAAGTCATTTGATTTGGGTTTGAAGTGATTGAAAAAAAAAATCACCCAAAATAAGTTATGGGACATAGGCCTTTGGCCTTGCCTTTTGGCTTGAGATTTTGGATTTGGTTTTGGATTTGAACTTGGTTGATTGAGTTTGATTTACTCATACCAATAGCAATGGTTTAGGTGATTGTTAGTGACGGGATAGAAGAGACCAAATGGTATCCACTAGATGACTACTACTTGAGGTGATTTGGGTTGAATTTGGATTTGAGTTTGAATTGAGATTATTTGTGTTTGAATTGAGTTTGAATTTGGTTTTGATTTAATTAACCTCATATTAAAAAGATGTCAACAATCACATGGTTTCATGAACTTAGATCATGATTAAGTTGATTTGGGTTTCTCTAAGTATAAATATAAGCCAATTGATGTCCAATTGAGCAAGTTTGCAGAACGATGTTTAGTTAAGTAGGTTTGTCGATTATGTACATAAAGAGTTACATAAATAATTATCGATGCACTTTGAGACCTCCTTGACTATGATCACTCTCAGGGGGTAAAATGTAAGTGTACGATTAGTTTAATGAGTCATACACAATGAGCATGTAGTGAGTATATGAGTCGTTGAGGGTGTGAGATCAAAATGGTGTGCACAAGCAACATGACGCGAGAATGATTGTAGTTATAGGTGGGAGGCAACCGTAGAGATCAACATTTGTTCTCTCGATATCACTTAGTGCCCTACGAGAGAATAAGAAGTGAATAAAGGTAAAAGAATAAAATGAAAATATTGGAAGAGGAAGAGAGAGAATAAGAAGGATGCATAGAGAAACTTAATTGAGAGGAATATAAATAATACTACTATCCAATCAATCTATATTTTTTAGAAGCTAAAACCCTTTTATAAACTCTACCTCAAACACCTACTTCTAATTAATCACTATTAAGAAAGAAATAAGTGAGCATATTATATGGTATAAAATAATTTAATGATATTGAAATTATATTAACATGTGTAAAATTAATAGGGAAAATAAAATCCTACCAATTTTAAATGTGTAACATCATTTATTAAAAAAATGATTATGTGAATATTAAGGCTTCATATTTGAAACAATTTTATTACTATTTTCTAAAGTAACTTTTATATATATAAATTTTATAAATTATTTTTTTTAATAAAAGTGGTTTTAGAAAGTAGTAAGTAAGTTTTCCTAAACTTTATAAACATAAGTTTTCCTAAATAAATCTTTATATTTTGATTTTTTTTAAGATAGAAAGTTTTCCTATCTTAATTCTTAATAAATCAATTATTAATCAACAATAAAGGCGCTGAAATTTGGTTTATCTATCAAAGAAAAAACCTTCCTGCTCATACGGCAAAAATTAACCTTTTTTAGTCATTATTATCAATGAATTACAGCCCGAAACCACCGCAAAGTTCTAGAAATCATCGAGAATACGGTAGCAATGCACAGCCATGGAAGCAATGGATCGTGCCAATCAGGCCAAAGTCCAGGTAAGCCCTTCTTCTTCCTAATCTCCACTACCAAGCTTTGCGACATCTCAATCCACCGGCGCTAGCCGTGCCCTAGTCTTTAACGGTGGCCAATGGTTGAAAATGGATGAGAGAACAAAAGGCGCGATTTACGCCCTGACAAAAGCCATTGGTTACGGCCTCCTTGTTCGTCGTGATTGTGACCGGAAGATTAGATACTTCCAAAATCGAATTTTGATGTATTCGCAGTTATTTTATTTTCGTTCACGTAATCCACGCGTGATGATGTTATATCTATTATGAGTGATATCATATTAATTTGTGTTACTGTTCTGTAGGTGAACGTCTCCTCAAGTGGAACTGATTATGACATGGTCTGGGTAAAAGGTATTTGGCTTCCTCTTTTTTAAATGGTCTTCTGTTCGTCCGTTTGGTTGTTCCCCGATCCTTTTGTATTTTATTGATAGTCACTTTCAAAAGTGGTTTTCATTTTTATTTATTAGTTTTTCTTATCAATTATTCATTTTAATAAGCTATGTTGCGATGAGGATAATGATGATAATAATTTCTAATTTCTAATCAGGCCTCACATTTATGGAAACAAACTATCAAATTTCCCTTTTTTTCCCCTTATAATGGAGAAATCATTCCATGTGGAGTCCGGATGGTAAAGAACTGTCCTTCTAGTTCTCTTTACACTGAGTATAATTTTGTACATAGTTTGATTTTTTTTTTAATACGCAGTGTATATAAATACTGTGTACACTTACATCCGGACGATTCTTTACCGTCCGGACTCCACATGGAATAATTTCTCTTGATAATGACGTGCTACTGCTGCTTCTGTTGATTTTATTTCTGAGGACATGAATTGTGAATTGACTTATTGCAAATTAGATTTTGTTTTGTAACTGAACTAAATATGTTTATTTCAGCGTTTTAAATTCCATGCTTTATCATCAGCAAGTAAAAACGGCCGATTTTAGCATCTCAAATTCCCAACTGTGCATGATTATGATTTGATATAATCTAAATTGCAGCCCATTTTTAAGTTACTCTGCAGAAGGTAATAGAAAATCAAAATAAACAGTAACTTGTGAAATTTGTGAAACTTATTGCCTTAAAGATCAACATTTCGGCAAAAGAGATTAAATAAAAGTTGATTGAGTTGAAGCAAAATATGTATTGAATTCCATTTATAAATGGATCTTAAATACAAATATCTTAATTCTTACACTCAAATTTTTGAAAAAGATGCTGTTTTTATCAATGTTTGGCATGAAAACTTTCTATTTTAATTTTCTATAATATTCTGTATCTTGATACGTGTAGAGAGAACTAGAACTTCAGGGAAATAGGTACTATGGACTTATATTTTCTGTAGGAAGAGAGTTCAAACACCCCCATTATATTATCTGTTTAAACTTTCCATATTCACGTTGTTTTTTTTCTGTCAGTTCTGCTTTGTTGACTAAATTGACTACTTCTAAAAAATTCTGTATGTGCTTATTTCAATAAGCTGTTTCAGTAGAATGTGCTTTGCATCTGCTCTTTGTGAATCAACTTGCTTTGCATCTCATATAAAAGAAGAACGTTGTTCTGCATCTTACAATTGCGTAAACAAGAACTATATGTATTCTCAGTTGAGATGCGAGCTTCCAACAAGACCTTATAAGTTCAGATTAACTTTAGAAGAATGGCCGCCAAAAGTGCACTAAATTATGAAGACACTCAACTCCTAGCTTATATGTGGTCTTGTATCACTTCATCATCATAGCATCAGTATTTAACAAGACACCATATACTGCACTTTTGGTGAAGTTATGTCTTGTGTATTTGTTTAGTTAAGCTAATTGATTATTAGCAACCTTGCACATGAGCTGAGATAGTTTGCTTCTCAATTAACTCTTCTTATGGCTCGCTTACTTGCTTGTAGATATAAAATATGTTTTGAAAAATGAAAGTTTCTTTTTTATATATTTTGAGGATTGCAAGAGTGAATCAATGTTTATGGCTTTATGCCTAATGACATCCGATCAAATAATTAATTTAATGAATTTCATCTTGTTGTAAAACATTTGCTCAAACATCAGGCAATCAAATAAGGCCTTACATAATTGAATAGAAAACCTTATTTTTGGCTTCACAATGACCACTTCTTAGATACTTGAATACAAAAGCATTTTTTGCTAAAGTGCTTTTCTGCAATTTAAAAGACATCAAATTAGATTTGAAGAATTTTTTTTTTTCAAAAACAACAATCAATGAAGAGAAAGCTAATAGTCATAATGCAAGTTTATGTTAGACCGCCGGTTCATGGACCAGTTTAGCTGACCCTAGGAAAGGGGCCGGCCATGGTTTACTCAAGGCAAACCAAGGGTCCGCCGTCCGCCCAAGCTACAGTTGGGGGGCAACTATTTGAAAATTGAGGGAAAGGAGGGAGCGGCTAGAGAGAAATTAGGGTTTCATGGGTTGTTTTGTCCTTTTGCTTTATTATTTGATTTACTTTAAGTAGATGAGGGGAATTAGGGTTAGGGTTATCTTGTCTTTGCTAATTTTGGCTTGTACTTGATGTTCTTGGGCTCTAGTGGCGTCTAGAGAGTTGGGAGAGATAGATCCTCCTCTCGAATTGAGGATCAACTATATCTTAGTGTGTTCCTTTTGTTTCTCATCCAGTTTGCTATTTTTCTCTCGGATTTGTTGGAGTCTTATGGTGAAATATTGCTGAAATATTAAAATTGATAAGTTCCACTTGAGTTCCACAAGTGTTTCATATCAAATTGGTATCATAGCAATGTCTGGGCTGTTTTTGGTGAATTCCTGTAACAGTTCTTGCTATTTTGAGTTGTTGATTGCTATTTTTGGGGGACGAAATTCAGATTTTTTAGGGTAGAAGGTGGATGTTTTAGAAGAACTGCTTGAGGGGGAGATGTGCCAAATCAAAGTGACGGTGGAGGATAGAATTTCCTCCATAGAAGGCAAATTCTCTGATCTTCAAGAGATGGTGAAGAAGATATGGGATCATCAAAACAAAACGGCGGCATCGGAGGCAAGAGTGTCGGTAGGGAGAAATACGAATTCTGAAATTCGTAGGGATGAAAATGATGTAAGGATCATAGAGAGAAATGGGAGAAGGCCCTATCTGGAATATTTCCAGAGAGAGACAGAGGTTGAAGGTATGGGGAGAGACGTGGATATGAGGGTTATGAGCAAAGAGGTAATGTGCACTGTGTAAGAGCATTAAGAAACATGTAAGTGCATCATGTAAATATCCAAGAAATATATAAGTGCACTGCTCGAATGTACCGTGGAACGTTAAAGTGCGCCTTGCAAATGTATCAAAAAGTGTTCGTGACACATTGAACCATTGAAATCAACTCACTTGTACTTTGATCAATTCATTGAATGCTTAAATCCTAGGTTTGAAAATACTGTGCAAATTAAAATGGAATGGATTTTTAGATTTGGTTTACCTCAAAATGCATGCAAATATTTTGAAATCTTATAATTATATAAAAAAATTCAAACTCTTTTTTTAAAAATTCAACCGCCAAAATATCAATATTATATGCACGCTCTCAAGTGGGCTGCTCTGCTTATAGGACAGATTCATAAGTTTCACATTTATGGTCTGATTTTCTTTCTTGTAAGGACTGGAGTTGATATAATAAGTTTTAAATGGCATACCATAAATCCTATTCTCATTAATGAATGTACAATTTAAAAATCTACGGTGATATTTTGTTTTACATCTATATTAGGCTTGTAATATCTTTTGTAAAGAAAAGTCATTATAAAATACAAACTCTTGAGTTTACTACTCGTATGACAGCTCGTGAAGTTAACATTGAACTCTATACGTTATTAGCAAGTGTGCAAAGTCGACAATGTTCAAATAACAAAAAATAAAATAAATCTATGCACCTTGGTAATTGTTCGTGTTGAATATAAATTTTACTCAGAGGGGACTATATACAACAACATTAAGCCTTTGTCCCACTACGTGGGGTCGGCTACATGAATCCTTTTTCGCCAATTTTTTAAATGATTCATGTCATGATTATTCTACAAGTTTTACGCTGGATGTCGACTACCTAATCTAACCCTCTACTTTTCTCATCCAGGACTTGGCAGTGTTAAGGGGACTATAAAAGCCCTTAAATTTTTATCTAATTCTTTTTGCCTCAAATTCAAGTAAAAATTTAAAAGCATCAAGAAATTCACAAAATTTAAATCATTCAAGCGAAATCTATTGCGTACAAACTTAAAGCAAAAATATATCCATCATTCGTAACCGTTTGTAGAGATTGACAAATTCAAAAAGAATATCATCTTACAAATGGTCCATTTAGTGTCATGCTTATTGCTATGATTCATTTTCAAATAATCTATCGTCAATAAAGACGTGATACGTATCATCTAACTAATAGTTTTGCCATTAAATGGAACTATAGGTAGACGATTATAACCATAGCCCTTTAATCGGGTGATTTTGCCGTAAAATGACACCGTTAAATTGAGGTTGCGATTAGAGCCTAGAAGTTTTTCAATGGCTAAAAGACTCTTAAGTAATGAATCACATGGTGTAGTTAATGGGGCATAAAGCCCTCTATTAAGTGAGGTTTATCTAAATTTGTTCCATTAGAAAAATATTAAGGTTCACTTGGACAAAACAACTCATGGCTACTTATAAGAATCTTTTGGTCAAGTTGGATTGATTACCTCCTTTGACTAAGTAGATTAGGGATGATGACAACATGGGATAACGAAATAATGGGATCATAATCGGGTTCAATCGGGTTCATCATCATTATCCCCTCCATCGAATTTTTTGTTGTTGTTATTGGGATGGGTGATTAAACTATAAGGGCTTGAGTGTTAAGCTTCTATGCATCCAATAAGGGTAGGCATCTTTAGAGTAGACGTAAACTCTAAGAGAAGAATAGGGGAAATAAGAGAGATTACTAGATTAGAAAAGGAAGAAAGCATAAATCTTATTTGTTTGAATTCAATTACAACATTTGAGTCTATTTATAGTGTTTACATAAACTGATTTTGGGTTTAATAAAGGGTTAGACTAGCTGATTCAATACAAGTAAAATAAAAGAATTAAAAATGGGTTTGAGACTAATTCATTATTGAAATAAATTGAATCATGAGCTGTTGTAGTTGGAGTGCCTCCAATCTTTGTTTGAAATATTTGCTCCCTTCTTCTTCTATGATAGACTTTTAACATTTTATTATTATGATGTTGATGTTTTTAAGTGTTCACCCTTGTTAATGTTGTTGTTATATTATCTTTGATTTCAAAAGAATATATTGTTGTTTAACACTGCGCCTATAATAAATTTGAAATCAAATCTAAATTCCTTGTAAAATAAGGGTAAAATCTCTTGATAGTATTTTATCGGTAATCAAAACTTGCTTTTGAAATTTTGATCCAAAATATTCTAAATTCTCGCAACAGAGCCGGTGCGTGAATTTTCTGAGCTCACAAGAACCTATATAATTAAGAATGAGTAGTTAGAATGGAGAAGTGATTCAAGATTGTTATAGGGTATGAGAATTGCAGGAAGACTTGAAGGTAAATTTTAAACCACTATAATTAGGCTGAAGATGTTGTATGAATTCTTCATAAGGTAGTAAAAAGGTCTTTGATAGCTAAGTTGTTTGTTAGAAATGAGGATGTTGATATGAATGAATGAAAAAATTAAGAAATATATATTAAGGAATGATTATATTAGATGAATGATGGGAGTGACATTTATTGAAAATATGGTTCTTGAAAATAGACTTACTTGGTTTTTACATGTATAGCAAATGATAGAAAATGCATACATTAGATATTCCAATAGAGGTGTGGAAAAGCTGTTGGACCTGATGATATTCCAATAGAGGTGTGGAAATGCTTAGGAGATGAAGGAATTTCATGGCTTACTAAACTTTTTAATACTATTTTGAAGACTAAAAAGATGCCATATGAGTGGAGAATGAGTGTGTTAATTCTTATTTTTAAGAATAAAGGTGATGCACAAGATTGTGCGAATTACAGAGGTATTAAGTTAATGTGTCATACTTTAAAACTATGGGAGCGAGTTATGGAGCATAGGTTGCGGCGTGATACTAATGTTTCTCAAAATCAATTTGGATTCATGCCGGGTAGGTCGACTATGGAAGCCATACATTTATTAAGAGGTTTGATGGAGAAATATAGAGAAAATGAGGATCTACATATGATATTTATTGATTTAGAAAAAGCATATGATAAAGTTCCAAGAGAAGTGCTATGGAGAGTTCTTGAAAAGAAAGGAGTCAATAATGCTTATATTCAAACATTAAAGATATGTATGCAGGAGCTATTGCTTGTGTTCAAACACAAGGTGGATTGACCAAGTATTTCCCTATTTCGGTTGGGTTACATCAAGGATCAGCCTTAAGCCCATATCTTTTTGCTTTAGTCTTGGATGTTCTCACTAGACATTTGCAAGAGGATGTACCTTGGTGTATGCTTTTTGCTGATGATATTCTTCTTGTTGATAAGACTAGAGAGGGAGTTGAAGGTAAACTTGAATTATGGAGGTCAACCTTAAAGTCTAAAGGTTTTCGCTTGAGTAGATCTAAAACGAAATATATGGAGTGTAATTTTAGTAGTAATAGACCTAGTGAGGGGATTGTGACGTTGGGCGATCAAGTCATTAATAAGAGTACACGTTTTAGATATCTTGGATCTATTGTTCAGAGTGATGGTGAAATAGATGGGGATATTATCAGCAGAATTCAAGTTGGATGGTTGAAGTGGAGGAATGCATCGGGCTTGTTATGTGATAGAAATGTACCCCTCAAACTTAAGGGAAAATTCTATAAGATGGTAATGAGGCCTGCAATGTTTTATGGTGCCGAATGTTGGCCGTTAAAAGAGAAGCATAATACTAAGTTAAGTGTGGCAGAGATGAGGATGCTCAGGTGGATGAGTGGCTTTACCCTTAGAGATAGGATACGAAATGAGCATATACGTGAAAAGGTTGGAGTAGCTCCAGTAGAAGATAAGATTAGAGAGAGACGCCTTAAATGGTTTGGTCACATAAAACGACGGCCTTGCGATGACCCGGTTAGGAGAGTAGAGGTATTAGATTTGACTTATGTTAAGAAAGGTAGGGGTAGACCTAAAAAGACTTGGTTAGAAAATATTATGAATGACCTTTCTTTATTAGATTTAAACGAGAATTTGACTTTTAATAGGACACAATGGAGAAAAAGGATTCATGTAGCCGACCCCACATAGTGGGATAAAGGCTTGATGTTTTTGTTTTTGTTGTATACATTATATGAGCAAATAAAATTAGATTTGGAGGTTTAGGAAGAAGAAGGGGTAGGCTTAAAATAACATGAATAAAATTGTTCAAAATGATTTGCAAAGAATAAGTTTAACAGCGTAGCTAACTCAACGAAGAAAAAATGATTGCATAAAGCTGACCCCAAATAATGTAGTAATACTAATGATGATGATGATAATATCTCCACTTTGAAAAATATTTTCCTCAACTCTATTAGACCTTGAAAAAAACTGGTGAAATCCAATTTGCATGGATGACATTGGATGGCTCAAATGTGATGAAATATTCATAATTCAGTATGATAATTTTTTAGCATCGGTCCTTTCCAAATCCCTCGGCAAAGCATTTTCATATAAATTATCGAGCATTTTCATGTAAAACACAATTATATTATCTTTGACTTTACTAGTTAGCTTTTATTTTTTTAGTATTTGTATAATGCTATAACTTTCATGCAATCAAAAGTAATAAAAAATTAATGACAGAAGGTGATTTAAAGATTTATTTTCATGCTAATTATTATGTTTCTACTTGTTTAATTATGTGCATTGCACTTACACCGTGATTACTGGTTAATGTTTTGTTTGTAATAGCTTATACTTTTCTATTTATGCTTTTAGGTTTTGTTTGGAACAGCTTTTTTACTGTTTCTTAAATAAAAAAAAAAAAATTAGTATAAAAATTTTCCTAAAGCTCACTTTTCCACTACAGTTTTAAATATGCTTTTCAAAAAATAACTTTTTAAAGACATAATTTTAAAAAAATTATATAAAAATTGTCCTCCAATCATATATTATTTTTTACTAACTATTTTTCTTAACATAAAGTAGCAAAAAAAGGTGTCCCAAACTAGCCTAAATGTGCTTAGTGGAAAGAGGGGTGAACATCTCGACAACAACAGTTTTTTTTTGGTGCTAAATTTGTTAGTAAACATTCTGTAGAATGTAGCATTGAAAACTGAACCATCTGTGTTTTGAGTCCTGTCAAAATGTTAATTCAAAATACCATTTGTATGAGCTTGAAGCATCGTTTTATACACATCCTACCTAGTATGTTCAATGGTTCACCTTTATGTATCGAAGCCAACATCTTTATTCTAGTATTGAAGATAACCATACCACATTCTCTTTGGCTTTATTTAACAAATCCCCATTTGGGTAATTCTTAGAAGCAGATTTTCTCCCATTGTACAGATTCTATTGAATGTCAAACAAAGGAATTTTTCTAAAGGATAGTGCCAGTGACGATTGGCAAGAGAAAGATCAATCAATAAAACAACGCCAAAGAGTGATTATTGACGAGCATGCAGTTTTCATCCTGTGCGCTCATACTGCAGCGGGAGAACCGGCTGCATCTTTGTTGTGTAGCTGCCCTAATCGCCCTCATCATCTTGGTGGCCACGCCAAGGATCCCCCACTCACCCAACCAACACATGTTCGCTGACATGCGTAACTTCCTAGGTTTTTTGTTCGGGCTTTGGATATTGGGGGCCTACTTCAAATTTTTATCTTTTTATAATCTCTTCCTTCTACCAATTTCCTCTCACTTTAATTTTTTGGGTTTTGATTTTTCTCCTACCAGGAGTTCCCAACACCCTCAATGTGCTCACGACGTATCCGTACCTGTTCTTTGGTGTTCCTGGTCTAGTTTTCTGCCTCTCCGGTAGTTGTTTTGGCATCAGGTATTGGCTCTTCTCAATTGTTCTGTCTTTCACGTGGATTGCAAATTGCCATAGTTTATTAGTAGTGATTATTGGCTTTGTTATGTAGCTTGAAAGGAGAAATCTGGGGATGGGTTTTGTTCTATTCTGGGATTGCTGCAGCAGCATTTGGATCTGCTTATTACCATTTGAAGCCAGATGATGATCGAATTATTTGGGATAGATTGCCGGTATGGATTTTTCGGTGTTCTTAAGACTCTTATTCTATGGTATATTTTGATCATCGACTAAATCTTTTGGACATGGTTAGAATACTTGTTTGCTTCTATTGCAACATTTCTTTTCTTTTCTTTTTCTTTTTCTTTTTGAATATTTGTGAAACGTGAGACTATGAGAAAATATGAAGAACAATTTTAGGTTTATTGTGGGCCCGTATAGAAAAACAATGAGATAACAGAGTGCTTTTTTATTTAATCTTTAAAATATTGAATTTTTTTTAATTTAAAACGAAGCAAAACTTGATATTATGCTATAATGTTTTTACAACTTGCTTCTTGTAGTTGTTAAGTACATTTGTAAATATGTTTTATGCTTTTTTTTTGTCTGAAAATCAAAGTATTTTCATGGTTAGGAGGCTTTATTGATACTTGTATGAGTCTAGGTGCATGTGTCAAAGTCTAAATCAATTTGATTCAGGGAACTTAATGTTTAGTCCTTCTATTTGTAGGGCCTTGAAATGTGGAATGAGAGCATTTATGATTTTCTTTTTTAACTAAAACCAGGTTGATAATTATGTTCACAAGTTGAAACTCATTTGATAATTGCTCAAACTTTAATCGTCCCAATATCATAATTGATTTGCTTCAATTTAAGGATGGCAGTTCAAAATTTAAAAATTTGTTACATGTGCCTCTGCGTACCTTGTGTTTTACACACAGAAAAACATTCAAATGAGTTCATATAGTCATAAACACTTATTATGCACATCTATGTGTGTGTTCTATAAACATATGTTAAATGTAAAAACTTGTGCATGCACCGTGTCTCTTCACATGCATGTGCGCTGGTGTATATATATATATATATATATATATATATATATATATATATTTTTTTTTTTTTTTTTTGTGTATATATATATATATATATATATATATATATATATATATATATATATATATATATATATATATATATATATATATAGAGAGAGAGAGAGAGAGAGAGAGAGAGAGAGAGAGGATCTTTAAATATAGTTCACATCTTAGCTTGAACCATGTTATAATTCAACTTGAAATCAATTATTAGTTACTTGACTCAAAACATGAATCAAGCCAAAATACTCGACTTGAACATGAATCAAGCCAAAAAAAAAAGTATGAGATTTCAAGTTGAGGCCAAATCTCTTGAAATAAATTCAATGTCCCCCCTAGACAAGAACAAGGAAGAAGTAAAAGAAGGTGAAGGATGTTAGGTTTTTGTGCACGTGATCTTTTTCTCATGCACAACACACTAAAATATTTTGCAATCAATTTGTGAGATCTTTAATTTTGTACTTGTAGAATCTACTTTTGTATAAATGCTTGCATCTTCTGCTTGATATCATGCAACTTAACAGGCAACAATATTTGGAATTTTGAAAGATGATAGTGGAGAAAACAAGAATAATCTGGCTGTTTTCCTAGAAGATTTTGTATAATGTGTCGATATAACTGAATAGGGAATAAGAAATTACTAACCAAATCTCAAAGCACACACAAAAAAAAAAACACTTCCGATTCTATTTCTCCAAAGGATCAGCAATATCATTATGTAAACAATGTATGCTAAAAAACATTGGAAAAATTATCAAAAACAATTTAACCGTTGACATATGACATATGCCTATATCTTGATGGAAATGTTCGCCAAATATTGAGATTCAAAGGAAAGACGAAAAATGTTATTTTGAGAAATTATTAGATGAGAATTTCAAAGAAGAAATCTTTTTAGAAAAGCATACTAATAGAATTATGAAATATAGTATAGATTGATTTAAAAAAGAGAACTTGAGCTAGCTTTAAAGAAGATGAACAAATGTAAAGCTTCAAGTCCAAATAAGATGCCTCTTGAGAATTGAAAAGTCATCAGGGTTATTGAAATTGTTTAGCTGAAAAATCCTTTCAATGTAATATTAGAGACCAAGTGGATGTCAAATGATTGATAAGAAGCATTTTGATATTAATATTTAAGAACAAAAAAGATGTTTTAGAATGCTACTTGCGAGTCGTAAACTTTTTTTTCTTGCCCCTCTTTTTCAAATTTAGCTCTTTCAGGCTAATTTTGAATCATTATTCATGGTGCTACGTATGCGCCCATTTTGCATCCATAACCATGCGAATTGGTTTCGATGATGTTTCTACAGTTCATGTATTATTTTATTACTCATATTCAAATTATTCTTCACCAAATTTTGATAAAACTTCTAGATTATGCGTTTTTATTATTTTGTTCAATAATGATCCCAAAAAAAATTTTAATCTTTCTTGCATATCCCTGCTCTTCAAACTACTTGATTCCTTTTTTTCTTCAATCGGCTATATGTTTCAAGTGCATGCTACAGAGCCACTTGCCCTTATTTTTATTTATATGTTCTTGTTGAAATGTTACTATCTGAAATCCTTTGTGGTAATATTTTTTTTTACGCAGATGATGATTTCTACTGTTTCTCTTTTGTCTAACCTGGTTATTGAGAGATTGGATGAGCGTGTTGGAATATCTTGTTTGATTTCTCTGCTGATGCTTGTTTTTATTAGTGCCACATTTGAAAGGTGGGTTACCTTCTCTACATATTAAGAGATTGGATGAGCATGTTTGTCTTCTTAATGACTGAAGAAGACTAATTTCAGTTGTTTGATTGTGCGATTTCAGGACCTTTGATGACCTTAGGTTGTGCATGATCTTCCATTTTATTCCGTGCATTGCAATCCCAATATTGGTTTTCTTGTTTCCACCCAAGTATACACATTCAACATACTGGTTCTGGGCAGCAGGTGGAACTCCTAATCCATTTAATCTTTTTTTTTTCAACTTGCATTTAGTTTTTTTCCTTTTTTCTTCTAATTTAAGAATGCCATTGTCGTGAGAATTTTGGCTGCATCACTTTTATGCAGATGAAATGGTCTATTTTAACTTATTATTTCCATCTTCATCTGTTAGGGATGTTAAGGGTCATTCTGGTCATGATATATATAACTTATGATGCATGAGGTAGTTGGCCGTAGGATGATATGAAACTTCTCATTTCTCTAGCATATCGTTAACTAGAGGCATGTCATATACAGTAATGCAGTAATAGTAGCATGTGAGTGTTACCTTTGGTACCTGTTCCAACCATTTCAAAAAGAAGCTTTCCTTTAGCGTCTCCTTTGAATCTCCCGATCCTTGAGATAGTTTAATATGCTTGGTGATAACCTTTGACTTTCTAGCTTGCATAGTAACGATTAATTACTCTGAACAAATTTCTGTGATTGTGGTACTTCATAACTTGGTGCAATTTAGGCTTCGTTTGGGGTAACTTTCTTCATGACTCTTAAAGCGGCTTTAATTTTTTACTAGAAAGCCGCTTTAAGAAGCAGTAAGTCATCCCAAACAAAGCCTTAGTCTCTGATTAATCAACCTTAAAAATGTTGCATGATTGACATTTTCAGTTTTATTTCTTATATACTTGCATCCATTATCTTAATGTCAGATGAATAAGTTTTTTTTTTTTTTTTAATGTCAGATGAATTTTTTTTAAATGTCAGATGAATAAATTGCAAAGTAAGAAGATAAAAATTAGGGTTTTGTAGTAGTGGTATTAATTATTGCAATATTGTGATGGTACACCAATATTTTTTATGTTTAGAGTGTCACACTTGTAAATTGCTTTATTTTTAATAATTATTTCAATAAATTCTTAGAATGTTTTTCAAGATCTTTTCACATATAATAAGATACTTCCATACACAAGAATTATAGCAGATGGACTTGGGATCTTCAAGTAGAAATATAACTACTCATAATGTTCTTATAACAAAGTTATTATTGACTTGATTCTTTGAACACCAAATAAATATTAATACTTTATAAAGATAAGCTTGATTAATAATATGAGCAAAAAAAATATGAAGAACATCTTTATTGGAGACTATTATGCTTCTTTTACCTCTAAAATGTCTTAGTGAAAGAAGGAGAGGGGGCTGACCTTATAAGCTTGTGTTGAGATCCCATACTACCCAATCGTAGACTCTCAAACTCTTTACATGGGCCTAATTAGCCCAACTTGACCCAATTGATCCAGCAAGTCAAGATCAACTAATGACGTAGAGCTACCCTTCTTTATCCTAGATGACCCATAACAATCCTCAGGAGCTTTGATAGACTTTACGTGGCTTCAGTTAGCTTGAGGGAGTCTCAAGCATCCTTAAAAAGTCCAAATCTCTTAGCATGGGCCTTGGATTGCCCATCTGCTTTTAGTTGACCTGTGTGGGTTGCCGTTGACTTGAACAGTCTTAGATTGTCCAATTCAACTCTAGCTCCCTCAATAGGCTCAAAGTGCTGAGATGGTCTTATTTTGAACCATTTAAGCTCTGTAGGACCGTTGTTTAGCTCAATTGATATAAGATTCCAATTATTGTACTGGGTTAAGAAAAATTAGTTAACATAAATAATACTTGCCTTAATCTAAGCACAGTTAGCCTATTATCTTTTTAAACTCTTGACAAGTTTAAATTGTCTCATGATCATACCTAATTGTATTTCTTAAGATTCAGTATGCTTTATGGCCTAGTCCAATTAATTTGTTGTGGTCTCAGGATAAACTAGTATGGCCCTGATTGGTGCAATATGACAATAATTTGCTTGAGATTACCTTAAGAAAACGAACAAGTATCAATTGATTTTGCCTTATCTTGTAGACATCAAAATGGTTTCAAACTTCCAATTGGCCTATAAGGACTTAGATGACACCCCCTCACACACCCACCTAAACTAACCATACAAGCGCATGTTTAGAGCCCATATTACCTAACCTTTGACTTTAAAGCCCTTGATCTGGGCCCTAACTGATCCAATAGGCCAAGGTCAACAAATGAGGTGCAATTTTACCTTCTTTGTCCCACATGTCTTACAAAAACCTATGTTTAGAGCCATACTGCTCCAAATTCTAAAATCGTTTATCCAATCCCAACTAGCCTAATTGACACATGTCAAGGCTAGCTAAGGAGGTGTAGGTTTGCTTTTTAGAGCCAATACTTCTTAACCCAAACTCTAAAATCCTTGATCCAGTCTCAACTAGCCCAATTGACACATGGCAATGCTAGCCAAGGAGGTGTAGGTTTGCTTCTCTCTTTGTCCCAAATGACCCTAAAAGTTTGTGCTTAGAGGGCATGTTACACTACCCCGTCTCTAAAGCCCACAACCTAGGCCCGACCGACCCAACAAGTCAAGAACCGTTTTTGAAGTGCAGTTCTTCCCTTCTTTTATTCTAGAATCCTAGATGATTTAATTAACTCAAACTAGCTTAATGGGCTCATATTACCTCAAATTTTGTCCTAAGATGATTGAAGCTAACTAATCTGACTTAATAGGAATCCTGGTCAAGTCAGTTGACCTTTGATTAGTTTAATTATTGGAATGGGCTAGACAAAAAATCAACACAGACTTGATCACCTCATATGTAGAGGAACTCTCATGAGCTAACTTATTTTGTCCCTTGGCTTTGTTTACATACAATAGGCTAAATTGACTCGTGGACAGACCTACTGGAATCCCTAAGCATCCAACTGACCTATGGCCTAGCCTAATTAATTTATTTTGGTCTTAGGTTAAACCAATGTGGCCTTGTTTGATGTAACATGACCATGTTGACCCCTAAAGCAAATTAAAAAAAATACCCTCAGTCGAATACCGACCTTTAATAGGACACAATGGAGAAAAAGGATTCTCACGTAGTGAGATAAAGGCTTGATATTGTTGTTGTTGTTGTTGTCGAATACCAACCCAGCCCCATTTCCACTCTGCTGCAGCCGACCGCACTCAATCTGAACTCTTCAAGCCACAAATCCGCAATGCCTCTGAATCTCCTCACCAAACCGATCACACATGCCCTCTATCTGATGACCTAGCCGCAAGCCACCTTCAATCTCCTGTAGCTGACTTCCTCCTTCCCAAACAGCCCTCCTACTCTCCAAAGCCCAACAACAATCTTCCTCTCCTAAATCTAAGCCCATTGCAAAAGCCGACAGCCTTCTTTACCCACACTGTAGCCCATTTGCAAAGGTCCATCTCCCCTAACACCTCAAACAGCCCAACCCTTCCCAAAATCAGCCCAACTTACTATCTCTCTATACTTCAAATAGCCCGAGGGTAATCTCTCTTCATTTCTCTTTGAGTTAATATTAGCACTAATAATACTTGTTATTAAATTCACTGTCAATGCTATCACTATTATTGTGATTATTGTTATTAAGATTTAAAAAAAGAAAAAAGAAAAAAGGGTAGTGTAATAAAATCTATGTAAATATATATAAGAGAGAGAAAAGGATGAATTTTTGTACATCCATGTCGTCATTTTGACACAGTCACCATCATCGCTAATCCTCGCACAGGTAGAACCATACTTGTCAAAGGCGAATGGCGCACCATGGTGCAAAGTTTCTCGCGGAGCCATGGCGCGTAGTGCATGGAGCGGCACTTGCCATTTTGAACACGACTCAAAATAAAAAAAAAATTATAAAAATCATTATATGGATCCTGTTTTAAAATATCAATCAAGTTGGATAAGGCTTGATTGAATATGTTTGTGATCCAAAGTCCAAACAATTAAAGCGAGCTTCAAGTTCGTCCAAAATCTCTACTAAAATAATTGCAATGCTATTCCCCAAATAGAAAAAATAAAAAGCACCATTCAAATCCTACTATTTTAATCATATCAAATAATTTTAAAATTAAGTCTAATAAAACCTAACTAAACTATTTTAATCATAGCAAATAATTTAAAAATTAATTATTACATTATTTTTAGAAATTAAAATATATAACTATTATTATTGCGCCATGTGCCATGGTGCACACATGGCTTAAATGGCGCGTGCCAACTTGAACATCTGCGCCGCATCATGCAGTTATCGTCGTAGGTGCGCCGCGCCATGCGCCATAGTGCATGTCATTTTACGTCATTGACAAGTATGGGTAGAACACTTCCAAACTCAAAAGCCCCATACCCCATTTTCAGTGTTCATGGCGTATTGGAAAACCACTCATACACGCTTTTCTCTAGCGTGGTGGGAAGGAAACCCGGTGCGGCCCCTACAGCAAGGCGGGTTGACCCTGTACGCGCTTTTCTCTAACACGGCGGGGACAAATATAAGTACCCGTAGATGCCTCAGTGCCTACGGGAAAAACTGTGCATTTCAAACAGGTGCCCCGAAGGCTCATATATGCCTTTCTCTGGTGTAGTGGGATTGAAGATTTACGGTCGCGGTGTCATCCGACATCTATCGTACACACTTTTCTCTAGCGTGGTGGGAAGACCTAGACTCCTAAAACTTCTACTAAACAGGGGAGACGCCAAGGTTGCCAAAATTTCTAGTGAACAAGGGACTTAATATTGAACAACCGACAACAAACTTATGCTTGCAGATTGAACAATAGGGGACTTGAACTCAAACGGACCACAGGGAACATAATTTGAACAACTAAGATAAATCAGACGATAAATTAAAATATGCACAATTTTAAATAAAGTGCAAACTAATAATTCTTGTCATTCAAACATGCATGGGGCTTATGGTTTAACATTAATCAAGGATGATATATAATCGGATCGCAAGAAAAATATGAACAAACATTACAAATCACATAAGAATGATGGCGGTCTATTGTGACCTTTGTGTCAATCATACACTAGCTGCTCGCAAGGATCAGATGAAATATGCGACGATATGCCTATGATCAACAACACGGAATCTCCCATGCGTATCAAGGAATTATCATGTTAATCGAAATGCAAGCTCCAATTGGTAACCTAGGAGGAATGCAATAAATGTGGCATGCTACCTGTATGCAGAATACAACACATCAGTGATGCATATGAGCCCCTACGAGTCTAGCATAGAAGTGGAAAGGGAAACTTGTGGTGACTACAAGGAACCTGCGATGAATGTCATGATGTCCCTCCAATCAAGGATAGCCAATTTGTAGGTGAATGCAGTAGTTCTCTACAAGCATACTGCTACTATACGTCAGATACTTCGTATCTGCTTGACGACTAGCCTTAATCAAAAGTTCTCTCTCGTGATCGGGACGGGTAATTAACTATATAGGGGCTTGCACCTATAGGAAACCAGAAATCAAATCATAAAGTCCTCGTAAAATGAGGGTGAAATCTCTAGGTAGTCTTATTTCAAACCCAATCTGCCTTATGGGGCATAGCTTAGACAAATAGTGACTCCTAATAGATTTCCAGGAGAAGAGGAGGGTAGGAATGAAACAAATCCCCATCAAAATGGGAGGAAAAATTGTTAGGCTATATAACACTTTGACTCAATGTGTAAAATAGTGTAATGATTTCAGAATTATTAGGGAACTCCAAAATTAAGTGTGCTTGTGGTAGAGCACTCTTGAGATGTATGTCCGCTGGAGAAGTTGCACCAAAAATAATATAACTGTGAGTCTCAACTTAGTATGGTTGGGATGGGTCAAATCAGGCAATGCCTCACATGCTGTGTGGGTTGGATTGCTATTAAGCTCTTTTGACTTAATTTTGTATCCCTCCATGATATCTTCATGTTCCTTTGTGCCAATGGACTTATCCTGAGCCTTGTCTCCTGAATTTTATCTAGCATTAGGGCTTGCATTTGCACTTGATATAGCTCAAAATCCTTGGAAGAGCCTCATGGATCAAGTCAGCAGCTATTAATAAAAATGTAACCACAGAGCAGTACTTCTGGCAGTTGAAGACGGTAAAGTTTTTAACTGGATTCTAGTTCTGATATAGCAATAGGGTCAGTAGAAATGCTTGAAGTTTCTATTTTTATTGGACAGTGAAAATAAATCTTTTGTTCTATTTTGTTAGTTTGAGAATTGCAGATGATTTTTATGATTTGTGCTTATTTTCAGCCCTGATAGGACAAGGTTAAACTAGAACTTGATAGAAAATCCTGTGCGAAATCATCCAAGTTTTTAAACAGCATTAGTAGATGCTACTCCTTTTCCAGACCCAGGATTTCTGGTGCAAGATGATAAGCAAATCCAGCCCAATTGAAAGTGTATCTTAGGATTTCATCCTGGGGGAACAAGAAGTTCAGTTCCACCCAGTATTTGTATTAAATTATCTAAATATGAAACTGATTATTTTTTAAACATTTGGAGCTTCCTGTTTATAGTTGTCTGTTATGACCATGATGCAGCACGCTTCTATTGGCTGGTAAATCAGTAATTATCTATTTTTCTCTTCCTCTTTTGAAGAAAATGTTTTATTCATACTGATAGGAAATACTTGAGTTCGCAAGTAACCCTAAGGGAAATACTCGAGTTCGCAAGCAAACCTATCTCTAATTGGTGAAAACAGTGAGAGTAATGCAAAATATGGGCAAAAAACGGCCCCAAAACGTAGATTGCAAGACAAGAAACAAAGCCAAAACAAATACGAAGCAAGATACAATTGATCATCAATTCAAGAGGAGGATCTTCTCTCCCAAATCTCTGGATAGGAGAGTCTCAAGTCCAAACGCCAAGAAACCCTAATTCCAATCAATCAAAACATACCCCCTCCATAATTCCCTCATGCACTTTAATACCCAAACATTCCTAAACAGATTTCCCTCCTAAACGCCTAGCCTCTCCCCCTCTATTCAATTTTGAACATCACACGGATGGGCGGGCCCCATCTGTTTAGCGGAACCCGAGAGGGGGGCGGCTCTGTTCCGCCTCCTGTAATGGAATTGAGCCGGCTGAGTCGGCTCTATGTGAACCGGCATAACAAAACACCTTCCCAAAGAATCACCTTGTCCTCAAAGTAAAAATCCGGGAATTGCTGTTTCGTCCTCTCGTATGGCTCCCACGTGGCCTCGTAGTCTGGTAGGTTCTTCCACTGGATCAACACTTCCTTAGTTATGTCTTTTCTAGCGATATCCCATCAGCTCTAAGGGTTCTAGAACCACCTCTAAATCCTCAGTGAGTGTCGCAGGTAGCTCGGGGTTGGCAGTGTAGTCACCAATGGCCTTAATTACGAGACATGAAAATCTGGGTGTATCATCGCCGATGGTGGTAATTTCAGTCGATATGCCACTAGCCCAATCTTCTCCAGCACTTCATAAGGCCTATAGTACCTTGGAGCCAGCTTTTCATTCCTCCTGTTAGCGACTGTCTTCTGCCTATATGGTCGGAGCTTCAAAAACACATTCTCCCCCACTTCAAACTGGATGTCCTTCATATGCTCATCCGCTTGTTTCTTTATAATTTACTGAGCTCTTAGTAAATGCCTATTCAACTTCTCTAGCACTCGACCCCTCTCCTCCAAGTATTCCTCTACTGAAGACACGGGAGTATTGCTGCTCCCAAAATGCACCAAGTGTGGGGGATCCCGCCCGTACAACACCTTGAATGAGGTCATATGTGAAGCAGAATGAAAAGATGTATTGTACCAGTACTCCGTCTATGATAGCCATTTAGCACATAGCTTGGGTGTCTCTAACACAAAGCATCTCAGGCACTCTCCAAGCTCCTGTTGACTACCTCCGTCTGGTCATCCGTCTGTGGGTGGTAAGTTGTACTCTTCAAAATTGTCCCCTGCAGTCTGAACAACTCTCTTCAAAAATGGCTGAGGAATACCTTGTCTCTGTCTGATATGATCGCCTCGGGTACTCCATGTAACCTGACCACCTCCCTGATGAAGGCTAAAGCCACTGTACTATTATGTAGGTGTGTCGGAGGGGAATGAGTGTGCATACTTGCTCAACCTATTCACCACCACCAAGATCACTATGAACCCTTCTAAACGGGGCAACCTATCTATAAAGTCCATGGAGATCTCCTCCCACAATCTTCTTGGTAGAGCTAACGGCTGCAGTAATCCTCCTGGTAACATAGCCAGGTACTTATTTTATTGGAAGATCTCACATCCGGCTACCATCTCCTCTACATCTTTACGCGTCCCTTTTCAGTACAGTTCTGCCGCTAGCCTCTTGTATGTCTTTTGTACGCCTGAATGGCCACCCACAGCGCTTCCATGAAACTCCTGGAGTAAGTTTGGGATGTGGATCGAGGTCCGGGGCATCACAAATCTTCCTTGGTATAACAGCTTGTCTCCCTCCAATGAGTATCTTGGGTGGCTACCCCCTTCTTTCAGTAACTCTGTCCTGATCTTTTCCAAACCTTCATCTCTAGCACTTTCCTCTCTGATGGCCTCCCAGTCAAGCATCAGAGGAACAAATAGTGCCACGGCCTGCAGCTCCCCCATGCATCTGGACAATACATCTACTGTCTTGTTCTCTACTCCTGGCCTATACTTAATCTCAAAGTCGTACTCGAACAACTTGGACAACCACCTTTGATGTTCATCTGCCACCATTCGTTGTTCCAACAAATATTTCAAACTGCGTTGATCTGTCCTGACAATAAAATGTCTCCCAAGTAAGTAGGGTCGCCACTTTTGGATAGCCAAAACGATGGCCATTAATTCTCTCTCATAGACCGACTTCAGTCTGGCTCTAGAAGTCAAAACTTGGCTGAAATAGTCAATGGGCTTACGATTCTGCATAAGCACTGCACCAAGCCCGTATCCGGACGCATCCGTCTCCACAATAAAGGTCTGAGTGAAATCTGGCAAGGCGAGGACCGGTATCGTAGTCATCGCCTTCTTCAAGCTCTCAAATGCTGTTGTGGCCGCCTCCCCCCATATGAACCCGTCCTTCTTCAACTGTTCAATGAGTGGCTATGCTATAGTGCTGTGCCCCTTCACAAATCTTCTGTAGTAACCTTTCAGTCCTAAAAATCCCTTTAGCTCCTTCAGATTTTTTGGCACTAGCCACCTTAGCATTGCCTCAATTTTGGATTGATCTGCTGCCACCCCCTCTTTTGACACAACATGGCCCAAGTACTCCACACCGACTTGTGCGAAGCAGCATTTCTTCAAGTTGGCCCTCAACTGGTGCTCCTGCAGTACCTCTAGCACCTTTTTCAAATGCTCCGAGTGCTCCTCCTCTGTTCTGGTGTAGACCAGGATGTCGTCAAAGAATAATAGTACGAACCGTCTGAGATAAGATTTGAAAACCTTATTCATAAGGGCTTGAAAGGTAGCGGGGGCATTGGTGAGGCCAAAAGGTATAACCAAGAACTCATAATGTCTCTCATGAGTTCTAAAGGTCGTCTTGGGCACATCCTCCTTCATCCAAGTATGATGGTAACCTGATTTCAAGTCTATCTTGCTGAAGATCACTGTTCTACTCAATTCGTCTAGCAACTCATTAATAACTGGTATATGAAACTTATTAGGTACAGTCTTCTTGTTGAGTGCTCGGTAGTCCACGCAAAAACTCCATCTACCATCCTTCTTTTTCACCAATAAAACCGGACTAGAGAAGGGACTGATACTGGGTCTGATGATCTCTGCTTCCAGCATCTCTCTAATCAACCTTTTTATTTCATCCTTCTGAAACTGAGGGTAGTGATAAAGTCGTACACTGATGGGTGACATTCCCTCCTTCAGCACGATGGCATGCCTCCTGCTCCCTCTGCGGTGGCAATCCCTGAGGTGGCTGAAACACCTCTTGGAACTGCTGAATCAACGGCTGAATGGAGAGGGGTATGTCTCCTCCCTCCTCCAGTCTCGCTTCCTCCAAACTGTGCAGCTCCACCAAATACCCTTCGCCTGCCAACTAAATGTCCCTCACCATCATTTTAAGAGAAACTAGGGATTTGGAAAGCCCCGCATCTCCCTTAATCACTACCTTACTTCCATCCACCATCAACTCCATTGTGAGTGCTCTCCAATTCATTTTGGTGTCTCCCAATGTTTGCAGTCATTTCATCCCCAGGATGACGTTTGTGCTCCCAAGCTCTAGTGGAAGAAAGTCTTCCCTCACCTGTATCCCCTAGATCGTTAGTCGCACTCATCTGTAAATCCCCTAGCCTTTCTCCACCTTCCCCTTACCCATCATCACTCCGTAACAGCCGGTGTCCATCAATCTCACTCCTAGTTGGTTGACGACCTGGGTGGAAATGAAATTGTGAGTAGCCCCACTATCAATCAACACCACAACCTCCCTGTCCTCTATCTCTCCCTTCACCTTCATGGTGTGATTCGTAGTGAATCCTACCACTGAGCTTAGGGAAACCTCAGCCATAAGTGTAGCTTCTCCTCCATCTCCTCCTATGTCTCCTCCTCACCTCCCTCCTCAGTTTCCTCGTCATCACAGACGGTGAGAACCTAAAGAGTTCGGTCCTTGCACAGATGCCCTGGCGTGTACTTTTCATCACACATGAAGCACAACCCCTTAGCCCTCTTCTCCTGCATCTCTTTCTCTATCAGCCGCATGAAATTTCCCCGCTTCCTCCTCCAGTCTTCTCTTTGGTGGCCTCTCGACTCCCTCCTATTGCAGGACCTTTAGGTGCTAGATGAGTGGTCATCATCCCTGCTACTCCTGGCTCCCCTCTCCAAATTCCTCTGATTTTCTACCAGTTTGGCCAACTTCATGGCCTCTCCCAAGTCACGGGGCATCAAAACTTTCACTGCTGCTCGGATCTTCGCCTTCAACCCTGCTAGCTAGGTGCTCAAACTGCTCCCGGTAATATGCTACTGATCCCTCTTATGTTAGAGCAAAGAACTACTCATAGAAGTCTCCTCCCCGATCCTCCCCGATCGGTTTGGAAACGCTCTATTATGCAGTCTTTGAATTCCCTCTAGTTCATGATCGCCCTCCTCTGGTCTCTCCACTGAAACCACGACAGGGCTTTCCCTTTCAAGCACAATCCCGCTGATGTCAGCTTCTCCTCCTTCGTCAATCCATTGACGGAAAAGTACCGCTCTACCTTGTAAATCCACCCATACGCGTCTTCTCCTTCAAATATTGGCATCTTCAACTTCCTCACCTTCTGGTCACCACCATTTCCCTTGATCCTTCCATAGTTTCCCCTTTCCCAAGTACTAGGTGTGCCCCATGTTTTCCGGTCTTCCCTTGCTCTGCCATAGCCCCAACCCCCTTTGAATTCCCCCTTTCTTTCTTCAAAATCAACACCTCGGCGACCGTAGTATCCCTCTGGCGTTCCCCGTATCCACCCCCCCCCCCCCCCTTTCTTCCCTCTTAACAGGCTCCATATGGGGTCTTCTTCCTTCTCCTTCCATGATTTTCACCTCATCTTCCTCCCTACAAATTTCAGAATTCGTACTTTTTCCTTCCATTATTTTCGCCACAGAAGCCGCCGTTTGGTTTTGAATTTCTAACATCTTTTTCATCATGTCCCATAGATCGGCAATTTGCCCTTCCATGGAGGAAATCCTTTCCTCCATCGTCGTTTTGATTTGATTCATCTCACCTTCAAGCCTTTCCTCCAAAGCATCCACTTTTTTTGCCGACATCACAATCCGGAGTTTGTGAAAACAAAAAAAATATGGATTTGGAACTCCAAAAACAGCAATCTTCCTTCTTCCGAGCAGAAAATAGCTGCTGAAACTAGCCGAAAACAGCCCTCCACCGGTCCCACGACTTGCTCTGATACCAATTTGATAGGAAATACTTGAGTTCGCAAGTAACCCTAAGGGAAATACTTGAGTCCGCAAGCAAACCTATCTCTAAATTGTAAAAACAACGAGAGTAATGCAAAATCTTGACGAAAAACAGCCCCAAAATGTAGATTGCAAGACGAGAAACAAAGCCAAAACAAATACGAAGCAAAATACAATTGATCCTCAATTCGAGAGGAGGATCTTCTCTCCCAAATCTCAAGACAAGAGAGTCTAGAGCCTAAACGCCAAGAAACTCTAATTCCAATCAATCAAAACATATCCCCTCCATAATTCCCTCATGCACTTTAATACCCAAACCTTCCTAAAGTGATTTCCCTCCTAAACGCCTAGCCTCTCCCCCTCTATTCAATTTTGAACATCACATAGATGGGCGGGCCCCATCTGTTTGGTGGAACTAGAGAGGGGGGCGGCTATGTTCTGCCTCCTATAATGGAATTGAGCCGGCCCATTGGCCGGCTGGGCCGGCTCTATGTGAACCCGTGTAACACATACCTGATGATGCTTAGTGTTAAACTTGACCTTATCAGTATTGCCTGTCTAATATCCAAGGCATACCTTTAAGAGTTTTCCGAATGGTAGAATAGGTACTGCTCGTTGAGATTATAATAATTATTGTCTACTCTGTGTGTTTCTTACAATTTTCAGCTCTCTTTAGAAATGAATGTCCTGTCTGATGAACCTTGGCTATTAACTAGAACCTTAAGTACTTTTGTGTATCTAATCATAATAGCACTGCTTCATGAGTTTTCCCTGCCAAAAATAGGAATTTCCTCTACAAAATTTATTAACTATTTATTGTTTACTTGGTTCTTATTTCTTAAAAATCTAATAAGTTTTAATTATTTAATACAGGATTTTACCTTCTTTCAAGGTTCGAGTCACTTGCTGACATGAAAGTTTACAGCATCGATAGATATATTATCAGCGGCCACTCCTTGGAGCACCTTTGCTTGGCGATGCTTACTTTTATTCTCACAGTGATGCTTTGGTTGAGAAGCGTAAAAATTTCCAGGTATGAATATGAATGACCTTTCACTTATGCTTGCATTACATTTACGTTATTATTAGTTTATACTGCTTTGCAATGTACTATTACATTTGTACTGTGGAATGTATGATTAGTTCTTCATGTGACATGACTCTCTGTACTTTTGTTTTACTAGAGGTTAATTTTCCCATTTGCGTGCATGTTCACTTGGTTGTTCTGTTTTGGATGATTCAAATGGGTGAATAGCTGCATATTCAAACATGGCTTTTCCATGCTAATCCATCCACATGGCATAGTTATGAACAAGCCACAGACGATGGACAAAACCTTCTTTTTTTTTTTTTTTTGAAAAGATGCAAGTAGCATTAAAGAAAGAAGCTTAATACAAACTATGGACTGATAAACAAACTATTACATTCCTCCTTTAACAAAGAAATAAAAGGAGAAATCTTATTAGAGCTAATGTCATCCCAAAAAAAAATCATCCAAAATGACAAAGTTAGCAAAAAAATCAGTTAACTTATTACAACACCTATTCAAAAAAAGAAATAATATTTGTCTAAAATATTTTAAAAAAGAAATATCCTCTATCCTTATCTTGTAATGTACTTTTTGAAGTTTGATGATGATAATGATGTTTTTTATGATATTTAATAGATTTAGGACTTGTCAAGCTAACCATGATACTAATGTAATATTCTATGAGGTATCATGTTTCCATTCATATCTCACAGGGATTATTAGTTCCATCATAGGTTGGGAGAATAGTCCAAGAAAACAACTTGGGAGCATGGTTAACTTGCAAAGATCAGGTTAGTTAATGAGGAAGATATAGGAAGTCTTTGCTTAATTTAACCTTATTCTTCTTGCCAACTTAGGCTTCGTTTGGAACGACTTTCTCACTGGTTCTTAAAACAACTTTTTAATATAATAATTAAATTTTTTGAATTAAAAAGCTGCATTAAGAAACAGTGAGAAAGTCGTCCCAAACGAAGCCTTAGAATAGCTTGCTTAACACATCAGTATGTTGTATTCTGCATGCTTATGAGATGCTAGCAATATATTTATATTACATAGTTTTTTGTCCTTTTTGCCATTAGATGTGGTTTGGAGAACTCAAGTTGTCTTAAAATCTAAGAACATACCTGGATTGGCCAGTTCTGGTCGGTTCTAGATTTATTCGAAGCCTTAGGGGCATTTGGGGGACATGGAATTGAACCGACCCAGTGCCAGATACAACATACACTTTACATGTCTGATGAGTTATACATCTCAGATGGGAAGTTTTGAGTTTTTACCTTTTTTGTTTTCTTGGTATTTCTATTGTATATCAAATGGCATGCTTGTTCAAATTGTGATTCAGTTTAGTTCTGTTTGATTTTGGTTTGTTTTTTTTTTTTAATATGACATTTGACTATGTTAATTGATATTATGATTTTGTTATGACAAGGTGGTTGTGCTATGTGAGCATAATATTTTGATTGATTATGGATTCTTAGTACTATCAATTATTGTGTAGGTGGGAATGAGGATTATTGCATCTTTGCTTGATTGTGGTACAAGTACCAGCAAATATATGCCTATACATGAGCACATGAAGAGAATAATAAAGAGAATATTCTTAATAATGATATATAATAATAGTAAATGTTAATTGTTTCACTTTTTGGTTCTCCGAAAAAGTATGTAGAGTAATCTGAATGCAAGAGTTTAAAAATTTTGGTAAATTTCAAATTCCTTTATAGTTCTTTCTAGTGTATTTTAAACTTGGTGTTTTCTTGTCAAATTTGAAATGCACAAGAAGCTGATTCTGATGTCACCATTAGCCATCGGTTGTTTACATTGCATTCATTTTACTTCAATGTAAATAAAAAATAATAATCAGTTGTTTTTATTTTACACTTGTTCAAATAATACTAAACATTGTAAATTAATTGCATCATTCCTTTTACATTATATTCTATTTTACTTTTCATTTTTTTTTATGAACTAAAAAGGCCCTAAAAGTTATAATAACATGTGATAATTGAGATATGGTTATATTCTCATGCAAACTTAAAATGTTATAGAAGATGTCAACTTGGGTTTGAAAAGAATAATGATCACAAAGGAAAGAGTAATTATAACAAAGCTATGAGCATTTGAGGGTATGGGTGTCAATATTTGACACGATACAAAAATTCGACTTGAATCCAACCCAAAAATTTCTAGTTAGGGTCATCCTGAACCTGAAATGGGTCGGGTTCGGGTTCAACATTTGACTCGTTTTAAAAATTAGGTCGGGTTCGGGTTGACCCCTTGACCTGAAATTGATCCGCTTTGACCCAAAAATTTGATTTTGACACGGCAATCGAGATTGACTCGTTTTAGATCCGAAAAGCGAAGATTGCCCCATTTTTGGGCCCGAAAATTAGCAGTATTTTATTGGCTCCGGGTCATTTGGTCGTGGTGGGTTCATGTCCGAAAAATTGACCCGTTTGCGAAATGGGTCAGGTTTGGGTTGACCCGAATAGTGTTTGGTCAGTTTCATGTTCAACTCGAACCTAACCCGTTACCCGAAATTGACACCCCTATTTGAGGGTAGAGGAATTTGAAGAAGGCTTTGAAGTGGGGGAGGGCATTGATGAGAGATGTTGAATAGGCAGGAGAGGAGTCATGTTGGAGATATGATGATGGGATGGGAGTGATATGTGTGTTGGGCTGTTTGATATACTATGATGAAAGAGAATATCATTAGGTTGATTGGAGGAGGGGCATGAGTCCCACTGATCAACAACACAATGTTTATTGGGAGGAATTTATGAGATTATGCTTTATTTGAGACAATTTTTTTACTGCTTCTTAAAACAGCTTTGTAGTACAAAAATTAAAATTTTTGTACTAAAAAATTGCTTTAAAAAGTAGTAAGAAAGCTGTCTCAAACGAAGCCTTAGTGATGGCAACACAAGGTCCATTAAATATATTATGCATGATGGAAATTAGAAATTCGATAGTTAATAAGAACAGTGTTGAGAGATTCAGAGGGTGCATGGGCATGAGGAATATGTTAGCTAGAGGGTTAAAGGAGAGAGTCCTCTTATTGAGATAAGAAAACTTGCACTTTTTCTTCGAAGGGTTTGGGAGCTATTATATTGAAATGGAGAAATATGGATTTCTTGGCTAGTTTTGTTTATTATAGAGGAGCATTGTCCTTGTTGAGATATCTATTTACTATTGGATGCCTTTAGATACATTCACTTCTTCATCTTAGATGCCAGAGCTCAATTCAACTAACTCTAAATTTCACCCTTAAGGCTAAATAATATGTACATCAAATTTTAAAATTTTTATAATAATTTAAAGAAAATATATTTTGATTTTTTTCACCAGAATAAGTCTAATTATCATTAAATTTATACTAATCTCAATATAAATTCAAAAACGATTAGACATCCTCACAAAAAAATTCATCAAGATATCTCAAAACCCTTTTTTCCTAATTTATTTATATTTTTAAGAGGAAACCTATTTAAACATTTTTTATTTTACTAATTCACGAATCAAAACTATCAAATACCTTCAAACTATATATATATATTATTATATATTATTATTATTATTATTATTATTATTATTATTATTATAGATATTACATTTAAAATTATCTTCCAAACCATTCATTGAAAATAATTTTTTCTAGATTTAGTGGAGAAGGCTGATCTCACTCCCAATTCCCATTAAGATTGCATTCAAACTTGAGCTCAAATGTTGAGCCCAAGCATGCTATTGACTAGATAAGCTTAATTCAAGCTAACAATTATTACGTTCTCCGACCGGACGCAGAGGAACGTCCAGTCGAAGGCCAAATTCTGCCAAAAAATAAGTTGTACCGACCAAATACCAAGCAATACCAAACAATAAAGGGGAATACCATCATTTGAAGACCCAATACCAAGTTATACCGAGCTAAACCGAGAAGTACCGAGTTATACAAAAGTTGTACCGAGTTTTTCCTAGAAAAATTCGGTACAACTCCGTATTTCTCGGTACAGCTAGGTATTGGTCTTCAAAGAGTGATATTCCTCGATAATATCAAATAATACCTAATTGTACCAAACAAATACCAAATTTTTTGGCAAAATTTTACCTACAACCATATGTTCCTCTACGTCCTCACACCGGACATAATAAAAATTCCAATATATAAATTCAATGTCAAGCTCAAGTCTAAAGGTGTGATCAAATCTAATTAACTCATTTAAAAACATTATTTTAAAATAAAATTAAATATTAAATATATTAAAATTCAAGAGTTCAAATATAAAACTATATTTAAAAATATATAAATTTTATGTTTTTATAACAAATGACTCTTTATCATGACTTCCAAATTCGCAAAAAAACTTTTATAATTCCATTATACTAATCCCTTGAATCACAATTATTTTCCATCTTTCCTTTAATAAAAAAAGTAAACCTATGCTTCATTTTCCTACTTTTTAAAGCAATATTTTAATTAAAAGTACTTTTTTGAAGCTATTATAGCCATTAAAAGTTATATTAAAAAAAAAATTGGAAAATTTGATACAAAATTTTTTGAAAAAAAATAAGAAAATGATAATCATGCAAAGACATAGCAACAATCTGAAAAATAAAACAATTGATCACATCGTTTAACATCAGAAATCTCCCTATAAAACGTCAAAACACAAATACTGCAATAACAAGGCTGGAAACCGCTAAAAGATCAAACATAAGCTAAAGTGTATAAATATATACAAAATTTTGCTTTGATGCAGAGAGCATGAACAACATCAACAGCCATTAAGACACTCAAAACATCAAAGAGCAACGGCTGTTTTACCATTAGTAACACATTAGACAGCAAAAGAGAATCTGATTCTGGTCAAAAGAATGCTATGAGGGAATTCAAACCTACAAAAAGAGCAAAATTTCTGAACTGTAGAGAGCTATTTCCAGAGCTTCACAAACTTATCATGGCTGGCTGAAGCCACCAGTCCATTGGCATTTGATACAGCAAGAGATGATATCAGTCCTTCATGTGCTGCAAGTGTCAATCTCTTCTTCTCAGCCATATCCCATAGTTCCAGAGACTGCATGGTGGAAGCTTTTTGTAGTTTAGAAATGAAATTATACTCAGAATTCCGTATGCAATTCAATCTTCTACCTCACAACGAATTCTGAGGAAACTAATCTTATAAGGTGTAAGGCATTATATTTTCTATCTAATTTACTATTGGCTAGTTTAGCACTATTGATTTTTATCAAAATTTGATATCAGAAATCTGATTTTGTAACAATTTAATTTGTTTTATTGGCTTATTGAAATTTTTTCAAGCGTCCGCTGAAATTGTTGAATATTTAAAATCATTTCATTCTCAATTCAGTTTTAAGACTACCATTCCCAATCTTTTATTAAAAGAGAGTGAGTTTTTGCTTGATTGGTTATTAGAAATATATAAATTTTAAATTTTTAATAAATTTAAAACGGAGGCCTTCCGATTTATAATTTTTGTTAAATGGAGGCCTTCAACCCGGTTAGGAAAGTTGAAGTATTAGATTTGACTTATGTTAATAAAGATAGAGGTAGACCTAAAAAAACTTGGTTAAAAAATATTAGAAATGATATTTTTCTATTAGATTTAAATGAGAATTTGACTTTTAACATGACACAACGGCGAAAAAGGATTCATGTAGCCGACCCCACAGTGGGACAAAAGCTTGATGTTGTTGTACGAAAACAAATTGTGCTTCATATTAGTTGTATTAAGAAATCCTAACCATGATAAACCAAGGGTTGTATCGCATCACCATTTTTTTTATAGCATCACCGTTGATTACAAAATCATGATGTGATTAGGGCTGGAACTATGCTAAGAGCTTGAAACTTTAGCTAATAATTGTTTAAATTCTAATCAAATTGAAATTAACTAGCTTCAACGCACACAAGTATGAGATAAGCAATCAAAAACAGCGCACAAAACATGTAGATAACATCTAAAACAAAAGAATAGAAAATACATACCTGATAACAGCCAATGACAAGCAAAGATGGACAGGTAGGGTGGAACACACATGAATGGAACTTATTGCCGCTACAGCTCAATTCATGGATGCACTCACCCTCCCTTCCAGATCCAAGTGACCACACACGAACTGAGTCCTCGCTAACAGAAGCTAATAATTCTCCTGAGGGATTCCAGCAGATTGAGTCAACGTGCTTAGAGTGCCCCTAAACCAGGAATATAAGTTTAGCTTTATACTAAATCAGAAACATACGGAGCAGAATGAAATACTGAACTAGAAAAAATAGCAGAAATAATAGTGAATAGGAAAATGTAGACTGAAGAATTTAGCTGCAAAAATCTGAAATCAAGCGACTTATAGAGAAAGGGATTTAACAGTAAAGTCATCACCAGTCCAATAGTCAAGATTAATCAAGAATTAATTGCTTTTAGTTATTCATTATTTTTATGATTTTATGAAGCTACAACTTGAAAATTCTCTATACTTGTTCATATATCCTCCTAATATTATTTCCGAAATTCCCATTGAATCAACAAGCTCGCTACCTGCTCTGCTTCAAAAAACAATGAAATCAAAACGAAAACATACAAAAAATCCAACATGATTAAGGCCTACTAGACATCTCAATCAGCATAAATATGAATACATAAAAAAATCATTTCTAATTGTTTAAATAATAATAAAACAGAAGTTGGATAAGGCTGATTAAAAAAAAAACACAAAAAAGGACATGAATTTGATTTACAGATACAAACAAACCAGACAGCTATACTTCTGAAATGCAGGTTTGCCGTCCTGAAATATCTTTCTGGGTTATGCATATACACATTTTGCATGGTGAATAATTAATGCACTCCGGCTTTAAAATACACAAACCTGCAATGAATGAAGGCAGCTCTGTGTTTCAACATCCAGAATAGACACAATGTTCTCTGCCGCAGCTGCAAGATATCGACCTAGACGTGGTTGAAATCTCATTTGTGCAGTACCGCCCTGCAAAAAAATATCAAAATAAAACTTCAGGCATTTATGCTCTGCATCAAAGCCCTATATTGAGAATGAAAGCAGAAACAGCGCGATCATAGAGGCAAGTAAATGAGTAATCTAACATGATTCATCTGAAAGTGTAAAGGCAAATAATGAGTTTAAATGAAAGAAAAATAACCTTGAAGACCCTCGCATAGCTACCATTATTAATACTCCAATATCGTATTTCCCCTTCTCCATCACATGAGCATATGAGATCCTCTTTGTTAGGATGAAAGTCCAAAGACATTACAGATGCAGAATGCCCGGTAAAAGTACGAAGAGAATACCCTGGCTGAAATTAGAGATATCATATCAAGCATAGAGATAAAACTGCCAGAAAGTATGGTGGACTTCTAAAGCTAACTCCAAATAATTAGGATAATGCTAAAGATGATAATGGTGATGATGTATGAAAAGAGAAATTAATTCCATATCAAAAATCGCAAGTTTGGTACTATAAAAGCATCATCGAAGAACAGGGCGCCCACTCACAAAGATATTTGTCTAAACAAGAATGAGCTTTACTTACATTATCAACATCCCAAACTCTGACAGTTTTGTCAAAAGAAGAAGTTGCCAATCGTGGCAAGGTTGGACTAAACCTAACGTCGGTAATTAGAAAAGAGTGCTCTTCCAATGTTGATTTTCTGCTTCAGATTATCAGTAAACCACAAAACCGCCTGCATTGTGGAATCAATATAAGCATAATCATTTAGACAAAGTGCCTTCAACGGTAATAGAAACAAAGGAACAACAGAACCAAAAGTTTAATACATAAATCACATGAGACTCGCCTTTTTGTCATGACCCCCGGTAGCAAGAAGCTTTCCATCTGAAGAGAAGTGGCAACAAACAACCTTGCTTGAACTTGCTCGAATAGATCCAATTTCATTAAAAGTAAAACCTGCCAATTCCACATCAATAGAACCAGACAATCAATTGATAGAAAAGCAAGCTTTCAAGTTGTTAGTACGATACACATTATTTCAAACAAATAATATTCTTATAATCATAAATACTAGTGCCATTACAATCATCATTGTTAGTACTACTACTACTATTGCTATTATTGCTACTACTAGTAGTAGTATCAATATTATAAGCATACCTTCTGTCACATCCATGCAACGGCCTACAGCATCTCTAGGATCTGTGTCATCATGTGAAAGAAATGATTCAACATTATCATCTAGTGACCC
The DNA here is from genome assembly GCA_019514585.1 of Dendrobium officinale. Classification (NCBI taxonomy): domain Eukaryota; kingdom Viridiplantae; phylum Streptophyta; class Magnoliopsida; order Asparagales; family Orchidaceae; genus Dendrobium; species Dendrobium officinale. Next base: position 13,048,239 of record CM033682.1, read on the forward strand.
ATCTTCCACCAACCGATCCATGTCAGCATGTACTTTGTTATCCCACTGCATAAACAAAGCAGTTAGACATTATATAGAAGTACTTTTTTTCAATAATTTATTACAGGCATTCCAGTGTTAATTACCAACTGATTTGATGGAGAAGTTAGAGTTCCCGTGGCATCAGAGCTAAACATCATGAGGGGCTTATTTGAGTTCATAGGCATCGCATCTCCAGGGGTGTGAGTGGAGGGCGTTGAGGGTGCTGAGCTTGGAGAGGGACCAGCTGTGTTAGCAGTTCCTGAACTATTGGCTGGACCAGAAGATGAAACCGGTTGTTTCCTCTTCCGAATTGATTGGTTCTTTGAAGCCTATATGAAGTCGTTTTTAATTTACTTTTTCAGGGAAAAATGTGAAATTATTAACAGACAGCTTCCAACAGAATCTGAATTCTCAAATAAACAAAATTTTATTGATCAAACTCTCAAAATCAACAGGAAGTACAATATAGATAATTTAGTTTGATTCTGCATACATAAAAAAACAAATAGAATTTACTTGCTATATACCAAAGAACAGAATATAGTAATTTCAGATGAATATGCTTTGACAAAATGCTTGTGGTACTCGTTTATCAAACAAAGGAAAGAATAAATCAATGAAAAAAAAAAAAAATTTTAAGGTTCATGCTCCAGTCACCTAACCGCAATTCATAGTTTCTGAACTTGAAAATGTCCAAATGTAACATGCAGGCATGTGTACTCCAATGGTCCAGCTTGGACCGGCTCTACCTGGACCGGCCCAGCCGGTCCAGTGCTACTCGCGACGGACGCAGAGGAGCCGCGCGGAAGAGAGAGGGAGCCAGGGAGTGGGGTCCACTTGCAATTCAAACATGGGTTAAGTGTTTTTGGAGGGAGAAGGAAGGGTAGAGTAGTCCTTTTGCTTTTAATTTGAATTAGATTGTATTAGTAGGGAGTTATGGGGGGATTTGGTTTTCATCTGGATTTGGAATGAGTTTTGTCTTCTAGGTTTTCTTGCTTGGGCTCTTGGCGTTGCCGGAGATCGTTGGAGAGTTTTTCCTTCCTCTCGAATTGAAGGAAAGTTGTATCTTGCAAGTGCTTTTCATCCTTTATTGAAATAAAAGCGTTTGCATCGTTTTTCTACGTTTCTCCCTACGTTTTCTCTCAGTTTTTTCACTGTTTGAGCTGTGTTCTTGCTGCGGACAGCAGTTTACTTGGCTTAGGTAATTGATTTGGGTTAGGTTTACTTGTGCAAACGAGTATTTCCTATCAAATTGGTATCAGAGCCAAGATCCGGACGGTGGGGGGCTGTTTTCCACTGTTTCGCTGCAGATTTTTGCTTTTCGGAAGAGATCCGGAGACCATTTCGTGGTTCCCATGGCATCTAAACGTGTAGAAGTCTTGGAGACCGAAGTGGGTCAATTTAAGGCGGATCTGGAGGAGAAGATGGCGACGTTGAGTGAGAATATGGAAGGTAAATTCATGGCATTGGAGGAGATGATGAAAAAGTTGTTGGAAGGGCAAGCAAGAGCTGTGCCAGCGGAGGAAAGAGGAGAAGGTAGTGGGAGCAAGGGTAAGGAGAAGGCAAGGCCGGAAGGGGAAGAGGAGGTGGAACTGCTTGGTAGCAACGGAAGAATGCTGCATCGGGAGTCCATCAGGCGGGAAGAAGGAGAGGATGATTGGCGTCGTCGGAGGCCCGACCCAGTGGACCGGCCATGGGGGATCCATAACCACCATGGCGGGGCGCGAGGGGAAGATGGCTATCGACGGCCGAGGAGGGATGATGAGCCCCGATATGGAGAGAGAGGAACTTGGGAAGATCCCATTGCTTGGGACAGAGGAGGTCATGGGGGAAACAGGGCGTACGGGATGGACACGAGGGCCAGGAAGCTGAAAATGCCAGTTTTCGAAGAAGGGAATGTGGATGAGTGGATCCACAAGGTGGAGAGGTATTTTGCAGTGAATGGCCTGATGGAGGAGGAGAGATTGATGGCGGCTAGTATGTGCTTGGAAGGGGCGGCTTTTGCCTGGTTCAAGTACATGGATAAGTGGGATCCGGTGAGGACTTGGAGGGATTTCAAGGAAGCTATCAGGGAGAGATTCAGGGGGAGCAGCCCATGGGAGATCTCCGAGCAGTTCTATGCCCTCACTCAGGAGGGAACAGTGGAGGAATACAGAAAGAAATTTGAGAGTCTGGTGGGAGACATGGAGGGCTTATCGAACAACACGTTGGGGGGGGAACTTCATGAAGGGGCTCAAGCCAGAAATTAGAGATGCTGTGAAGGTCATGAGACCGAGAGACCTGAGGGAGGCAATGGAGTTGGCTCAGCTGGTGGAGAACCAGAAGACCAACGCTCGAAGTTGGAGGAACAACCACTCAGGAGGTCCCACCAGGACCACTACCACTTACTTGGCTCCAAAAGGGCCAAGCCCTAGTGTCCCTAGAGAGAGTGGAAAGGAGAAGAGCGGAGTGACTAGAACTGCAGGAAGCTTCAAGAAATTGACTGAGGAGGAGATGCAGGAGAAGAGGGCCAAGGGCCTTTGTTTCAGATGTGAGGAGAAGTTTGTTCCAGGGCATAGATGCAAGGATCGCGCTCTTCGGGCTCTCACCGTCTATATAGACGAGGCGCCTGAGGAGGGTGATGATTCTGAGGAGGAGCAGAGTGACCCCCAGTTGGAGGTGGCCGAGGTATCCCTCAATTCAGTGATGGGATTTACTCCTAGTCATACTATGAAGGTGAAGGGGAAGATCCATGGGAGGGAGGTAGTAGTACTGATCGATAGTGGGGCAACCCACAATTTCATATCCACCCAGGTGGCGGAGGAGAGCTGGGGATAGAGCCTACTGAGACAGGCAGTTATGGGGTGATGATGGGGACAGGAAAGATGGAGTCTAGCACGGGGATTGCAAGGGAGTGGAGATGAGCCTACAGGAGATCAGGGTGGTAGAGGATTTCCTACCCCTGAGGTTGGGTAGCACCGATGTCATTTTGGGCATGAAATGGCTACAGACCTTGGGAGAAACCAAGGTGAACTGGGGAACCATGGTGATGGAACTGATGGTAGAAGGCAAGAGGGTAAAGCTGAGGGGGGAACCAGGTTTGTCCAGAGCTGGAGTGTCACTCAGGTCGATGGTGAAAATTATCCATGAGGAAGGAGGAGGTTTCCTGGTGGAGTTGCAGAGCTTGGAGGATCAACAGCAGGGGGAAGAAAAACACATTCCTGCGTCGGTTCAGCCCTTTCTACAGGAGTTCGAGGATGTGTTCCAACCTCCGGTGGGACTCCCACCTGATAGAGAGCGGGAGCATCAGATCATCCTGAAAGAGGGAGTCTCCCCTATCAGTGTGAGACCTTACAGATACCCTCAGGTGCAAAAAGATGAGATTGAGAAATTGGTGGGGGAAATGCTAGAGGGGGGGATCATTCAGCCCAGTGTGAGCCCTTTCTCTAGCCCAGTTCTGCTGGTGAAAAAGAAGGATGGGAGTTGGAGGTTCTGTGTTGACTACAGAGCTCTCAACAAAGAGACAGTGCCTGATAAGTTTCCCATCCCTGTTATTGACGAGTTGATGGATGAGCTGCATGGAGCTGCTTTGTTCACCAAAATTGATCTGAAGTCAGGCTATCATCAGATCAGAATGAGGAAGGAAGATGTGCAGAAGACAGCCTTCAGGACTCATGAGGGCCACTACGAGTTTCTGGTGATGCCTTTTGGCCTCACCAATGCACCAGCCACATTCCAGGCATTGATGAACCAAATTTTCAAGCCACACCTTCGCAGGTTTGTGTTGGTATTTTTTGATGACATTCTCATCTATAGCAGAACTGAGGAGGAACACCTGGAGCACCTGAGAGTTGTGTTGGGGGTGCTGAGGGAGCATCAGCTGAAGGCTAATTTCAAGAAGTGCGACTTTGCTCAGGCACAAGTGGAGTATCTGGGACACGTGATATCCCAGGAGGGAGTGGCTGCGGATCAGTCCAAGATAGAGGCAATGCTGGCCTGGCCTCCACCCAAGACCTTGAAGGGGCTCAGAGGATTTTTGGGACTGACCGGCTACTACAGGAGGTTCGTGAGAGGATACAGCACCATAGCTGGACCACTGACAGAGCTGCTGAAGAAGGATAATTTTGTATGGGGGGGAAGCAGCTTCTGAGGCTTTTGAGAAGCTGAAGAAGGCCATGACGACGGTGCCAGTGCTTGCTCTGCCTGACTTCAATCAGGTGTTTGTGTTGGAGACAGATGCTTCAGGCTATGGATTGGGAGCAGTGTTGTTGATGCAGAACCATAGAGCCATAGCTTACTTCAGTCAGATACTGTCACCCCGGGCTAGGCTGAAGTCAGTATATGAGAGAGAGCTGATGGCTATTGTATTGGCCATCCAAAAGTGGAGACCTTATTTATTGGGCAGACATTTTTATTGTCAGAACTGATCAGAGAAGCCTGAAGTACTTGTTGGAACAGAGGATGGTCACAGAAGAGCATCAGAGGTGGTTATCCAAGCTGTTGGGATATGATTTTGAGATCCACTATCGGCCAGGGCTAGAAAATAAGGCAGCGGATGCCTTATCACGCTGTATGGAGGAGTTCCAGGGGATGGCGGTATCAGTACCTGTTCTGATAGATTGGGGAGCCATCAAAGAGGAGAGCATCCAGAATGAGGAGCTAAGGAGAATTAAAGAGGAGGTGCTAACAGATGAGAACAGCCACCCAGGCTACTCAGTGGTGGGAGAAAGACTGTACTATCAGGGAAGGATTGTGATCCCTAGGTCTTCCATTCATATTCCCCAACTGCTACAGGAGTTTCATGGGAGTGCCATAGGTGGGCATTCAGGAGTGCAGAAAACTTATAGTCGAATTGCTGCTGAATTGTACTGGAAAGGGATGAGGAAAGACATAGAGGAGATGGTGGCTAGTGTGTGACACCTGCCAGCGGAACAAGCACATGACGATGGCACCAGGGGGATTACTACAGCCTCTGGCCCTACCAGAGAAGGTTTGGGAAGAGATTACTATGGATTTTATTGATGGGCTTCCAAAATCAGAAGGGTACACGGTCATATTTGTAGTGGTTGACAGATTGAGCAAATACGCTCATTTCATTCCCTTGAGACACCCATACACTGCAGTATCAGTAGCAACAGCTTTTTGTGAGAGAGATAGTCCGCCTGCATGGGGTACCTGAGTCTATTGTTTCTGATAGGGACAAGGTGTTCCTGAGCCATTTTTGGAGGGAGTTATTTAGGATGCAGGGCACAGTGTTGAAGAGAAGCACAGCATATCATCCACAGACTGATGGGCAGACGGAGGTGGTGAATAGAAGCTTGGAGACATACTTGAGATGCTTTGTGTCTGAGACACCGAAGCAGTGGGCCAAATGGCTGGCCTGGGCAGAATACTGGTACAACACCTCCTATCACTCGGCTACCAAGATGACACCTTTTAAGGTGTTATATGGAAGAGACCCCCCACACCTGGTACACTACAGCCATAGGAGTACCCCTGTATCTGCAGTGGATCAGCACTTGAAGGAAAGAGATCAAGTGTTGGACGAGCTCAAGAGGCATCTTCTCAGAGCTCAACAGATTATGAAGAAACAGGCGGACAGTAAAAAGAGGGATATACAGTTTGGAGTGGGAGACAAGGTCTACTTGAAGCTCCGACCTTACAGGCAGAGGACTATAGCCCAAAGGAGAAATGAGAAGCTAGCAGCGAGATATTTTGGCCCTTTCGAAGTGGAGGAGAAAATCGGGGAGGTGGCATACAGATTGAGGCTTCCTCCAACAGCCAGAATACATCCCGTTTTTCATGTATCACAGTTGAGGAAAGTGGTGGGGGAGCATGCAGTAAGCCCAGAGCTGCCCAGCACATTGAGGGAAGACATGGAAGTAACACTGGAGCCTCTAGCGGTAGAAGGAGTGCGCATCAATGAAAAGGGGGAAAAGGAAGTGAAAATTAGGTGGAGCGGCCTCCCAGATTATGAGGCCACATGGGAGCCATTGGAGAGGATTGCAGTGCAGTTTCCTGCCTTCCACCTTGAGGACAAGGTGGTACTTTGGGAGGGGGGTAATGTTATGCCGGTCCAGCTTGGACCGGCTCTACCTGGACCGGCCCAGCCGGTCCAGTGCTACTCGCGACGGACGCAGAGGAGCCGCGCGGAAGAGAGAGGGAGCCAGGGAGTGGGGTCCACTTGCAATTCAAACATGGGTTAAGTGTTTTTGGAGGGAGAAGGAAGGGTAGAGTAGTCCTTTTGCTTTTAATTTGAATTAGATTGTATTAGTAGGGAGTTATGGGGGGATTTGGTTTTCATCTGGATTTGGAATGAGTTTTGTCTTCTAGGTTTTCTTGCTTGGGCTCTTGGCGTTGCCGGAGATCGTTGGAGAGTTTTTCCTTCCTCTCGAATTGAAGGAAAGTTGTATCTTGCAAGTGCTTTTCATCCTTTATTGAAATAAAAGCGTTTGCATCGTTTTTCTACGTTTCTCCCTACGATTTTTCTCTCAGTTTTTTCACTGTTTGAGCTGTGTTCTTGCTGCGGACAGCAGTTTACTTGGCTTAGGTAATTGATTTTGTAGTAATAGTGACTCATTACATACCAAATCATAAAATTATTGATATAGTAAATTATCATTTAATGAGACAATTAAATTGTAATCAATATATAAAATTTCTGAGTTATTTTGGAAAACTACTTAGATAAAAGTGAATCACAACTTAAATTATCGATTCATTATGACCTACGAATTAATTGATAAGTTGCAACAAAACAACATCAAACCTTTATCCCACTACGTGGAGTCGGTTAAATGAATCCTTTTTTCTCCATTGTGTCCTATTAAAAGTGAAATTCTCATTTAAATCTAATAAAGAAAGTTCATTTATAATATCCTCTAACCAAGTCTTTTTAGGTATACCTCTACCTTTCTTAACATAAGTCAAATCTAATACAACATCTACTCTCCTAACCGGGTCATCGGAAGGCCGCCATTTTATGTGACCAAACCATCTAAGGCGACTCTCTCTAATCTTATCTTCCCCTGGAGTTACTCCAACCTTTTTCACGTATATGCTCGTTTCGTACCTTGTCTCTAAAAGTAAAGCCACTCATCCACCTGAGCATCCTCATCTTTGCAACACTTAACTTAATATTATGCTTCTTTTTTTGTGGCCAACATTCTGCACTAAAAAGCATTGCAGGTCTCACCACCATCTTATAGAATTTTCATTAAGTTTGAGGGGGGTTTTTCTATCATACAACAAGCCCGATGCATTCCTCCACTTCCATCATTCAACTTAAATTCTACTAATAATATCCCCATTTATTTCACCATCACTCTGAAAATTAGACCCAAGATATATAAAACGTATACTCTTATTAATGACTTGACCATCCAGTCACAATTCCCCACTAGATCTATTACTACTAAAATTACACCCCAAATATTGATATACTCAAACGAAAACCTTAGGACTCTAAGGTTGACCTCCATAATTCAAGTTTAATTTTAACTCCATATCTAGTCTTATCAACAAGAAGAACATCATCAACAAAAAGCATACACTAGGGTACAACCTCTTGCAAAATGTCTAGTGAGAACATTCACGACTAAATCAAAAAGATTTAAGGCTAATCTTTGATGTAATAAAACTAAAAAAGGAAAATGCTTGGTCAAACCACCTTGTGTTTGAACACAAGTAACAGCTCTTGTATATATATCATTAATTACTTAAATATAAACATTATTAACCCCTTTCTTTTTCTAGAACTCTATGTATGTGGGCTCAGAAAATTCAGCTCCAGCCTCCCCCGTTGCTGCTTTTCTTCATGGAGAGTTTTAATGGATTATGTTACTGGGTAAATTTTGGAAGGCAGATGGGATTGTAGATAAGACACTAGCCAGAGATTTCGCCCTCATTTTGCAAGGACTTTATGATCTGAGTCATGGTTTCATATAGGCGCAATCCCCTATAGTTAATTATCCCTCCCGATAATGAGACAGAACTTTCGATTAAGGCTAGTCATCAATCAGATACGTAGTATCTGGCATATAGTAGCAACATGAATTTGGTATGTTGGAAAGTTTGATATTTAAAATTGAGAATTTCATCATCTTGCACTTAAAGAGGATGGTGGAGGAATGGATGATGGACCCGATCAAAATCTCATGGTTCCGTCGTCCCGGGCCATCGTGGTCCATGATCTACTTAGTCAGAGGAGGTAGTCAACCCAACCTGACAAAAGGATCCTTGTCGGCAGCCATGGCTTGCTTCGTCCAAGGTACCTTATAGACCTGGGTTGAATATTTGTCTAAGGGAACAAATTTGAATCCACCTTAGCTAACAAAGGGCTTTGAGCCCTATCGATTATATCTTATTGATTCATATCCCAAGAATTTGATGTCACTAAGGAACGTATTGGCTCTAACTATAATCGGTATTTCATGGTGTCATTTGGCGGCAAAACCAATGGGTTCAGAGGGCCCCGTGTCATAACCGTTTATCTTACGGTGCCATTTGGCGGCAGAACCGCCAATTAGAGGACAAGTATCATCTCCTTACTAACAGGAGATTATCTGAGAATGGATCCTAGTGATATTTTTGACTAGGCATTAGCTCTATGTGAGCTGCAGTAAATTTCAATTTGTCCAACATGGCAAACTGTTGCGGAGGGTGGATGACTTTTGCTTTAAGTGTTTTCATGGAGTACTTCAATTTTAAATATTTGAAATTTTGGAATTTTTTTAGAGTTTGGATGAACATTTGAGTGGCATTTTGAACTATTTGAAATTAACCACTCCGGTTGAGATATACATTCAACAGGGCCATCATCGGGGTGTATGAGGTCATTCATTGACTAAATCTTGTCGACCCTATCAACTTGTCGATGGATCGGGTTTCGTAGGTTTTATACATTTGTTAATGAATTTTCTTTTTTGAAGGTCTTGAAGGCCTTTATATATATATATATATATATATATATATATATATATATATATATATATATATATATATATATATATATATATTGTTAACTGTAACCACCCCATAGGCCACGACTCACCTACGATCAAACACAACGACTCAACAGCGAACCGCCCACGATTGAACAAACTGCTCCCGTAACTGCTCCCTCTCACGACATAAAACCCTCTCTCATTCGGTTCTCACAGAGACGCACATATACGCACAGAGAGAAATGAAACGAAGTTTTCAAAACTTACCTCACGATCTCCCTTCCGCAAGAAGCCCGCCGACTCCAACCAAGACGGCTTACCACCTCCGACTCCTGCCAACCCCGTCATCCCGCCTGAGCCGACGTCGTCGTCCTCCCGCCTAAGCCATTGCCGCCACCTGCCGACGTCGAACCCGCCAACCAAATCGTCCCGTGCGTAAGCCTATCCGTCTCTAATCTCTGCCCAAGCCGGATCGGGATTTGCATCCTCTCTCTCTCTCTCTCTCTCTCTCTCTCTCTCTCTCTCTCTCTCTCTCGAGAAAAACAGATAGATGGAGAGAAATTAGAGAATTTTCAAAACAGGTGTCGAAGACCCGCTCCATCGATCTTAGATCTGGGAATTTTTATTAGGTCCGGACACCTGACGTAGCTCTACGTCCGGACACTAATAAAATATCGACACGTGCTCTTACTCTTTACCGCGCGGCCCGACGACCCAATATGTCGACACGTGCACTTGAAGTTTTCTCTCTGAGTATTAAGTTTGTAAGTCCTTTATCTTTTATAAAATCTTGCTTTGTTTCTTTAAATTTATGGCAAAAGTTCTTAGTGACCCCAAGCCAGCGATCCTTGTTTGTGCTGCAATCCATTTGGTATCAAAGCTATATTGGGTTTGTGTACACTCTGGTAAGATGTATAAAGGTATCACTAAATCTGAGCTTAAATATTTTCTTCGAAAGCTTATCACAGATAATTGCAAGTTATGGTAAGACGCTGGGTCTTGATTTGTTAGTCAGTAACCCGGGGGACGAAAGATCGCCGAGAACAGTAGGCGCAGTCCACAGGTGAACAAAACCTATCAAGAGAAACCTAGGAACTTATCTTAACAAGAAATTATTTGTGTTATCCTTTCAGGAAAACTTAAGCAAAGAATATAGGATCCTTGAAGTGATTGCACCCAGAACTGTTCATAAACGATTGGCGTTTATCCTCAGCAAATGGTGATTATAAGGCTGCACTTAAAGCAACTGATAACATTGAACCTCCAGCTTCAAGATTTGTGAATCATTCAGAAGCAAGACAAAGCAGTGCCACGGCCTTTAGTGCCATCATCAAACAAAATAATACCATTATCCAACTATTATTAACCATAACAGAACGGATAAGAGACTTAGAAGAAAAGGTTCAACAGATCCAGCAGAAATCTTCAGCTTTACCATCTGAAACCTTTGAATCTTCACTCTCTGCTCTTCAAAATCAGCTAGAAAGCTTATCCCTTGGTGAACCTGCCAGTTCCACCAAAATCACAAAACCTAAAGGTCCTTTGTTTGTTTTTAAAGATCCTAAGAAAATCTTCCAGTCGAAAAAACTTAAAGGAACCTAGATGGCATCCACCTCCTCTAACCGTACCACAACCACCACTCTACTTCCAACTACTACATCAACATCATCTGAACCTTCCACCAGTTATTCTGTTGATGATCAGATCCGAGGCAACAGGCTTCGATCTCGAATCGCCCATGAACTTCAACAACGATTCCCTCGAAGAAATTCTCTCCAAAGGAATTTGGAAAGTCAGCTTGATCCTGAAGCTGAACTCCAAATCTCTCAAAGAAAAAGGGCGAATCTTGTTCCCGCAGAAACTTTGTATGAAGATGGGTGGTCTGCAACAAGGCACCGAGTATATCAACATTACTCGGAAGAACGTGTACTCGATACCGAAGGGATGCAAGTTAACCTTCCCTTCATCAGAACTCAGTCATACCAATGACTCGTTCAAGAGGGTATGCATCACATCCACCTTGGATTAATTATGGTTCGAATTCAAGCTTTTCATCGAAGATATGCTGCACTAAGTTTTTTTTTTTTGTCATTAGTTGCCGAGGTCAACACCATAGCACTTCGCTTGGAACTTTATAATATGCTTTCTCTAAATCAATAAATATCACATGTAGATACTCATTATTCTCTCTCTATACTTCTCCATCAAACCTCTCAATAAATGTATAGCTTCCATAATAGACCTACCCTGCATGAATCCAAATTGATTTTTGAGAAAAATTAGCATCACATCATAACCTATGCTTCATAACTCTCTCCCATAGTTTTAAAGTATGACACGTTAACTTAATTTATTTATAATTCACACAATCTTGTGTATCACCTTCATTCTTAAAAATAGCAATCAACACACTCATTCTCCATTCAACTGGTATCTTTTTAGTCTTCAAAATATTATTAAAAGTTTAGTAAGCCAAGAAATTCCTTCATCTCCTAAGCATTTCCACACCTCTATTGGAAATATCACTAAGTCAAACATTTTTTCCACCCTAATTGATAAAAACTAATAGATAAAGTTGAAATAGTTAATATTAGTTTGGTTGATATATTATATTGACTAGTAAAATATCATGCATCCAAGTGATATTTGATATTCTATACGCTGAATTTGAAAATAACTAATCTATCAATAGATCTACTAATATGAGTTCATTTGAGATAAACTGGACTTCAACCAAAAAAATTCTGTAAATCTTATTAAGCTTCCTATTAAGTACAAATCTGGTGCTTTTTGCATAATCATTCATATGACAAGCATGAATTATATGAGGATGTTTGCGGGAAAAAAGGCTACTATGGAAACCACAAACTTTTAGCTTATGTGAAGAAAAAACGTGCAGTTTAAACCAATGTTTAAAATTGCGTATTCGGGTATTGAGGCGTTTTTCATTTATGAGGCGAGGCGTAAGCCTCAAGGCGATTTGAGGCGTAAGCCTCAAAATCAAAAGATTGCATAAACATAAAATGATAAATTTGTTATATACTACTACAACAACAACAACAACATCAAGCCTTTATCCCACTACGTGGGGTCGGCTACATGAATCCTTTTTCTCCATTGTGTCCTATTAAAAGTCAAATTCTCGTTTAAATCTAATAAAGAAAGGTCATTCCTAATATTTTCTAACCAAGTCTTTTTAGGTCTACCCCTACCTTTCTTAACATAAGTCAAATCTAATACCTCTACTCTCCTAACCGGGTCATCGCAAGGCCGCCGTTTTATGAGACCAAACCATCTAAGGCGACTTTCTCTAATCTTATCTTCTACTGGAGCTACTCCAACCTTTTCACGTATATGCTCATTTCGTATCCTATCTCTAAGGGTAAAGCCACTCATCCACCTGAGCATCCTCATCTCTGCCACACTTAACTTAGTATTATGCTTCTCTTTTAAAGGCCAACATTCGGCACCATAAAACATTGCAGGCCTCACTACCATCTTATAGAATTTTCCCTTAAGTTTGAGGCGTACATTTCTATCACATAACAAGCCCGATGCATTCCTCAACTTCAACCATCCAACTTGAATTCTGCTGATAATATCCCCCATCTATTTCACCATCACTCTGAACAATAGATCCAAGATATCTAAAATGTGTACTCTTATTAATGACTTGATCGCCCAAAGTCACAATCCCCTCACTAGGTCTATTACTACTAAAATTACACTCCATATATTCCGTTTTAGATCTACTCAAGCGAAAACCTTTAGACTCTAATGTTGACCTCCATAATTCAAGTTTACCTTCAACTCCCTCTCTAGTCTTATCAACAAGAATAATATCATCAGCAAAAAGCATACACCAAGGTACATCCTCTTACAAATGTCTAGTGAGAACATCCATGACTAAAGCAAAAAGATATGGGTTTAAGGTTGATCCTTGATGTAACCCAACTGAAATAGTGAAATACTTGGTCAATCCACCTTGTGTTTGAACACAAGTAATAGCTCCTGCATACATATCTTTAATGATTTGAATATAAGCATTATTGACTCCTTTCTTTTCAAGAACTCTCCATAGCACTTCTCTTGAAACTTTATCATATGCTTTTTCTAAATCAATAAATATCATATGTAGATCCTCCTTATTTTCTCTATATTTCTCCATCAAACCTCTTAATAAATGTATGGCTTCCATAGTCGACCTACCCGGCATGAATCCAAATTGATTTTGAGAAACATTAGTATCACGCCACAACCTATGCTCCATAACTCGCTCCCATAGTTTTAAAGTATGACACATTAACTTAATACCTCTATAATTCGCACAATCTTGTGCATTGCCTTTTATTCTTAAAAATATGAATTAACACACTCATTCTCCACTCATCTGGCATCTTCTTAGTCTTCAAAATAGTATTAAAAAGTTCAGTAAGCCATGAAATTCCTTCATCTCCTAAGCATTTCCACACCTCTATTGGAATATCATCAGGTCCAACAGCTTTTCCACCCTTCATTTTCTTTAAAGCCTCTCTAACTTCAGTTTTACTAATACGCCGATAAAAACATAAATCTTTATTTTCATTTAGGGTGCTAAGGTCACTATAGTCAATCTTATTTTCACAATCTTCATTAAAAAGTTTAGCAAAATATCTCATCCTTCTTTGTTGAATATCATCTTCTAAGAAAAGTATTTTTTGGTATTCATCTTTAATACACTTCACTTGAACTAAATCCTTACTACTCCTATCTCATTGTTTGGCTAACTTATACATATATCTTTCTCCCTCTTTAGTATCTAATCTATTATATAAATCACTAAAAGCTAATGCCTTTGCATCGCATATTGCTTTCTTAGCATCCTTACGAGCCACTTTATATATTTCTCAATTATCAGAATTTTTAAAATTAAACCAATTTTTATAACAAATATTCTTATTTTTAATTTTTTCTTGCACATTAGGATTCCACCACCAACTATTTTTACTATTAGGAGCTTTTCCCTTTGATACTCCAAGGACATCTTTTGCAATATTCTTAATATCACTAGCCACTTTTTCCCACATAATATTAGCATCCTCATGCACAGACAAAATCTTAAGATCTAAAATCTTATTTTTAAAAATATTTTTGTTAATATTCTTTAAATGCCCCCATTTAATCCTAGAAAATTGTTTTACTTTATTTTTTATTTTATGCCCCTTTATTTTATGCCCCATTTAATCCAAAAATATATTATTGAACTATATTCCATAAATTTGTTATATACTAATGAGTGAATATTATAAAACATAAAAAAGTATAAGATATTAAGTGAAATCAAAATATCTCAATAATAAGACAACATGAAATATAGTTCAACTCAAATTTCTATATTTCCGAAATTCCAGTATTCTTTTCATTAACATATAATTCCGATTTTCAAAAATAAATAGCAATGACATATCACATAAGAACTCATAAGTCATCAGCATTGTCATCATTAAGGGCTTCTTCATTTGAATCATCATTATGGTGAATTACTCTCTCCCCTTCCTCCTCTCCTACAGAGTCCAATGTCGGGCATTTACTTCAAGATTTATGTAAGTTTTAATATATATAGTGTGAGGCGTAGGCCTCATGCCAGTGAGGCGAGGCGGGCCTCAATGCGGGCCTCAACCAAGTTGAGGCGCAAGCCTCATAAAAAAATTCGAGGCGTAAGCATCGAGGTGTTTTTTACTATAATTGCGCAAAGGCGGGCCTCAAGGCGAGCCTCATATTGCACAATTTTAAACCATGGTTTAAACTTGGTTATAAAGTAATAGCGAATTTAACTTTATAAAAGCTTTGTTCAAGAAACTTCAAGAAATTGCTTGCAAAAGAAGTATAGCCATTTAAATCTTATAGCGCATAAACTAAATTAAAAAATTCAAGTCTTAATCCAATGTTCAATGCATCAAATTTCTCCTTAATTCATGAACTCGCTACCAAATTCATGGATTAATCTCTTTCCATCTACTCATTATGACTCAGCATACAACACTCGACCAAAAAAACTATATGGTTGATTCATACAACTATCTTAAATGATGAGATAATATCCACTATTAGTGATGTATTCTAGAGATATCTAGTGCACTTATGTAAATTGCATATTTGTGATGATTTATAGATTAAATTGCATAAACAAAATATTTTAGCCCTGATTTAGTTGGTGATCAAAAATTCATCGAAGTTGAATGCCCAAATCAAACAAATTCGATAAAGATCAACAATTTCACAACAGATAAAAATGTTGAGCAAATAAATAAATGCTTTGAGCTTAGTTAGTTTAATGATTTGGTAGTTAATTAGCATATTTCAATTTATAAATACTAACAACTAAGGCGCGTAAAAGCAACTTTTATTTCAATAAAACTAGTGATCCCAATTTGAATGATATAGACAAGTTGGATGTGTGATTTATTCAAGTGGGATACAAGTGTGGCCATCTAATTATGAAGGAGGTCATCTCCTCATATCAGCATATAAGGCTTAGATTTTCTTTACTTCAGTGAACTTCCCTTTATTTTTAGAAGGTTTTTTTGTTGCAAATATTTAAAACCCAAAAGTTTTTTAATTTCCTTGCAAAGGATACTTACTGTATTTAGAATTTGGGAGATCATTTTTTTGTATTTGGTTGGAACTAATAAAAATTGATGCTAAATTTTTTTAAAAAAAGGGACATAAGGAATGCTAGTGGATAGCCAATGCTGGGATCAACATCGTGGGACAAAGGAAGTCGTGGCAAGAGGAAATCATGAAAACAGCTCCCTAGGGAGGACATTGCGATGGGAGGAAGTCAAGATGGGAGAAATCACAACAAGAGATCGCTAAGGAGGAAATCAAGATGGACATCACGACAGGAGAAAATCGCGAGCGGGGCGACAAGGAGAAAGAAGAGAAAAATGTGATGGCTTCTTACTTGAGCAGGAACTCACAATGGGATGAACTCGCATTCAGTGTGGTCACAAACAAATAATGTCGTAGCCAGAAGAAGTTGAGGATGTGGAAGTCGAGATGGGAAGTAATGATGAGAGGAAATTGTAAAGAGAGGCGTTGTGGTGGTTGGTACGGGCGTGAAGCCTCACAGAGAGTTTACCCTGCATCGCAACAATCATTCTCACAAAACAAAGTGTCCAGAATTCGCCAAAATAGGGCAACTTTTAAATGCAGGGAAAATAAACTAACAAGGAATTAAAATTTCCTAAAAACATCACTCTATATTTAAGTTTCTTCCAACCAAGCACCTAAACTTTTTAAATCACTATGTTTGATTTACTCTACACAACCTATGCTTACCCTGCATTGCAACAATCAGCGGAGAGCTTACCCTGCGTCGCAACAATCATTCTCACAAAGCAAAGTGTTCAGAATTCACCAAAATCGGGCAAATTTCAAATGCAGTGAAAATAAAGTAACAAGGAGTTACAAATTCCTTAAAAAAATCACTCTATATTTACGTTTCTTCCAACCAAACAGCTAAAATTTTCAAATCACTACTTAGGATTTACTCTACAAAACATATGCTTGCAACAAAACAACCCATTAAATAAATTCTTATTTATTGGCATTGCTATAATTCTTAATTTCTTTAACTTAGACAGCTCTGAAATTTTGATTGCAATGAAAGAAATTCAATTGCTTATTGATTTTATTTAGTTCAACTGGTTTCTTCAAAATTATTCAGTGGTGCTATTATCATTTGGGTTCTAATATTCATATTGTAGGGTACTTTGCATCTAAAAAAAGTGAATTGTTTTGTGCATTTATCGATCTTTGATCTATGAATACTAATTTTCTTTATGTGATCTACATACATTGCATCATAATAATTCGATCGGTAAGCTAAAACCTAAATTGTCTTGCAACACAAGAAAAAACATATAAAATTCTAGCAATTGGAAGCATGCGCTCCTTACCATATTCAAAGAATAGATTAGTGCATGCATTTGAAATAGAAAAAAAAAAAAAAAACATGTTTACTTGCTCAAAATTTGCAGTATGTTACAGGCCAAATAAATATGTGCAATGTTTTCTAAATAAGATAAAATGGTAATTACTATAATAAATATATAAGTGCATAATAACAAGACATCGGCATGAGCATGAGAATGCCTATTGAGTTGGTAAAATTTTCTCAGAATTTTTAGCACATCAGGTAAGAAAACCAGAGCAAATGTTTTATCAAAAGAGAAGAACTCCAGGATAAAATAAAAATGATAGCATAACCTATGGACTATGTTCCAAACATGCCATCAAGAATAATAATATAGCTAAACATCATGGGGTTATTTGTTGCCTGACATATCATAGACACGCACAAAATATTTCACAGAAATTGCAGTTATAAACAAAATACTTACTCCATTATCAGAATTTGATAACATGATATTTACAGATATCATTAAATAATTCTTAAGCCCATAATCATACAAAAAAAATAAGTACCAAGGATCATTTCCTCGGAAGGAATTTGACATGCTTCCATCTGTTGTCCCAGTGATCATTTTCTCTGTTTGGTTAAGATGTGAATTTGAAACAAGTGATTGCTGATTTGACATTGCAAGCTGCTGCAATTGCTGGTTCTGTTGGCCACCTCCTTGCTGCTGCTGCTGCTGCTGTTGCTGTTGTAGCTGAGCTATCTTCTACTACACAAAATCCAATAGTAAGGTTGATGGCACACGATCAAAGTATATACATTGAATTACTAACATAAAACTATAAGATACTTCAGTTATAAAGTCCAGTAAAGTTATGTTGATTTGCTAATCCATTCACTTTACAAATTGTTCTGTTTAGTATTTCCATTTAAAAAAATGTGACACCTGATATCAAACCAGAACCCCTTTCAAATGGAATGAAAAGCCTTATGCTAACCATCGTTGCATCAGATACAGATGGAAAGTTAAGATCCTACTTCAGCTAACCATAAAAGATACATAAAATAGAGAAAGCAACTTAAATGTTAGTTTAAAGGCAGTTCTAGTTGAACGTAAATAAATATCCCATGAATGCTGCTAAATTATTTAATCAGCAAGCCACTGAGGCAACACACCTTAATCAACATCTCCGTGTCTGCACGTGGCAAAACAGGACCTCCAGTTAGTATTTGTGATCCCACATTTGGCATTGCATCAGTAATAGAGTTCTCCAGACTATCCTTCCCAAGCCCAATATTCCTGTTACTAATTAACATCCTTAGTCTTTTGCTATCAATGTCAGCAGCCGATGTTGATGTAAGATTTGGCTGTGCTTGAAGCAAGAGCTGCTGTTGCTGTGGACTTAGAAACTGAAGCTGATGATATGTTTGGGGGAGATTGCATAAATGACTTCTGCTGAAAGATACCAGATCGAAGTTGATCAAGACCCTGAATTCACAGCAGATACAAGGTATGTGGAGTTTATCAGAAAAAAGATTATGGTGAGGCAAGCACAAATATGGCAGGTGAATCTTTCACTAATTGTAAAGTTTGTCCTGAAGCAAGCAAATTTATACCCCTATAAGAAGGGTTATGACTTATGAGACAGATTAAAGTAATCAAAACATTAGAGGCACATCAAATACCTTATAATGTACACTCAATGGCAATTGGCTTTTCAGAATGCCTAGAGATTGTGGATGCATTTCATGAACAAATATTGGAATTGGTAAATCTAAAAGGAAAGTTTCTTCAAGTCCTGGAATTAGTTATACTACTTGAATTGAATACATATGGATGTAAATTATAAAGCGTCATAAAAATTTAAATGTATAAATTCTTACAAATGGAACTAATTTCTTATGTAAAATCTACTAAAACATTTAGAAATTTAAGAGAGATAAAGTTATAAACTATGGTCGTGTCAACAGCAACAATGCACACAATTCAGAGATGTCTACTAAGTAGTTTTGTCCTTTATTATTGATGGCGCTTGCATGGTTGACGTGATGTACAAGTTTTTATCCAATGAAAAACTTACAGTGAGAGGCCATCCTTTCAGAGTTAAATTATTCCCACCCTGATTTGATCCTGCAGAGCAAACAATTACCATCATATTTGCTTGCCCAAAAGATTATAAAAGCAGCATTCCTGTTTTTCAGAACATAATGTAGAACACTAAATTTAGCATCGATCAATTACAAAAAACCACATGAAAAATGTAATACTAAAAATTTTCCAATATAAAAGATAATAGTCAAAATCACAAAGCTAATAAAAGACATAAATAACAGCCTAACAGGACGCCATCTAGATGAATTCAGAACAAAATTCAGCAAAAAGAGGATATCAACAGTTTGAAAACAACCCAAGAATAAAAACATAAACAAGATTTTATTGCACCTTCAATCATATTGGTAAAAAAAATGAACAATATCTGGTGAAGCAAATATGCAATACTATGCATGAATTCCATATAAACCAAGGTTTTAAAAAGCAAAATTGAGAATCGAGGCGTTTTTTCTAAGCGAGGCGAGGCGTAAGCCTCGAGGCGGATCGAGGCGTAAGCCTCAAAACGATTAAAATAAATTAATTTAAAATTATAAATAATAAAAAAATAACATAATATTATGTCAACTATTAATTTGAAGATTTGTTTTAAGATAATATTAGTGGAATACAAGATTTAAAATAAACTCACTTAAAAATAAAACATCCCCTTAGGATCAAGACCCAAAGCAGGCTCATCATCACTTTGATTGTCTTCAGAAGAATCTTCATAATTAATGTCAAAGTCATCCTCTAGCTCTTCTTCATCTATAATATTATTTTCCTTTATCTCCTATATAAGTTAATATTTCATTAGCTCTAAAATGAAACAATAGTAACATACAACATAATTCATTATATTTAAGAATATCTTTAAATTTTTTTGAAGCTCCAATCTCACTTTGTTTCTTTCTTTTATATATTTGAGTACTTGCTTTATTGTCTTCTTCATTGACATGACTTTCTCTTTTTGCTTCAACTTCAGATACATCAGCATTCTTAGGAGTAACCCATTCATCATCAAATTGTAACTCATCAACAAGCAAATGGTCAATTTCATTCTCAATATTTCCTTGATTTTGCAATTTGATATGTCTATCTTTCAGTTTTTTGTTAAACATAACATAAACTAATTTGTTCATTCGATCTGCCGCCAATCGATATCTTCTCTTTGTATGAATTTGATTGAAGATACTCCAATTACGCTCGCATGCAGAAGCCGAACATGTTAGACTAAGAACTTTAACTGCAAAAACTTTCAATTCAGGAACATCATCTCCAAACTGAGCCCACCAACGTCCTGCATGAAGTCAAAATGTCAAACATAGTATTTTATGTATATTGGTTGAAGTTGAAGACTTGAACATAAATATTAACATTAAAATTATAAATACACAAACTACAAACATACCAGGAGATCGTGTTTTGTAGCATGCTTGTGCTGCTCTAAATCCAAATATTCCCTTCTTCAAATGAAAATCCTCAAGTTGATCATTCACTTTGAAGTAATCTTCTTCAGAAATGAGTCTGTCCATACATGCATACAAACCAGTTTTCACCTCTTTGTCAACATGAAAATCCTTATCATAATGAAATTGGGGATTTAAATAGTACGCAGCAGCATGTAAGTGTTAGTGTAATTGTCGATCCCACTTTTCATCTATAATATCCCATATTTCTTTGTATGCACTTTCTTGACCTCCCAATTCTTTTGCAATGTCTTCTTTAGCCATATCATTACTTCATAAATAAATCTCATAGCCGGGGCCCTCTCACTATCAACCATAAGCACCTTTACTAATGGTCATGTTGCTTCAAAGCATAATTTGTACTGCGCCAAAATGAATTGTCTTTCATTACAATCTTTTTAACTTGTTTTCCTTCTTGTTTTTTGGCCCATGAACTTTTATCCCACTCTTCAGAAGCAAACATTGCTTCCAAAGGTTATCTTAACTCCTTGAATCTCTGCAATGTTAAATATGCAGTAGCAAATCTTGTAACAGCAGGTTTAATAATTTCCTTATCAATGAATTTTCTCATCAAGCTGAGTACCCAAGAATGATTGTATATAAACTTACTAACGAATTTGGCCTTTAATATGGCTGATTTATGTTGAGGCAATTGTCCCAACCTCTCAAGCATCAAGTCAATACAATGTGCAGCACAAGGAGTCCAGTAAAGGTGAGGCCTCTTCTCCATTAACATTCTTCCTGCAGCTTTGTATGCACTTCCATTATCATTAACAACTTGTACTACTAAGGCATCTCCCACTTCCTCCACAACTTCATCCAACATTTCAAACAATAATTGTGCATCCTTTATAAAACTTGAAGCATCTATTGATTTGAGAAAAACTGTTCCATGTGGATTATTGACCAAGAAATTAATAATACTTCTATGTCGAATATCTGACCAACCATCTCACATTATTGTCACTCCTGTCTCAAGCCAAGTCTTCTTAACATCATCCACCATTTTTGAAGTTGTCTTAACCTCTTCATTCAGCATCCAAGTCCTCAGCTCATACATGCTTGGAAGTTGTAATCCTCTTCCATAGCTTCCAACATATCGTAATATATTGATCCACGACGGACTCCTAACAACATTAAATGGAATCTCATTTTCATAAATGAATCTGGCGATATCCAAACAAACTCTATTCCTGAGTTCTTTTGTAGCTGTAGGAGGCTGAATATCCTGAGTATTTATGTTTTCGTCGTTATCAATATTTAGCATAAATCTATCCATGGGCCCCCGACTGCCTCGATCAAAAGAAACTAGATGGCTTCCAGTACTTGAACCTTCATGCTGTGATCCATAGTAAGAAGAGTTTCCTATCATCTCTTTCATATTTCTTTATGTGGCCTCCTTTGTGGTGGCAAACTTCTTTAAATAATTTGTACATTCCTTCTTCACCTCATCAGGAACTTTTGCACATGGCCCCACAATGACATGAGTACAGGCTAGATGATCCTTCAATCTCTTGACGCCACCAGTTATGCGTTTCTCACAGAAATTACATTTCATGTAAACATATCCCCTCTTTGCACCTTCGCCTGACACTTCAACTTGAGTTCCATATTTCCATGCAGGATCTTTTTCTTCTTGTGCCACTAGTCATGCTAAGAATAGGATATATTTTAACAATTATTTGTACTACCAAATACCAATAATAAAACAACATGAATACAAAAATATACCAGTCTGTCGGGGGTCCAAGGGGGCAGCGCCCCCGGAACAAAATTATATTATAAGAGTAATTTTGAAATTTTGCTTGTTGTATATGCTCAGTACCGCTCGGTACCGAGCATGTACCGCTCGGTACCGAGCATGTACTTGTTCGGTACATAGCATGTACTGAGCAGTACCGAGCATGTACTGAGCGGTACCGAGCATGTACTGAGCGGTACCGAGCATGTACAATCTGATGAAGCGAGACATGAAGCAAATAACGGGAAGAAAGATCGTTACCTAGCCGTGAAAAAAGAACCTTCGATTACAAGAAGCTGGAGAAGAAGCGAGACATGAAGCAAATGACGGGAAGATTACGGGAAGCAAGAGAAGAAGAAGAAATAAATCGTTACCTTCGATCGCCTCCAACTATTTTCGAACTCGACCGAACTGTGGTCGTCCAAGTTGGCGGAGTTCGCCTTTCAGTTCTCACCCGAAGCAGAAGCAGGTATGTTACCCTAATACTCGACTCTTATACGACTCTCACCGCTCGGTCTATATACTTACAAATCGAAGCGGTGCCTCGTTTCGCTTCGAGGCGTTACGAACCGAAGCCTACGCCCCGTGCGAAATAAGCGCACGCTCCGCCGAATCCAACGAGGCGTAAGCCTCAACGCGCAAATGCTTCGCCTCGCCTTAAGTCGCACCTTGGTGCATACGCCTCTTCCGCCTTTTTAATAGTTGATATAAACACTATGAGTGGGATTTTCAATTCAAAGAGAAATTAAAATAATTATAGAGTAAACACATTAGTACAATAGTTTTGAATGAGAAGAAAAGAAATGAAAGAAACCAAAAAAAAATTCCTTTATATGAATTATTTTGTTTCTCTTTCAAATCAAGAAAAAAGTGGAGGGAAAGGAATTTGCTTGGATAAATTTTATAATACCCAAACTACCCGTATTTCAATAAGAGGCCATTTGGTTGCCTGAAAAAAAAGAATGCAGTACAAACAGAATGCGGCGTAAAAAGAATACTTTGGAGTTGTTTGGATGAGCAAAAAAAGAATGCAGAACCTTACTTTTTTTGTTTTATTTGAAGTAAAGTGGATGCTATGTAAATTGTAAGAAGGTTGTGACCAGGATGGTCGGCGGCTGGTAGTGGGCGGGGCGGCAGGGGAACGATAGCGAGGCGGCGGTGGCGGGGAGGAGGCAGTAGCTTCCAGCAATGGGCGGCTACAGTGGCGGGTCGGTCACCAGCATAAGGTTGCAAGCAGCAGGTGGCGGTGGAGACGAGGCCCGCTATGGGTGGTCAAGGAAGCACTTGAGCAGTGTAAAACATTCTCAGTCAAGTTGAGCGAGAAAGCTTTACCTCAAAAATAAACTGAAATGGAATATACTGCACTTATTTTACTTTGCCTTAGATTTGTTTTCCATCCAACCAAACACTAAAAAATGAAAAAGTAATGCATTTACTTCGCATTTACTTTTCTTCCAACCAAACTGCCCTTAATGAATCCTGACATCATTTATTTCTACAAGGGTATATGTCAAATTTATAGTAATATTTCGTTCACTTACTTTTCTTAGAATTGGATGAAGTTTTTTTTTCTTTCTTAATGCTCTCAATCAAAAAGAAAAGAAAACATTTTCCTTCTCTTTTTTCTTTTTCTCGGCTCCCAAGCAGAATGTAAGTCTACAAATCATAAAAATTTAAAGGCAGGAGATATTACCAGGTACTCCATTTAATGATCCATCAGGAACAGCAACTCTTGGAGTCAACGCCGGATTCATCTCAGGCTTGATATCCTGCTACAAACTTAGATCAGTATTTCAGGAACAAAAGTATCAAAATTATTTTAAGGTAAGCTACCTGCATTCCACCAGATTGTTGTTGGCTCCTAGCCTGCACCGGTTGTAAGGCCCCAGAGATAGCACTAGCAGAGCCCTGCAGAATTTGTCTACCCAAACAAAACAAGTATATAACTCTTCTCGTTGTGCAAATTAATAGCATACCTCCAATAACTATAAAAAATAGACAAAGCAAATAAATAAATAAAACATACTTGCAAGAAGTCCATAAATAAAAGTGTTTTAGGATAGCAAATAATATGAAATCCAGTAATTGGGGCTTCTGATGAAGAGCTCAATCAAGTGTCACAAGAAGTTCCTTCAGCTTCTTCTAACTAACATTTTCTGAAGGAAAAAAGACATCACTTCCATGCAAACACTAACAGCATTAGTTAATTACAATAATCTTAAGACTTGAATCAAACATAATCATCATTAGCCTAAAACCAACTATGAATCCTGTTCCACCATCCTATCCAGTTATATCTGATCCTACTAAGGTGTTGCATGTGATGTTAACTCTTATCTTGTGCAAATCTTTATGCGCAACTTCTAGAAATATTCAATCAAGCACTTTAGCAATGCAATCTCGATGAATGATTATGTTTTATAATTCCTTTGTCAAGATTTATGAGATTACTTAGAAGTTAGAAGGGCTCAAGCTCATCTTCATCATCAACAACATTAGCTTAAAGCCAAGAATCTGGAACAACCTTCCCTAATTCCATCTCACTCGCCCGTCAATGTTACCATCGTCCTGGCTAATGACCATAGGCGGATCCAGGCACAGCTGAGGGTGGGCAAATGCCCACCCTAGAAAAAAAAAAATGTGCTGCGGAGGGGTAGTTTTGGTAATATGCCCCCCCTAAAAAAATTTTATTTGCCCTAATCTCAGCCATTGCCCCGTTTGCCTTTTATTTCGCCTCACTGCCCGCAGCCACTTCGTTAAAACTGAAGAGGTCGTCGAAACTCGTCGTCGTCGGAGAAGCTGCAGGCGGACTGACTGGCGGAGCACTCTCGAGTCTCGATCACAGTTGCAGCCACCGTCTTCTTCGTCACTTCGCCAGTTCGCGTCTAAGCGTATTCGTAAAGAGGTCGCCGAACGGCCGAAGGACCGAAGCTCTCTCTTCCCATTTTGCATCCGCCTTCATCATTTTGAAGGTAAGTTTTATTTTTTTGGTGAATACATACCACTCCACTAGTTCTATTTGTAATTTCTTGCTTCAGTTTTTCCTTTTATGCATCTTGAAAAAATCTTTTTATGCATATTGAAAAAATTAGTATGCAATAGAAAAAATCTATTTACAGTAATCGGAGAGCTCATGGCCTGCAACGAGAATGTTGTGTTTTTTTCTTGTGTTGTGTTGGACCGTTAGAAAATTAATATGTTGTGTTTTTTTCTTGTGTTGTGTTGGACCGTTGGAATGTTGCTTTCATCAATTGCAATCTGCCAAATGCCAATCTATAGTGTTGCAATGTGTTTTCTAAGTAATTTTAAGACAACTAGTGTGTGTTATCAGTTTTTTAATTTCTGCATTTGAATTTTTTTTTGTTTCCCTTTCTTCAACCTCAAGAGTAATTTTGTTGCTATGCTAGCAAAGTAGAGGATCTTATATTAGTTATATAAGCAGGCTGCATTTAAGTAGATTTCACGAGTAATTGATTTGTTCTGTTGTATTGCCTATTTGATAAATAATTTCAAATCATTTCAAACAGTAAAAATAAAGCATTTCGAAGGTAGATTTGATGAGTAATTGATTTGTCCTGTTGCTGCCTTATGTAGTTTCTCATTTTAAGGTTTTGAGAAATGGAACGATTCTTGAAGCGGAAAGAACGTGTCGAGATTGATATTGACAATCTACCAGCTGATCCCGGTCTTCGACCATCCATCTGGAGTTATGATGTAAATGATCGTGATAGAGTTCGAAGACCGGGATCAAGATATTATAAATGCAATGAAATTGGTACAAGTGTCCAAACAACGATTGCAAATGATGAGGGAAAATGAATGGGTGCCTTTACTTGAAGAAGTATCACGCTTTTGCAATGTTTTTGAAATTGAAGTTTCAAATATGGATTCTAAATTCAAGCCTCGTGGACGATCTGTAAGAAAATGTGAAGAAATTACAAACTTTCATCATTATCGAGTAGATTTATTCTACGCGGTTATTGATATGCAACTTCAGAAATTGAATAACCGATTCTCAGAAAGCAGCACCGAGTTACTTCTTTGTGTGACATGTCTAAATCCGAGTAATATGTTTTCTGCTTATGATAAGGGAAAATTGATTCGTCTTGCAGATTTATATCCAGTAGATTTCTCTATGATTGATCTCGTGTCTCTTGAGCATCAACTATCAACTTATATTTTTGATACGCGTACTAGCGAGGAGTTTACTTCTTTAACTAGCATTGCTGCTCTGGCAAAACAGATGGTAAAGGATAAAAAAAATGCTGTGTATCCACTAGTTTATAAACTTATTATTTTTGCACTGACGTTACCAGTTGCTACTGCTACGGTGGAGAGAGCATTTTCTACAATGAAGATCATTAAGCATCGACTTCGTAGCAAAATGGGTGATGCCTGGCTTAATGACTGTCTAGTGCCATATATTGAAAAAGAAGTATTTGATTCTGTTCTGAATGAAGTCATTATGCAACATTATCAAAAAATGCAAAATAGAATGCAAAGTCTGTAACTTTCTTTTTAATTTCAAAAATTATGATGAAATATAATGCTTTGTTTTGAATTTTGTAAGTGAAATATATCTATAATTTTTGTATTTATATTTTTATATATATCGGGTTTGCCCACCCTAAAAAAAAGGGTTGGATCCGCCACTGCTAATGACAGCGCGAAGCATGGATTGGAATCTCCTCCACCATAGCATTCTCTTTAACATAGACAACCTAACATCGCATGAGTAGGCGTATTATTCTTTTTAGTGAGGAAGTGTTCAGAAAAGTGGAGATCGGACTTAATCCGACTTTCGATTCCCTTAGCAAAGAAAATTACCATGAATGTCAAATTTACCAATATTCACAGGATGAGTGGCTTCCCTAAGATCATCTCCAACCGAACTCCATACCACCGTATGTCGTCCGTCATTTGCTCCATTCGAACTCCAAATCGCACACCAAATTCTGGAAGGTGAACAGTCTGACGCCAATATTGGCTTCAGACGGTTCACCTACGCCAAAAAATTGGCTGGGGGTTTTACCGAAGAAACGAGCGAAAGTGGGAGAAAAGCGCGCCAAAGATGGTTACCTTTGCAGGAAGCGCGAGAAAGAAGAAGAAACAACGTTTGATTTGAGAAGAATAACTACATTTTGAAGTTTTACGGCATTTTGGAGCATAAAATGGATTTTTCCGTTGGAGATGCCCTAAGAACATGGAGGGATTTTTATGAGTTCATTAAAATTATTTTATTGGATACACATGGCATTTCAGCACACCGTTAATCTTCAAAATGTCAATCAGTTTATCATTTATCATTTTCCATTGTTAAAAAATGGAAATTAAAAAATTATGTGCAATCTGATGCCCAATGTTAACAAGTACCAATCTTAGAAAGTTACACCATTAACTGCCGTGAACTGCATGCCAAATTGATGATACTATAAGCAACCAGGCAATTTGTTCTACCATATCTAGGCCTTGTAGCCAGTTGTATAAACTCAAACACATAATTCACTAAGAGCACAAAACCACATAATCATGGTGGGGTTCTATTAGGATAGAAAAGAAAGGGTTAAATTTAATAAGGCTCCATTTGGCATAACTTTCAGCTGTCTGATTCAACTTCCATGAACAGAAGCAATTAAATATGCCAAGAAAAATAGCTATAGGAAAAAATCTAGTTGTATGAAAGCTGACAAGCATTTTTCTTAGAATGATGATTTAAGTAGCTTTCTAGAATAATGTTCCATGTATTTTAGCTTTTGTCATCTAAACAATTAATGATTTATTATGTTAATCAATTATTTACAAATTAATATTAGGGAATTATGTTATAATTATATAAAATGTCAAGTAATATCCATTTAGAACATTCAAGGTGCGTTTGGGACGGCTGCTGCTGTCGGTAAAGTAGGTTGTGAAATTATTGTACATAAAGCTGCTTTTTAAAGTTGCTGTATAGAAATCAGTCAATGTTGTTTGGGTAGTATTACTGTCGAACTGCTGTGCTGCTGTTGTTTGACAACAAATTACCTCGTTACCCTTACATATATGAAGATGAATAAAATTTGTTCAAATTTAATTTTTTTAACTCTTTATGTTAACAATTTTGATATAAAATATAATTATTTTATAAATTATTTTATTACTTTATACATATAAATACTATAATTTTTTTTTTTTGACATTGTCCTATCCTATTTCAAAATAATTTGTTAAAATTTTAAATTATTTAATATTACTTTATAAAAAAATATTTTATCGTAATAATATAAATACAATTTGGATAGTTGTCACAACAGAACAGTCCATGTACTAATACAAGAACTAAAATCAGCAGCCGAAAAATAAAAATTTGATAACGTCACACAAATCGTTTCTTCAAAGAATAACTGTCTTAACCTAATATTATAAAAATAAATATAAAAATTCAAATATTAGACATGTAACTTCATAAAAATTTGCTGTATCTATGCAAATTCGACAATTAATCTCCGGCGAAGCTTCATCCTCAAATGGCCAATCCCTTCACTTCCTGACCCCCGTTAACCCCTCCCGCTCTCTCGCCTCATCGCCTTTCCTACGACCATCGCTCCTACCCGTGAGACTCCGCCTCTTCCGCAGCTCCGCCGCCGCGCATACGCCACCATCAGACCTTAATCCATCACTGGTTCCGGTGATCCTCTCATCCACAAATGGCATCGGTGGTGTCTCTATCGCTACGGCCGCATCGACGATTGACGTCGATGCGGTGACGGAGGCGGAGCTGAAGGAGAACGGGTTCCGAAGCACTCGCCGAACGAAGCTGGTATGCACGATCGGGCCATCTACATGTGAAGCGGAGCAGATTGAACCGCTTGCCGTCGACGGGATGAATGTTGCGAGGGTCAACATGTGCCACGGCACACAGGATTGGCACCGACGGGTTATACGACAGGTGCGCCGGTTGAACGATGATTCTGGGAAGCCAGCCTCAATGATGTCACACCGAGGCGGGAGAGCAGGCGAGCGACGGTAATCTTCTCGCTGATGGTCATGGTGGCGCCTTGAGATTATTCGCCGTCGCAGAGAGTCGTGTCGAAGATGCGAACGTAGGCGGGATCGGTGATGAGGTTCGGTTTGTAATCCGGCAATAAATGTAAGGGCATTCATGTATTTCTCATACCTACGAATAGCGGGAAGCAGCCGAACGCAGGAGGCTTCCTCCGAACATAGAAAGCAACCGCGGGATGCAGAAATTTTCAGACCGGAGCATGACCGCGTAACTCCAAACCACCTCTAGGTTACGTTTCGTGCCGCACAGTAGGGAAAAAGCCGTCCCAAACGTACCCTCAATCAACTCATACCAATGCCGTAACAGTTTTACCAAGAAACAACCTCAACTCTTGCCAAACCTATAAATCAATCTTAACATTATGCGATAACACATCACAACACAACATAGCAATGTCAACAAAGTCCAAGTTATCTACTTGCAACTGTTATTTAAGTATTTTGTGTTTTCAGAGAGGTTAGAATATATCCTTGCTACTTTACACCTTCATTGTAGTTAGTATGCGACTACATGTCCTTTGTCAAAATGGTCAAATTGGTCATCATAAATGAACATTTTTAGTATGCCAGCACCATTACCCGCCATGATGTGAAACATAATGCATGGAAACAAGAACTGCTTGGGGATTTTAATATAAGATTGATAAAGCTTTGCTAGTTATAGAATTAATGATTTCCCAAGTTAGGTTTTCATAATTATCAAGTCGAAATTAAGTAAAGCATGCGGTTACAACTAGATTAACGGGACAATATCAAATTGACAACATAAAATTAGAGAGTAACGTTATGGGGAGAAACAATAATCCACAATTAACAAATAGAACTTTTCAGCTTGGGTCTCTCACTCGCTCTCTTGTTGGTGGCACTTTTAATGGAGGAAGATTGAGAGCAACCGAGCGATGCAACTAGGAGACAAATGGCGCACAAAGTGTAGTCCGTTGGAGTGGTAGCCGGTGGTGGGTAGTCCATGGGATGACTAGTAGCATCCAGCGTCTTATTCTTTCTTCCTTGGATCTCCTCTCCCAAAATTTGAGAGAAATCAGATTTCTTGCTTGAAAGAGGAGGGAGAACAAACTCCAAACTCCTCTTGTAGAATATGAACACTGCTTCAGATTCCAAAAAGAAATGTGATGGACTTGGAAGAGTTGGCCAGCAGCAGGACTTTTAATCCCAAAATATATTCCAACTCAAGGCTGTTAAGATGGGGAGCTCTCTAGAGTAAAGAAGAGGAGAGAAGACCGGGATTTGAATCCGGAAATAACAGAGTTAATAGCCACAGGATTGAGAGGGGGCGGGTGAGAGAACTGGGAAAAGGAAGGGAATAATGCTTTAGAATAATTATTCCAGCAAAGAGCTTGACAGGGAAATCCTTTCCAAATTAGAAGAATTGAAATTGGAAAGAAATAAGAAAGAAAAAAAATTCCCTCTACAGAATTTGGCAACATCTCCCAAAGGTGGCCAGGTGGGAGTTACGAGATTTAGAGAATTAACTCCTAAATTAGGTTATTTAGGAGGCATTTAAGAGGTGGTGATGTGGCAATTAAATAGAAAAACAATAAGGGGAAGGCCAGCCAAGCATAGAGAGGGACAAAATGTTTAACTTACGTAGGTGGAGACCACTTGGCTAACAAAGCTTTAAATAAAAATATGAAATATATTTCAGGCTTTTAAGCTAGGGAAGTTTCCTAATAAGAGGGTATTAATTAAGACCAATTTGAATTCAAATTCAAATTGAAATCTAATTAATTTGGAGACCTCAAATTAAGGAGCTAAATTAGGAAAGTATCAAAGCTTCATGAGAGTTTTGAATTTCAAATTCAAAACTCCAAGAGGGGCCGGCGGGTGGAGTGGTGGGGAAGGAAAATTGGGGAAGAGGGGGCGGCGGCTTGGACCAATTTTCAGGTGGTGGTGGCCGGTGGCCTGGGCGGCCAAGGTGGCCGGCGACAAGGGGCTTGGGGAAGAGGAAGGCAGCGGCCAGAGAATTGGGGAGAAAGCTTGGAGTAATTCAAAGGGGATTCAAACCTCATGCATCTCCTCCCATTCCACTCTCCACAATTGCTTCAATCCAATCTCCACGACGACGAATCGAACATGAGAAACAAAGAACGAAAATTAGTAGACAAGAAGACCTAGAACTCACAAAGAGATCTAACTTCTCCTACGAACTCACTAAGAGATCGAGGAGGTTTGCACTCACAAAGAAAACATGAAATGTCAAATTTTCATTCATCCAAAAAACTCCCCATACATAGGAAAATGGCCATATATATAGGCGTCCAAATGACAAAGAAAACAAAAGACTAAAATGCCCCTTGGACTACAATAGCTACTAACTACCCATAAGGGCAAAAACGGAAACACATAAAAATCAAATAAACTACTACATAAAATGACTTAAAATAAAACTCATGATCGTGGCCGTCGATCTCCGGCGTCTCCTGATTGTACATGTGTCGAAATCTCTGACGATGTCCTCATCACGCCACCTCATTGTCTTTGACATTCTGGCCACCCTCAGCCATCCTGGTAAAAGTGTTGAAACTTATTAACAACACTAGTAACTCATGCAGAATGTAATTCCCGGTCACCTCCTTAAGCTCTCCCACCTAGTCAGTTGATCAGTGGCACCTCATCCAGTATAAACATCTTAGAACAACTCCCATCCACCCACCCACCGCCCGACAATATTATCAATAAAAAGCAATCCAGCCATTCAGGTGCAGGTAAGAACCACTCAAAATAATGAAATTTCATCAATGAAATTCATTTGAGTGCACAATAACAATAGCTAGGCCATACCGAAGGTCTCAGGCAACAGACCTAAGAGACCAAATCGATAACCTTTCAAACAAGGGAGAGCTACTCACAAGTAAATAACTAAAATCTTGCAAATCACCATAAAAAAACCTATTGCAAACTACATTAGCATGGAATTACATGTGGGATGCAGCATTTTTCCATTCTTGCCTTCATGAGCTAAACTTCAGCAAAGAAGGCAATTAACTAGTTCCTTCCTCATTAAGCCTGAGTACAATAAACATAATTAATGTTGTCAACGACCAACCAAAATTCTGACTATATGTATAGTTCTAAGTGCAAAACTGCATATAAATGTTTGATAAAATGAAAATGTGAGTTTTAATTAGCAAAAAGACTAAAAACCATAGGGAAAAAAAACAAATGTATGGAACTCAAAGTATGCACACATCGCAAATATAAATCCAATTGTGATAAAGAAATGCATATTAAATGAACAATAACTGCCATAAGAAAATCAAAACAAAACAGATAGATTATTATTCATTTTCCAAAATCTATACTTATTAAAAAAATGCCAAATCACACGTCATTTACCAACAAATCTAGCAAAAGGAACGAGCATAAAAAAAAAATTAAGAAAAATCATAGTTCCCCCTCATAAAAGAACACCTAAAGAATGACATGGTGAAGAAAGCTAATATAATGATGGAAAACATTTCACAGCACAAATATAATGATGGAAAACATTTCACAGCACAAAGAAAACAATCGAAAATTAAATGGAGACAACGTAATGTTTTATCTCATTAGCTAAAAAGAAACAAATGAACCAAGATGATAAAACAAAAACACATGTTTCTAACTAAAACTGCATAGTCATGTACACCATTTCATTCTCTTCCTCAAATGTATTCAATATAGCTGCATCTATTAAAGGAAAATTGAAATAGGTAATCTAGAAACGCACATGGCTCAAGCACCTCTAATTATCAAAGCAGTATCATATCCACAATAATATGCAATCTAAGAATAACTAATAGCTTTCTTAAATCTATAAGCAAATTATTCCCTAATGTATCATGAATACATCTTTTGCAGGCCCAAAAAAAAAACCAAGATAGATCTAAACACAACGTAAGTAGTCATATGCGAGAAGAAAATATACCCTGAGGCTTGCCCTGAAGTAACGGTCGACTTCAGCATTGAGGCTTGGCTAGCATCCAAAAGCTGGCTGACATTCTCTCCGAATCTCTGCTGAAATATTTGTTCAATAAATGAGCAACACAAGTATCATCAGTGCTAGCAAATGAGCTATTACACGTTCAGGAAGAAAATTTCTTTTAAAATCTACAATGGATATCACCCTAGCAGCATACCTTCATTGATCCATCATCAAGGGAATCCCTATGCAAAGGTATCTTCAATCGCTCCTCATATAGCTTTGTAGCAAGTGCATTTGCTGTTGGAGTATTTTGTCGCATTAATGGATCACAACCAACAATCCCATTTGCAGAGCCATTTAGAAGATGAGCTCCATCTCTCCTTTGTTGTTGTTGTTGTTGTTGCTGTTGCTGCTGCTGCTGCTGCTGCTGCTGTTGTTGAGCATGCCTCTGCAGCATAAGTTGTTGCATTTGAACTTGTTGTTGCTGCTGCGGCGTTGGCAAAGATTGTTGTGGCTGCTGTTGTTGTTGCTCCCTAGCTTTCATTGATTGAGTCTAACAAGGAGCATAATCAATCATTCTTTACGAGCATAAAAAAGGAAGGGAAAAAGTGGATGAGCACAAATAAATCAACCAAATCTTCAAGAGGAAGCCAGTGCATACCAATTCTATATTCTATAGCATGGAAAGGATATTTGGATGTGTCCATGAAGATATTAATTAATGAAGAAAAAGAACATTAGCTCATTTAGTTTTGTTTGCAATAATCTACAGTAGTGTAGCAGGTAATTGAAGGAACAGATAAAAACTATCAATCCAATTGTATATAAAGCATTTAAATATATTGGAAGCCTAATTCGTCAGCTAACTAAAAGAATCTACCACACAAATTTCTTGACACAACTGTTCCCAACCATAATTTTCTCATTAAATCTCATTGTAACATGGGGTTTAAAAACCAAACCGTATTATGGCTCACAAATCTATATTGGAGGATGAAAGTTGAATGTTAAACAAACGAGCCAACAGACTCCCATGAAAATATATATATATATATATATATATGCTATCTTCATGCAAAAACAATAAAGTTTGAAAGGCCGACAAAAATTTCCCGCATAAATGTTTCCCAAGTATGTAGAGATACAGGTGCTACCATAAATCTAATAATGCCCAACTTAATATTCAACTAAATGAATTTGAAAATAGGAACAATGAGCTTATTAATTGGTTAAATAATTACGGATCAAATACACCATTCCAACTTCATTAGAAAAAAATTCTTTGAAACTATGCAAAAAAATACACTAAAAAAGCTGGAAAGTTTTTTTTTAATGGCTTGGTGTGCATGCCCCACGCACTAATCTGAATCATCCTCATAAAGCAACAAAAATCTCAGTCTATAGCCTTGTATGTACAACTGAACAATGCCAAATCACCTATTAGCTAACAATGGTTCGGTTAATCAAACATGAGCAAGATGCATGCACTCATGAATCTTCAAGGCAATATAAGGCTTCTTCCTTCATGTCGGCCACCTCCATCGGTTGTAACTGGTCAATCTACTCAGTCACTCGAGCAAATTAGCTGATGACGTGGCTGTTAGCCCAAATCTACCAGTACAGGAGCACCCTCAATCCCACAGAGACTACAGCAAGGATGGGTACAAAAGGTGCCATAGTAGCCCATATGAGTCACCACAGCTATAGAAGCTATATGGGTCACTACAATGGGGCTGCAAGCGCAACTTTAGCATAACCAAAGCAACATGCAGCCTCATGGGCTTCCTATAATAGCAATGGTACCCTCCAAACATACAATTTTGGGAAGCTAGCTTTTCCAACAAGAGTGCTAACGGCATGCAATGCTAACAACAACCATATCAATTCAACAATGCAACAGCTCGTCTTCCAAAGAGCCCCAAAGAAATTACAAATAAAGAGGAATGCAGCCCATGAAATACAATTGCAGTGGTTGAGACTTGAGATGCTCCCACTAGAAAATTAAATTAAGGAGGAATAAACTCCATTACTCACAGAACACAGAACAGAACATTAACACCAGTGCACTATCCAGAAGTGACTTTATGATTTCTTAAGTAAATGAGAAGAAATGGGCAGTAACACTCTTTTACACAAGTTGAGGATAAGAATACAAGCCATCAACAGGCTGCTCACATAACAATGTAAACATTTAAAATTATATATAAAAAAGGGAAAAATACATACTTCAATATATGATGCAGCGACATCAGAATGCTTCTCATTCGTCCTTGCAATGAAAATATCCCAAAAAACCGACCACCATTCAAAGAGAAAACCACCAGGGGCATCGATTGCTGAAAACTCACCACGTTCCACAATTAGAAAAATACCAACAGAGTAATTACAAACAGTACAAAGTTAAATCAACCGAAAGGACCAAAAATGAGATTACTTCCTCTTCTACATACCAACAGGATCCGAAGAGACCTTCCTTTCAGCTTGAAAAGCTTTTGCAGAGGTTTGCAAGTTTCTTTTGACCAAATAATCATAAATATACACGTCCAACCTGTTCCGGACGTTAAACTTTAAAAATAAATAAATTTGAAAAAAAAAAAAAAGCTAAGTTTAAATCCAGATTACCTAAAAATAGAAAAATAATAAATTAACCACCAAGATAGTACAGAAGTGTAAGCTTAATAATGGGTGGAAGATTTTATTACAGGCACAAATAAAATGACAAACTCAATTCCAGTACAAATGATAGCTGAAGAACAGAATGTGATGCCCTAACAGCAAAGACAGAGCTCCAAATAAATCAAACAATTCAGTATTCACACACAAAGGGGCAACCAAAAAGCAGAAAGGAACAACGGCTTAACATATTACCACGATAAAAAACCTAAAACAAAACATTCAAGAAACTTTTTTTTTTTTTAAGTTCAAAAACAACAATGTCAACTCAACTAAAACGGCTCAACTCAAAAGCTTCCCCAATTTTTTTTTCGAATCCCTATCGCAGCTGAAATCCCTAAAAACCCTAACCGTAAAAATTGAACCAATATGAACCGAAGCCCGAAATAACATCTTAAGCAAATACAAAAAAACAACCAACACCAAGTAGCAACCAACCAAAATTAAATTTTTAAACAAAAAAATGGGCAAAGGGCAAGAGCTCACATTTTATCAGCTTCCCAATTGGTCTGCGACATGATTCCACCCAAAGCAGCAGAAAAATAAATAATTTCTCCTCCCTCTTCTTCCTCCTTCCGCTTCTTCAGCCAAAACAATATAACCTCAAATCCCCAACTTACTACCTCAAATCAAACGCCGCGAACAACATCAACTCCCTTAACCAACCTCCAAAAAGATCCTTGTTAATCCCCTGATAACAATCCGCCGAAACCCGTAAGTCGACCTTTAAGGTCCGCTTTTTTTAAATAACGCAAAAGAACAGCGAAAAGGATGGAAACAAGAAGCGAGGGAGACACAGGAAGAGAAAGGAGAAACAGCTAATGCGACGAAAAAGAAGCGGAGAGGAAGCAAAAAAAAATCTATCCGGTCTACAAAAGGACAGCCCGATCTTTGCTGCCCGTAATTACCCTCAAGGGCAGCTTAAATTCTCTTCCGTTATTTACCTGGCGTTAGCGTTTTTGTAGATAGAGATTTTGCCACGTAAACGGTCATTTTCTATGGTCACCATGTCTGGTAGGCGGGCCAATTTGGTCTAGCTATCATTTTTTTTTTTCCTAATTACTTTCCCAAAAATTTTTAATTATTTCGTATATGAGAGGGAATTAATCAGTGGGCAAATTTTAAGACTAAGCATAATTATAAATTGTATTAAAAGCTTAAGCATATTTTTAAAAAAATTTAAAAATAGGCAAAGTCGCCCGTTTAACGGGCGACTTACTAGTCTAGTCAGCATTCAAAAAAAATTTTAAAACTTTTTTTTTAAAAAAAAAATTTACTGTAGCAAGTCGCCCATTTAACGGGCGACTTACTACAGTAAAATATTATTTTTTAATAAATTATTTCAGAAATTCTTAATTTTTAATTTGTTATATTAACATAAGTTTGCGCATTTTATCCACCGCACATTTAATCAATATCTCCTCCTAAGTAATATATCAATATTTGACCATTAACGAAGGTCGAATATAACTAATTGGGTTTGTTGGGAATTTAAAAGTCTACATTAATAAACCTATAAAGTTTTGTAGATGAAGATCTTCTTTTGAAGATTTTTTTTTTTTTTAATTATGACAGTAGTAATTGTGCTTGTGTTATAGAGAACTACTAAAATATTTTTTAAATTTAAACCTGATTGATATATTTTAAACTTCTAAATGTTTTAATGTATCTCTATATTTCCAAATATATTACATACTAATTGATTATGTAGGATTACAGATAATATTTTCCACCGGATTCATGAGAAATTAAAAATTAAGAATTTCAGAAATAAATTATTATATAAATAATATTTTACTGTAGCAAGTCGCCCGTTGAACGGGCGACTTGCTATAGTAATTATTTTTTTTAAAAAAAAATATTTTAATTTTTTTTTAATGCTGACTGGATGTTGACTAGACTAGTAAGTCGCCCGTTTAGCGAGCGACTTTGCCTACTTTTAAATTTTTTTTAAACATGCTTAAACTCTTAATACAATTTATAATCATGCTTAGTCTTAAAATTTTCCCTTAATCAGTTCGCAAAAAATAAGTATTCATCTAAATAATAATCTAAAAATTTGCATAACCATATTTCAATCATTTTTTATAAGTTTGTTTTTTTCCTCACCTATCTATCTTCTTCAATAAAAGAGAAAGAGCATTCTACTTTGGCGTTGAAATAAATCATTAGTTTGAGCTGGCAGCAAATTTTATTAAAATAATTTTATAAATATTATTTTTATCGGACAATTGTTCCCTTCTTTTACGGTATTCAACTCTTGCCAACAGCCACCATGCATAAGATGGCCGGACTTTCGACGGCATGCTTTGTTCGTTGCCAAGGATATTCACCTGTTGCTAATAGTCATCTTGTGTAAGAGGATCAGATTTTGATCACTCCGACAGTAATCAACTCTTGTCGAAAAACTTTTTCCTCCTTTTTATGGGGGAGAACTGAGGCTTGCATAAGAGGGTAGGGTTTTATCCTTCGTTAATGGCATACAACTCTTGTCGATAGATATTGCAATGCACCATAATAAATTTTGAAATTATTGCTTATTTTATCTTCTTAATCAATCAAACAAAATTTTTATAAATCATCACATTAATAAATCTATAACCACTGAAAGCAACTAATAATCATATACCTCAAAACATTTCACTAGATTCTTAAAATCAATATACAATGATTAGGAGATCAATACAATTACTACATTATCACAAACTTTTGACTATAAAATAATAAGAGAAAATATAAATAAAATTAAAAGAAAACTTGAGAATCTCTGTCAATCTCACTCCAACTGATCCTAATCCCTTCTCATACCTGAAATTATAAAAATTCACATAAAGAGCATAAAAGCCCAATAAGTAACAAAAACTATATCACTATTTTCAATGCAAAGCAAAAGAACAATATCTATGTCAATTCTAATAAATATCAATCATCACTTAATATGAAAAATAAAAATCTTATAAATTAATAATAAAATCAATATGATCAATAAAGTCATCCAATAAGTCATATTAGTATGATATGATATGTTGTATCAATATTACTGTCATTATTATGATTTCAATTATATGTTATGTTGTGTAAATTTAAATTATGTACTAAAAAATTGCTTTAAGAAGTAATGAGAAAGAAATTTTTAGGCTTTATTT
The DNA here is from genome assembly GCA_019514585.1 of Dendrobium officinale. Classification (NCBI taxonomy): domain Eukaryota; kingdom Viridiplantae; phylum Streptophyta; class Magnoliopsida; order Asparagales; family Orchidaceae; genus Dendrobium; species Dendrobium officinale. The sequence goes on from CM033682.1 coordinate 13,087,168, forward strand.
GGGACGACTTTCTTTTAATAAACTGTTTTAAGAAATAATAAAAATATTGTCCCAAAATAAGTTTAATAAAGGTGAAGCACAAGTCAACTAAGATGGACTTCACCCTTAAGTAAAAAACAAATTATATAGTGGAAAATTCTAAAAGAAAATCAAGCTTCTTTCTGGAAAAAAAAAAAAATTTAATCGAAAATGCCAAATGAAATCTACAAAGTGCTGTGGCAAACTGTTCAGTTGTGCAGAATAATGGGTATTTTTAAAATTGTGTGTTCAGAATGGAGAAGAAAAGGCCTACGGAAAATGTCATGCACGTGAACTTGAACGTTAAAAAATTCAATATTTAATTAAATGATTTAACTCTTCACAACAAACAAAATAGGATGATTAATGAGGTAATATTCTTTTAATTACGTTGTAATCACCATTTAACTATGATTTTTTCCCTTTCTAATATAAAGTAGAAGAGGGGTGATGTACTATGGAAGGCTTTTTCTATCAATTAAACACTAATAAAGTTTCGTTTGGGACGACTTTTTTATTACTTCTTAAAATAACTTTCTAGCATAAAAGTTTAAATTTTTTTACTAAAAAAATTGTTTTAAGAAGTAATAAGAAAGCTGTCCCAAACGTAGCCAAAAAGAAGCGTGTGAGGGTTGATGAGCGAAGTAAAGTGTTAGACCGGCCCATCCTGGGCCGGTTGGACCGGTCCAACAGGGACCGGTCCAATTCTACGCGAGGCGGAGACGGACGGGGCGGGCGGAAGGCGCGATCCGCGTGGAGCTGGAGGGGGAAAGTTAGGAGGGAAATTTTGAACGTGTGAGGCTGTTTTAGGAAGTTTATGATTGTCCTTTATTGTCCTTTATGATTAATTCTGTATAATTAGGAGTTTGGGGGGAAAAAGGGAGGTATCTTGAATTTGAGTTTTTCTCTTTGAGATCTAGGTTTTGTTTTGGGCTCTTGGCTTTGCCGGAGACTTTGGAGAGTACGTTCTTCCTCTCGAATTGAAGAACAAACTGTATCTTTGTTATTTGTTTCGTCTACTAGTAAAAATACAAGTCTTGGCTTGCGTTGTCTCTCAATATTCTCGCATTATTCACTGTTTTCCCTGCGCATAGTTGTTGTCCACTGCTGGAGACAGCAGTTTTCTCCTTGTTCGGCTTCAGTTTTGGTTAGGAACTACTTGAAATCAAGTATTTCCTATCAAATTGGTATCAGAGCACCGATTCGGGACCACCGACGGCTGAAATTCTGAAATTTCAGCAAGATCGTCGTCTCCGGAAAAAGTTTTTTGGTGGATCTGTTAAAAGAAAGATGGCCGGGAAGAAGGTGAAAGTTTTAGAAGGCGAGTTTGGTCAACTGAAGACAGATCTGGAGGGGAAATTCTTGGAGATCTCTACCAACAATGAGAGGTTGGAAGGGAGGTTCGCGGCGATGGAAGAAATGATGAAGAAATTATTGGAGATGAAAACCCATCCAGACACATCGGAAGTGAGAGAGACCACTGACGGCCATGGCGTAGGAGGAAATCCGAACCCAATCCGGGGGAGGAGGAATCCGAAAGTGGAGATTCTTGAAGGCGATGACGACATGCCACCTCTAGAGCCACTCTCTAGAGAGGAGATGAGCATGGGGAATGACCGCCGAGGTGCTGATTTTCAACGTCGAGGTGCTGATTTTCAGCGTCGAGGTGCTGATTTTCAGCGTCGAGGTATGGATTTTGGAGGCAGGCGGGGGGAATATGAAGGTAATGCTGATTTTGGAGAGAGGAGAGATGAATATCAGCGTCGAGGTGCTGAATTTCAGCGTCGATGTGCTGATTTTGAAAGGGGAAGAGGAGATTATGATGAAGAATTCGGTTACCAACGTCGGAGGGAGGACCGGGACACTTGGGGAGTTCCTCATCTTCGAGGAATGTGAGGTTATGGAGATTACCGGGGTAACGGAAGGGATCCGAAGGTGAGGAAGTTGAAGATGCCCATCTTCGAGGGGGAAGATGGCCATGACTGGATCTACAAGGTGGAGCGTTACTTTGCTGTCAACGGGTTGACAGATGATGAGAAGCTGACGGCGGCAGGATTGTGTCTGGAAGGGAAGGCGTTGGCGTGGTATCAATGGCGAGACAGGAGAGAGCCTATCAGGAACTGGAGAGAGTTCAAGGATTGTTTATTAGAACGTTTCCGAGCCGATGGGGGAGGAGACTTCTATGAACAGTTCTTTGCTCTGACTCAGGAGGGGACCGTGGCTGACTACCGGGACAGATTCGAGTACTTGGCTAGCCGTCTGGATCACATCTCTGAATCGGCCCTGGAGGGGAATTTCATGAAGGGGCTCAAACCGGAGATAAGAACAGCTGTCAGAGTGCTGGAGCCAAGGAACTTGGGCAAGGCCATGGAGCTTGCACAACTGGTGGAAGATCAGAAGAGATCAGAAAGAGGAGCTAGAGGCAACTACTCAGGAGGATCATACAAAATGACTACTGCTGTATTACCCTCAAAAGGGGTAGCCCCAGGGAACCAGAGGGAGGTGCCCAAGGAGAAATCGGGTGGAGGAGGAAATGGGGGACAGTTCAAAAGATTGACCGACAAAGAAATGCAGGACAAAAGAGCAAAAGGGCTGTGCTTCAGATGCGATGAGAAGTACATGCCGGGGCATAAAGTGCAAGGATCGATATCTTCAGGTTCTCCTCGTTTGTGAAGATGAGGAAGACGAAGAGAGGTGGAAATGACCCCGAGGTGGAAGAGGATGAGAAGCTGCATCTGGATGTAGCAGAAGTCTCTCTGAACTCTGTAGCGGGATTCACTTCGAGTCACACTATGAAGGTAAGAGGAGAGATAGCTGACCGGGAGGTGGTGGTGTTGATCGATAGTGGGGCAACCCATAATTTCATTTCCACCCAGATAGTGGAGTCGCTAGGGATGGAGCTAGTGGACACAGGTGGCTATGGGGTGATGATGGGCACGGGAAAGGTGGAAATGGGTAGGGGAGTTTGTAGAGAGGTGGTGCTGAAGATTCAGGGAATCCAGGTGAAGGAAGATTTCCTTCCTTTGGAATTGGGGAGTACTGACGTCATCCTAGGGATGAAGTGGCTGCGTACATTGGGGGAGACGAAGATTAATTGGGGGACTTTGAGGATGGAACTTGTGATAGGGGAGAGAAGGAGAACGATTCAAGGAGACGCTGGGTTGACCAAGGCTGGGGTTTCTCTCAAATTCCTAATCCGAACCATTCAGCAGGAGGGAGGAGGCTACCTGGTGGAATTACATAGTTTGGAGGGGGCAGGAGTGGAGGAGGAAGGAGCTATACCCCTCTCCGTTCAGCCGTTGATTTAACAGTTCCAAGAGGTATTTCAGCCGCCTCAGGGATTACCACCGCAGAGGGAGCATGAGCATGCTATTGTGTTGAGGGAGGGAGTATCACCCATCAGTGTACGTCCTTACCGCTACCCTCAGTTCCAGAAGGATGAAATTGAACGGTTGATCAGAGAGATGCTGGAGGCAGAGATCATCAGACCCAGCATCAGCCCTTTCTCTAGTCCCGTTCTGTTGGTGAAAAAGAAGGACGGCAGCTGGCGTTTTTGTGTAGATTACAGAGCACTCAACAAGGAGACTGTACCTGATAAGTTTCCTATACCAGTCATCGATGAGCTCTTGGATGAATTAAGTGGGACCGTGATTTTCAGCAAGATAGATTTGAAATTGGGCTACCACCAGATTCGAATGAAGAAGGAAGATGTTTCCAAAACAGCTTTTAGAACTCATGAAGGCCATTATGAGTTCTTGGTGATGCCCTTTGGCCTTACCAATGCACCTGCTACTTTCCAGGCCCTGATGAATAAGGTCTTCAAACCTTATCTCAGACGGTTTGTGTTAGTATTTTTTGATGACATCCTGATATACAGCAAATCAGAGGTCGAACATTGGGAACACTTGAAGAAAGTGTTAGAGGTATTGGGCAGGAGCACCAGTTGAGGGCAAATTTAAAAAAAATGCTGCTTTGCACAAGCCAGTGTAGAGTACTTGGGTCATGTGGTGTCCAAGGAAGGGGTGGCAGCTGATCACTCCAAAATTGAGGCAATGCTAAAGTGGCCACTACCAAAGAATCTGAAGGCGCTGAGAGGATTTCTGGGATTGACAGGGTATTACAGAAGATTTGTAAAGGGATATAGCACCATAGCATGGCCACTTACGGAGCAATTGAAGAAGGATGGCTTCCTGTGGGGAGAAGCAGCCACATCCGCGTTCGAGAGTCTGAAGAAGGCAATGACTACAGTGCCGGTCCTAGCTTTGCCGGATTTTGCTGAGACTTTCATCGTGGAGACCGATGCATCGGGATACGGATTGGGTGCAATACTTATGCAGAATCGGAGACCCGTCGCTTATTTCAGCCAGGTATTGACTGCTCGAGCAAGGATGAAATCAGTATATGAGAGGGAATTGATGGCCATCGTGTTGGCCATTCAGAAGTGGCGGCCTTACCTACTGGGAAGACACTTCGTTGTCAGGACTGATCAGCGGAGCCTGAAATTTCTCTTAGAACAACGGATGGTAACGGAAGAGCATCAGAGGTGGTTGTCCAAGTTACTGGGGTATGATTTTGAGATCCAGTACAGGCCGGGGGTGGAGAACAAGGCGGCCGATGCCCTATCCAGATGTATGGAGGAATTGCAGACAGTTGCTCTATCCGTGCCCTGGATGCTTGACTGGGAGGCCATCAGAGAAGAGAGCGCTAGAGATGAGAGTTTGGGAAAGATCAGGACAGAGTTACTGAAGGAACCATATAGCCACCCGGGATACTCCATGGAGGGAGACAAGCTGCTGTATCAGGGGAGGTTTGTGATGCCTCGGACGTCTATCCACATCCCAAACCTACTCCAGGAGTTTCATGGGAGTGCAATAGGGGGTCATTCAGGCGTACAAAAGACATACAGGAGGCTAGCTGGGGAGTTGTACTGGAAGGGGATGCATAAAGATGTAGAGGAGATGGTAGCCAGATGTGAGGTCTGTCAAAGGAGTAAGTACTTAGCCATGTCACCAGAAGGATTACTACAGCCTTTAGCTTTGCCAGGTAGAGTATGGGAGGAGATCTCTATGGATTTCATAGATGGGCTGCCCCGTTCAGAGGGATTCACAATGATCTTAGTAGTGGTGGACAGGTTGAGCAAGTATGCCCATTTCATTCCCCTCCGACATCCCTACACCACAGTAACAGTAGCATCAGCCTTTATCAGAGAAGTGATCAGATTACATGGGGTGCCAGAGGCGATCGTATCAGATAGGGACAAGGTGTTCCTCAGTCATTTCTGGAAGGAGCTATTCCTATTGCAGGGAACAGTGCTCAAGAGAAGTACAGCCTACCACCCACAGACGGATGGCCAGACGGAAGTAGTCAACAGGAGCTTGGAGACGTACCTAAGATGCTTTGTTTCAGAGACACCAAAGCTATGGGCGAAGTGGCTATCCTGGGCTGAATACTGGTACAACACATCATTTCACTCGGCTTCACAAATGACCCCATTCAAAGTGTTGTACGGACGGGATCCCCCTCACTTGGTACACTTTGGGAGCAGTAGTACTCCTGTTTCATCAGTAGAGGAGTACTTGGAGGAGAGGGACCGAGTGTTAGAAGAGTTAAAAAGGCACTTACTGAGGGCGCAGCAAATCATGAAGAAGCAAGCGGATGGGCATAGAAAAGATATCCATTTTGAGGCAGGGGATAAGGTGTTTTTGAAGCTCCGCCCATACAGGCAGAAGACAGTCGCCAACAGGAGAAATGAAAAGCTAGCTCCAAGGTATTTTGGTCCTTATGAAGTGATAGAAAAGATCGGAGCAGTAGCATATCGACTAAAATTACCCCCATCAGCAACTATACACCCGGTTTTTCACGTCTCACAGCTGAGAAGGGTCATTGGTGATCACATCGCCATTCCCGAGCTACCGCCGACACTTACAGAGGAGTTAGAGGTGATCCTGGAACCTTTGGAGTTGAGGGGTGTTCGCCAGAAAGAAGAGGGAACTAAGGAAGTGTTGATCCAGTGGAAGAACCTTCCTGACTACGAGGCCACGTGGGAGCCATACGAGATGACGAAACAGCAGTTTCCAGATTTTCACCTTAAGGACAAGGTGATTCTTTGGGAGGGCGGTAATGTTAGACCGGCCCATCCTGGGCCGGTTGGACCGGTCCAACAGGGACCGGTCCAATTCTACGCGAGGCGGAGACGGACGGGTCGGCGGAAGGCGCGATCCGCGTGGAGCTGGAGGGGGAAAGTTAGGAGGGAAATTTTGAACGTGTGAGGCTGTTTTAGGAAGTTTATGATTGTCCTTTATTGTCCTTTATGATTAATTCTGTATAATTAGGAGTTTGGGGGGAAAAAGGGAGGTATCTTGAATTTGAGTTTTTCTCTTTGAGATCTAGGTTTTGTTTTGGGCTCTTGGCTTTGCCGGAGACTTTGTAGAGTACGTTCTTCCTTTCGAATTGAAGAACAAACTGTATCTTTGTTATTTGTTTCGTCTACTAGTAAAAATACAAGTCTTGGCTTGCGTTGTCTCTCAATATTCTCGCATTATTCACTGTTTTCCCTGCGCATAGTTGCTGTCCACTGCTGGAGACAGCAGTTTTCTCCTTGTTCGGCTTCAGTTTTGGTTAGGAACTACTTGAAATCAAGTATTTCCTATCATAAAGGCACTACTCTCTAATGTCGTTAAGATACTTAAACACCTAAAGGAAAAAAATTTAACACGTGCAACATTCCACTCAAAATATTCGAAATTAGCACCCAATCTCACCAGTCCCGACTTCATAAGAAAGTGACATAATAAAGCATAAATATTTGAAGATTTATAGAGCTTTATCTAACAATCCACACTAAAAATTTCCTCCAAAAACGATTACTACCTAACAATCATTGCTCGATAGCCAGATCGCTCCACCAAAATGTCACAGCTTTCTACTAATTAATATCACAATCCACTATCGTCCATCTTCAATCGACATTGACAATCTTCATTGTTCTACAATCTTGACTGGCTATTGATTGACATTGATATTCTTCATCCTTCACTTCATCTCGATTATTTCCCATTACAAATAAGAGGTCGAACCAATAATCCCTACTTTGTCATCCCATCTTTTTCCATTGAGGAGAAGACCAAATTTTTGTAATCTTCATATGAACGCTTTATTTTTTTAAAATCACTATTTTAAGAAAGAAGTGCATTATAAATTGTAAATAAAAAGGTCAGTTGAGAAGAGGACAAACAAAGGCTAAATGCTGAATGGTAGGAGATTAGTTAACTTCCATATTAAAGAATTGGTTGCCATTCCATCAATGAATTGTACAAAAGTGGCTTAAATGATCTTGGGAGCTTTTAGGAGGGAGCCTTCTCTCTTGGTGCCAAAAAGAAAAACACATAAGCATTTATTTGGAAGAACCTTACAGTAAATATAGGACAAAAATGACCATAGCACTATGTTTAATTTCTTCATACTACTTATTATTCTTTTAAGCACATAGGAAAGTAGGAAGTGTAAGGTCTATAGTACTCTTTTGCACATTAGCTGTCACCCACCGTCACCTCGTTTAATAACTAGGCACGTCAATATTTAATACGACACGAAAATTTGAATCTAACTCAGATACGAAAATTTCGGGTTGAACCCGATCCGATTTCGAAACGGGTCGGATTCGGGTTATCGAATTCGACTCGTTTGAAACCTGAAATCAACCTGATTTAACCCATTTGAAAACATCTTATTATTTTATAATGCCAGAAAACTTTTTGCCTCTCCTAAGAACATCTCCGTAAAAGTTCTCTTGAAGACATTTTCTTACACAGTGTGAGCACAGTGGGAAGATGAAAAGTTAAGCGGTCGGAACTCACACAAGTATCAACTTAGGATTCGTTTGGGACGGTTTTCTTACTGCTTCTTAAAGCAACTTTTTAATACAAAATTAAAAATTTTTTACTAAAAAACTTCTTTAAGAAGCAGAAAGAAAATCGTCCCAAATGAAGCCTTAGAGCAAACAAAAAAGTTGGTCCTGTAGCATCTATGTTGATTCAGATTTTTGGTCAACAAGGATCACAGGATCTGTTGGCCATATAAATTTTTTGTCAGCCAATAAGTGTTCTTTGCACTCACTGTGGATGCCTGTACTTGATGATTCAGTTCTAACACAGCAGAAGTACTCAGTAGGACATTATACAATACAATGGCATAAAGGGTACAAGGTCTAAATGAAAAAAAGAAATAGAAGAAATAAATTTCTCATTTGTTACATCATACAAACAAAGGTGATCTAGAAATGAAAAATATGATACATTCTAATACAGGGAAGAACCAAATAAGTTTACAGCGAAGAAGAAAAGAAGCCAAAAAGCTGGCCCTTGATAGAAATTCTAGTTAAGTTGCTGGAATGTTTGGAGACCGACGTCATGAATCATCTCATGTAGCCCTTCAAGACATCATCATCTCCTCTGGAAGTTCAAAGTCTTTATCGCAAATGCGAAAACAACAGCAAAAAGCAAAGGGAAGCCAATTTCAGCCGCAGCAACAGCCCCCAAGAAGCTGTGCTTATAACCAAAGTGTTCCCTAACATATTCCTTCACTGGCTTTTTTATATCAGTCATCACTGTCTCTATATCACCAAACTGAGAAGCGAGTAGGCCATATAAAGTCCATGAAACTGGACATCCCCAGAAGTACCATCTCCACCAAATTGGAATCCTCTGAAATTAATAGCGAGCTTTAGTTAGAATACTGATTTTGGAACAAGAAAGAAGAGAAATGGCTTTCAGGAAAAGGATTATTTTGAGGACTTACTGGGCGTGGAATAACAAATCCTGCAAAGAGATTCCATATGGCATAAAATGCAGTAGCAACTACTGCAGCTATGTCTGAGTTTGGAGTCAATGACACTGCCATCATTCCATAAAACGTGAAGTAGAGGAAAGTGCAGAACGTGAAAAATAGGTACCAAAAGAATTTGACTGCAGTCCAGTCAAAATTTATCATGCTGTACACTAAAACCCCATACAAAATGGATTGGAACAATGTATATGGAATTTCAATAGCAACCTGATACAAATAGAGAAGATTAGAATAATGAAAGAGAACAAACAAGCTATCCCAGGGGAATTAACACAAGAGACTGAGTAGAAATAGCTAATAAGACTTCGTAGGGGACAACTTTTTTTACTGCTTCTTAAAACAGCTTTTCATTACAAAATTTTTAATTTTTTACTAAAAAAATTAGTTTAAAAAGCAGAAAGAAAGCCGTCCCAAACTAAGCTTAAGACTTCCAATCTCATGAAACATAACAATTTTGAACCTTGGAAAATTTATAACTTAATGTTACCTGAGCAAATGCGTATGGTAGAGGAGAATACATTCCTGCTGCCTTCTCTCTGTAGAATACTGTCCTTTCAACATCCACTACTGGCTGTACAGTTTGTGAATTCTGCACTCCAATGAACATAACAGCGCTGTACATGGAACCCATAGCATTGAAGAGCTCTCCTTGTGTGCTCCTGTAAAGACACAAAGCCCTTCAACATTTATGATTTCACTTCTCTAGTTAATTTAATTTAATAAGATGCAATGATATCCATACGTTTTCGAGCCGAGTCGCCAGAAGATGGTGCCGAATATAAAGGCTATAACTGTGGTGAAGAACATTCGTATGGCGCCATATGATGGATTGCGCCAGTATGACTTGTATTGTTTCCAAAAGCAAGCAAGGCACTGAGAGAAGAAAGGCTGTGAAAATTTTGTGGGGAAGTAAAGGTCATTTGATCCAGGGGCAGGGGTGCTTAGCTCGCTAATCAAGGCTTTGTTCCTCCTGCAAAGATTAACAGTAATATGAGTCACGTTTTCAAACATGGTAATATTTGGAGAGAAAAAAAAAAGAAACTGGCAATAATCATACCTATAAAGATCAGAATTCTTGTATATTTCAGCAAAATTAACTCCCAAGTTTTCTTCTTGAGCCAAGTTTGTCACTTCCAGCATCCATGTTGCAGGATTGTAACCATCCTTTATCTTGCTTACTCCATTAACAGCCTCAAAGTATCTAATGAGTTCAGATGAATTACGCCCAAGTGGGCCAACATATATCTCCTCTCCACCACGTTTCATTAGGAAAAGCTGAAATATGCAGAAAAAGGCATCATTTCATAGTATTCAGATAATAATAAGAAAATCACATCGCTAGAAAAGAAATGCGTGTTATTTCTGCTAACACTTACCTCATCAAATGCTTCAAAAATATCAATGCTTGGTTGATGAATTGTGCAAACCACTGTTCTGCCAGTGTCAACTGTGTTCCTAACAGTTCTCATCACAATTGCAGCGGCCCGGGCATCTAGTCCAGAGGTCGGTTCATCCATGAATATTATAGAAGGATTCGCTACAAGCTCCACCGCAATTGTCAGTCGCTTCCGTTGTTCAGTAGACAACCCATTAACTCCAGGCAATCCAACCAATGAGTTCCGCAAGGTGTTTAGTTCGACGAGTTCCATCACCTCGTTGACAAACATCTACAACATCATTTATAGTATTAACATTTTGAATGTGTTCTCTCCAACCATCTTGAAATGAAGATTATGAAGAAAGTTGCAGAAACAAAATAGAGCATACAGTTAAGATTTTTGTACTATACCTTTCTGGCATTAGCATCTACTTCACCTGGCAATCGAAGCCATGCAGAGTAGACAAGAGATTCATAGACAGTCACATTAGGCGAGTGGATGTCATTCTGTTCACAATATCCTGATATTCGAGCGAAAGTTTCTTGATTCTTTGGGTAGCCAGAGATCCTAATATCTCCATCGATATATCCACCGGTCTTTCTCCCAGCAAGCACATCCATTAGAGTTGTCTTACCAGCACCACTGACTCCCATCAATGCAGTGAGAACCCCTGGCCTGAAAGCCCCACTGACGCCTTTAAGGAGCAACAAGCGATCCTCTTGAACTCCCTGTGATCTCATTTCCTACAAGTATGACAATTAACTGTTAGCTATTTTGTTCTTTAACTGCATATAAATCTATGCACAAAACTTAGGCTTACCGCTGGCATGTCCACTGAATACTTTACATCGTCAAAAGTTAATGACAGAGGTTCAAATGGAAGAACCATTCCACGCTTCCTGTTAGGATCATCTGCTGTGTTGATTTCTGCCCCTCCTCTCTGACTCCTATCTTCTCCAGCTGTAATCAAATGGATGTAACCTTAAGTTACCTGTTATTAATTTAGGCTTCGTTTGGGACGACTTTTTAACTGTTTCTTGAAGCAACATTTTAATACAAAAATTTTAATTTTTATACTAAAAAGCTGTTTCAAAAAACAATAAAAAAGCAGTCTCAAACGAAGCATTAGCTTGTAACAGTGTGATGATGTTCAGCTAACCTCGAGATCCACGAGAACTTCTTCCTCTAGATGAGAGCTCGACAACCGCTCCAGTTCTGTTAGACTCTTTCTCATTCAGAGTGTCCTCAGATATGACTGCCTGACCTTTCCCTATTGCTGAAAGGTGGGAAATAGATTCAGAGATAGTTCTTCAGAGGAAATTTTTTTAATAACTTTAGTAATGTGTGCTATTTGAGTGTAGAATCGAGAATGCTTACGATCCAGAAAGGTAAGAGCAGCAGTGTATACAACATTGAAGACCAAAACATAGCCAATCAAAGCTCCCACACCTATCCAGACCCATTTTGATTCAGCAAATAAGCCTCTGCCTTCAATAATTTGGACTCCTAATGTTTTGTTGCTAGTCGAATCAGCAGGAATCTATTTAATAAAAATCAAATCAGGCTTAGTTGGTGTCAAGGCAGGCTGAATTTTATGTCATATGTAGTGAATAAATCCATTAATGCACTTACAAATTTCCATTTGTGCCCAAGAAATTCATTTACTGATAGGGCGTTCTGAGCATACATAAGAGGTGATAACCAGTAACCCCAGATCCAGAAATCCTTGATGCTTTCTGCAAAAGAGAGGAATTTTCTAGGTCAGAAGCTAATTAAAAGCTGAATAACTAAAGTAAGATTGTAAATTCAAGGCTTTGCAGCCCATGTGTTGGACATATCCTAATGAAACTAGGGGGCTGTTTGGTATGCGGATTTAGGCCGGATTTGAGGCGAAATCCAGCCAAACGGCCTAAAATGCAAAACCAAATTAGACGGAAAATTCAGCCTTTTCGTCGTAAATCCCGGATTCTCAAAATCCTCTCGTTCGGCGGATTTCTGAAATCCTCTGGCTCTATTGACGCGGGAAGGAAGAAACTCCACCCAAATCTTTCAACCTCCTTAAATCCTGAATGGAATAGCCAAACAACTACATAGGATTTATCATGAAGGTTAACAAACAGTTTTCAGGATTTAACCCCCTCAGGATTCCGTAAATCCGGATTTGGAGGATTTATGAAATCCTAGATTCTACCGAACAGCCCCTAGAAGTTTGGTTTTTTTATCTACAAGCTTATGTTTGACTGAGTACAATCATACTTCTAGATATGATAAATCCACCAAGGACTATCACCACCAGCTGGGCAAAGGAACCAAAAGAGTTTGCAACTGTCATTTCTCTGCCAAGTGCCGCGACAACTCGGAAAAGCCCGGAGGCCATTTGACTAACCAAAGAGAATAGCAAAAACTGCCTAAAGAACCTGCAGCAAGAGTTATGATTTCTAGTTAATGATGATGCAAAAACTTAATAAATGATGTGTAATTGCAGCTACTCATAAACTAGACTGGCTCACCTTTGCACATTTGGATCAAAACCAATCACATAATAACTCAAGCCAGTATAGACGGCACATTCCAGAAAAGAAATTGGAATCTTAAGAATCCATGTAGGCAAAGCATAAGCCCATGCTGGAAAGAATAAGAGATCTCTTTGTTTGTAAAAAACAGGAAGCTTTGCAATGCTCATGGCTAGTTCCGCAAATCCATTGAACAGATGAGTCATAATTCCAATAAAAATAGCACCCATATAGATTGTTCCATCATCAATATCACGATGGTGCATCTTGGTCCGCAGGAACACTGTCATCGCTATTGAAGCTACCATGATAAGCTGGTTTCAGAAAACAAAATTTAGCAAATTATTTGTATGAAGAAAGCATCTGGAAATGTTTTATGAATCCACAAGATGGTTGATAAAGTACTAACCTGGAACAGTTTGAAGATGTAAACAAATGAGTTCCTCTTCATTAACAAATACTCTCTCTCCAAGCAAGCCTTCAGCAAATCCTTATTGCCAACTCCATATCTTGTTGTAGTCAGAGCAGCAGGGTGGTTCTTGCTCTTGTCATATGGGGTATGAAGTTCCTGCTCCAGTCTTCTTCCGACATGGAAGGAAAGAAATGCGTTGGAGAATTCATTAACAGAGACAAATCTGTATGGTTCATCCGGTCGCGACCAGTATTGTCTTTGGTCTTTCTTTGATGTAACCTATGAAGTCATGAAGTATTTCACTAGTTAATGCTAGACTTCTATTGCAAATGATGGATAGCTCATGGTAATTATATGCACTAATAATGTTTTTCTAGCTATTTGAGATGGTTACCTCTTGCAGGAAATCTGCAACACCTTTTCTTTCAGGACATCTGAAGCCCATAGATTCGAAGAACTCGACCACATTTTCTCGAGGGCCCTGGTAAACTATTTGGCCTTCTGAGATTAGAAGAATGTCATCAAAGAGGTCATAAGTCTCAGGTGCTGGTTGAAGCAATGCTATCAGGGCAGTCCCACCAAGGATGTGAATGGACTGCCTCAGTGAACTCACTATTGAGAAGGTAGTTGAGCTATCCAAACCAGTGGATATCTCATCCATAAATAGTGCTCTCGCTGGTCCTACAAGCATCTCACCTGTTACAGAAAAAAAAAAAAAAAAAAAAAAAAAAAAACTTTATAAGGTTAATAAATATCACTTGGCTTGTTACTCTTGAAAAACTATTCCTTGGTTCCAATTGCTTTATTTCTTCACCTGTAGTTACCCTTTTCTTCTGCCCTCCTGATATTCCCCGTATCATTTGATCCCCTACCATAGTATCAGCACAGATATCCAATCCTAATATCTGCATAATTAAAGATTTGTGGACTTCAACATCCATTTTACAGGGATGACAAATATTTAGGGTTATCATTCTACCATTGGACAAATATTATTTTCCTTAATCACATAAGGTTAATTCTTTCAAGTAAAATGTGTAAGTGAAGAAAGAAAGTAAAAATTTGCAAGGAAAACTAGCTAAGAATTGTTATTGAATGAGCTGCTACGGTACTCCTGAATTTCTAACTACTTAACAAAGTGATGTGACAAGGCTGATCAAAGTCATGACTATGTTTGTATCGTTTAAATAAAAAAATCCCATTTCTTGTCTGCCAATACTCTACTTTGATGATTAGAGAAATCTTAAATTTGATTGTTATGAAATAACTAGTTTTAGGCTTTGTTTGAGACGGTTTTTTTGTTGCTTCTTAAGAAGCAGGAAGAAAGCCGCCCCAAATGAAGCCTTAGGCTTTCTATAACTCCACTAATTACTTGTTATGAATATTTGTAGTTTGTATAACTTTGATGTTGCCCATACCTTCAAGATGTAGTTCGTGATAACAATTTCCTGCCCTTCCAAAGTCGTAGCCTGCAAGAGTACAACAAATTAGAAAAATCTCATTCTTTATTGCTTGAAATTTAAACCCTAAATTTATTAAACACTTTAATTCTCTGTTGAATTTTACCTTCATATACATATCAATATCAGGATCTGGCTTAATGTTTGCTGCCTTTTCCCTTCTTGACAGCTCTGATAACATTTCTGGAATCCATTGCAGAAAGATTAGGTGATGGAACAAAGAGCAAAACACTACCAGTTGCATATATTTGATAGTAAATTTGCAATAACATACCATATCGGGTTCCAACACCCTGACATTTTGCAGAGAAAGCCAATGTTTCTCTGACCGTCATCTCTCCAATGTGCAGGTCATGTTGACTAATATAAGCTGAGGTTCTTTGGGGCACAAATTCATCCAAACCGTGGCCATTATAAGCCACACTACCAGAAATCTGTATTTTCCATTGCATAATCAATTCAAAAGGGACGCTAACAGATCATGAGGGGCACTATGCTTTTAATTTTTTAAGTAGAAAGAAAGATTTCTAACCTTTAGTTCTTTACTTAGCTTCCCCGCTAGAGCCAGAAGCAGAGTGGTTTTCCCTGAAGATGGGGGGCCTAAAAGCAAGGTCATTCTGAAAAAAAAGGACTAACTTAGTTAGGGCAGTAGGCAGAAAGCTGAAATCACATAATTTTTAGGTTTTTGGTTTACCTGTTTGGTTTAATGATTCCACTGATACCATGAAGGATTGCGAGAGGCACCTTTCTACTTGGCAGTATATGTAATGCGTTCAGTAGCGCCTGGAGAGATGATAAATCAATAAGCTCTTTTTCTCATCAATTGATTCATGAGAGAATCTGTTAGCAAAAGTTACCTCAATCTTATTGGTGAAGAAATTCAGTATATTAGGAACTCCTCTGTTCCCTACAAAAGCATCTGCATGGATTTCCAAGTTCTCAAACCTCACCTCAATGGTTGGATTCTCAATTCCAACTCTGTGGAGAACAAAAAACAAACAAACAAACAAAACCAAATCATATCAACGAAGAACTTCAACCTTCCTAAAACGATGTGAAAGCTAAGGATGAAGACCATACCTATCCAATCTATTCTTGAGTTTTTTCAGAAACTTCTCGTTATCTTCATCTGCAATTCTGACAAGTCTCTCCATCAGCATATTCCTTTCAGTCAAACCAAGCTCCGCAATGTTCACTTCTCTACCCCCCTGTGAACCAGAGAGAATTCCCTTGCGGATTCGGTCATAAGTGGGAAGCTTTTCGAGTGCTGCCCACTTGAGAGCCTCTTCATCATCCTCATCCCTCGAAGATCTAGAGAAGACATCCCTATTACTGGCGCTCCGCCATGCCGAGCCAGTTCGCCGAAGGCTCGCAGCCATAATACCTCCAACGACTTCCATTCGATCAAGGCAATCAACAAAACCAGAGCTTTTTCTTTCCCTCTGCTCTGAAACCTTCAAGCTGCTTGCTTTTTTGGTTACTTGACAATTGCAAGAATTCACAGCCCCTGGTAGCTGGAGAAGCTTGAAGATGAGGAGGAAGAAAGTACAAATGAATTAGTTCCTCTTCTGCATGTTCCGTTTAGTCTTCTTTATATGTATAATTTAGCGGTTCCGGGTAATCTGAGCAGCCTGGGAAATTTCAGTTATCTAGAAGGCCTGACTGGATATTGGCAGTCAACATTAAAGATATTTTTTTTTTCAAAATAGAAATTTTTTACATAAGGGAAACGCTTCAGATTCATCTAGAAGGCGTGCTCAGGGAGATTACCTGTATTTTTTATACAACTTCGCACAATTATTTTCCATGTAGAAAGTCTTTGGTGGCTTTGAATTTTATCTGAAAAGTCTTAACCACAGGGGCGCGGGCCCAGTCCTTAGCATAGCCTCAACCGCCGTAAGGACTTGACGTTTGACCGCAAGCAGCCTTTTGACCGGTAGATTTTGCATTTGAACGTGCGGTTCAACTATAAGCTAGCCACCAGCGGCTCGCGTTGGGAAATATGTGCATTTATGACATCTTTAATTTTGAGTTGTGATGATTGAATGACTAAAACCTAAATGATTATGCTAAATTTGGTGTAGATATAAGCTCAATAATGATAAAACCAATTCTCATGTAAGGTTAGGGTAGTCATATGACTCATATCATATTTGTAGATAGTTGGATTGCTTCAATATGATTTGGATACTCACAATTTAGTCAATAATGCATACTTAAAGGACTCATACATCTTATCAAGGATTGTGGGCTCCGAAAATTTGGCCCCGGCCTCCGCCTGTTATGCTTTTCTTTAGGGGGAGTTTTAACGAAATTAAGTTATGAGGTAAATTTTGGAAGGTATATGAGTTTGTAAATAAAACACTGCCTAGAGATTTCGCCCTTATCCTCACCCTCACCCTTGTTATCGAAGTGTGTTCTCGTCAATTGATCTCCGGCCACCGAACGCAACCTGCGCCTCGCCCCGACTCCCTCACTCCATCCATTGAATGCCCATGAAGGTGATCTCCTCCATGCAACTCCTTATTTTTTTTCTTTAGTTGTGGATGTTCTCAGTAGATATTTGCAAGAGGATGTACCTTGGAGATCAACCTTTAAATCTAAAGGTTGATTTTGAGAAAGCTTTAAGCCCATATCAGTTTGCTTTAGTCATGGATGTTCTCAGTAGACATTTGCAAGAGGTTATACCCTGCTTTTTTTGTTTTGTTTTGTGGTTATGATATTATTCTTATTGATAATACTAGAAAGGGAATTGAATGTAAACTTGAATTATGTAGGTCAATCTTAGAGTCTAAAGGTTTTTGCTTGAGTTGATATAAACCATTAATATATGAAGTGTTTTAGTAATACAATTAGTGAGGGGATTGTGACTTTGGGCGATCAAGTCATTAATAAGAGTATACATTTTAGATATATTTGATCTCTTGTTTAGAGTGAAGGTGAGATAGATGGGAATATTATCAATAGAAATCAAGTTGAATGGTTGAAGTGGAGGATTGCATCATACTTATGTGTGATAGAAAAGTTCCCTTCAAACTTAAGGAAAAATTCTATAAGATGCTGGTGAGACCTATAATGCTTTATGGTGTCGAATGTTGTTCATTAAAAGAGAAGCATAATACTAAGTTAAGTTTTGTAGAGATAAATCACCTTAGATGGTTTGGTCACTTAAAATGTATAGGTATTAGATTTAACTTATATTAAGAAAGTTAGAGGTAAACCTAAAAAGACTTGGCTAAAAAATATTATAAAATATATTTCCTTATTAGATTTAAACGAGATTTTAGGCTTTATCTTTTCTACTAACTCATTTCACAACTATGTAGGAAACGTGTTATTTAACATTCAAATGACTATCCAAGAAGAGAGATATTGAATGCATAACAGATTGTTACCAAATCAAAGAGGATTGAAAGATAAATTTATGGAGGGATTTGAGACTTTTATTCAAGTCAAATCTCATTTAACTTTTTTTTAAGTCCCATGGCATGTTTAGATGTCCATTCTTGAAGCACAAAAATCAAGGATTCCTTAAGTCTGATGATGTAAATGTTGATTTATATCGTAGGGGATTTGTTCCAGGCTACTGGATTTGGATCTCACATGATAAGTATGAGCCACGCAGAGATACTCATGTTGGTTCATTCACATCTTTTAAAATAGTAGATGAAGATCAAATGAGTAAATCGTATGAAGAACTTATTTTTGATGCAACAAGTCCTAATTTAAGAGCCAATATAGAAGAGCCACTAAACGCTGAAACAAAAAAATTCTGTGAATTACTGTATGCTTTCAAAAACTAATTTAGAATGGTTACAAAACTCATTTAGAATTATCGGTTACTGTTAGGTTGTTAAGTATCAAAATTAAATATAATATTCCTCATGACTGTTTCAATAACTTCATTGGTCTTCTCAAGGAAATAAATCCAGCGGATAATTTATTCCCTATAAATTTATATTGAATAATAAAAAAATTAGCATTCAAGTTGGATCTCACTGCTATGAAAATTGATTACCATGTAAATGGATATATTTTATATTACAAAGATGATGCAATAGAAGTTTATTGTCGCACCTACAATACGACTCAATTTAAACCAAACTCGAAAAAATAACGTCGTTAAAAGAAAGATGTTATATATTCCTATTTATTTTATTTACTAATTATTCATAGACTTCAGTGGTTCTACACATCAATGAGTTTAACATGCCATATGAGATGGCATAAGGAGAAATTAATAATTAATGATGTTCTTTCTCATCTATCAGATGCTGAAGCGTGGAAACATTTTGATCGAACGTAAGCTTCATTTGTTGTTAAGCCGTATAATATAAGATTGTGATTGTATACTGAAGGTTTTACTCCATATAATCAGAAAACTTCATCATATTCTTATTAGCCAGTTATACTAACACCTGTTGCGGATCAATGGTTTATGATTTTGATGATAGCAAACATTCCTTATTTCTCTACGATTGCCTTATGTGCTAACATTTCAGGTCCACACGATCAGACTGCAATCTGGAACCAGCTCAAGATTGGGTAGACTAGATCTGTGTCAGTTTGTAATCTTTTTTCTTTCTTGAGTTTGTTGTATTTGGTGTGGCATCTGATGATTTATAACTTGGAAGTTTTTCTGTTGTGCACTAAAAGATTTTTATTTTTGGTAATATCGTCCGGGACGATATTTATATCATCCTAGACGATCTGACAAAAGTAGAAACCCTAATTAGGGCATCCTCATTAAAGCAGTTGTCTTTTTGCAAAACACATCGTCCTGGACGATTTTGTATCGGCCAGGACGATCGGCTCAATTCAGCAAGAATCTGCCGCCATATCTACTTAGGAAAATCTTATTTTTGGATATCGTCCTGATATATCGGCCTAGACTATAAAATATCGTCCTGGCCGATCCAGGTCAATTTTTTCAAAATTTCTCAGGCAGTTTTGGAAAGCAATTAATGTGGATTTTGTTCAGGCCGATCGCAAGATCGTCCGGGACGATTAGACATCATCCAGCTTCATTTCAGGGCGATATTCAGGACTATTATCCTCATATTTGAACTAATCGGCCAGGACGATATGCCTATCGTCCTGAACGATAATGTCTGCAACTTGCATTAATGAGCTCGTTTTTAGCTCTTCTATTTAAGCTATGACAAGGCACTTTGTAAGTGTCTTTGGCAGCCATTGTAGCTTCGTTCTTGTGGGGAAAACTTGAAGAGAAAGCTTGAAAGGGAGAGAGGAAAGGGTGGAGTTTGAGAGGGAGAAGATCCTGTGAGGGGGAGGAACTCAAGGGAGTGTGGTGGGGGATCCACACGATTGCTCCGGCGAACTCGCACCTTAGTACCATCGGATTCAAGGCTTGTCTCGAGGTAAGTTCACCAAAGAAGAAGATCTCTTTGGTGTCAAAGGACCTGGCGACTCCGCCGCATCGGGGAAGGTGGAAGTGATTTTGTAAGGGCTTCTCCGCCTAGCTGTGGGGGCTAAAGGAGAGACACTTGTTTTAGTGCAATATTTGGAGGGTGACTCCAAGGAGTGGACGTAGGTCAAGGTTTGACCGAACCACTATAAATCCGATGTGTTATTTTCTTTTTATTACTTCTGCATTTAAATTTCTGCACTTTTATTTTTATTGTGGTGAATCTTGGTTTTGGTTTTAAGTTTGAGTTTTGTTTTAAATACCGATTCACCTCTCTCTTTTAATTAGCCTTGGGCCGGTTCATAGGGCCTAACATCCCTAACGAACTTTCAAGTGGTATCAGAGCAAGTTTTCATAAAATAAGTTTTTAAAAGCTTTTGAATTTTGATCCATGGCTAATCGTACTATTGCGAAAGGTTTTTCAATCACCAGACCTCCTTTATTTGAAAATATGTCATTTGATTTTTGGAAAACTCGCATGTCTATTTTCTTGCAATCGATTAATTTTCGCATGTGGCATGTGATTTTAAATGGTTATTTTTCACCGTCACGAATTTTAGATGGAATTAAAATTGATATTCCTTTTAATCAATGGAGTAAGGAAGAACAAATAAATGCTCAATTGAATGCAAAATCTTTAAATTGTTTTTTTTTTCCTTAAATTCTGAAGATTTTATATTAGTATCCACGTGCACTACTGGTAAGAAAGTTTGGGATAAACTACACACCATATATGAAGGCACTAATGAAATCAAGCAATCCAAGTTGAATATGTTAATGCATGATTTTGAACTATTTTCTATAAAACCTTTTGAAACGATCTTAGACATGTATACCAGATTCATTTAAATTATAAACTCATTACATGCTTTAGGAAAATATTTTTCAAATTTTGAAAAAGTTAACAAAATTCTTCGATGTCTACTGGATAAAATTGATTCTAAAGTTGTTGCTATTTATGAATCTAAAGATTTGAATGTATATTCTATTGATAATTTGATTGGCTCACTCATTGCATACGAGCAAGGTTTGGGTCAAAGACTTTTGGATGCAGGTGAAACGATCATTCTAAAAGCTGAAGTTATGAAAAGAGGAAGCTTAGTTGGTGACGATAGCAATGACCTGTCAAGCAAATCACAAAGCTCAACAAAGCATAAGCAAAAGTGGAAAAAATGTAAAAAAGGTAAAGATGTTCATATTCCTTCTAATGTTATTTGCTTTCGATGTAGGAAACCTGGACATATGAAAAATCAGTGCCCTAATTTAAAAATTCTTCCTACAAGAGAATAGGGCAAGGCGAAACAAACTTTGAACTGGGAAAATAATGAAAGGCAAAAAATCTAATGGGCATATCTGGTCTCTGAAGAATCAGATCAGGAGAAAGATAATGGTTAAGAGCCTTTCGTGTTTTTTCTTTTTATTTTTATGTTTTTGTTTTATTTATTATTTGAAATTTTTCGTTTTCGTGAAAGTTTTTCTCTGATCAACACACACATTCATTTTTCTAAAAATGAGAAATCTACTTTCTATTTTTTCTTGAAATCATTGGTAAGTTGTGTTTGACTTCTCTAAAACAATCAGAGGAAGGGAACTCATGATTATGTTTCTCTTTCTCTCTTCTTAAAGAGGTTATTTTACTTTTGATTCAAAATCTTCATCATATTTTAAATTGGATATTAAAACTAATTTTTTGTCTTCTCCCTACATTTTTCTATCGCATAGAAATCTTTTGCAAGATTGTTGAATCCTAGGGCTGTCAATTCGGGTCAACCCGTCGGGTTCGGGTCGAACCCGACCCGACCCAAATTTAAACGGGTCAACCCGAACCCGACCCGTTATTACAAACGGGTCAGACCTTCCAACCCTGACCAAACCCGAGCGGGTTACGGGTTGACCCGACACGACCCGCTGACCCGAACAATTACCAGTTTTTCTATCTTTCGCGGGTTGCCGGGTTAACCCGACCCGAGTAAACCCGACCCGGCAACCCGATAATTATTTTTTATATATTTTTTTTGCTGTTAAGAAGGAAAAATAAAAAAATGCAATAATGCATACATAATTTTACTAAAAGTCTTAAATACTTACAATAAAAATATAAAATACAAGATTATAAGTTACAGATTGAGTGATTGACAAATTTAACTAAAAGTCTTAAATACATAAATTGTTACAATAAAATTCAAGATTACAACTTTACAAGTCTCAAGGCTCAAGATGGTGGCTGGTGGCTGTCGCATGGCGCATGGCGAGTGGCGAGCTCCTTTTTGTCTTTCACCCTTTAACCTGCTAGGATGCAAAAAATAAACAAATAAAAGCAACAATTTGTTGACTACTAGCACCCTAGAACTCTAGAAGGCTAGCGATGAAAGGTGAAAGGCGAAAGCCGTAGGGCCGTAGGCTCAGGATGAACCTAGCAAAGAAACATCATCTGCAACAAGAACAAAAAATATGTCATCCAAAGTTACAAATTGATAATATTTTATTCAATTAAATAGTATCTGCTCAAACAAAACCAATTTATAACTCGGTTGCATCTTATTGTTTGTCACATCTAATGCATAACTTCACCAAGTTCTTCATCATCGCCTTATAATTTTAGAATATAAACATCACCCATTCAGCACTTCAGCAGCTGCAAGCTGCAGCTTAGTTCTTAGACTTCAATTTCCAAGCAAAAAATTCAACTATCGAACTCCAACACAGCTCAGTACTCAGATTTTACGAGCTGCAGCTCAGAATCTCACACAGCTGACAGCCCAAAACATTCAAATAACATCAACAATATGCATATACTCCAACAGTACAAGGTTAACAATTAAATTCCAACTGTCCAGATCTGAAAACATTCAATTGCAGATGTCAATAACATCAAAACAGTCGGTTTAACCCAGCAACACTCCAACAATAGAACTCCAACAATTAAATTCCAACTGTCCAACACAGCAAAATAAATTACTATACCGGCTCAAGTTATAGCTATACACTTATACCATCAGTTAAACCGGCATTCAACAACACCAGCACCGGCTAGTAGAAATTTAACATAAAGCAGAGAAGAAGAAATTAAAGAAAACAATGAGTCAATGAAAACAATGAAGATAAAAACAGTGAATACAGATAAAGCCAGTTAGCCACCAGCTAGTCCAGAACTCCAGATTGTTTTAATATAAAACAGTGAAGATAAAAAACCAGATAGTCCAGATTGTTTTAACATAAAACATAAAGCAGTGAACACAAAGCAGTGAAGGATAAGATCATAAGAGTTAAGATGCTAAATTCGCTGAGTCTGTAGGGTTGATCGTTTGACTTCCGTCGAAATTAAAACCCATTATATCATCTGTCACCGCATCAAGCTCTGGATATGTTGTATCTACTACAAAAGCAGTATATGAATTTGTTACCTTTTATAATTCTAGTATGCACTTACACACTAAATTCAATAAAGTAATAATTGTTACCTTGATCGCCAAACAACCAATCTTTTGTGCATACCAACGCATCCACAATATCATGTTTCAATGCACTTCGATATTGGTCGAGAACTCGACCACTATTGCTAAAAGTACTTTCGAATGCCACAGTGGAAATCGGTATGCACAAAACATCACGAGCCATTCTTGAGACTTGAGGAAACCTGAACTGGTTCAATTTCCAATAATATAAAATATCTAACTCAGAATTCCTATCCAACTTGGCATCATCCAAGTAACTTTCAAGCTCTGACTTTTTAGGCATTGTTACTTCTACTTGAAAAGAATCATAATCCTGTACAAAATAGTAAGAAAATAAATTCTCCCTTCTCTCTAGAAACGTGAAGACTTAAATGGAAAAGTAAAACAATATAACCTGAAGAAATTGTGATTTAAGAATTGTTGATGAATTAGAAATTGAAGAAGTCCTTTGTGTTAATGATTGGGATGTTTGTGATTCAGGTGTTGAGATTTTCTCATTGGTTGTTGCGTAGCAAGATAATAAATTCTCCAAGTTATCCTTCATCTTTTCAAGCTCGGCCATGTAATCCCCCACATACAATTTCTTGTAACACCACTCGATAAAGTTAAATTTATATCTTGGGTCTAGAATTACAGCAATTGCTAAAATTATACTGAAGTCTGACCAATATTTTTCAAATTTGGCAATCATGCCAAATGTCATTTTTTTATATAATCCGGCCCACAAGACATTTCATACTTCAATGTGGCATATGCAGTAGAGATACATGGAAAATACAGATTAGCAGTAGTGTACTTAGATCCAGAAATTGAATTTGTAATTTCATAGAAGGGTGCCAAAAACTTGCAAATATTTATCATTTTTTCCCACTCATCATTTGTAGGGCAACACTTGTAGTTGGAGTCACCCAACTCTAAATGCATAAACGCACGTCTGAAGTAAATTGCACTATCCAACATAATAAAAGTTGAATTCCATCTAGTTGGTACGTCTTACCTTAGTCCTTTGTTATCTGCAAGATAATTTTGACTCACACATTCAAGGAACTTTTGTTTTCTTGATTGAGAACCCTTAACATATTTAATGCTCTCACGCACCTTCATAACAGATGAATCAATTTCTTTCAAACCTTCCTGCACAATAAGATTTATAATATGTGCACAACACCTGATATGGAAAAACTGACCATTGCATAGAAGACTATTTTTCAAATTCAAATGATTTCGTAGAAAATCAACAGAAACAGTATTTGCAGAGGCATTGTCTAAAGTGATGCTAAAAAGCTTGCTATCAAGTTTCCATTCAACCAAAAATTGATGAAGTTTCTCGAATAATGCAAGTCCATCATGTGGAGGCGGCATGAAACCAAAATTTAGCACTTTCTTCTGCAACCTCCAGTTATTATTAACAAAATGTGCAGTCAAGCAAATAAAACCATCTGTGTTGATGGAAGTCCATAAATCAGAAGTTAAAGATACTATACCCTTACAACTACGTAGAAGGGCTTCAATTTGAATTTTTTCCTTATTAAACATCTTCTTGCAATCATTTCTTGCAGTATTTCTAGAAATAAACTGTAAATCAGGCCGAAAGTAACGAAGTAATGTTCTTAACCCTTCCCACTCCACACACTGAAATGGTAAATCATGCTTGACTAACATGCAGTAAATAAGCAACGAAATTCTTCATAATCAAATTTATTTGCAATCAGTGACATAGAAGAGCTTGAGTTACTTTGAAGTATAAGTTGACTAATATCTTGAGATTTTTTCTTACAGTTTTGCAAGTGGCGTCTTAAATTTCCTGTACCATGTTTACTATCACATAAGTATGTTGCACCACATTTCTTACATTTGCAACGATTTTTGCCATCATCTGCAAGTGGCAACATTTCAAAATGACTCCATACCGTAGAAGTCAACTTCCTCTTCTTTCTATGAACACTTCCCTCAGTTGGAATGGGATTGTTCAACTCATCACTATCACATTCCACTTCATTATCAACAGGAACATGCACATGTTCATTTACTTCATTATATTCAACTTCCTCAATTGTATTAGAATATTGCATCTAAACATAAAAACACAAAATTGTACTCATAACATCAACATGCTTACACCAATATTCCAATAAAATGTGCAGCAAATCAGCATCACATGCTTACAACAACACCATCACATTTATACAGCAAGAAAATTCCAATACTCCATAATATGATAATAACATGAATACAGTTAATCAGTTATAGTGTTATACAGCATCACAGGCTTACAGCAACTCATCAAGACAGCAACCCGACAACTCCAAGAGGCCCAAGCAACAAACTACCAAGCCGTAATCTCAACAGCAAAGCAAGCCGTAATCTCAACATAAAGAAAATTGGAAAACTGTAATAGTAATTAGTAAATCACTAAACGACACTCTAACTAACAATATAACAGATGGAAGAGGAAATTTTTAGCAAGAAAATGTGCAGCACAGCAGCACTCATAGGAACTAAAGGCCATCACAGATTCACAGGAACTAAAGGAAGAAGAACTTAAACAAAAACATAAAACCCATCAAGGCCATCACAGATTCACAGTTTCTCTTTCGCACAACTAAGGATTCACGCCGACCATCAAATTAGGTCAAATAGAAATCGAAACAACCGACCACCATCAAAGTATCAAACCAACACTTCAAATATTAAAGATTTAAAAGTTATTCAAGATATTACCAACCGTTGCAAGTCGCAACTGAGAAATGGAGAAAGGAAGAGGATTCAAGGAAGAATTCCGAAGGACCGAAGCCAGATGTTTCAGAACTTAGAAGATCATAAAAAGATATCAAGAAACCTCTATTAGCTCCTCCACGATTCGTCGATTCCACGGCTCCACCCCAAAGCCAGAGCGTGAGAGCGAGGAGAACCGAGAAATGAAACCCTAGAACCCTCTCGACTCTCGTCTCTCGAAGTCTCGCGCGGAATGACGGAATGATGAATCACGGCTTTTTAGGTTTTATTAAAACGAGAGTCGCAGATTATCGGGTTAATCGTGTCAACCCGCGGGTTGACGGGTTGACCCGAACCCGACACGAATATATAAACGGGTCAAATCCTTCAACCCGGACCCAACCCGTTTCTTTCACAGGTTGACATGAACCCGGATTTTTTGGGTCGGGTTCGGGTCGGGTTAGCGGGTCGTGTCAGGAATTGACAGCCCTATTGAATCCACCATAAAATTTTCATAATCAAGTTGTTCGTGTTATCAATAATTTGGGTTTACTTTGATTTTGAAAATATAAGAAAGAAAGCATATTTTTTGAAAATAATAAAAAAAAGTGGTTAATGATGCCAAACAAAAAGATGCGCAATGATGCCAAATTAAAAAAAAAATACACAAAGTGTATTAAAATCATAAGATGCTCTAAGAGCCATTCAAGTGATAAAGGGCATAAAATGAGCCCACAAAAAAAACATGCTTATTTTTTTTTATACTACTAAAAACTTAAGAAAATCCTTGATATGTTTGAAACTTGTGCTTAAAAATCTTGGTTCCTAATTCAGTAATTCGTGCATTGATCTTCTATTAGATATATTCTATGAACGTAGTTTTGAAAAAATAATGTTTCTTTTTCCCGTTTATTTTTTGACTTGGATATTGAATTAAAAAAAAAAATTAGCCTTTAAAAAAACTTGAGCTTGGATTAACAATTTATGAATTTCTTACTTTTTTTGGGCTATGCGTTGTCAATCCAATTTTACTAAGTTTTTGATTAAAACCAAGAGGTAACTTTCTCATTTTAAGAATATTTGTTTTTCACTAGATCAGGGAATGTTTTTGTCTTCTATTCATTTTATTTTTTTATTTGTGCATCCTCTCTTTTTGATAATGTCAAAGGAAGAGAACGCAAACGCATTGTTGAATTTTTATACTGTTATCATGTTTTGTATCTTGTTTTCAAAAAATTAAAAATAACAAAAATATTTTCATCTTCCCTATTTTTTAAAAGTGTTATTCTAGTAAGGGGGAGATTAGGAGAAACTATTCTTTTTGAAAATTCAAATTAAATTGTTTGCCATCATAAAAAATGGGGAGATTATTGCGGATCAATGGTTTATGATTTTGATGATAGCAAACATTCCTTATTTCTCTACGATTGTCTTATGTGCTAACGTTTCAGGTCCACACGATCAGACTGTAATCTGGAACCAGCTCAAGATTGGGTAGAGTAGATCTGTGTCAGTTTGTAATCTTTTTCCTTTCTTGAGTCTGTTGTATTTGGTGTGGCATCTGATGATTTGTAACTTGAAAGTTTTTTTTGTTGTGCCCTAAAAGATTTCTATTTTTGGTAATATCATCCGGAAAGATATTTATATCGTCCTGGACGATCTGACAAAAGTAGAAACCCTAATTAGGGCATCCTCATTAAAGCAGCCATTTTTTTGTAAAACACATCGTCCTAGACGATTTTGTATCGGCCAGGACGATCGGTTCAATTCAGCAAGAATCTGCCGCCATATCTACTTAGGAAAATCTTATTTTTGGATATCGTCCTGGTATATCGGCCTAAACTATAAAATATCATCATGGCCTATCCATGTTAATTTTTCTAAAATTTCTCAGGCAGTTTTGGAAAGAAATTAATGGGGATTTCGTCCAGGCCAATCGCAAGATCGTCCGGGACGATTAGACATCGTCCAGCTTCATTTCAGGACGATATTCAGGACGATTATCCTCATATTTGAACTAATCGGCCAGGACGATATGCCTATCGTCCTGGACGATAATATCGGCAACTTGCATTAATGAGCTCATTTTTAGCTCTTCTATTTAAGCTATGACAAGGCACTTTGTAAGTGTCTTTGGCAGCCATTGTAGCTTCGTTCTTGTGGGGGAAACTTGAAGAGAGAGCTTGAAATGGAGAGAGGAAAGGGTGGAGTTTGAGAGGGAGAAGATCCTGTGAGGGGGAGGAACTCAAGGGAGTGTGGTGGGGGATCCACACGGTTGCTCCGGCGAACTCGCACCTTAGTACCATCGGATTCAAGGCTTGTCTTGAGTTAAGTTCACCAAAGAAGAAGATCTTTTTGGTGTCAAAGGACCCGGCGACTCTGCCGCACCGGGGAAGGTGGAAGTGATTTTGTAAGGGTTTCTCCGCCTAGCTGTGGGGGCTAAAGGAGAGACACTTGTTTTAGTGCAATACTTGGATGGTGCCTCCAAGGAGTGGACGTATGTCAAGGTTTGACCGAACCACTATAAATCTGGTGTGTTCTTTTTTTTTATTACTTCTGCATTTAAATTTCCGCACTTTGATTTTCATTGTGGTGAATCTTGGTTTTGGTTTTAAGTTTGAGTTTTGTTTTAAATATCGATTCACCTCTCTCTTTTAATTAGCCTTGGGCCGGTTCATAGGGCCTAACATCCCTAACGAACTTTTAACACCATACAACCTTCTATCAGAGATGTGGATAACTACCACATACATGTTCCTAACACTTATAATACCTGAACTACATAATCGAAAAGTATTTTTTTTGTTATATTTAATTAATAAATCTCAAGTTCTTATGGGAAGAAGGTGTCTTTACATATGACATCTCAACCAAATAAAATTTGCTCCTTAGAGCTGCATTGCTTTGGATCATTGACAATTTTTCAACTTATTGTATGTTATCTGGCTGGAGCACAACAGAAAAATTAGCTTGCTCTTTCTATAGAGAATACTAAATCTTTCACATTAAAACTTGGAGAAAAAAATAGTTAGTTTGATTGTCATTATATGTTCCTACCTGCTGATCATCCATTTAGAATAAATAAGAATGCATTTGTTAAAAACATAGTTGATATGTCACCTCTTTCACCCAGATTAAATGGTGATAATGTACTACAGAGATTTTTTAAAATTTCATCAATTATTAATTTTCAATATTATCAGAATATAAATTTTTAGGATATGATATTGAACATAATTATAATAAAAAAATATTTTATAGGCATTATCATATCGGAGAATAAATTTAATAAGGCATAATATGGATATTATGCACAGTGAGAAGAACTTTCTCAATAATATTATGCAAGAGCAAGAATAATGTGAAAGCTAAAATGGACATTAAAAAATATTATTGACAAAGAAATTTAGAGTTAGTAATAACCAACGATACCAAAATAGCGAAGCCTAAAGTACCTTACTCTTTCAGTTTATAAAAAAATATTAATATATCAATGATTTTAAGATTTAAAAATGTCTGATGGCTATGGATCAAACTTAAGTCGATGTGTATACCTTAAATATGTGAGATTTTTTGAACTAAAAAGTCATGATTGTCACATAATTATAGAGATTATCCTTTCAATTATATCATGTCGATTATCATATTACATATCAAATTTATTAACAGAGCTTAACATTTTCTTCAAAAACATATATTCATCTAAATTAAGCAAAGATGCTTTATTGAGGAACGATGAGAACATATAAATCATCATATACAAGTTTGAAAAAAAATTTCTCCAGAGATATTTCTTTGATTATATGGAACATCTTCCAGTTCACTACCTTGTGAAGCTAGAGTTAATGGACCTGTACAGTATCATATGTTATCAGGTTGGTGTTGGGGATCCTGCAACAATAGAAGATATGCGTGTATACATCGAGCCTAAGGGTGATATGTAAGTTTAGTTTATTTGTAAAGTTATTGTAATTTGATTTATTATATGTTATTGACAAAAAATTTAATCTGTAACTTTAATCCCTCAAGGCAGCTTACCCATAAGATTTAGGACATTATATGGAGCAAATATGATGCTCCTTACATATCATAGAAAAATATCTCAAAGGAAGTTAGGGATATATAGTTCAAAAATTTCAGGTATATTTATTTGGAATTACTTAAAATATTTTATTTCATTTGTATTAATATTTTTTATTATGCATATATTTTACAGAAAGATTTTTGGTGGTTGCCTGAGCATGCCACAAGGATCAGAACAAATTTTAAGAGGAGATGATCAACTCGTCTTGCAGATATATTCACAGACATTAGAAAGTGTAGGCAACATCCATTATGGATTGGTGAGAGTATGAGCTAATTTGAGCAGAGCTTGGGTGAGCCATGAGCTCACCAAATTGAGAGAGCATAATAAGAAAAATAGAGCATCTGACTGTGAGGGTTTGGGAAGCTCTCTTCATATTGGTGGATCAATGTCTCATATTGAATATAGACGATGACTGATAAAAGCTTTCAATTTAGTTATATATATATATATATATATATATATATATATATATATATATATATATATATATATATATATATATATATATATATATATATATATATATAATTTTAATTATATTTTTTATTTGCAAAAAGAGTTTCTTAGGCGAGAGCCGACACCACTAGAGCTCCATACTAGGACTCACCAACATCAAGCTGATAATCAGTGGGTTGATGAGAAGGTGAGAAAAACTCACGTGAGCAGGCGAAGCTGCGATCATATTGAGCTGAAAATTAGAAGAAGAAAGAGCAATAGCCTATACCTGAATCACAGGGAAGCGAGCATACATAGGATGATTAGAATTGTTATTTGTTTGAAGAACTTTTTGGTGTATTTGGAACATCTGATTGTGGATTTCATATATTATACTGACTGAGGAACATATGCATTCTTATTTGTTTAAAGAACTATTTCTGCTTATTGTGGAGTATGTAAATATATTTATTGATTGTGTATTTTTTTTTCATATGAATTGTTCTGTTGATTTTGGACTCTATTTTTATGGGTTGCTTATTGCAGGTTACTGCCCTTAAATTTTCTGTTTTATATATGTTATGAACTCTATGCATGTGTTGTGAAAATTGGTGTAAATAGAGAAGAGCTGTTTTTTTTTTTTTTGTGCAAATGTTATAGGTTTCCAGCGGCCAACCTGTGATTTAATTGCTTGCACTTTCACGCTAGAATTTACCAGCGGTTTACCCCCGGATTTGTGTTCGACAATTTCCGGATGTTTTAGCCGCTAGAAAATTTTGCTGCCAAAAAATGGTCGTCTATTCTTTTTTCCTATATATGCAGTTTATAAACCGCTTGAAATTTCATAAACCGCTGGAAAATATATCTAAACCGCCAGAAATTATCGCGAGTAATTGGCGATTTTCTGTAGCATTTTTATAAGTTTTTGATCATATTTGCATTGAGATTCATGCTCTATCAAGGTAATTGGTGATACTTGCACCCCTATTTTTGAACTTTTATGCTCCAAAATTTTGAAAATATGTGTTAAGGAATTTTAAAAAATTGTTGAAGTAAAATTTCATTATCAAACAAATTACTAAGTGTGATTGCTCCATGAACGCCAGCGTGTACCTTTCCTTAGGATCGTGATCCAAGTAAAATGTCTTGGATCATAACTTTAGCATGCACTGAAGTTGGCTATATATATATATATATATATATATATATATATATATATATATATATATATATATATATATATATATATATATATATATATATATAATGCACTAGTAACCTTCCCACATTTTTTAAATTTAATAATATATATTATATATTAGTATTATTATTATAAAAAAATTATTTGTCTTTTCAAATTATGAAAAAATATTGAAAATTTTTAAAAAAGCAATAAAAATTTATGGAAAGTCTTTTCCTCTACTTTCCTTCACAAGGCTATAAATACCCTGCTTAGGGGTGGGGAAAAGCACAATATCTTGTGACAGTCAAAACCTCATTTAGTTTGGTAGCTCGGAGATTGTCAATGACGATCAAAATTTTGTTCTCTTATGCTGGTCCAAATTTTTCATTGGATTGATAGTTTGGAGAACGTTGATGGCAATCAAAGCCTGATTTTCTTGCAAAAGTTAGAAACGAGCTAACGATGGCCTCTTCTGGAGAGAGATTTGGCAGTAACAATGTTTGGGAGGAAATTCAACAATAACCAATGGATAGTCATAAGTCTAGTAATGGTCGACGATTGGGTGGAAGTTCGGTGACGATTGGACGAAAGTTCGACGGTGGTTGGGAGTAAGTCCGGCGACAGACAATGTCTAGGCGTTGGTCCGACGATGGTTAGATAGACTTTCGGTGATAGTTGATGGTCGAGCTGTGAGTTGATTATGAAGATCGAGTTGTATTTTATTGGAGATAATATGCATATATGCTGATGGGGGCAGACAATTGATAATTTGATGGATGGAATCAAACAATGTGTCGACCACGATAGTGCCATGCATGTTAAATGACCAAACATACCACATGAATAATATTTATTGTTAGAAATGAAATGCGTGTGCATAATAGTTATAAACTTCTTCTTTTGGGAAGAAGACGTAGCATGAAATGCCACCTTAGGTTGGATAGGCAAGTGTTGTATTATGGGCGGAGAGATATTTCATCCTCTCTAAAGTCTTCATTTACAGTTATGAATGAACCTATCCTGACATGCAAATCATATTTAGATTTATCCATATTAACATAATCTACTTGCAACAAATCATGCATGCTCTTTTACAAATTTTATGCATAAGGAATTTTTTTCTTCTTCTAATCCTTCCTTATTTCTTCCAAGTTATGCAATAAAATGCTATGCATTTCTCTAATGATGAAAATAACTTTTTGGAATTAAGTATTTTTTTTTATAATAAATTAAAGTATCATGTAATTCTTCAAATATAGAAAGAAATTCATCATATGATAAATTATATATTTGCTTGTGTGCATGTTGCATACAAAATAACCCTCAAATGGCTAGCTAGTTAAAATCGCTCAACAACTAGTTGACTGATTGATACTATTTAGGTTTGCTTAATGTTAGGAGCCTTACGAAAAGTTATTTTGTTCGGATGCCTAACATCATCCGGAGATCAATCAGAATGCATCACATCACCTCTTCGTTGTGTACCACTGCTCGGTACTGCTCTGTATCGCTGACATGGTTGCACCTGATTCACCTCCAGACATAGATATGCGTCCAACCTCCACACAAAATAATTCCGCAGCATATACACGCCAAAATTGCTTTAGTGTCCGCATATGATTTTGGTATGTCATGAGTAATTTAATTAGTGGAGTGGGAGAGTATCATTACAATGCCATTTTTATTAGAATGATAAATGTGAGCGAAGTTATAATATAGTTTTGGAGATGATTGTGGGGAAAGAAAGATTACGACGTTGATTTAGAAGGTCAGGATGATTGATTAGGATTTCACCCAACTTTTGGCTTCTTCAAACCAAGGAAAACCTACAACTTCTTGATGACTAATACTCGTCGGATTTTCCCTAGCACTGATTTCCCTTGGGGTTTGAAGTATCCTTCAACACTTACATGACAGTTGCTAGGAGTTTTCTTAGCTATAGATTTGAAAACACTAACAATTAGTTGATGGCACACAATCACTTGTTACTTTGGCTTCGAGTTTCCGTAACCTAAAAAAATCACCCTACTTAATTACCTTAAAAATTTTAGGAGGATTTACATACATACCAGTTTATTTCATGCTATTTACATATCTAACTCCTAAAGTTTTAATATTACATTTCTACCACTCATAAAATTTTAATATTAAATATATCACTCTTATATTTCATTATTATCACACATACTACCTTATAAACTTTAATATTTCATTCTATGCACCTATATTTATTCTAAGAGTGGTAGGCATGTACTATTAAAATTTTAGATGTTAGATATGTAAATATCATGAAATAAAGTAGTATATATGTAAATCCCCCACAATTTAAATAGAGACATATTTCATGCTTTTGAGAAGGCAAGTATGATCCTTATTCATAATAAATTTAAATATTCCCTATAGTTATTATTTAAAACAAAAAAAAAAATAACAAAACTAACTCATTAACTTGTGATGCAATTAGCTGACAAATAAGTCATGCATATTTTGACTGCATTAATTATCAACCCTAAAGAGTACAAGAAAAGCTTCTAGAAACAAATCGTTATGCATCAAACTATAAATAACAAAATTTTATTGTGCCGTTCTGCTTATGTTATCTGATCTTTGGTGCTCAACTAAACAAATAATTTTGCGTGAGACTAAGAAATATTTTATTCTCCTTTCCAAAGGTTGTATGAATCGTTGAACGATTTATTTTATTTATCCACGAGATGAGGAATTAGTCCTGCGGTATGCTTCTGAATCCAATTGGATAAAAATTTCCTTAAAGATCTTCAACAATGTGAAAATTCTCGTATTCGGTATGTACATGTTCCTGCGGTTTCATTTACGATAGAGGTTGCAAAATAATTCATTATTGGGATGTTTCCAATAAAAACGGTTTGTTCTTGCATATTTCTACCGGTTTTACAAATTCTGGCAGAGCAATCGCTTGATTGAAAGGATAGACGCTATACAGCTTGACCGACCCTTGACCCTAGCCCTCGGAATGAAAGCTCGGAGATAAACATAAACGGGCTCCAAAGAATCACAAATAGTGGTCAAAAGCTATTTTAAATGAAGATTAGGCTTCTATTGTAATATCTTTTTACTAAAAAATTATTTTAAGAAGAGGCTTCGTTTGAGGCTGCTTTCTTGTTACTTCTTAAAATTATTTTTGACAATTCTTAAAGCTGTTATCTAGTAAAAAAATTTGAAATTTTGTAATATAAAACAACTTTATGAAGCAGTAAGAAAGCCGTCCCAGCTTTCTTATTAATTTTTAAAGTAGCTTTTTAATAAATTTTTTTAGTTTAAAATTTTTTATACTACAAATTTATCTAAGAAATTAATAAGAAAATTATCTCAAATAAGAGTCTAGTTCTGACGGCTACAAATTTTTATTAAATTTGTTATAAAGCTATTATAAGGAAATCAACTTTATTAAAAGTTATTGTAAAAAATAGCTTCTTAGCATAAAAAATTTTTTGAAGCAGCAAAAGAGTGATAAACAAATAAAAATTATGCTTGAGATTTGAAAAATAAAATACTAAAAAAAATATTTGAAATGAAGCCTAATAGATACAAAAATAAAAACATTATTAAATTATGTCATCCTTATTAGCATAATTAAACACCTGTATTAGTATAATTAAATACTTGTATTTAGATTAGCGTTTAATTACTTTTTCACGGTATTAAATACCGGTCCTGTACTCAAATTCAATTCAATACATTCTTTACTTTCTTCTTCCTCTATCACGATGTTCTCCGGTTTCTTGCATTCTCTCATGGTATCGGAGCCATGAGGGGAGAACATGATTCCAATGCTTCTCCTCCTCCTCCTCCGTCCTGACCGGAAACAACACCGTCCAAGTTTCCATTCCCCAACCGCTCAAATTCCTGGTTTCCCACCTCAAGAATCTGGTTCCTTACTCCCTGACTTCGGATAATTACACAATATGGAGGATGCAGCTCCAACAGCAGTTCACGGCCAATGGTTTCGTCGGCCATCTCAACGGCACAACCCTGGCTCCCACCGACACAGCGTCCGCCGATTACGCAAACTGGCAAATCATAGACAGTAATCTTCTATCAGTTCTCTTCTCCACTATCTCGCAAGAAATTCTTCCCTACATTATCACCTCCAAGACCGCCCATGAGGCATGGTCCGTTCTTGAAAGACGACTTCAACCGTCCAGCAGGTCCCGCGTCATTCAATTAAAGAACGAATTGTATCATATTCGTATGAAGGATCAAACCATTCAGCAATGCCTCACCAAAATTAAATCATTGGTTGACGGTATCTCTGCCTCTGGCTCACAAATAGATCCTGAGGATATCATTTTACATATACTGAACGGTCTTCCACCAACCTTTAATTCCTTCAAGTCCACGTTCCGCAACTCTCTCCAACCCATCGATCTTGATACCTTTTATGCGCTCCTTTGCAACGAAGAACTTCATCTTCAACAAGATTTACTTCAAGAACAGCAGCCACCTTCGGGGATCAACACTCTTTATGCCGCTCCCAATTCTCAAAATCGTGGGCGAAACTACAAGAAATTCTCCAAACCAAAGAACTCTCAAACCAACAATCCAATGCCCAGCTTTCAGAACACGACGCCGGTTTCTAATACTACCACTCGCCCGACGTGCCAAATTAGCGGAAAAACAGGACACATAGCTCTCAACTGCTGGTACAGATGCAACTTCAAATACGCTCCCACCGATCCTCGTCAACCTCGAGCACTTCTTGCAAACCCCACTCCTACCGCCTCGCAAGACTGGATTGTAGATTTGGGTGCATCAACTCATCTCACGCCAGACGTTCAGAACATACAGCATCCGACGCAATACCAAGGCTTCGACTCCGTCTCCGTAGCCAATGGTACATCACTGCCAATACATAATGCAGGTCAAGGACTTCTTCCCCTTCCCGACACGTATCGTAAGCTTCGTCTTCAAAATCTTCTTCATGTACCAACATTAAAACATAACCTGCTATCCGTTTCTAAACTTACCGCTGACAATGTTGTATCTATAACCTTTGATGCTCATGGTTTTATTGTTAAGGATATACAGGATCAACGTCCACTTCTTAATGGACGCCTTCATAGAGGACTCTGCCAAATTCACGTCGAGCAAGACATCAAGCCAACCGCTCTTACAGCTAACATCCAAGACTCGCTTCTCTGGCACGCCCGACTAGGACATCCACACCACAACGCTATCTCGATTCTTGCTACAAAATTTCCCGAAATCTCTAATGTTCCCTCTTCTTTTGTTTGCTCGTCTTGTAATGTGGCCAAAAGCCACAAGCAAGTTTTTAATAAAAGCATTTCTCTTACTAATGCGCCATTTGAATTATTGCATACGGATATTTGGGGACCGGCATCTCAACCCTCTATAGACGGGTTTCGCTACTATATCGTTTTCATCGACGACTACACGCGATACTCATGGATTTACTTCATGTACACTAAAAATGAAGCCCTGTCGAAATTCAAACATTTATGTAATTACATTAAAACGCAATTTCAAACAACCCCTAAAACTCTCCGATCCGACGGCGGCGGAGAATTTACGAGCAACGCTTTCAAATTCTTTCTTCAAGAACAGGGTATAATTCAACAATTCTCATGCCCTCACACGCCGGAGCAGAATGGCCTCGCCGAACGCAAGCATCGCCACCTACTTGAACTAACTCGCGCTCTTCTTCACGCCTCTAAGCTTCCGTATAAATTCTGGTCCGATGCCATCGCCACTGCGCATTACCTCATCAACAGGCTACCTTCGAAATCTATATCGCTCAACATACCTTTTCAACGGCTACACGGCTCAAATCCGTCATATTCTCACCTCCGCACCTTCGGGTGCCTTTGTTTTCCCTGGATGAAGTTCTATGCTCCTAACAAATTCGCTCCTAGATCTCACGAGAGCATTTTTTTCGGCTACTCCACTCAACACAAAGGGTACAAATGCTTCAACATACACACAGGTAAATCGGTTATCTCTCGCCATGTTGTATTCTATGAAAATCAGTTCCCGTACAATGACTCTCCCACACGGCCACACCTACCATTACATCAACAAATTCCACCAGGACCTCACCTCTGCTTCTAACCCCTTACTCCACCAGCACGAAAAATCTAAACAACACCAATTCTTTACACCTATTTGGCACCAATCTCACCTCCCAGAACAAATCACCGCATCATTCCATTAGCCCCACTCCTCATTCGACCCCCACACACACACCTCTGCCAACTCTTTACTCTCACCTGCTAGCACACATCAGCAAAATCCAATCAACCTCAATCCTTCTCATCCCATGAAAACTCGGTTAAAATCCAGTATTATCAAGCCAAAACAAATCTTCACTCTTCTCACTCAATCCAATCCGCATATCACTCCTCGCACCTATAACCAAGCAGCTAAATCTCACCACTGGCAGCAGGCTATGAACGACGAGTTCGACGCTCTCCAAAAGCAAGAAACTTGGACTCTTGTCCCCGCACCACCAAACAAACCGGTGTTGGGCTGCAAATGGACATACAAAACTAAGTTTCTTCCTTCAGGTAAAATTGATCGTCATAATGCTCGTCTCGTAGCTCTCGGCTACAACCAGAAGTTCGGTATAAATTATACCGAGACTTTCATCCCGGTCGCCAAAATGCCGACGATCCGTCTTCTTCTCACCCTCGCCCTCAACCGCAAATGGAATGTTCTACAATTGGATGTATCGAACGCTTTCCTACATGGTGATCTACCTGACGACATCTACATGCGACAACCTCCGGGATTTCAAGATACTCAACATCCAGACTTTGTTTGCAATCTTCACAAATCGCTTTATGGTTTAAAACAAGCGCCCAGACAGTGGTTCCAAAAGCTCACCGGCTATCTGCAAGCTCAAGGATTTGGGTTTAGTCGTTCCGATCCCTCATTACTCATTCTCAAAAAAGATCATATTCAAATTTACATTCTAATATATGTGGATGATTTTCTCGTCAGAGGAAACAATGATCAAGCCATCAACCGACTCCTTCAACAGCTACGTTCACAGTTCGCACTTAAGCAACTCGGCGAGATCTCATTATTTCTGGGAATTCAGGTGCTACGTACCTCGACTGGTTACTTTCTAAACCAAACTCATTATGCTTCCAAACTTCTTAATGACGCAGGATACACGGATTGCAAGCCAGCTCCAACCCAAGCCCATCTACGTCTAAACAAAAATCAGCAGATCACAATCCGTTCCCGGATCCTACACTGTATCGACGTCTCATAGGATCGCTACAATACCTCTCCATTACCCGGCCGGACATTGCCTTTGCCACAAATATGGTCTGCCAACACATGCAAGCTCCCTCAAATCAAGACTTCAAATCTCTCAAAAGACTCTTACGATACATCAAAGGAACTATTTCTTACGGTCTCCCGATTACAACCGGCAGAATGGATCTTCACACCTACACGGACGCTGACTGGGCGTCCGATGCCAACGACCGGAAATCGATTTCGGGCTTCTGCACGTTCCTCGGACCAAACCTCATTTTATGGACCGCAAAGAAGCAAGTTACAGTCGCCAAATCTTCCACCGAAGCGGAGTACCGGTAGCATCTGAGGTTATCTGGCTCAGACGACTTGCTGCAGAGCTCACATTACAGCAGGAAAAACCCACCACCATCCACTGCGACAACACCTCCGTCATGGCAATCGCAAAGAACCCAGTCTTCCATGCAAGAACGAAACATATAGAAATAGACTACCACTTCATACGCGAGCACATTGCCTCCGGTGCCATACAACTCACATATCTTCCCTCCAAAGAACAAGTCGCCGACATCTTTACCAAAAGTCTGTCGCCGGCCAGATTCACTGATCTACGCAGCAAATTAAGCATTCGATCATCAAATGCCTAATTTGAGGGAGGATATTAGCATAATTAAACACCTGTATTAGTATAATAAAATACTTGTATTTAGATTAGCGTTTAATTACTTTCTCACGGTATTAAATACCGGTCATGTACTCAAATTCAATTCAATACATTCTTTACTTTCTTCTTCCTCTATCACGGTGTTCTCCGGTTTCTTGCATTCTCTCAATCCTATTGGTGTTTATCTATTTATAATTTAAATATTAAAATGTTATATAAATAAATATAAAAGTTATAAATAAATAAGAAATATGTTATATGTATTTAAAATTCTCATATAAAATTTTCTTAAGGAAAGCAACATTAATCTACAAATTTATTAATAATATATTAGGCTTCATTTAGTCCATTTTTAATATTAGTTTTCAAAATAATTAATTCATACAAAAAAATTTTAAACAGCATAAAAATAGTGATTAAAAGCTAAAAAAAAAAAAAACTTTAATTGGTCAATTTTTCAAAAGGATCAATGTTGAAGATTAATTTGCAAGAAGGATTGAAGGAACATGATTTGAGGGAAATTTAAAAAAGATCATAAACGTAAATAGATTTTGATTTTTCCATTAAAAATATTTATATTTTTTGTGGAAAAGAGAACACAAATTTTTTTTTACGTTTTCAGTTTCACTTAGGTTTCGTTTGTTTTTTTTTTGTGCTTTTGTAAAATACAATTTTAAAAAGCATTAGTTCAGAAAATGGAGTTTTCTAACGAAGAAGCATATAAAAAAAATCTTTCTCAAAACTGTAGAAAAATGAAAAAAAAAAAGAGTTATTAAGAGCGTGATTTGACCAAATAAGGGAATAAGCATTGTAAAACAAAATAACTGTCGAATTTGGTGTCGTTGGGTTCATATTTCTGAGACATTCAGTTCAACCGTAAGTTTATTGAAATCGGAGTTCAGATGATCCCTATTCCAATTTGATTTTGCCTCAAGATCCGTGTGCGATCAAGATAATTTTTTTGATGATACATAAAAAATTATGAAAAAAATGCTACATTCTTTTGATTTTTTTATATGAGCCAATTAATTAATCTTGGACTAATTAAATTTTTTAGATAATATAATTATCTAAGCAGATATATTATAAATAAATATTAATTGAATAACTATTTATTTTAAATGGGGTTTTTTTGTTT
Organism: Dendrobium officinale; assembly: GCA_019514585.1. Lineage (NCBI taxonomy): Eukaryota > Viridiplantae > Streptophyta > Magnoliopsida > Asparagales > Orchidaceae > Dendrobium > Dendrobium officinale. The sequence goes on from CM033682.1 coordinate 13,128,159, forward strand.
TGTTTGAATAGACTTGTGTGTAATTCTTCTGCAACTTTCATTGAGATCTAACTCAGCAAATTTTTTTGAAGGCCTTTGACATTCTTACGAAACTTTTATTTGGTTCAGTTTAAGCATGCAGAGGAACATCCGGTTGTAGACAAAATCCCGCTTATACCGAGGTGTATCGAGTTTTTCCAAAAAACTCGGTACACCTCGGTATAAACGGGATTTTGCCTACAACCGGATGTTCCTCTGCATCCGGTCGGAGGACGTAATAATTGTTCCATTCTTACGGAACTCTAGGTGTTTGGTAACGATGTATTTGCTAGCCATATAAAATTAGAAAATTCTGGCTTCAAGAAGAAGTCAGTGTTCGCTGTTGAACATCACACGTTTTTAATATAATTGAAGTCCAATTTTGCATTGATGGAAGAGTCTAAAATGGAGAGATTTGTCTATATATTTATCTCTGACTTATTATTTATTTATATATTTAATATTTAAATATTTATGTAGCACTTTATTATTTAAATTTCAAATGGATAAACACCAATAGGGTGATGATAATTTGATATTTATTTATTTTTTGGGTATTTATTAATCTAACACATTTTTCAGAGCTTCAAATTAAAATATTTTCAATGCACCATCTAAATATCTAAGTTATTTATTTATATCTAAATAATTTTATTTATTTATATAATACTTTAATATTTGATAAGATTTGTTATTAATGGTTTGTAGTATGAGGATTTGTTTCTAGAAGCTTCTGAGTTGTTGCGCTTGGGGTTGATGATTATGAACTGAATGCAGTCAAATATGTATGATTTAGACTTTCTTTGAGACGACTTTCTTACTGCTTCTTAAAGTTGCTTTCTAGTATTAAAATTTTAATTTTTGAACTAGAAAGCCACTTTAAGAAGTAGTAAGAAAATAAAGCTTATGCTTCATTTAAGACACCATTTCTTACAACTTCTTAGGTTAACTTTATATGTTAGCTAATTGTAACTTAGGTTAATGATATGCTTTTGTAATTTTTTGGCAGCCTAAATTTGAACGATAATTATTTATATTAATTTATTTGTTTCAATTTCAATTTATTATTTCTTTTGACTTGCGGCATAAGTTTATGTTTTATTTGTATATATCGTTAGTATAAGCAGGACGATACAATATAATAATCCCATGACCATAAAGAAAAATAGATGGATTGCTCTGAAGGGAAAGTTTCTCTTCTTACATAATTTCCTCGTTGATTTTCACATGTGTTTAATAGAATCGGAGTCAAATTTTTCATTGATGGAAGAGCCTAAGACACTTCAAGGAAGATTCTAAGAAGACGAGAATTGTCTGATTTGATTGACTAATGGAAGCCTTGCCAATTAATTAAGGAAGCCAAATTTCTAAAGGATCACTATTGAAGATTAAATACGGAGAAATTAACAATGGGACTTGCGCCTATGGAACTGGTTGCTGGTAGTTTCGCTGAAGGATTAATTACGCCACCAAGCACCTCTTATGGGTCCAAACGCGCCACGTCACCCGAATGCAATAGATCCCGGTGTATTTTAGTGATGTGGCGCATCTGGATTGGTGTCCAGATTGAATCCAGACACTGGACATAATAGTTTTCTCTCTTATGGAGTGGCAGGAAAAAAAATAATAATTTAGAAGAAGGAAAATGATTAGGAGGAAATATAAAAAGGATCATGAATGTAAATAGATTTTGTATTTTCCGTTGAAGAAAAAAATATACTGATTTAGTTAGAGATGTCAATTTTTGACACGACCCGAAACACGACCCGAACCCGAATCGGGTCGGGTTCGGGTTGAACAAATCAACCCGTTTTAAAAATCGGGTCAGGTTGACCCAGCAACCCGAAATTTACCCGAAAGTGACACGAAAACTCATTTTGACCCGAAAATCTGAGGTCGACCCATTTTTGACCCGATTTTGACCCGAGTTCGACTTGAAAATTAACAATTTTAGATCAAATTCGGGTCATTCGTGTCGGTTCGGGTTGACCCGGACCCGAATCGGGTCCGGTTCAAGTCAGAAAACCTGACCTGTTTTTAAAAACGGGTCGGGTTCGGGTTGACTCGAACAGTGCCGGGTCAGTTTCGGGTTCGACCCGAACCCGACCCGCTGACCCGAATTGACACCCTAGATTTAGTGATTTGAAAGAAAATGCATTTTTTTTTTAGTTTTGAGATTTAACTTTAATTTTGAGAGAGAGAGAAAGACGGGGGAGAGACAAAAACGGGTGGGAGATATCAATGATGGGAGAATGGAGAGAGAGAGAGAACTGGAATTTAACTTTAAATATTTTAAAATTATATTTTAAATATTTAATCAAATTTTAATTAACTTTAAACATTTTAATTAACTATTAAATTATTTTTAAATATTTAATAAATTTAATTTAAATATTAAAAATATTTAATATGATGAATATTATAACTATTATATTTATTTTAAGAAAAATAAAATTTAATTAACTTAAATATAAATATAATTTAAAATTAATTTATTAATCACAGTTATAGTATTTAAATTTAATAGTTATAAGTGTACTATTAAATTTATTAATCATAGTTATAATATTTAAATTTTATAAGTGTACTATTTAATTAAAAAAAACTATTTTAATATAAATATAATTAAAAACTAATTGATTAATCATATATAATATATTATACTTATTTTACAGTACACTTAACAATTTAAATTTCTTTCTAATAAAATTTTGAATTTGAATATATTTTTAATGGAAAGGAACAGAATTTAAATTGAATATTAGAATGAAATTAAAAATTAACTGATTAATCATATATTATATTTTTAATTCAAATTAATTTCCTTAAATAATTAAAATATAATTTGAAGTTAATTAAAATTTGATTAAATATTTAAAATATTATTTTAAAGTATTGAATGTTAATTTCCAAAAAAAAATATTGAATGTTAAATCTCCTCTTTCTCTCTTCCCGTCTTTCCCTCTCTTCCCCATCTAGCTCTCCTGTCTCGTAGTCTCTCACAAAATTTGAAGTTAAACAGAAAATGCGAAAAAAAAGTATTTAAAGTTAAATGACTTAAATCCTCGACTCTCTCTCTTCCCGGTTTCTCTCTGCTCCGTCTCTCTCCCATCTCTCTCTCTCTCTAAAAATTTAAGGCTTTGTTTGTTTCAGTGTTTTTTTGTCTTTTTCGTTTGGAAATGGAGGATTTTTTTTTTTGTGTTGTTTGATTCGTCAAATCACGTTCCTAATAGCTCATTTTTTTTCATTTTTCTATAGTTTTGAGAAAGCTTTATATATATATATATATACAATTAATACTTTATTTTATGCTATTAATTTAATTAAGTACCAATATGACATTTAACTTAGAATAAAATCATAAATACTTTCATCAACTTTAATTTTATTAAAAAATATTAATTAATTTGCACTATATATAATAAAATTTTTTAAGCAGAGTATTGCACTCAAAATTCATTAAAATGATTAAACCATTGAATAAATATCCAATCCTTTTGGAAAATTTAACATTAATATATATAATTGAGTAAATATCCCCACTTATACTTTTTTTAAGAAATATGCATGAAAGATTCTTTTGAACAAAATCAACGACAGTTGGATATAATCTCTTATATTAGTGAACTAATTATTGAAGTTGAAGCCCTAAGTAATTAATTTTAACTTGTTGGAATCTTTGTTCAAACCATGATTCAAATCTTGGTTTGTATCATCATTCGATCTCTGGATTTGTTGTTTGAAGCAAATGTTTGAACTCAGTGGTTTCATTGACCTCGTATTGCTCTAATTGTGTTCAAACATCTCTGTTGCTCCTACCATGAACCTCTTTTCTCTTTCACATATTGTCAGTCTCATTGATATCTTTCCCCGATGAGCTATTGTCATGAACAATCTTCTCCCTCGCATATTGTTGGCCCTGTTGATGTCTTTACCTTAGCGAGCTCCTTAGAAGCCCCTCTTATGCTACACATGCCATCAATCCCCTAAATGACTTCATTGAGCGAGCTCTTGGACTCCATTTCTCTTTCACTTGTTGTCAATCTCATTAAGTGCTTTCCCCTTTCCCTAGCAATAGAGACGGACGAAACTTTAATTGCAAGATTGCCTTCCATAAATCATTGTTCGGATCAATTTTGGAGGGCATAGTTTTCATGAATACAAAAGATTATTCCTCGTGAGAGATAATTTTGTCGAAAGGAAAATTTTGAACATATTTCTCACACAAATAATAATAATAATATTATTATTATATGAGAGGCATTAATATTTAAATCTTTCTAAATTTAAGTTTTTCTTTTTTGGTAATATTATACTTTTTAATTTTCAAATGATTGACAAAGGAGTCTTAAACAGCTAATAATGATTTTAAATGAACAATATAATATAATATTTGAATTAAAATAAGATTTTTTTTTTCTAAAATAAAATATTGATGATGTGCACATAGAACACATATTTTTAATAATTATCTTAAAAGTCTAAAAGCTTTGCAAGGCCATTGCAACTCTTTACTCGATTGCAAGCCACTGTTTGTATTTTTGGGAATTTACATATATTTTATTAATTTTTTTTGTATTATATATCTTATACTTAAATTTATTTTATTTATATTATAATATCTTAATTATATCAAAATATGTATGAAAATATATACTTCATTTTATAGAAATTTATATTAATTATGTTTTTGATATTATTCAACAATTTTGATTTATTATAAATAAATATAAAAATTTCTAAATTGAAGGTCTATTTGAAATAACTTTCTCACTGCTTTTATTTTCACACAAAATATAATTTCATTCTCTTGAGAATAATTCTCATGTTGTTATATTAGTACTAATCATAAAGCTTTCATTATATCAGTACTATCAATAAGTGATAATCAATAAAGGAATCATATGGATTGGTAAAATCAATGCATCAATAAAAATTATCGTAAATCACGAGTAGTAATATCAATATAGTAAACTAATAACAGTAATCACATTCTATATCAATATTCATGCAATACCATAAACACATGCTCAGAACATCATAGAATCAATATTAATCAATCAATAAACAATACAATGAATCAATAAAAATAACAATAATAGTAACAATATGCTAGTAGTAGCATTAGTATACGTATCAGTGACAATATTAATGCAGTAAAGTAAATCGATAAATGATGTTGTCGGTATCTGCATCAGTATTTATAAATGCGTAATAGTAACAATAAATCCGTACAGTGATAATAAATCAGTAAATAATGAATAGTAAAGTCGTACAATAATAATAAATCAATAATATGCATTTAGTAATCATATTAATCAAGTAAGAAGTCTTGACTTAAGCAATGTTTTCCAGTATCAGTAAATTATAATCGGTAATTGTTGGCTCAATAAACAAATTTGTTACTTCATACCTGTCGGCACAGTAATAACTATTTCTAACTCTCAATCAGTGAATCATATGATTAAATAAAGGATAAAACCAAATCACAATATTTAAATGAAAGTCTGTCGTCCCATCATATTGTATATGTCAACCAGTCTCCAAACAACATTAGTGAAACTAACATTTTACTTATTTTTCAAATATTTTAATATCACACTTTTTTTTAAATAATGATCAACTATTACTCAACCATATGTTCATATTTATTCAAAATATTTGTATTATAAGTATGCTTAAATAAAAATACACATTTCTATTCATAAAAAAATACAAAATTTAATAATTCCTATTTTACTAGGTTAAATTAAAAAATGTTATAGATCTCCAAAATAATCAGTATTATATCATACAAAAAGTTACGCAGTAGAAATTAAATAAATCGGAGAAAAATGCAATAAAATTAATTATGGAGAGAATCAAATAGTAGTTAAAATCAAAATATTTGAAAACGGAGATATGATTGAAATCATCTACCTCAATCTGAACAATTTTTATAAAAACGCCAAAACGATCCAAAGACAAAATCTTCAAATTTATCTCTCTCTCCGATGAGCTATAATTCAAACATGAATTCGGATTTTTTTTTTTATTTTTAATTCTTTTCAAAATTTTGAATTATTACAATCTACACCTTAAAAAATGTCGTCGGCGACATTTCCCTTAAGGATTGTGACACAAAGTCTATATAAAATATATCAGTCGATCAAAACTCAAATCAAATTAAAAGCTCATTGAAGGATCATTTAATCAAATAGTTCATTCAATTACATCTCAATCACTTATTCAATGAAATTAAATGCCAATCAATTATGTAGACAAAATAATGCACCTTAATATACCAAATCTACCCAACTCAATCAATTTCTATAGCCTCATTACATTTTAATTCTTCCAACAACCGCTCTGAAACTAATTGGCACATCCCAAAATCTAACTTAGAAGAATTATTCCTTTAATCTTTAAAATAACAACACCCGAGCTATCTAATTTCTTTTTTCGATATAAACACCAGCGAAAATAAATCTATCTACCAAAACTTAAATATATACATATATATTTCTTTTCCAAAAAATCATGTAAAGTACTACTCATGATCTATACAATCATAATATATCTAAGTTGCCATGAGTATAAAATAATAACTAAAATAATAAGAATTTGAACTTTAAAAATCCCGATCAATCTCACACTCATGCTCCCTTGCCATGACCTAAAATCAGTTAACCACACATAATGAGTTAAAAAGTTCAGCGAGTCACTAAATCCTATAATTGAACCAAAGCACGATAAAGAAGCACTATGCATGTCTAATCAATTTAATACTAGTAATAATCATGTGATCATTAATCCGTGTATAAATAATAAAACTCTCATATAATAACAGTACAGTTTGCAAACAGTAAAATAGTATAGTACAAAACCAATAAAGCAATGTAGTGTAAAAACTAATAAACTAGTACACGTGTCAAAATCATAAAACAGTCGTTATCCTCAAGTTGTTTTTTTTTCTTTTATCTATTATTTTGAATTCAGGACAGAGTAATTGTGGTACAATTGTATAGATATCGATTAGTGTATATGATTTTTGAAAAATGAATACAGACGTATATATAGATATATAAAAATTTAAATACTAAGTATGTATTTTTAATAATTTTAAATGTTATAGATATATATATATATATATATATATATATATATATATATATATATATATATATCTAAAAGAATTCATATGTCTAAAAAAAAAAAAGAAAAAGAAAAAAAATACTTGCCACTCTCACAAGGTACGTGCGTAGCCTTCCGCTTGTTTTGCGTTGACACACCTCAACGTTTGAATAAGAAGGCTTGGGATTTTGTTTGGAGAAAATAGCCTGTCTGAGTGCAATTGGATTTTTTAAGGAAGTTTGCCCTAGCGGGAAAACGTAATCGGTCGGGAGACGCAGTGTGTGAAACTTGGTGAGATTGGAGAAGAAGGCTTAGGCTCGGAGGCAGGGTGGGATCGCCGGAGAAGACCTCGGGGTGAGATCGCAGGGAAGGCGACGCAGCGAGGCATGGGGAGCTGTGGATGGAGGTCCTTGGCCTAGACGCAGAGTGCCACGCAGCGGACGCGATGGTGGAGACGGCCAAGAAATCAAATTTATTCAATACTGAATCATCATCCAAAATGCTAGGTCAAGTTCATCCGAACCTGATTTCCTGCACTGCCTGGCTTGGAGTTTGATCCGAGGACTTGACACCAGGAAGATGTAGGACGGCTTGAGGAAGATATGTAATCCAGACATCATTATCATTGCTCTGGATTGTCTTTTTCTTTATTTGTATAATGGTTTGTCGAGCACCATTGTTGGAGAAAGGAAGATCAGTGTCAAGATAAAAAAGCTTGTCTTCTCGCGCTCTTTGTTTGATGGGTAATTCTTTACTAATTAAGTGATAAACTTATCCTTCTTCATTTGGGGTATATTTGTGTGCATCAATTATTGATCATATATTGAGAATTTAATTTAATTACTTGTAGTGTTTTTCATTTTCATATTGATATGACGTGATAGTTAATTTTGCCTTTTTATTCGTTTATTTCGTTAAATGAATTGCTAGAAAGTTTATATACATCATTTTGATTGCTGACAAAGAGTTATTAATTCAAATCATGAACTATATTGATATATAGTAGATTTTGATTATAATAATGATATATTGATATCTTTATCAGGAATCCTTTAATATAAAATAAATTTATATAATATATGCTTATATGAATGATCAATGTATTGTCGATAGAATCCTGTTGAATATTTGTTAGCCCGGTTAATGAGTTTATAGAGTGATGGCTCTTTTTAAAAATCATTAGATTTTAATAATATTGGTGCCTGTCTTTCTGGTTTCAGAGTGTTGTAGTAAAACCGACTATAAATATATACAAATATAAAAAGAGAACGATATATGAATGATGAGTCATTTATGAATGTATAGATAATTATTGTAAGTAGATGTTTTTGCAATTGGAGATAATGATAATTGGTTGGTATAAATAATTCTTTCTGAATTATGCTTCATAATAAGCACTTTATTGATTTTCATATTTGAAAACTTTTTCTTTTATGCATTGCCTACAACTCTTAAGATATAGCATCCCTTTTTTACTTCTATGCCTTGCTTTTCTTATATTTATGTTCATATATTGTCGTTAATACTCTACTTAGAGGTTTTTATCTGCTAGGTTTGTTTCTTATAAATGCCCCACTACTATTTTATATTTTTTAGGTTCTTCATTATGCATCTGCTACTACTTTGTAATTTTTAGGCTATTAATTGTGCTTCATCTAGAGGAGCTTCTAAGCTTATGCCCTTAGGCATACCATTGAAAGATAATTAAGATTAGAAGTTATGTAGTTGATTCAATACTGATTTAATTTTAGGATGAGATATTGTGTTGAGGGCCAACCTAAAGAAGTGCAGCTTCGCACTGGCTAGTGTGGAGTACTTGGGGCATGTGGTGTTTAAAGAGGGAGTGGTGGCTGATCAAACCAAAATTGAGGCAATGCAGAAGTGGCCTCTACCTAGGAACCTGAGAGAGTTGAAGGGTTTCCTAGGATTGACTGATTACTATCGAAGATTTGTGAGGGGATACAGTACCATAGCTTGGCCCTTAATCGAGCAACTGAAGAAGGATAGCTTATTGTGGGGAGAGGCAGCGAGACATGCTTTTGAGAGATTGAAGAAAGCCATGACTACAGTCCCAGTTTTAGCTCTCCCATAGTCCCATATTTCAATCAGGTTTTGGTGGTGGAGACCGATGCGTCTGGATATGGATTGGGGGCTATACTCATGCAGAACCATATGCCTATAACATACTATAGTAAAGTATTATCTGCTAGAGCAAGGCTGAAATCAATATATGAGAGGGAATTGATGGCAATTGTGTTGGCTATTCTGAAGTGGCGCTCTTACCTGCTGTGTTGGTATTTCATTGTTAGGATAGATCAGAGGAGCTTGAAATACTTATTAGAGCAAATGATGGTGACTAAGGAGCATCAGAGGTGATTGTTCAAACTGTTAGGCTATGATTTTGAGATCTAGTATAGGTCAGGTTTGAAAAATAAGTCGGCTGATGTTTTATCAAGATGTGTTGGGGGGCTCCAAGAGATGGCAATTTTAGTACCACTGATGGTAGATTGGGGGGCTATCAAAGAAGAGAGTATGCAGGATGAGGAGTTGAGGAACATTAGGGGGGATTTGATGAAAAATATGAGTAGTCATCCGGGGTACTCACTTGAGGGGGAGAGGCTTTTACATCAAGGGAGGTTTGTCATGCCGCGAACTTCCATCCATATTCCCCACCTAATGCATGAGTTCCATGGGTGTGCAGTTGGAGGCCATTCTGGGATACAAAAGACATACAGGAGATCGACTGCTGAGTTGTACTGGAAGGGGATGCATAAAGATGTGGAGGAGATGGTGACAAGGTGTGAGGTGTGTCAGAGGAACAAGTACATGACTATGGCTCCAGAGGGTTACTACAACCTTTAACACTTCCAAACAGGGTATGCGAGGAAGTGTCCATAGATTTTATAGATGACCTACCACGATTGGAGGGATTCACAGTTATTATGGTGGTAGTGGATAGGCTGAGTAAGTATGCACATTTCATCCCCTTACGACACCCCTACACCGTAGTGACAGTGGCAACAGCATTCATCAGAGAGGTGGTTAGTTTAAAGTTAGGATAGGTTGTTAAACTTATGCAAATGTCCCAAAGCTAACCAAGAGGGGGGTGGTGAATTGGTAATTTTAAAACTTCCCTCTTGAATTTTAATAGAAAACCGTTTAATAATTCTTACCATTTGATTTTTCTTTCTCAAACAAGCTTTTCAACCACAATTACTAAATACTGAAAAATAAAAGTACAAAAATAAAAAATGAACAAAAAAATTTATAGTGGTTCGATCTAACAAGACCTACATCCACTTCCTAAAGACTCCCTATCCAGATATTGCACTATTACCAAAGTGACTTTCTTTTTGCCCCCACAGCAAGGCGGAGAAGCATTTACAATTTTCCTCTATTTCACCAATACCATGCGCGACAGAATACTGTTGTTCTTTCACACCCTCCAAGTGTCGGCAGAGTACCGTCGTCCTTTCACACCCTCCAAGTGTCGACAAAGTATTGGTCGTCCTTCTTTAAAGATCTTCTCTCGAGCAACTAGAAAGAAGAAACAAAGAGAAGTAACCAAAATATAAAAGAGATTCTTACCTTTGAATAACCTTGTGAACCCTTCACACTCCACTTGCAAGAACTCTCTCTCAAACACTCTCCTAAAAACTCTCTTTCACTTACTCTCAAAGAAAATACGAAGAACATACAATACAAGACGGTTTCTAAAGTTTTTTAATATGAAAGACACGAAAAACCATCCAAAAAAATTAAAAATTGTCATTTTGAGCGTATACGATCGTACAATACGATCATAATTCGTACGTACGAACAATTCAAAAACTGCTACGTACGAACTTGTACGAAAATTTTCGTGCGCGATAATCATCGTACTGTACAAACTGTTAAGAAAATTTTTCTGATTCGTTGGGACGAAAAGATGCCCCACATTTTCGTACTATGGGCGTCGTCTGTACGAACAAGGCATCGTATAGTACGATCCATTAAAAAATATTTGGGATTCGTCGGGACGAAAAGGGACCCGTTCTTTTCGTACTCTGGATGTCGTCTGTACGAAGATTAGTTCATACAGTACGATCAGATTAAAAAAATTCAGAGATCGACGAGACGAACAAGAACGTATCTATTTCGTACTATGAACGCCGTATGTACGAAGGTCACATTGTACAATACGAATAACACTTAAAAAAATTTTCTTAGCACAGTTCGTCTAATTGCACGTAGGAGGAAATAATTGAACAAATCGCCCCGTATGAAATCAAATCGTACAATACAATTAGTTTAAAAAATTACAAATTTTAAACACTCCCCTAGTGTGTGTGCACAGTTACTCAATTACAATCACACTTTCTCAGACTCCATAAAAATAAAAATATAGACTTTATCTACAATGAATCATAATCTAATCTGATTTGAAGTCTTCAATAGTTTGGAGTAAGATTTCTCTGAAATGTTAGTGCACACAAACAACAAAAGCACTATATCCAATATATGCTAGGAGAAACAGTAATTAAAACAATGAGATTTGAAATCATCAAAAACACATATGTTACAATAATTTCAACATTCAAAAAACTAAGTTGCAACAATCTCAACAGTTAGACTGCATGAGATTCTTGAATCGATAGTTTCTGATTGAGACAAGATGTTTCTTAGTTAAATTTGGAGGGAGTTATTCAGGGTACAGAGAATAATTCTTAAGAGAAGCACTGTTTACCACCCACAGACGGATGGACAAACGGAGGTTGTCAACAGAAGCCTGGAGACTTACTTGAGGTGCTTTGCTTCGGAAACACCACGGATGTGGACCAAATGGTTAGCCTGGGCCGAATACTGGTACAATACCTTGTACCACTCAGCATCTCAGTGACCCATTTTACAGTCCTATATGGAAGGGACCCCCCACATTTAGTACACTTAAGGAAATGAAGCAAACAAGTTTTCTCAGTAGAGCAGTACTTGGAAGAGAGGGATAGGGTGTTTGGAGGATTTGAAGAAATATCTGTTGAGGACACAACAGATCATGAAGAAGCAGGCAGATGCACATAGGAGAGACATCCAGCTTGAAGTGGGGGAGAAGGTGCTCTTAAAATTGCGTCCCTGCAAATAGAGGACAGTGGCCAATAAAAGAAACGAGAAATTATCCCCGAGGTACTTTGGACCCTACGAGATATTAGACAAGATTGGAGCAGGGGTATATCGTTTGAAATTACCCCCATCCGCCACCATACACCCAGTCTTTCATGTGTCACAGTTGAGGAGAGCTCTTGGCGAGCATGCAATCAATGCAAATTTACCAGCAACTTTGACAGAGGAATTGGAAGTGGTCCTTGAACCACTGGAGCTAAAAGGGGTGCGATCGGATAAAGAGGGGAACAAAGAAGTGCTTATTAAAGGGAGGGATCTTCCTGACTTCGACGCTACTTAGGAATCATATGAGAGGGTGAAGCATCAATTTCTCTCATTTCACCTTGAGGACAAGGTGGGTCTTTGGGAGCGGGGTAATGTTAGGGCCCAACCTGAACCTGTTTGCTATAGGAGGTGGGCCCTAAAGGGGATAGAAATGGGAATGGCGGGCAACACATGGGTGGGGCCCAAGCATTGATGGGAGCTTGGGTTTGGGGAGAAAATTCAAATGTGGAGGGGAGTTTAGGGATTATGCATTAAATAATTGTATGGTGCTTTAAGTATTCTCGTTTTGACTAGGGTTAGGGGGATCTTGAATTGGAGCTGAAATTTGAGACCTATTGTGTTTGTTTTTGGGGCTCTAAGCATGGGCTAGAGTTTAGAGAGTGGAATCTTCCTTTTGAATTGAAGATTCATTGTTTTAGAGTGTTTCTTTTCAACTATTAGTGAATTTCAAGTGTTGTTTGTGGGATTTTCCTACAGTTTTTCATCAAAATCTGCTCATCTTGCTGTTTTTCTCTGAGTTTTTACAAGTTTTCCTTATTTTGGTGGCTGTTTTCTATCAGATTATCAAGGTTATATTTTAGAAATTATCAAACAAGCTAGATTTCATTCATTCATTCTCTTGAGGGGAAGAGTGAAACACTTATCTACTTTTTACCAGCTGGGATCCACTCTTACCAATATTTTCACCCCCTTTCCTTCTTATTCCACCAATGCCTCGTTGATCCCTGTGGATCCATAATATCTACTAATCAATGTATGTGCCCTTGTAATTTTTACTTCCTGATTTTATTTATTTTCTATTAGAAATTCTCAAATGATTATGTAAACACTACATAAATGTTAGAATGATGCACTAAACTATTCCCCAATCCTTGTCAATATAAACCACATATGAAGCTTAATAACAATAAAAGAAAATAAAGATTGATAGTAACAAAAGAAATAACCTCCTCAATTACGTTATTTAGCCATTAGAGCTAATAATATTTAAAAATAAACATTGTTAATAACATAAGAAGCTTAAGAATATATTAATTTCTAGTATGAAAAGATCTTAAAAATAAAAAATAAAAACAAAATAATTTAAATTATTTTGGAGAGATAAAACTAAAGGCTTAGGGCCATTACCATTAGTTGCAATGCCTGAGTAAGGAAACTATGGAATATTTGGATGCCAGGGATAGAGGATAAAGAATTGTAGTGGTTACATCACAGAGTCACAGAGGATCGGTGAAGAGGAGCCTCCATCACTCAAAAGATGTTCGGCAAAGATGATAGATGAAAAACTAATCTACAATGCAAATATTATTGGCGAAGAGAATTGACATCGAGATGTTCATTTGAAGAAGCTACTAGAGCTTGGAAGAGGAAGAATTGAAGAAATACCTTGGAAGTTTAGAAGGGAGTACAAAATTAATTGCATCTAGTAGTGTTTCTACCCGCACTCTTTTTTCAATTTCTTCTCTCTCTCTCTCTCTCTCTCTCTCTCCCCCTCCAAAATCTCATCCTATGTTGAAGCTTAAAGGAAAACCCCATTCATTGATCGTGTTTCATTCAATTGGAATGATCTTTTAGTCATTGTTGCATGCCGGTTACCTTCATTTAATATGCTGTTTACTATTAAATTCTGACACTGTTAAGTTCCAAGGGTTTGTAAAATTTTCAATAGATAGTAATCAAAATGCCTGTGTTTGGAAAAACACATTTGCAAAGTGGAATAAAAACTTATATTTAGTGCAAGAAATTGTTATGGACACTTTACCCAATAAGTACAAATTTAGGAGATAAATGGTTAAAATTTACTACACACATTTATTCTGAGATGATAATTAGGCTTTAGTACCTCCTCTTGTGATACCAGCAATTATGCTTTGTTGCTTTCTTCATCTTTTTTGATAGTTAAGCATCTTTATGGAAAATCCAAACAGGAAAGCAAATAATATTGCAAACCCAACAACTACAACTGCAACTACTCTTAAAAACTCATGTTTGAACCCGAAGTAATGCCTTATAAAATCAGCAACAGCCTCACCACCAACATGCTTATCTTTTACATCTCCAAACTGTGAAACAACCAATCCATACAAAGTCCATGCGACAGGACAAGCCCAAGAATACCATCTCCACCACACACAGGCATACTCTGTTGAAGGATAAAATTTTCAAATTTTTTATGGCTTTCAATATAACCAACGTAATAGGATTTCAGAGTGCGAGAACTTACAGGGCGTGGAATGACAAATCCCGAGAAGAGATTCCATATTGCATAGAATGCTGATGATACTATGGCGGCTATGTTATAATTTGGAGTCAGCCCTACTGCCATCATTCCATAATATGTGTAGTACAGGAATGTGAAAAACATGAAGAACATGTACCAAAAGAACTTGGTAGCCGTCCATTCAAACCCTATCATTGAGTAAACAATGATTGCATACGTTATAGCCTGGACCAAGATGTATGGAATCTCAATCGCAACCTGCAGTTCATTAAACTTTCCTGAAGATTTCAAGTAGAAGATGAATGTTTCTGGATATATTTGGATATGAGAAACTTGATTTTTTATTTTTTAATGTACTTGTATTTTGAACTTCTGTATTGTACTTAAACAGTGAAAGAGAACTAACCTGCCCAAATGCATATGGTAATGTTGAGTACATTCCTGTTGCTCTTTCCCTGTAAAAGACTATTTTTTCAATTGCAACTACTGGTTGAACAGTGGAAGCATTCGAAACCCCAAGGAAAATAACAGAAGAATACATGGATCCCATAGCATTGAATAGATCTTGCTGTTTGTCCCTGTGATATAAAGTTTTTTAAGAGCAATGTAAGCCTAAAATTGACTTGATGGGATGAGGATGGCGCACTTTCAGTTTTGCCAAAGCTATCACAAACTTACATTCTTTTACCAAGATCCCAGAATATTGTACCAAACAACAAAGCAATAATCCATGTGAACAAAAACCTGACTGCTGTATAAGAAGTATTCCTCCAATATGAAAGCCATTGTTTCCAAAAGCAAGCCTTGCACTGTGTAATGAAGGACTGCGAGTATTGTGTGGGAAAGTAAAGGTCACTTGAATTAGGAGGTGGTGCGCTAAGCTCTTTGATCAAAGTTTTGTTCCTTCTGCATAGCAACATGAAACCAGACATAAAACTATTCAAATCCGATAGGCGATAGCTAAAGTTAGCTTTTGGAAAGTTTAAGCAGGCTACTTACTGAAACAATTCGGAGTTCTTATAGACCTCGCTAAAATCTATCCCCAAGATTTCTTCTTGAGCAATTGTGGTGACTTCTAACATCCATGTTGCGGGATTATAGCTATCTTTAATCTTTTTTACACCATCAATTCCCTGATAAAAGTAAGTTATTAGTGTTAATCTTCCTTGGATACCTTGCATGGGTAAAATGCTTTCTTTCCTCACCTCAAAGTAGCTTATTAGATGACAAGAATGGTAACCCAGTGGACCTACATATATCTCTTGCCCACCTCTCTTCATGAGGAAAAGCTGCAATCAGATAAAGAAGATATCACTGCAATATGGTCTATACTCTATACAGCTTGCCTAAATAGAGAGATTCAATCACGCTTACAACAGTTTAATCTTTCACCTCATCAAATGCTTCAAATATATCAATACTAGGCTGATGAATAGTACAAACCACTGTTCTCCCAGTATCAACAGTATTCCTGACAGTCCTCATCACAATAGCAGCAGCCCGAGCATCAAGCCCGGAGGTAGGCTCATCCATGAAAATAATTGAGGGATTAGCAACAAGTTCAACTGCGATTGTCAGTCTTTTGCGTTGCTCAGTTGATAATCCATTTATATACCTGGAATTCCCACTAATGCTTCCTTTAATGGTGTAAGTTCCACAAGCTCCATTACCTCTTCTACAAATTTCTGTTAAACAAATACTTGATCAGTGAGTTCATGGAGTTTTTTTATCAGTAGCTATCAAAATGACATTGCATTATTTGTCCAATTACCTTTCTTGTTACAGAATCAACTTCATTAGGCAATCGAAGCCATGCTGAGTATATGATAGACTCATAAACAGTCACATGAGGGGAGTGAATGTCATTCTGTTCGCAGTAACCTGATACTCGAGCAAATGTTTTTTGCTTTTTTGGATAGCCATTTACAAATATGTTTTCCATCTATATATCCAACTGTTTTTCTTCCAGCTAGGACATCCATCAAGGTAGTCTTCCCTGCACCACTAACGCCCATCAATGCTGTTAGCACCCCTGGACGGAATGATCCACTTACACCCTTTAGTAGCTCTAAACGGTCTTCTTGAATGCCTTTTGCCTTCATTTCCTGAAAATAAGGAATTCTTTTCGTAAGAAAAAATATTTATTGGAAAAAATAAGAGCAGCAATAGTATGTTGAACTACCTTTGGCATGTCCACTGAGTATCGTACATTGTCAAAGGTAATGGAGAGCGGTGCAAAAGGAAGAACCATTCCTTTCTTATTTTCATTGACTTCACTGTCAACTTGTGTGCTTATGTGCCTGACTTTGTTTGCAGTTTCTGTAAGAAAAATGCTTTGCTTAGATAGGTTAGAGTAGAAGTGGCATAAAGTTATAAGAAACAACTCCTTGAACATCGTAATTACCCTTGGTTTTGGACTGATCATCAAAGCTATTATCTGCTATTAATGATTGGTTTGTTGCTCTTGTTATATTTTCCTGCTGCTCCTTTAGGGTTTCTTCAGATATTGTTGGCTGCGCTTTTGTAAATGCTGTGGTTTATAAGAAAATGTTCTTCAGTGTACTTATTCTTGTGAGTTCTAAAGCTTTGACATAATTATAGAGATGTTAACTATCATGGGAAAAAAAAAACTCACGTTTCAGATAGGTGAGAGCCACGACAAAGAGGAAATTGAAGAGGATTACATATCCAACCAACACACCCAGACCAATCCAATACCATTTTGCTTCAGGGAATATTCCACGAGACTTCAAGATAGATACTCCTAGAGGCTCTGATGACCCCGGAAGAATCTATAGATCCATTATCAAACATAAAAGATAAGAATGCTGGGCATCTACGGTAATATTTTTGAACTTATCCTTTTGAATGATATGGATTTTTATGTACAGGATTAAATCTCTTTACGCAAAGGACTCATCTGTTAAAATTTTATGTTGGAATAAGTTTGCCATGTCTGGTGTGCTAGATTAAAATCTGTTTTTGATATTTTTGATAAATTGGTGGCTTTAGTTAGCATAGAAAATAACACAATCAGGATTAATAACACAAGAAATATGTTGAACAAAATTAAATTTCTTTGCTATGTTAACTTTTTTTTTTAGAAAATCAACACTTATGTAGATTTTACGTACACTATTTTTTCAAGTTGGACAATGGAACTATTGTAGCTATCATGTGGATTGCTGAATTCAGAGATCAACTTACATGATTCCAGCTCTTTGCAAGGAACTCATTCGTTGAGATTGCATTCAGAGCATACATCAAAGGTGAGATCCAGTAACCCCAAATCCACCATTTCTTTATATCATCTGCCAAGGATTAAAAAAAATGTTGGATCAATACAGAAGCCAACAAAAATAAAACCAGTGAGGTATCTAGCTTGAGCTAAAATTACACTTAGAGTTACTAGGAAGTATGCACCATGTGATAGAACGAAACCACCCAAGATCATAAGCACAAGCAATGAGAATGATCCAAATGTATTGGCAACGATCATCACTCTCCCTAATGCAGCAAGGAAACGGAATAGTCCTGATGCCATTTGGTTGACGATTAGGAGCAGAAAATACTGTTTAAAAAGCCTGCATGGAGATAGTCTTATACTGTTAGTTTAATAATTTTTTGTAAGATTGATCAAACCATTTCTAAAGATGGATTGACATTGTTCTACCTTCCAACAGCAGGATCAAATCCTATGACATAATAAGTGACAAACACCCAAACTCCGACTTCAATGAAAGATATAGGAATCTTTAGAATCCATGATGGAAGTGCATATGCCCATGCTGGATAAAAGAGGTAGTCTCTTTGTTTGTAGAACACCGGGAGCTTCATAATGGTCAACGAAAGGTCTGAAAATCCATTAAACATGATCATAACTATTGAGAAGAAGAGTGCACCCATGTGAATGCCCCCGTTTGCAACTGAATCACGATGAATGTTTGTCCTTAAGAATAGTGTCATAACAACGAATGACATGATCATGAGCTGGTGAGAGAACTATAGTCAATTGGTATATCATAGATCATGTTAAAACATTAACCGCGGTTGAAAATGTCACTTGCCTGAAAAGCTCTAAATACATATACAAAAGAATTACGTTTCATCAGTAACCATTCTCGTGAAATACATATTTTTAATAACTCCCTCCTACTAACACCATATTTTGTTGTTGTTAGAGCAGCAGGATGGCTTTTGGTCTTGTCAAATGAGATTGACAGCTCAGTCCTCAATTGCTCACCAACGTGGAATGAGTGGAATGCCTCGTTGAATTCATTTGCAGTCACAAATCTATAAGTTTCATCTTCGAGTGTCCAGTATTGTTGTTGATCTTTTCTTGAAGTGACCTGAAAGCCAATTAGATTTTGTTATCACCTTAAAGTTTCATAGTATGTTGTCTACTAATTTTGAACCTACTTCCTGTAAGAAGTCTGCTACCCCTTTTCTCTCTGGGCATTTGAAACCCATTGTCTCAAAGAACTCCAGGACATGCTCTCGAGGACCCTGGTAGACAATCTGACCATCTGAGAGAAGAATTATATCATCAAAGAGGGAAAAAGTTTCGGGCGCTGGCTGGAGCAAGGAAATGACCGCTGTGCCATTTAGTATGTGAATAGAATGTTTTAATGAATTCACAATCTGAAAAGTTGTCGAGCTGTCGAGGCCAGTGGATATCTCATCCATGAATAAAACTTTTGTAGGCCCAACAATCATTTCACCTGTGTCAAAGATTGAATGGTCATTTAACATAAACTGAGAGGTAAACCACAAAAAGGATGCAATCAAAAAAATTATATCACGAGAAGTAGAATATGTTATATTCTCATAGACTAATATCATTATTTGATCTACCTGTTGTGACCCGTTTCTTTTGTCCACCTGAAATGCCTCTTCTCATGTTATCTCCAACTATGGTGTCAGCACAAACTTCCAAATCTAAAAGCTGTAAGAACAAATGTAGATAGAAAAAGATTTAATCATCTGTATAAAGAATGACTATCTTCCCTTTCGGCAAATATGTTTATATTTTGTATGTGTTTATTTGGTGCCAATTATTGTTATATACCTTCAACATGTAATCTGTGATTATGCTGGCCCTCTGATGCTCGATAAAAGTTGCCTGTAGTTTATGGAAGTTAGCTTGCTTTACAGTGGGAAAATTTTATCATAACACCTACTCTGGATGAATTTTAATTAATCACATCAATGATCCAGTGTATAAAAATGTAAGATGAGTTTATTTCAACACCTTCATAAATACATCAACATCATGGTCTGGCTTTATGTGTGCTTCCTTCTCTCTTCTTGCTAGTTCTTCTAACATATCTACAAAATTTTCAACAAATATATTAAGCTTTTTTTTTTCCTTCTGAACAATATGTCGAAATATGTGTTACTGATTGCTAAGATATAATAATTAAGCCACCATAACGAGCACCGACTCCCTGACATCTTGCAGAGAATTCTAAAGTTTCACGAACTGTCATCTCCCCAAGATGGACATCATGCTGACTAATATAGGTAGCAGTTCTTTGGGGCACAAATTCTTCCATTTGATGGCCATTGTAAGTTATTTTTCCTGAAATCTTTCCCCCCAAAATAGAATAATATATGATGTTAATATGTTGGTTAAGGGTTCATGAAAAAGGAATATTATACTAAGGCTTCGTTTGTGACAGCTTCCTTACTGTTTCATAAAGTAGCTTTTTAGTACAAAAATTAAAATTTTTATACTAGAAAGTTGTTTTATGAAACAGTAAGAAAGCCGTCCCAAATGAAGTCGACGGCTTTCTTTTTTGCTTCTTAAAGCATTTTTTTAGTATAAAAAAAGAAAAAAATTTGTAATAGAAAATTGCATTAAGAAGCAATAATAAAGCCGCCCCAAACGAAACCTAAGTGGGAGGTTTATCATCACCTTAATATCGGAGCCTAACTTTCCTGCCAGTGCTAGCAATAAAGTTGTCTTTCCCGAGGCTGGGGGTCCTAGGAGTAAAGTCATCCTGCAATTTTCAAAATGTAACTTCATCCACAGGAGAAACGACATTTCATTTCAATTTCATTTCTATAGCTAGAAGTAGAAACTAGAGCAATACCTTCGAGGCTTGATGATTCCACTAACATCATTAAGTATAGTTAATGGTTTCTTCTTGCTTGGTAATATACGGAGGTAGTTGGCAAAGCCCTGTTACGACAAAATGAAATTTAAACTAAGCATTTCCATCATGATATAACCATACATTATTTTTCAGTGTTTTCTTATCATATTTTATGATTACCTCCAGGGCATTTAAAGTAAAATTTAAGAAGGTTGGTGTTCCTCTATTTCCCACATATGCTTCTGCTTCAATTCTGAGGTTCTCATAACGCACTTCTATGGTGGGTAGCTCAATTCCAACACTGAAAGAAACCCATGCAGAGATTTTGAAAAAAAAAAAAAACATTGACAGACGCTGATAATGTTTACCTATCGATGCGGTCCTTGAGCTTCAACAACAGTCTCTCGTGATCTTCCTCCGCAACTCTTACCAGTCTCTGTAGCAATTCCCTTCTTTGTTCAGGCGCAAGGTTTTCTATGTCAACTTCCTTAGTTCCTTCTTCCAAGTGGAGTAAGCCCTTGTGCAGTCGACTATAGGTTGGAAGCTTTTCAAGTGCTGCCCATTTGAGAACCTCAAGGTCATCTTCTTCCTTTACCGATTTAGTGAAGGCATCCTCTCCTCCCCAAATTTTTGAGCTCCCTAGTCTTCTTAGGCTACTTAATCTTATTGATTCCCCAACCTCCATTGAAACCAGTAAACTCTCAATCTCTTCTTATCTCCTTCCTCTTCTAGTTACAGCAGAAAAAAAAAAAAGTAAGAAACGACGATGAAAACATCTCTCCTTCTCAGCTTTGCGTGTGTTCTACCTTTCAAAATTATTGCAATGGCTGGAATGGGATGGGTTTATAGAGTGTTTTAAATAGGTTCATAAGCGCTGGAGAAAACAAAGTAGGAATGCTACTTGAACATTATTTAGTGTCACGTTTCACAACTACTATTTCAATAGTTTCCTGCAAACAAGATCATGTTGTATTCTTTTGATCTTGACCAAGTTGCGCCTCTCCTATCTTTCCACCCGCACAACAAAAAAAAAAAAAAAAAAAAAAAAGAATTTAGCTACTTCTATATTCCCATGCAATTCAAATAAATTCTTATGTGCGGAGTTCGGACAGGAAGAATCGTTCGGATATGTGAGTGTATATGCAGTACGTATCAAACGCCACTTGGATACAGTATATACACTCAAAGTCCGGACGGTTCTTCCTGTCGGACTCTTCACAATAATTTCTCTATAATTTGGTTCCCAAAAAAGGCTTTTCATTCCAATTTTGCCAGTCTACTTAAACTATCTGTCAATTCCATAGGTTTACAGCCTCATCGATTTCTTTCATTGTGCGTTTATGATGCCATGTTTGCCATTTCAGTTATGTGAGTTCTCTGCTTAGTGGATGGAAAAGTGGCCAATATACATACAAAATGCCTTCCCGCATTAAAAAGCTGAGAGAGACAGATCACCAGTCCTCAGTGCCGGAGCTCCTTTAGTTTAATAAAACAATGCCACTCCCACCACCTGCCACATGTCTTGATGGAGCTATGGTAGCCACATGGCATCCGGTGAGAGTATGGTCGGGGAAAGGTCCAGTGGTCAGTGGATTATTAATTTAAACACACCATCAATCTTCCAAGAAGTGCTCATCATTTTAGGGAAATTATTACGTGCGGCGTCCGGATTCGTCCGTGGCGAATCCGGATGTGCCACATCATCCGGGACCAGTGCATCCGGGTGGTGTGGCGCGTCCGAATTCACCTCCGAACAGTCCGAACACCGCACGTAATAATCTCTCATCATCATTTTGACATTTCTAGTTGAGACACTGTATTGGAGGATGGTCCAACCCACAAAACATATAATGAGGTTAAAGGGTTGAGATAATGCTTTTTAGGTGAGTTTTTGACTTTGTTTGGAATAGATTTTTTTATTATTTTCTAAAGCAGCTTTTTAGGAAATAATTTTTTCTTTAACAAAAATTTCTTGCATTAAAAAACTATTTTAAAAAATAATAATAAAGCTGTTCCAAATGGAACTTTCATTCCATTTATTTCTTCTTTGGCTTCTGATGACATTCATGTAATTAGATAAAACAAAGGATTGAAGCAAGCACTGATCCAAGAGCTTGCTTGATTCAGAGAACCACAGGAATTCAAAAGGAATCGAAACTTTTATTTTGATTAGAACTAAATAAATTAAAATTGGCTAGCTGCAAAAGTTGGTCTAAGGGCCTAAAATTCACACAGATTTATTCCCTTTTTCAGCCTGTTTTTTTTTTTTTGGGAATTAAATTTCTTTTTTTGGGGAAGTAGTTCCCAGAAAAAGTAAAATGGTTGCTTGGGTTGACTTTGAACAAGTAATCATTTCTTAGGCCATTTAAGCCGCATCAAATTCTGTGCTATACACAACTCTCCTTGGCCTATTGGTTGAGAGCTTAGGCTTCCAATTAAGAGGTCCAGGGTTCGAGTCTATGTGTATGCGTTGTGTGTGTGAGTTTGCCTTAAATGGCCTAAATGTCCCAAAAAAAAAAAATTCTGTGCTATTGTGTTGTCCTAAACTTCGTTAAAGCTGATACAAACGTTTATAACTTTCTCACAGTTTTTTAAAATAAAAATTTTAATTTTTTAATTAAAAAGCTGCTTTAAGAAGCAACAAAAAAGCCATCCCAATACAAACTTTTATAACTTTTTCATTTAAATCATGAATTTGAAGTTTATAATTCAAAAGCTATCTATTAGAAGTTAGTGAGAAATTGTGTGATAAAAAAAAAACTTGATCATAAGCACCAATTCATGCTACAATTTCTTCACAATGAGAACCCTAAATCTCAAAGCTGCCATGCAAACTAAGCCTTAGTTTGCATCAGGTCACCTGACAGAGAGATGCGTTTGGTCTCTCTCTGTCTATAGTAACCTGACGCAATTATTTGCCTAGTTTGACGCAGCTTTTTTATTGCTTCTTAAAACAACTTTTTAGTATAAAAATCTAAAAAATTGCTTTAAAAAGCAGCAAAAAATCCATTTCAAACAAACCGTAAGAGAGAACATATAATCCACATTCCATAGATGGAGATGGCCTTCACTCATTCAGAATTTTTTATTTTTATTTTAATTTGAGGGGTGAGTATTTTACCTGAGAAAGTGAAGTCCGGCGACCTTCTCCTCTCGATCGGCGTCTGCCACTGCCGTCGTTTCCTTTCAATTTGCAAAGCAGGAGTTTGCTTTTTCTTATAAATGGGGAATTCCATCAGATTCAGCGACAGTTGCGCGGCCTAAGCGCTTTTGACGAGGACTCAAAAGGATTAGAGAGAGGACGACAATTAATATGAGACTCACTTTCATTAATTGGAGAAAAAGGTTAAGAAACCGTTGCATAATTTGGGATGGCGCTTTTATTGTTTTGATTTTTAGATAGTAATCAACTAGCCATAATATTTATTTCAAAAAAAAGTTTATGGGCCCACCGGGTTTAGCTGGATTGTTAGGCGAGCATGATTGGGAACCCGCCAACCCATATTCGATTCCCCTTTCCTGAGGTGCGGCCCTTTAAGTGGGCAGAAAATAATTGATGGTTCTGCACCTGTCAGGTTGATTGTCTGTAGGCTCGTCAAAAGATTAGTTATGCCACCAAGCGCCTCATAAGGAGGATAGCAGCTGATAGATACACATTGCAAAAAAGAAAAAAGTTAAAAAATTATTTTTTATAATAATTGATAAAAAATTACTTCTCTATAATAGCTTTGTAATTTATATTTAAAAAAAGGCGGACCTAAATTCTTATTTTATATATGAATTTATTTAAAAATGGCAACATTACTTACTATATTATTCTTTTTCATTTTATCTACCTATGATAAAAAGCAGAAAAAATGTATTTGAATTTACTTTAAGATTGGTGTTATGTATGATATCCTGAATTGGATTAATCTTAGCAAATATTTAAAAATTTGAAGACTTATCTTGATATATTTTACAGTATAAAATTCTGACATAATTTTTTTTGCCGTCAAAGCATGTTATAAACCTTTTAGATTAGAAAAATCATATGTTTTTAATAAAATATTTTGCCATTTTTTAAAATAGGTAAGAAATAAATATATGAAAGTGTACTTTTTCTTTGAATATATGCATTTGAGTATGGGGTTATTTGTATTTTTATAAATATGTTGAAAAAACAGTAATTATATAAAAAACATGGGGTTATATGTTTTTTTTATAAATAAGTTGAAAAAATAATTATTATATAAAGAAAGTAGCACACAATCGAATAGAAAATAAAAACAAAAAGCCAGAAAAAAAAATGTTATTAGATGAAAATAGCTTTCACATATAATGTTTTTCTTTATTATAATCGACATGGGCGGATCCCCATGGTAGTGAGGGGGGGGGGGGAATGTCCACGCTCAAAAAAAAAAAAAAAAAATTATTTTTAAAGAGGATATTTTGAAATATTTTTGATATTTTGGGTATTTTGTCCCCTCTTAAAAAAAATTTGTCCTAATTTTAACAATCCTAAGCGTCTTTGTCCACCCCCCCGCCAAAAAAATTTTTTTTGCACACCCTGAAAAAAAGAAGTTGGAACCGCCCCTGATAATCGATTGGGAACTTGTAATGAAATCTTTTAAATTGGTAGTTCAAATGGGCTAATCTATCCTATTTTAGCCCATTTAATTACTTGGGCCTTCATTACCCACATAGGCCTGAGCTAGTCCAGATTATCAGTGATGAGTTTTTGTGGCCTGCTTTAGATTTCACTGATAAAATTAATATCTAAATTCACTTAATTTGTTAATCTAATTAAAATCAATTCTAACATGTTTCAGCCTAAGTTTCAACTGAGGATATTTTGGTGCTTTGAGTAAATGACTCTTAAGCCAATCCATAGCCATCTACTTCTAATTTTTTTATAATGTTAGAATATCCTTATATAATTATATTAAGTTGATATAAAAATTATTAGATTTATTTTGAAATCAATATAATATAAATACTGTATACACGGGAGCGGAAACAACCTTAATTTTTAGGTGGGGTAAACTTATAAGTAACTGTAGGGGGTTAAGGGGCAGCGCCCCTACGGTGTTTTTAGGAAAATTTTGATTATAAGTATTTTTGGAATTCAAATTAATTGATAAAATGATGAATTCTCTTTACTATTTGATGGAGACAAT
The DNA here is from genome assembly GCA_019514585.1 of Dendrobium officinale. Taxonomy (NCBI): domain Eukaryota; kingdom Viridiplantae; phylum Streptophyta; class Magnoliopsida; order Asparagales; family Orchidaceae; genus Dendrobium; species Dendrobium officinale. The sequence continues at coordinate 13,154,189 of CM033682.1, forward strand.
TACCTTAATATCATAATATTTTAAAATTTTAGGGGTGACAATTGCTTAAAACTATTGTAATAAAGACTAAAAAATAGATGAAGAGGACAAATTACTTAAAGAATAATATAATAAAGAAATTTTCTTAAAAAATTTTTATTTTTTTTTTTAAATTTTCTAAAGAATAATCATGCGTTTTTAATGTTGAAGTAACTCGTGATAGATAAATTTAGAGAGAAACTCCTTGGATAGTTTGGCCACATAAAACATTGACCTTTCCATTTAGGATAGTAGAAAAAAAAAAAGAAATAACCTATGTTAAGATAGATAGAAATAGACCTAAATATTTGATTAGAAAATATTAAAAATGACTTTTATTTGTTGGATTTAAATGAGAATTTAACTTTTAATAGAACAAAATAAAGAAAAATGATTCATGTAACAGATCCCTTGTAACACGATAAAGATTTGAGTTGTTATAGTAGCATAGCAGAAACCTTGAGGAATCATTAAACAAATTGCCTTACCCGGAAGTATCTAAAGAGATTGCACAAATGGTGACCCTATATGAGGAATTTTTATTAGGTGCAGAGTGCGCATCGTCCTCTCAAGTACTGGGTACCCAGCGGTACTGAGTGCGGGTACCGCTAGGTACCCAATACTTGTGCGGACGATTCTCCACATCCGCACTCCGCACTCCGCACCTAATAATCTCTCCTTTGTGAGAGGTAACCCAGCTGGAAAGGTGACGTATAGAAATGGCTTTAGATGCCTTTACAGAAAGCAAATCAAATATTGCTTCTGATCAAATTAATGCAGAAAAGCAAGTGAAGCAGAAAAAAATCAAAAGTGATGGCAGCAATGAATTCGATAGGCCTTAGTATTAACAGAAGAACAAAGAACAAAACGGATTTACATTGTGAGAGAGACCCCAGGAAACTTATTTCATTCAGTTCATTCCCTTTCAAAAGAAAGAGAATTGAACAAACTTATTTCATTGTGAGAAAAATCATATGTTTTATATGTTTTTAATAAAATATTTTGCCATTTTTTAAAATAGGTAAGAAATAAATATATGTGTTGCGTCCTGGAATATTCGCGGCGGTAGAGAAATATATAGTTTAACGTCTTAGCGTTGTACGAAGATCCAGCACACAATCAGATAAGTGAGAGGGTGTAGCGTTCATAAGAGACACCAAAGTTTTTACGTGGAAAACCCCTAAAAAGGGGGGAAAAACCACGGGGCCTAGCCCAGTTTGAATGAATCCACTAGTATTTGTAGTCGGTTACAAATGAGGCCCTTCCTTAGGAGAAGGCCTTGGATTGATGTAGCAAATATACATCATATAGATTGCATTACATGGTAAAAGTTACATATACAGGTTTGTTTGGCCTGAAGGACCGTGGTCGGCAGGAGACCGGAGTTAGAAAGACCGTTGTCTAGTGATGGAGGTCGGACGGACCGTAGTAGGCGACAGTGGTCAGAAGGACCGTAGGCGGTAGGAGATAAGGAGTCAGGTGTTAGTCCCAGTGTCACTTGGAAGATCGGATGTTGATGGTCTGGCCTTGAGTAGGACGTCGGGTCTTAAGCAGGACGTCAGGTCTTCAGCAGGACGTCGGGTCTTCAGCAGGACGTCGGGACTTAACGTCGGGCCTTGAACAAGACGTCGGGTCTTTGTCAGGAAGTAGGGACTGAGTGTCAGGCCTTGAATAAGACGTCGGGTCTTTGGCAGGACGTAGGGACTGAGTGTCGGGCCTTGAACAAGACGTCGGGTCTTTGGCAGGACGCCGGGGGATGAACGTCGGGCCTTAAGGTGGTGGTCCGGCGAGGTTTTGTGGTGGTCCGGCGAGGTTCCTGTGGTGGTCCGGCGGTGGTCCGACGAGATTCCTGCGGTGGTTCGGCGGTGGTCCGGCGAGGTTCTGCGGTGGTCCGGCGGTGGTCCGGCGGCTGTCGAGGAGGAACTCCTTCCTTCTCTTCTCTTCTTCTCTCTCTTGCTTCGATCCTCTCTTGTGAAGAATGAGGGCTCTATTTATAGATTTTCTGGAGTGGCATGGTCCGTAAATAGGTGTGAGATCAAGGGCGAATAGGGAGTGGTCAAATGGACGGCCGATATTGAATCCTACGATCGTGCACCGTTCGTTGGACATTTGGAGGCCTTAATGATGTCGGAATTTAGTGATCTTGGGCTCGTTGGATTCGTCTCGTCGAGCCGTTCGATTCGAGTATAAGCTCGTCAAAATCGGAGACCGTTTGGTAACTCAAATTGCGGTTTGAACCTTCCAACAGCGCTTTGAACTCTTGATTCGGACTTATTTGGGCTCGGATTGGGTTGATCTTGGTGTCGTTGGGTTCGTATTTCCGAGACGCTCAGTTCGACAGTAAGCTTGCTGAAATCGGAGTTCATATGCTCCCGGATTTAATTTTTGAAGTTTCCAACTAGCTTTTGCTTCGAGATTCGTGCCCAATCAAGCTAATTTTGTGATAACGTATCAGTTGCCCCCCTATTTTCGGACGTCGAAGCCCCAGGAGTCCGAAAATATAAGTGTCGACATTTTGCGTTGGCCGAATAGCAAAAATTGCTTTCCATAAGTTGAAATTTTGCAAAAATCAAGTCAAGGAGGCCTCGATGAGCTCTGAAAGTGCCAAAATTGAGTCCGGAACGTCGAAAAACGTGTCCGGGGACCTCAAAAACGTCGAAAACGGAGTTTCCGGGACGAAAATCGGGCCCAAAATGGACTAGGCGGCCGGACCGGCCGGACTGGCCGGCCGGCCGCCGCCGCCGCCGCAGGCGGCACCGCCTGCCGGTGCCTGGACGCGCGCGTGGCACGCCTCGGGCCGCGAGACCCGCCTGCGGCCCGCCTGGGCCGCGCCTGCGGCCCGCGCTGCGGCCCGCCTGGGCCGCGCCTGCGGCCCGCGCTGCAGCCCGCGCGGCGGCCCGCCTGGGCCGCCCGGGCCGCGCCTGCGGCCCGCGCTGCAGCCCGCGTGGTGGGCTGCTGGGCCGCCTCCTGGCCCGCGCGGCGGCCCGCCTGGGCCGCCTAGGCCCGCCTGGGCCCGCGCGGTCAGCCCGCCTGGAAGCTTCCCACCGCCTTATTTGAACGAACGGGCGGGTCCGTTCGGCCCACCGACCTAGTGGGCCCCACCTGTGCAGAAAATGTATTTTTTTAAGCATTTTTAAGCCTTTTTTGGCCGTAAAAATGCCTAAAAAATCCGAAAAAATCCCAAAAAATTCCGAAAAAATTCTAAAAAATTCAAGAAAATTTGGGAATTTGAAAATTCTAGAAACTTATCTCCTTTCTCCCAAAAACCTATAAATAGGGCCTTAAACCCTTTAGAAAATCACTCCACTCCTCTTCCTTTTCTCTTTTCTTCTTTTTCTCCTCCTTTCTTCTCTTCTCCCTCTGTCCTTTCTATTGAGGCCTTCCCTCAGTTTTCTGAGGCCCCTCTCTTGGCAAGGAAGTTCGGAGATCTTCTCCCTCTGTCCTTTCTATTGAGGCCTTCCCTCAGTTTTCTGAGGCCCCTCTCTTGGCAAGGAAGTTCGGAGATCTTCTCCCTCTGTCCTTTCTATTGAGGCCTTCCCTCAGTCTTCTGAGGCCCCTCTCTTGGCAAGGAAGTTCGGAGATCTTCTTCTTTCTTCATCTCCCTCTGTCCTTTCTATTGAGGCCTTCCCTCAGTTTTCTGAGGCCCCTCTCTTGGCAAGGAAGTTCGGAGATTCTCTTCTTTCCTCATCTCCCTCTGTCCTTTCTATTGAGGCCTTCCCTCAGTTTTCTGAGGCCCCTCTCTTGGCAAGGAAGTTCGGAGATTCTCTCCTTTCTTCATCTCCCTCTGTCCTTTCTATTGAGGCCTTCCCTCAGTTTTCTGAGGCCCCTCTCTTGGCAAGGAAGTTCGGAGATTCTCTCCTTTCTTCATCTCCCTCTGTCCTTTCTATTGAGGCCTTCCCTCAGTTTTCTGAGGCCCCTCTCTTGGCAAGGAAGTTCGGAGATTCTCTCCTTTCTTCTCTTTCTCCCTCTTTTCTTCGAGAGATCTTGTGGAGTTCTGATGTTTGGTGATTTGCGATGGAGGTCGGATAAACCGTTGTAAGGAGGGAGTTTGAAATGACGGGCATACTTCCAGCATCGGGGAGAAGTATGATGACAGGCAGGAATTCAACGTCGGGTAGTCATACAGCGTCGGGTAGAAGACCGATGAAAGTCTATTAACTGGTAGAAGTCCGACATCCGGTAGAAGTACGAAGTCGGGTAGAGGTGCAGCGTCGGGTAGAAGACCGATAAAGGTTCGTCGACGGGCAGAAGTCCGATGATGAGTAGAAGTCCGCTGACGAGCAGAAGTCCGACGACAGGGAGAAGTCCGACGTCGTGTAGAAGTATGGCCTCTGGCAGAAGACCGATGAAAGTTCGTCGACAGGCAGAAGTCTGACGACGAGTAGAAGTCCGCTAATGAGCAGAAGTTCGACGACAAGGTGAAATCCGACGTCATGTAGAAGTACGGCCTCTGGCAGAAGACCGATGAAAGTTCATCGACGGGCAGAAGTCCGACGATGAGTAGAAGTCCGCTGACGAGCAGAAGTTCGACGACAAGGTGAAATCCGACGTCGTGTAGAAGTCCTCTAACTAGCAGAAGTCCTACGTCAGGTAGAAGTCTGCTGACGAGCAGAAGTCCGACGTCAAGGAGAAGTCCATTGAGGAGCAAAAGTCCAACGTCGGGTATTAGTCCATCGAAAGTCCTGCAAGGCAAAAGTTCAGCGATAGGAGAAAATTCAAAATTGGGAAGAATTTTAACATTATGGAGAAGTCAGATAGAAGTCTATTGACGACATTCTAGCGACGTTAACCAAGGACGTGAGACTTTTCCGAGGTTGTAAGTCGGAGCCCTGCTCGACGACATTAACCTGTGTGGAAGAGGTCGGGAGAATCCACTAAGGATGTGAGACCTTTCCGAGGTTGTATGTCGGAGCCTTTGCTCGACGACGTTAACCTGTGTGGAAGAAGTCGGGAGAATCCACCAAGGATGTAAGACCTTTCCGAGGTTGTATGTCGGAGCCTTTGCTCGACGACGTTAACCTGTGTGGAAGAGGTCGGGAGAATCCACCAAGGATGTAAGACCTATCCGAGGTTGTATGTCGGAGCCTTTGCTCGACGACGTTAACCTGTGTGGAAGAGGTCGGGAGAATCCACTAAGGATGTGAGACCTTTCCGAGGTTGTATGTCGGAGCCTTTGCTCGACAACGTTAACCTGTGTGGAAGAAGTCGGGAGAATCCACCAAGGATGTAAGACCTTTCCGAGGTTGTATGTCGGAGCCTTTGCTCGACGACGTTAACCTGTGTGGAAGAGGTCGGGAGAATCCACCAAGGATGTAAGACCTATCCGAGGTTGTATGTCGGAGCCTTTGCTCGACGACGTTAACCTGTGTGGAAGAGGTCGAGAGAATCCACTAAGGATGTAAGACCTATCCGAGGTTGTATGCCGGAGCCCTGCTCGACGACGTTAACCTGCGTGGAAGAGGCCGGGAGAATCCACCAAGGATGTAAGACCTTTCCGAGGTTGTATGTCGGAGCCTTTGCTCGACGACGTTAACCTGTGTGGAAGAGGTCGGGAGAATCCACCAAGGATGTAAGACCTATCCGAGGTTGTATGTCGGAGCCTTTGCTTGACGACGTTAACCTGTGTGGAAGAGGTCGAATCGGATCCCCCTGGGATCGATTTTGCCTTGATTGGGAGAGGGCGTATGCCACGTGTATCCCGAATCAAAGGTTAAGAAGGGTCTATCTTTAGACCATTACTGCCTTTTTGAGGTTGAGATCAAGACCTTGCCCAAGGAGTAGAAGTCCAGTAAGGGACTGTACATGGTTTGAATTTTATCGGAAGCTTCCATGTATTTGCCGAGAGTTTCCTTAAATATTGTCTTTGCTTTAGAAGTCTTGGAGGGATGTTCTTGACTAAAATTGAAGTTAAGGTTGCCCCCCAGTCTGGATCTGATTCCATGAAATTAACGCATCAATAGCAGTCGAATAACCTTTTGAGGTTGGAGCCAAAATTGCCCCCCAGTTGGGAACCAGGTTCCCACAGACGGCGCCAAACTGTTGCGTCCTGGAATATTCGCGGCGGTAGAGAAATATATAGTTTAACGTCTTAGCGTTGTACGAAGATCCAGCACACAATCAGATAAGTGAGAGGGTGTAGCGTTCATAAGAGACACCAAAGTTTTTACGTGGAAAACCCCTTAAAAGGGGGAAAAACCACGGGGCCTAGCCCAGTTTGAATGAATCCACTAGTATTTGTAGTCGGTTACAAATGAGGCCCTTCCTTAGGAGAAGGCCTTGGATTGATGTAGCAAATATACATCATATAGATTGCATTACATGGTAAAAGTTACATATACAGGTTTGTTTGGCCTGAAGGACCGTGGTCGGCAGGAGACCGGAGTTAGAAAGACCGTTGTCTAGTGATGGAGGTCGGACGGACCGTAGTAGGCGACAGTGGTCAGAAGGACCGTAGGCGGTAGGAGATAAGGAGTCAGGTGTTAGTCCCAGTGTCACTTGGAAGATCGGATGTTGATGGTCTGGCCTTGAGTAGGACGTCGGGTCTTAAGCAGGACGTCAGGTCTTCAGCAGGACGTCGGGTCTTCAGCAGGACGTCGGGACTTAACGTCGGGCCTTGAACAAGACGTCGGGTCTTTGTCAGGAAGTAGGGACTGAGTGTCAGGCCTTGAATAAGACGTCGGGTCTTTGGCAGGACGTAGGGACTGAGTGTCGGGCCTTGAACAAGACGTCGGGTCTTTGGCAGGACGCCGGGGATGAACGTCGGGCCTTAAGGTGGTGGTCCGGCGAGGTTTTGTGGTGGTCCGGCGAGGTTCCTGTGGTGGTCCGGCGGTGGTCCGACGAGATTCCTGCGGTGGTTCGGCGGTGGTCCGGCGAGGTTCTGCGGTGGTCCGGCGGTGGTCCGGCGGCTGTCGAGGAGGAACTCCTTCCTTCTCTTCTCTTCTTCTCTCTCTTGCTTCGATCCTCTCTTGTGAAGAATGAGGGCTCTATTTATAGATTTTCTGGAGTGGCATGGTCCGTAAATAGGTGTGAGATCAAGGGCGAATAGGGAGTGGTCAAATGGACGGCCGATATTGAATCCTACGATCGTGCACCGTTCGTTGGACATTTGGAGGCCTTAATGATGTCGGAATTTAGTGATCTTGGGCTCGTTGGATTCGTCTCGTCGAGCCGTTCGATTCGAGTATAAGCTCGTCAAAATCGGAGACCGTTTGGTAACTCAAATTGCGGTTTGAACCTTCCAACAGCGCTTTGAACTCTTGATTCGGACTTATTTGGGCTCGGATTGGGTTGATCTTGGTGTCGTTGGGTTCGTATTTCCGAGACGCTCAGTTCGACAGTAAGCTTGCTGAAATCGGAGTTCATATGCTCCCGGATTTAATTTTTGAAGTTTCCAACTAGCTTTTGCTTCGAGATTCGTGCCCAATCAAGCTAATTTTGTGATAACGTATCAATATGAAAGTGTACTTTTTCTTTGAATATATGCATTTGAGTATGGGGTTATTTGTATTTTTATAAATATGTTGAAAAAACAGTAATTATATAAAAAATATGGGGTTATTTGCATTTTTTTAAATAAGTTAAAAAAATAGTAATTATATAAAGAAAGTAGCACACAATCGAATAGAAAATAAAAACAAAATGCCAGAAATAAAAATGTTATTAGATGAAAATAGCTTTCACATATAATGTTTTTCTTTATTATAATCGACATGGGCGGATCCCCATGGTAGTGAGGGGGGGCAAATGTCCACGCTCAAAAATTTTTTTTTTTTAATTTTAAAGATGATATTTTGAAATATTTTGGATATTTTTGATATTTTGCCCCCTCTTAAAAAATTTTTTTGTCCTAATTTTATCAATCCTAAGCGTCTTTGTCCATCCCCCGCCAAAAAAATTTTTTTTGCCCACCCTGAAAAAAAGAAGTTGGAACCTCCCCTGATAATCGATTGGGAACTTGTAATGAAATCTTTTAAATTGGTAGTTCAAATGGGCTAATCTATCCTATTTTAGCCCATTTAATTACTTGGGCCTTCATTACCCACATAGGCCTGAGCTAGTCCAGATTATCAGTGATGAGTTTTTGTGGCCTGCTTTAGATTTCACTAATAAAATTAATATCTAAATTCACTTAATTTGTTAATCTAATTAAAATCAATTCTAACATGTTTCAGCTTAAGTTTCAACTGAGGATATTTTGGTGCTTTGAGAAAATGACTCTTAAGCCAATCCATAGCCATCTACTTCTAAGTTTTTTATAATGTTAGAATATCCTTATATAATTATATTAAGTTGATATAAAAATTATTAGATTTATTTTGAATTCAATATAATATAAATAGTTTGTACACGGGGGCGGAAACAACCTTAATTTTCAGGTGGGGCAAACTTATAAGTAAGTGTCGGGGGTCAAGGGGCAGCACCCCTACGGGGTTTTTAGGAAAATTTTGATTATAAGTATTTTTGGAATTCAAATTAATTGATAAAATGATGAATTCTCTCTACTATTTGATGGAGACAATTACCTTAATATCATAATATTTTAAAATTTTAGGGGTGACAATTGCTTAAAACTATTGTAATAAAGACTAAAAAATAGATGAAGAGGACAAATTACTTAAAGAATAATATAATAAAGAATTTTTTTAAAAAAAAAATTTTATTTTTTTTTTATTTTCTAAAGAATAATCATGCGTTTTTAATGTTGAAGTAACTCCAGTGATAGATAAATTTAGAGAGAAACTCCTTAGATAGTTTGGCCACATAAAGCATTGACCTTTCCATTTAGGATAGTAGAAAAAAAAAAATAGAAATAACCTATGTTAAGAGAGATAGAAATAGACCTAAATATTTGATTAGAAAATATTAAAAATGACTTTTATTTGTTGGATTTAAATGAGAATTTAACTCTAAATAGAACACAATAGAGAAAAATGATTCATGTAACAAATCCCTCGTAATACGATAAAGATTTGAGTTGTTATAGAAGTATAGTAGAAACCTTGAGGAATCATTAAACAAATTGCCTTACCCAGAAGTATCTAAAGAGATCGCACAAATGGTAACCCTATATGAGGAATTTTTATTAGGTGCGGAGTGCGCACCGTCCTCACAAGTACTGGGTACCCAGCGGTACTAAGTGCGGGTACCGCTAGGTACTCAATAATTGTGCGGATGGTTCTCCCCATCCACACTCCGCACCTAATAATCTCTCCTATATGAGAGGTAACCCAGCTGGAAAGGCGACGTATAGAAATGGCTTTAGAGAAAGCAAATCAAATATTGCTTCTGATCAAATTAATGCAGAAAAGCAAGAGAAGCAGAAAAAATCAAAAGTGATGGCAGCAATGAATTCCATAGGTCTTAGTATTAACAGAAGAACAAAGAACAAAACGGATTGACATTGTGAGAGAGACCCCAGGAAACTAATTTCATTCAGTTCATTCCCTTTCTCAAAAGAAAGAGAATTGAACAAATAAGAATAAAAATCGAGGATTATTGATGATGTCGACCATGCTAATGCAATCTTCATGTCTTATTTTACATCTAGTATGATATATTTGACTATTGTTGTATAGGAGTGTCAATTCAGGTCAATAGGTAGGATTTAAGTCGAATCTAATTTGACCCTCCATAAACGGGTCAACCCGAACCCGACATGCGAACGAGATTTGGAGATCGGGATTCAGACGCGGCTCGAGCGAGGGCAAGGTTGTGAGAGCTGCACGAGCTTGCGACGTGTCCGGGCTTGCCTGCGAGGCTTCAAGCTCGATGCGGCTCTGCGGTTCGACTTGAGACGATGAGACCGACGATTGGGCCGAGCCCGACTAGTAGTGGGCGACGCGGATGCGACCACACGAGGGTGGGGCGACCAGTGCGGCTGTGACTATGCGAGGTGGGGCGACCAGTGCGGCTTCGTGGTTCGACCAATAAACGTGAGGGCTAGGGCAAGGCTACGACTACGCGAGTTGGCACTTCGCATCCAAGTAAATTTCAAGTTATTGGGTTGATCCGGACACAATCCATTTTTTAAACGGTTTGAAAATTAAACTCAAATCCGGTCCATTTGTTAAATGGGTCAACCCTAACCCAAATTTTATAAGTGAGGCTATCAAGTCGTGCCAATAATTGACATCCCAATTATTGTATGCTGCAAGTTAGAAAGAGACAGTTACTCATTTTCTAGCCACTAACATAGTATTTGTTTGAGACAGTTTTTTTTTCTTCTTAAAACAACTTTTTAAATTTTTTTTTTAATTTTTATACTAAAAAAAAATTTTAAAAATTAATAAGAAAACTACCCAAAATAAAACTAATATATTCATGAAACAAACTATATGATCTCTATAAAAATAACGGCTATATTTTGTATATCGAATCTAACATAGCGCTCACCCTTTTCATCAAAGCACACAGCAAATACACAAAAATATAACAATAAATGAGCTAAACAAACTTTATTACACAAGATTTAAATTTCACTAATTTTTCGCATTTCACTAATTAATATCATTTTTTAATATTATCACAAAATAATATATCTATGGCGAGCAACCGGCGCCACCGCAGAATCAGCCCTTGCCCGCCAAGCCGAGGCTGAAATTAGTGTGCGGCCATGCCAGCTGAGTGACAGGCATCCTTCAACCTCTTCCACACCGTATCCCTCGCTGGAGAACAGCTTCAGCAGCATGCTTGCTTGCCGGAAGGCGTTCGAACCGAGATGCATGGGCTCGAAGCCCGCCCGGCCCAATCTAACCCGCCATCTCCCCATAGGCTCATGCCTCTCGACCCGCTCAGATCCCTCGCAGCACACTATGTTGCAGATTTCTCTTTGTAGATAAACTTCAGCTGCGGCGGAGCAGCCGCCATCGCCGCCGCCTGCCGCGAGGGAGTCGAATAAAGTTGAGTAATAGAACAGAGCTTCGGTGAACCGGTCTAGGAAGGCGGGCTTATTGTGGTCCGCGTCCTGCTCGACCACGGTTAGGATTTTGGGCCGGAGCTCGCGGATCAAGGTAAGCACCGAGTCGATCGGGCCGGTTTCGCTAAGGAGGAGGTGGAGCTGAAGCACGGAGTTGATAGCCACCGCCTCTCCCGGCTTGATCCGGACGCTGTCGAGTCGGCCGGCGGCGACGGCTTGGAAGGTGAATGGGACGCCGACGGAACGGGCAAATTCGGCTAGCCGGAGGCCCACCTTAGCGGTCTTCGGCCCGATCCCGGTGAGACGAAGGGCGGGCGGGCCGCCGGGCCGGAGGGCTAGGGCTTGGATTAGGGCAGGCCATTGGAGGCCGTGCATAAGGCTGAGATCGATGACGTGGACGCGATCACAGCCGTTGAATGCCTCTAATATCGCCTGGTTCGCGGTGAAATGAGCGAATTTAAGATTAGGGCACGCCTCGTAGAAATGGCTGTAGAGAATTTCATCCTCCAACACAGTTTTTGTTGGTTGAGGAAGGAAGCTGATGCGACGATCTAGGGCATCGAGAAAGAATATGGAGACCTTTCCGATGCCGTATCCGACGCCAATGAGGGGGAGGAGGAGGCGCATCTCGTCAATGAGTGATCTCGCGAGGACCAGATCGTCGCGTTGGATCGAGTCGGCGCAGGTCATGAGGAGGTGGACCAGGCGGATTCCGGCGTCCTCCTCTTTTCCCAGCCGATGAGCATCGATGGAGAATGAAGACGGCGGCGGAAGACAGGTAGCATCCGTCCACATGGAAGGAGAGGAGTGGGGTGGCACCTCGGTGAGGAGGGAGTCGATCCAGGAGGCGAGATCGGATGGGTTATAGTGGATTGCGCTAGAGCAGAGAAATTCCGGCGGGACTCCGCTGGCAGCGGCGGCGATAATGGTGGAGTCGAGCTTCTCGAGTCGATCCGCAACATGGTGGAGGTCGGATGAACGGACAGTGTAGCCGACGCCGGCGAGGAGAGTGTCAGTTTCCGAAGCCGACGAGGAGTCTTCGTCAGTTGGTTTCGGATGGTAGGCATTACGGCCCATAGCAAAAGTATTTCGAGGTAGTAAGGGGTCGTATCTATAGCATTCTTGGGCTTGTTATAAAGAGCAGTAAGATCCTCAATGTTAAACTCCTTATAAAAAATTGGCGAAATAATCCAATTTTTTTAGGAGGATTTACATAATTATTATTTTATTTCATACTATTTATATATCTGACATATAAAATATTAATATTACACGTATATTCTTCATAGAACAAATATGAATGTATAAAATGAAATATTAAACTTTATATGGTGATATTAGTAGTAGAAATGAAATATATTTGTAATATATTTGATATTACTATTGTATATGGGTAGTATGTATATAATATTAATGTTTTTGGTGTTAGATATATAAATATTATGGAATAAAATGGTATGTATGTAAATCCCTTTTTTTAATGAACTTTTTTTTTAAAAAGAAATCCAAGGAACTTGCAATTAAGATTAGATAGTCATTTTAGATGATTTGGCCATATAAAGCTTAAACCTTTCAAGGGAACAATTATTAGGTCCTCCGACCGGACGTAGAGCTACGTCCGGTCGGAGCTAAAATCGCGCCAAAAAATGAGAAATATCGAGCAATACCAAACAATAACGAGGAATACCATCATGTGAAGACCCAATACCGAGTTATACCGAGCTATATCGAGCAATACCGAGTTATACAAAAAAATAAAGAGTTTTTCCTAGAAGAAATTCAGTATTGCTCGGTATTGGTCTTCACAGAGTGGTATTCCTTGTTATTACCAAATAATACCTAGCAATACCGAGCAAATACCGAGTTTTTTAGCGGGATTTTAGTGTCGACCGGACGTTCTTCTACGTCCAGTCGGAGGACCTATGACCTGAATAAGAGAGTATATTTTTTAGATTTGGCCTATATAAAAAAGGTTGAGGTAGATCTAAAAAGATTTAGTTAGAGAGTAATAAAAATGATATTTATTTATTATATTTAAATAAGAATTTGATTCTTAATAGGATATAATACAAAAAAATGATTCATATAATTAATCTCATATAGCAGGATTTTGTTGTTATTGTACCTTGTTGCCGGTTAAACTAACGAAATGGTTCCAATATGACTTATTGTAACCTATTTAGCCATCTAAATGTTTATTATCATTTTAAAAATATTTTTTCAGTGCTAGATGTTTGATATTGGTTATATAATTTAAATATTTTTATCTATATTTTGAGTCTAATATATATTTTAAAAGCGTTTTTTTAGAGTGTAACATGTTTATATATGTTTGTATACAAATATTTTCTATAATTTTTTAATACTTTTTTTAGAGTATATTCTTCTAAATTTTATTTTAGTTGAATTATCTAAGAATTTTTTTTTGTGAGTATACTATATTTTTGAAATTTTCTTAAGAGTGATATATTCTTTTGATAAGTTTATCTCACCTAACTCAAAAAATATTAAAACTTTTTCTTAATATCCCAACTTCTTATTTTTGAAGCTGTATACCATTTTATTTGATATAAAGTGTATAAACATTTTTTGTAAGACTTTTTATTAGATTTTTTTTTAATAAAAGTAAATGATATATCATATAGTGTTTTGTTGCTAAATTTGATATGAAGTATGTTATAATTTATATTATCCTTTTTTTAAGTATAGTGACATCACATTATTTTTTCCTCAGTGGATTAGATTGCACATAAGAAAACTATTGCTGTGTTCTTTTATCATATCTTTTGGAGATTAACTTTCATCAATTTGATTGCTTCTTGATTACTTTTTTTATGTTCTATTTCATGTTCAATATTGATTGAAGTTAACATTGTTAGGTGGATTTTATTTTATTTTTTACCAATTCCTTCACTACAATCTTATTAATAAGGTATACATTTATTTTTATAATATGGAGCATTTGTCCATGCTCATCATTCTTCATCATCATTTTTTGGAGCTTGCAAATGTACACAACATAATACTCTTATTGTTCTTATAAATGCTTTGAGTTTCATTGATCTTTTTACTTGCAAAATTCAATTTTTATAGTTTAGTGTTACTATTTTTTCTATTTCAATGATGGCGACAAAGAGGTTGATGAATGATCTTTCAACTCATTATAAATATATGTATGACACAGTAATGTCTGGCGATTAAAAGTGCATCATAAGATGCAATGTTGACTCTAATCTTTAGTTCTTTTCCTTGAATGATAAATGCCAATTGAAGATCAACACAAGTTTTTGTGGTCAATATTTGATGAGCTTTTGAGAGTCAATGGTGAGGAGGAAGAGTTGTACATTACTAATTCAAATTCTTGTCTACATTAATCCTCCTTAATATTGGAGGATGTGCGCAAGTTGTTGAGAATTAGTAAAAGATGTGTTTTCTTTAGCATATTAAAAATTACAAGCCCAATAACTATGTGAACTAAAGGATATTATTTGGTTCTATCGTGTGCTTCTATATATGACTTTTTTTATGTCTTCACCAACAAGTTCAGACTATATATGTCATGCACCAGAATCTAAATTGAAAAAGAAATTCTTTATCTTTTCTATAACAACAATAGAGTTATATATTCTTTTTTAATAATAATAATATCAACATAAACAAATCTAATAATCAAAACATCAATATATATATATATATATATATATATATATATATATATATATATATATATATATATATATATATATATATATATATATATATATATATATATATATATATATATATATATATATATATATACTTAAAAAAATTACATATAATACTCATAAATCTTATAAATATAATATATCATTTAGTCATAAGTACAAAAGAATAACAAAAAAAAAGAAAAAATAGTAAATATGAATAATACTGATCGATCACACAATCTTGATTCTTTGTCATAATTTGAAATCATTAAAATCATATATAATGAGCTAAAGAGCTCATCTTGTCATTAAATCTTACAAACGAACTTAAAGTACCTTAAAGAAGCAGCATGCATGTCATTAATCAATCCATAATTATAACACAATCACTATGATCATGAATGTGTGCAGAAATAGTAGGACTCACTTATAGTAGTATGATCTGTGAAACATTAGAATAGTACGGAAGCCAATAAAACAGTACAATTCATAAACCAATAAATTAATACGGGTGTTGATTTAATAAAACAGTATTAGTAACAGTACTTATTTATTAGTAAGGAAATCATATAAAAATAAATATAATTATAACCTTGATGAAGATTGTCGAAATCATATCAGTATATTAAATCATATAATAGTCTATATATGCTATCCAACTATTCTATAGTAGTATCATATCAGTATTTATATCAGTATAATAACCACTTATTCAATATATCAAATAAGAGGAAAATAGTAAATCGGTAAATAATAATAATATCAATGAATCAATATTAGAATCAATGAACAGTAACAGTATCGTCAATGATAATAACAATAAAGCAATATAATAACAGAAATAGTAAATCCATACAATGATATTAAATTAGTGTTGTAATAATAGTAAGGTCATACAGTAACAATGAATCAATAACATGCATTCCAGTAATTGCACTAAACAAGTAAAGAGTCCTAACATAGCGATGTTTTTTCAATAATAAGTATGTTGTTAATAACCATTGGCTTAGTAAAGGTAGTCTCCACTCTTTGCTCTTCCGGTCAGAAATAACTCCTTATAATTCTCAATAAATCATGTGAATCAGTTAAGGATAGCATCAAACTAAAATATTTAAAAGAAAGTCCGTCGACCCACCATCCTGTATAGGTAAATCAGTTTAAGCCAACATCAATAAAATTAGCCTTTTACTTGTCCCTATACATATTATTTCACATTATTTTAAATGTATTAACAACGAGTTATTATCCAATCACATTTTCATTTTCATTCACAATACTTGTATTAACATTATACTTAAAAAAATGCTCAAATTTCTATTAAGTGTAAACCGTACAATATACAATGACTTTTAATTTATGTAACGAAATCATGAAATCATCCAATCAAAATGCTTGAATAATCAGCACTATAACATATAAAAAGTTATACGACTGAAGTGCACTAAATAAAAAAAAATATATAATAAATTCAATTTAAAAGAATTTGAATGATCAAAATCAAAATTGTTAAAAATTAATAGAGATAGGATATAAGTCACCTACCTCGATCTGAAAATTTTGTGTAAAAATGGCAAAGAGGATCGATGAACAAAAATCAAATTTCTCTTTCTCATTCCTTCATTCCCCTTTCTCCTTACCCAACTTGAAACTCGGCCCTATTTTTCAGGTTTGGTCGACCCGTTTTCCATATGGGTAAGGTTCAGGTTGACACAAAAATTCAAAGGTGACCCAAATTGACCTGTGCTCTCTTGTGTCTGAACCCGTGCACTCAGACCCGTGCTTGAGGCAAATCATTCTGCAACGCTCTTCCCCGCTCACCAATGCCCGTAGGCTCGTAGTGTTCCCATGTTTTCATCGAATAACTTTTTTATTATATTACTCAATCATATGTTTATATTCATTCATAATGTTGTATCAACAATATGCTTAAATAAAAATATTTACATCAATTCAGAGAAAGTCATACTAATTTTATCCGATGAAATTCAAAATTGTTACCGTCAAAATATTTAGGATAATAAATAAAATAACATACAAAAATTTATACAATAAAAGTTAAATAAAGTAAGAAAAATATAATAAAAATCAGTTTTGAGGAGAAATCCGCAATCAAAATTAAAATCTTTGATAACAGAGATAGAATTAAAATCACATACATGGATTTGAACTTATTTTGTAAAAGAAACAAAGCGATCCGGAGACCAAAAATTTAAATTTCTTTCTCGATCTCCGCTGCGCTGCAATTCAAATAGGAATTCTGATTTATTTTTTCATTTTCAAATATTTTCAAAATTTTGGATTGTTATAAGGTCAACCTAATAACCCGCACGAGTCAGATCTATATCAGACATTTTGACCACTTATAAAATCGGCTCATCAGAGGTTCCCCTAAAGAGTATGGGAAAGAGAGAACAGATCGAGTTGAAAAGTTTTCAAAATCATAATTATTAGTTAATAGCTAATGCTTCACCTTTGCAATATGGATTAGTTGCTTAAAACTTGATAATTACTTTATTAATTATATAATTAACGTGCACGAGACAAAATCAAAGATGATTAAAAAATAAAAAATGTGCACGGGCCATGCGTCACCTCCGCTTGACGGCAATTATTTATCATAAATTAATGATACTCGTGAGAGTACTTTATTTTGTTTAAAGTATTTTTAAAATAAGTGTAGCATACATTAAATATAATATATTTTGACTACTTAAAATTATTTGATTAATTATTAAATAAAATAAAATAAAATAAATTATTTTATTTTTTTAATTAGTTGGAAATAAAATAAATATAATACAAAATTTTTTCATCTCGAGCCCTTTCGATCTCAATATCAATTGAAGATTAGTCAAAATTGTTCAATTTGATCTTGAGTTGAGTCAAATATAGCAATAAGGTAGGCCAAGTTGATTTTGGATTTGTTTAGGACGGCTTTCTTTCTGCTTCTTAAAACAGTTTTTCAGTACAAAATTATTATTTTTTTGTTCTAAAAAGCTGTTTAAAAAGCAGAAAGAAAGGCGTCCCAAACGAACCCTTTGTATTGTCTTTAAAATTAGTTTATCTCACTACGTGAGATCGGTTATATGAATTATTTTTTTCAATTGTATCTTATTATTAGTCAATTCTTTAAATCTAATAAAAAAAAGTTGTTTCTATTAATTTCTAACCAAGTCTCTTTATCTCTATTTCTATCTTTGTAAGATATGTCAGATCTAATACATCTAATCTCTTAATCAGGATATCAAAAGGACGATGTTTTATATGGCCAATAAATCTAAGACGACTCTCAGTAATCTTGTCTGCCATTGTAGCTACTCCAACCTTTTCACATATATGCTCGTTTCGTATTCTATCTGCAAGTTTAAAGCCACTCATCCACCTGAGCATTCTCATCTCTACAAAACCTAACTTAATTATATGCTTCTTTTTTAATAGCTAATATTCTGTGTCATGAATCATTGTAGCTCTTATCACTACCTTAGAGAGTTTTCTCTTAAGTTTGAGAGATCCTTTTCCATCGCACTGCACGTTCGGTGCATTCAAAAATTAGCTCTTTCGCAAAGAATTTAATTTTTCAAGAAATTTTTAATCTTTGAGGTGATTTCATAATGCTAATGGTATTTGAAAATTTGATTTAAATTGGAATAATTTTATGTGGAAGTATTTGTTGTTTAGTAATTAATATATAATATTATTTCCTTAAGAACATAAATTTTATTCACATATTTTATAATTTATTACTAAAATACAATAAAGGTAAATAACATGATGATTAAACTTTAAATGGTCACATAATTTATCGTAGATTTTATATTTTTTAATCGTGAGCGTGTTAGAGACGTACAAGAACGGTAGAAGAAATTGTTGGTCAAAAGTTGTAAATTCTTTAGTTTCCCACGCAAAAAACCTTTTCTTTTTTCTCATGGAGAAATTTAAAAGTACTTGCAGCAAATAATATCAAAAAATACATTGTATAAAAAATGCAATATAAAAAAAATTAAACTATTTTGAAATATTTGAACGAGCGTAAAATAAATATAGACATATCTTTTTTTTTTTTAAGTAGCTTGAAGTAAAATTAATGTAGTGTAAAGTCCAACAAAGATGGTGACGGTTGGCGCTCTGTATCTGGTGGGTGGTAAGTAGTTGGCGGCGGCCTGTGATTGTGATAGGCAGAAACGATAGCAACAATGACAGAATTTTCCGTATTTTTTTGGATTTCGACGAAATCTAATAATTTCCAAATACATCAAAATGAAATTAGATGTATTTAAAAATTCCTTCAAAATTTTATTATTAAGTTCTTTTACTTTAAATCAAAAACTAATATTTTCAAAACCTCTATATCTAAAATAATTTACACACATTTTACTTCAAATCAAACTGTCCCAACAAATGAATCAAAAATATGAGTAGGAAACTTCAAAATTAATCTATACAACTCACATTTTTTTTTTGTTTGAAAAAAACCCTTAGAAGTTGAATAGCTACTCAAGATATAAAGCAAAACCTTGTGGACATTTTTATTTTATTTTATTTTATTTTGTTTTATATTTTAATCAGACCTCTGAGGACATTCTCCTAAAATTTAGGCTTCGTTTTAGAATGTTTTCTTATTGTTTTTTAAAACAGCTTTTTAATAAGTTGTATTATGTACCTTATCCAATGGATACAAATTAAAGAGAATAATTTACAAATCAAAAGTTGGCAATCAAAGAGCCTTAATTTTAAGTTTTTAACAACTTATTTTTTAAACTAATTTTAAGTCAATTATCAATTTATTAAAATTAATATTATAGATTTTATCCTAAGAGACTATACAATTATTATGAATTTATGATTCCCAAATACATCACACACAACATCAAAATAATAAAAATTGGCAACCTACAAATTATATATTTAGAATTAAATATACATAAAAATAAATATTACATCAAGTTTAAAACTTAAAAGAACACAATATATACCAGTGTAGTTGAATAATGTGCACACAGACACACACACACATGTATATAAATATATATAGTTAAATTTATCTAGCTCGAGCTTCTTTTATGATAGCTTTCTTACATTTTCTTAAAGCAGCTTTTTATACAAAATTTTTTATTTTTTTATTAAAAAGCTACTTTAAGTAGGAAGAAAGCCGTCGCAAAGAAAGCCTAGGCTTTTCTTTCACTAAAGTTTGAAATTTTCAAACCAAAAGAAAGTGAGTAAAATACATACATGAACTTGAAACTGTAACACTACAATTATTAAAAAAAAAAAAAGCATGTTATAATAATATAAATTCATAATTACTTGATATATATAGGTCATTAACCACCAAAACTACTTTAATTAATTTAATTAATCAAGTAAATCTAATCCCCTAATTAATTAGTTACTTTGACTGGTGCCTCTCTAAGGTTCATTAACCCAAAATCATATGATTTTAATCTAATATTTCAGTAATTTATCATTATGACCACAAATTAATTAGCTTAAAAAGAGATTAACTATTTCTGGTCAATGGGAGAAGCCAAACTAACTCTACTTCCTAATGTTTCCAATTTAATAAGAAGCCATAAAGTTGCATACGCAATAGGAAGGAATTTAATTTAATGGTGAAAATTGAACCTTTTTTTTTTTTTTTTTTTAATTGTTGAGTTGAAGATTTGTATGAATAATGAAAAAGATAATATTTGGAAAAATGAAAGGATAATCTATGTCCCCAGACATAGCATTTTCATACAATTGATTGATAGCTAAACAATTAATAATAATGTTTTATAATGCTTTACAAGCATAGGATTTTGCTTAGCAAACACTTATGCTATTTGATTTGATTTGATGTATTGTTAGTGTAAAAGATTTAAATATGAGTGTTTTAAAATAAAAGCTCGGGCTTTATTTGGGACAACTTTCTTACTGCTTTCTAAGTCATCTTTTTAATATAAAAGATTCTTGAAATTGAAATTTTTGCATTAAGATTCTGCTTTTGAAATCAGCAATAAAGTTGTCACAAATAAAATTTCCATCACATCCTTTTAAATTCTCGAAGTTTTTCAAAGATTTTCTTATTTCATATCAAACAACACATTATAACATCACAATAGAAGCTTTTGGAAATTCAACAAATTCATAGAGCTCAATATCTTTATTAATAAGGCTTCATTTGGGAAAGCTTTTGATCTTCTTTTGTATGATTAGATGACAATTTTTATATAGCTTTGTCCTTAAAATTTTATTTTTTGAAAATATATTTAAAATTATTGTTGAAAAATGAGTTTTTAAAGGCATAAGCACAAAATCATAAGTTGGTCCCAAATAAAATCTAAAGTTTCATTTAGGATAGCTTTCTAGTAGAAAATTTTCAAATTTTGTTCAAAAAAAAAAATCTGCTTCAAAAGAAATAAGGAAGCTGTCACAAACGAAACCTAAGATTTTATTTGGGACAATTTTTTTACTGCTTTCTAAAACAATTTTTTAGAAAGGTAGGGGTAGACCTAAAAAGACTTGGTTAGAAAATATTAGGAATGACCTTTCTTTATATGATTTAAACGAGAATTTGGCTTTTAATAGGACACAATGGAGAAAAAGGATTCATGTAGCCGACCCCACGTAGTGGGATAAAGGCTTGATATTGTTGTTGTTGTTTCTAAAACAATTTTTTAGATCAAAAACTTATTGAACTAGTATTTTTTGTACTAAAAACATTACTTTAGAAAGCAATAAAAAGTCATATCAAATTAGAGAAATTATTCTATGCGTAGACCAGATGCAAAACGCCGTCCGCAGACCAACCATAATGCGCCACGTTAACAGTACCAAACAGTATCTTAATGCAAAAATTAATCCTCAAATGAAGCCTAAATGACATACTTTGACTAGATTATTGGATTTCTTCCATCATTAATTAAATAAAATTTTGTACTACACTATTAAGGTTGGCTCTATAATTTTCATAGTCTAAACGCTCAGTATATTTTGATATGCAGCACAGGAATGTTTAAGGGTGGACATAAATTGAAAAATAAACAGCTATAGGTTGTGAAGTCCTTGTCAGCTTATCATCGAAAGGCCTTGCAATCAATTTATTTGAACGTTGGAGACTTCTCCTAAAGTAGGATGACAGATACCTCTCCAAATTCTTTCTTCGATTAAATGCGTGCAGTACACAACTTGTTTCAGCCACTTTCCTACCGCAACAACACTAATTCAGCATAGACAAAGACCTTAAAAGGCAAAGAAAATGCAATGGAAGTGAGGAATCAAAGGCCTTTTGCTATTTGTGTGGAAGAAAAGTTGTGATGGAAAGCTGAAGCTTTATCAGACAATGACAAATCAATGATGGGCTTTTTTTAAATATGAGAATCAGAACAAAACAGTAATATGTTAAGGCAGTGGTAAAGTTCTTTGAATCTATTTAGATTTTATTTGGGATGATTTTTTATTATTCTTTGAAATGCCTTTCTTACTGCTTCTTAAAGCAACTTTCTAGTATAAACTTTATACTATAAAGTTGTTTTAAGAAGCAGGAAGAAAGCCGTCTCAAACGAAGCCTGGGACAGTTTTCTTCATGCTTCTTAAAACGGCTTTTTAGTATAATAAGAAGCATTAAGATTTTTGTACTGGCAAACTGTTTTAAAAAATAATAAAAAAGACGTCCCAAATGAAACCTAAGTAATTCTTCTATTTGTGTGTTATGCAATGTTGAGGAGGATTATAATGCCCACCTCTTCTTTAAATGCACTCATTTCATGTGGCTAATCAAAAGCATTTTTCTGAATGGAGCGTTTTCTTTACGGATGCCACTTTTATATAGGCCCTCAATCACAGTGGCGATTTGTCAAATTATTGTAGTACGCCTGAAGATATATTTCCTATCATCTGGAAAAATTATTAGGTCCGGACATCTGACATAGCTCTACCTTCAGACGCCAATAACATGTCTCCACATGTTCATACTCTTTACCGCGCGGCCCGGCAACCCGACCCAGACCGGAACCCGGTATTGCTATGTTCGGGTATTGCTAGGTATTGCTCGGTATTGCTAGGTATTGCTTGACAATAACGAGAAATATCACTCTGCCAAGATCAATACCTAGCCAGGGTATTGCTTGGTATTGCTCGGTATTGGTCTTGACATAATGGTATTTCTCGTTATTGCCGAGCAACATCGAGCAATACCTAGCAATACCCCGGTATGCACAAATCAGTCAATACATAGCAATCCCGGGTCCAATCCGGGTCTGGTCGTCGGGCCGCACGGTAAATAGTAAGAACACGTGACACCATTTTACTGGCGTCCGAACGTAGAGCTACGTCAGGACACTGGACCTAATAAAAATTCTATCATCTGAGGCATCATTTGTTGATCAATATCAATACTCACTATTTCCAATGTCCTAATGTTGGTTGTTGATTAACATTAATGGACAGATTGAGAAATATTTCATTTAGATGTAATTTAATATCCATTTTAAATTTAAGCAACACAATACCTTCAAACATAATAATTTAATTTTCACAAATTCAAATATTACAAACAAGTTTTTTTTTTTTAAATATTCTCTATTACAAGTAATCAAACATGCTAAAACAAAAGTTGGAAGCATGTCCATTACACACTACAGAACTCCAATTAAATGATTTGCAGCAGAAAACACATAATTAGTAGTTCAACATTGAATGTGGCTAAGGTTAATGAAATATGGTTGAATTTTTGGATAAAAATAATTAGAAATCAAGTTTAAGCGTTGCAGAGACGAGGATGCTCAGGTGGATGAGTGGCTTTACCCTTAGAGATAGGATAAGAAATGAGCACATACGTGAAAATGTTGGAGTAGCTCCACTGGAAGATAAGATTAGAGAGAGCCGCCTTAGATAGTTTGGTCACATAAAACGACAGCCTTCCAATGACCAGGTGAGGAAAGTAGAGATATTAGATTTGACTTATGTTAAAAAAGGTAAGAGGTAGACCTAAAAAGACTTGGTTAGAAAATATTAGAAATGATCATTCTTTATTATATTTAAATGAGAATTTGACTTCTAACATGACACAATGGAGAAAAAGAATTCATGTAGCCGACCCCACGTAGTGAAACAAAGGCTTGATGTGTTGTTGTTGTAAGAAATTAGAAACCAACAGTTTCAGAAAAACAGGAGATTCTATTCAAGAATGTATATGTTGCTTATAGACCAACCAGCTTCTATCAAACATCATTAGAAGACTTTTTTCTAGATGTTTTCAATGCAACAGAACGCAAAACAGTCGATTTACTCGCATGAAAATTATTTCTCAAGTTTACAATGCAGCAAGTAATACGAGACTTCATACTAATTTAGACGATATTTTCAGACTATAAAGAGTCACTATAAACACACTTGCCACTAATGCCTTGAGCCAAAAGGATGGTACTAAGTAGAGATTCATCAAACGCCATAACAGCAGGTAGTTGAATCAGACTTATGTTTCTAACAAGTCTAAATTATTGCTGAGCTATCCAGCTGGGTCTTGATACTTAAATGATCGTAAGAAGTGAGGTATAATAGAACAAGGAAGGAACAAATCTGTTTGCATCTGAACTCTTCTAGTGGGGAAAGCCAATAAAAGCAATTATCACGGCTTAAGAAGTACTAAGAAGCTTTATAGTTGGCAGCGCATAAAGAGCTAATACAACAAAAGGATGCACCTTCTACTACTGGTAGAGAACTTAACAGAGGTGAATCAAAGCAAAACACCTCACACAAGTTTCTATAGATGCAATCCCGCAGTGTTCTAAATTCAACGCCTCAACGCTGTCAGGTGGACTAGAGATAGAGTGTTAGGCGCCACAACGCCCCAAACTAGTACCACAACACTTCGAGGCAGACTGGACAATTTTCTTTCTCATTTTTCTCAGGGGTGGCGTCCCTTTGTGGTATATAGAGGCTTTTCTCTTTTGTTTAGTGAGACAGAATGGTGTAAGAGTGAATAGAAGCAAGAAGAGGGCGAGATAGAAGAGAAATCTATACAAATTTCTCCCAATTTTCATAGTGGATTTCTTCGTATGGTGTGGTTCCACGATTTTGTCCTGATTTCGAGCTTTCACGTTGAATCCTGGTGTCCTTTATTTTCTAATGTTTTCGATTTTACTTATTTGTTTTGTTGTGTGATTTACTTTCACCTCCCCAATAGACACAATCTACTAAAGGTGGAAAGATGATATGTTACGTCATCAAGAAAGTCTAATTAGCAATCACATACGTGTCATTCATATGCATGAAAGAGGATGAATAATACAACTTTTGTATATTAGAGAAATGGGCTAGCATAATGCTGTGTTGTTGCTAGGGGCGTCAAAATCGGATTTCGGCTCAGGTTCGGGTTGAACCTGAAATTGACCCGAGTCCAAACGAGTTAACCTGAACCAAACTGGAATTGCAAACAGGTCGAAAATTTGGACACATACTCGACCCGCCAAGTTTTTGGGTTGACCAGACCTGACCCACTAATCTGGATTTTATCGAATTGAGACACTCGCACGTGTTACGCTCAGGCAACAGTAGGGTCGCGGGACGGCTGGACGGCGGGGCGACAACACCGGCTTGACTCACGAGTGCAGGCAGGGAATTGGCCAATTGGGTCAGATGTGGACTGTGGAGTGCGGGACGACGGGACAGCGAGGCGATCAATCAGGCACTCACGCGACGTTACTGTCACACACTCGAACTCACGTCACGCGAATGGACGTTGACGAGACGATACGGCAGATGCGACGAGATGGCAGACGATTTAGCATAAGTGTGGGCTCTGAAAATTCGGCTCTAGCCTCCGCCCGACTGTTGCTTTTTCTTTCGGGGAAAGTTTTAATGGATTAAAGTTTCAGGGTAAATTTTGGGAAGGCAGATCGGTTTGTAGATAAGGCACTACCCAGATATTTCGCCCTCATTTTGCGAGAACTTTATGATATGAGTTCTGGTTTCCTATAGGCGCAAGCCCCTATAGTTAATTACCCCTCCCGATAACGAGAGAGAACTTTCGATTAAGGCTAGTCGTCAATCAGATACGTGTTATCTGGCATATAGTAATGTAGAACATGGGCAATTATATAATCAAGTCTAGCCTAGATGGAGTCAAGTTAAATTCATAATTAACTAGGTTGATCATTTCAATGAATAAATTTAAGGTTTGAGTAAATGCATTGAACTCAAGCGATGACAAATTGAGCTCGAATGATCATAGCTAGTCCTAAGTGGATTCACGCAAGCTTGAGTGAGATTATTCACTTCAAAATATTAAGCTTGAGCATATTTAATGTTAGCTATGAGTAAATTTAAGAGGAATTCGATTGAATTATATCCAAAACAAGCAATTTTAAGGGAGCTAAAAATCGAGTTAGGTTGTGTGATTGTGTCCCACATATACACTGAGTTATCCCCAATTAAGGGAGTCCAAGGTTCTATAGGGTTATTTGGGGTTGTATAGAGTTTATTCAACTTTAGGAAACCCAAATAAATACTCAAAACCAATAATCTAGCTACCTCAATATCCGCATTGAGTAGCTCATATTAAGATAAGACATTAAGGAACTTGATTGTTCAATTAAGGTTGAGCTGAGTAATCAAGTGGCTCAAATCAAATAACCAAGGGGTTGAATAAATTTGAGAATAACGAGCTGAATTTCATGTCAACCCAATCTAAAAAAAAACAACCCAAATTGAGATAGAGACTCATAGCCAAGCAATTGAGCCACATATGTCCAAACAATAAAGTCAAGCATAGAATGGTTAAATCAAGTCAAGTTCAAACCATCAAGCTGGCCAAATGAAATCTAAACGGGCACAATTTAGACTTGTAACGATTGATTAACCAGACCAAGGGATAGGAGGTCATTCAATTAGGCATGGAACTCTATTGGACTGATTAATGGCCGACTAATTGAAATGATCAATTGTAGCCTCATAGAAGGCATAGGGTTTGATTGATTTGACCAAATAAATCATGGCCAAAATAGGGTTGATTGAGTTGTAGTCAACCATAGTCAGAATAAGTCAGCTGAGATTTAAGAGGATTAATCAGATCAACTATGCATACATTGTGTTGGTTGATGCCATACTAGGTCTAACACTATTGGGATGATTGAATTCTTTTTGAGTCAAATAAAACTATGATCATCCAGAGGACTATCAACTAATTTGCGAAAACACAAGATAGCACATGACAATATTAATTCAATCAAGCAACCACAATGAGTCAATCAGAATATACCATAGACCAACAAAGGATTGAATTCCCCATAAACTTTTAAGTGTCAATAGAAGGGTTCCTTCAACATCAAGAAGATTGCTAGTTCATAAGCTTAATGATTAAAGATTGACAAACGAATTGATATACTGAGAACTTGAATCATGGTACACTTCTGCCAAATATATATATATATATATATATATATATATATATATATATATATATATATATATATATATATATATATATATATATATACTTTTTTCATAAATCTTAAAATTTTGTTTTGCTACAACAACATGCATACAATTGACCCCAAAGAAGGAATATTCATCAAAAGAGAAACAAATAGAATTAAAACATAAATCTTAAAATCTACTTATAAAATTGATTAAATCCCTAGTATCAAAGCCATGTCACAAGTCCTAAGAACCTCAAAAGATATTTTTAAACAAAATTGTATATCAATACAATACATTCTGCCATGTCTTTCCCAATAGTTCACTTGTAGTTAACAATCAATTGTGCACTAAAATAGCTAAAGTTGACAGACATGCACTAAAGTACTCAATAACCGATCTAATTCCTCTCAAGAGAGGAGTTCATCCCGCTAATAGTGGGAATAGAGCAATGGTTTACCAGAAGTGTGGAACCTGGACACCTCCTCGCTCTAAATGCAATAGTGGATGCTCCTGTTGCATCTAAATGTGGGAATGAAGCACTGATATCGTAAGTGTGGGAATGAGACTCTCACATACTTTTTAATAGAGAATAGAGCACTATAAGAGTCTTATGGAGCCATAGCATGTAATGCATCACATGGCATGTTAGTTTAAAAGTAATGCAAGTCATAAAAAAATATGAATGATTTATAAATAATTCAACAATACAAGAAATAAAATATCTTTAAAAAAAGGCGCGCACATAATAAATCAACAATATAAGAAATAAAATATCTTTAAAAAAAGGCGCGCACACAAACACAATAAAATATCACTTAATAGTGCAAAAGGTACCTATAGTTTACATGAAGGTTAACAAATGGCAATTTGATTGACGGCAAAGAAAATAATTAAATTTACAAAGAAAACCATCACAATAGCAATGCTAATATTAAGACAAAATGTGAAACTTCGGTGCTTAGGTTTAGAGCATATGAAATATTTGTTTATAATTCTCAAATAAATAAAAGTTAAACAGGTGCTAATGAGAACCATCATCATTCATACACCAAATAAACTCATCACCATTATTATCATCTCCCAAATCATAATATTCTCTATCATCCTCATCTTCTTCATGTCATCTACAAGTATACTGGACCTAAAAGAAAATTCTTTTTCTTGTCCTTTAAATCGACCTTGAATGTTCTATATCTTTTTGATACATGCTAGTTGCTCTGGCAAAATCAAAACAATTAGAAAAATCATTCAAAAAACAAAACTAATAAAATAACGCACACTATATGAGCTATTCCCATAAAACATAATGTGCACCATTTTATCCACCAACACCTTTTTATGTTAATAGCATAAAAAATGCACCTCGTTCTGTTACGAATTATTTTACAATATTGACAAGCATGAATGTCTTCCTCAAGCATAGAAGAAGACAAACTAACGTCCCCAAAGATAGGGAGTCAGGTAAAGCTCCTTCCTCTAAGAGTAAAAGTTACACCTTAGTTCCCTTTAAGAGTTTGATATACCTCTTTTGAAAACTAAGAGGAATTCAAATAATTAGATAAGAAAGTTTTTTTTAAAAATAAAAGGATGATAAATATTATATTAACAATAGATTAATCAAAATTATGATTCATCCAATGAATTTATGAGAGTGAGTAATGGAATATAGGATTAAAAAAATTAATCTAGTTTCAAAGAAACAATTACAGTTCATATCAAGAAGATGAACTTTAAAGAGATATTTATATTAAGAAAATTAATGAAAAAATATATATGATGGTGCATTGAATAGTATTAGAAGAAATTATGAAGTGAACAAATAATTTCTAATAACATAAGGGGTCAACATTAGGTTTTTATCTCTTTGCATCGATTATGAAGGTGACTACAAAGGAACTTTAAAGTGCGATGCTTCAATATATGCTTTTTACAAGTGACATATTTTTGTTCTATGAGGTATCCACTGAATAAGTGAAAAGTTAAAATAATAGAGAAAATATTTAGGAAAACAAAAGACTTAGAATTAGTAGAACAAATTCATGTATATGATATTCAATCTTAGTTGAGTGATATTAATAATTATCATTTAACAATCAGCGTCATTAAAAGATAAGATGATGCCTATATGTGATACAGAGAGTTTGAAAGATAAAAAGAAAATGAAAGAATCTTGTGGGTTATTATTAAGAGGGAGTAGTGTAAAACCCATCATGATTTACAGGTTCTAATTTCATTTATTAAACATCAGTACAATGCACAAAAGATGAGATTAAAAGACTATATATCTCCAACCTAATAACCATAATAGCAATAAAATCTCATATGATAATATAATCTGAAGAAAGTAAAAGGAGGGGGAAAATGAGATGTCTACCATGAGAATTTATTTACCAAAAGATTCTCAGAATAACAGCATTAAAAAATGTTTTTTCCCTCAAAAATGATTGATGAACCCTAGTAAAGCACAACATTTATCATAGAGCAAAAAAAAAAAAAAACTGATTGATTTCAATGATTTCATACATTGGAATCCTTTCGTGAGATGCTCGACATTTGGTTCTCATCATCAGAATCACTGTCCCCAGCCACATCTTTTGCCTGCTTAGCAGCAGCAGAATCATGTTGTGCAGAAGTCATTGTATTACCGGTAACTGATTGCTGATAGAGAATCCCACCAGCTAGAGTGAAAAGTAGGCAAGCTAAACCAAACGGACTAGCATGCTTATCCCATATGAGAACGTTGATTGCAACTGTGAGAAACTTATTAACAACACCTGTCACCGTAAAAGCTGTAGCTGAAACAGCTTTCCTTGCCGCAAAGCCAAAGAAACTGATGAGCAATCCAAACACGCAGGACAAGCTAACTGCAAGAAATGTGCCAAAATCAACCCAAGCCCCAGATCCCAATCCAACAGCTATTAAAACATCAGCATACTCCCCAGTTAACACCATAAAAACAGGAGCCATCATCAAGGATAAGAGATTATTGTAGAAGACAAATCCCCAAGTGTTGAGGCCAAGGTTCGTCACCATGTGTTTTATGTAGACCATCTCTGTTGTGATTGTGATCAAGTAAGCAAAAGCCCACGAATATGCAGTGAGGGTGAATGCTGAATCAGTCATCACATACCCAATAGCACCACCAAGTAGAATCACCAAAGATAAAAATGTCAGTTTGGAAGGGCATGGCTGCTTTCTGAAGGCGGTGTCGGCAATGGCCACCAATAATGGTGTCAAAGATCGAAACACTATAAAAGTGTCCACATTAGCATGCCTGAGGAGGTTTGTGTTGGTGAATATAGCAAGGTAGAAGACAGTGGCAGCAGGTAAGAACTTTTTGGCTATTTCCAGGGTGAAAGGATCATGGTGGAGAAATCCCAGCTTTCCAAGGATCCATACACCAGCAGCAGAAGACAGGTATTGCAATGCCGTTAAGAGGCCAGGAAAATTGAATTTTGTGATGGCAAATTTGTTAATGACAGCAAGCAAGCTCGAGCATAGAGCATATCCCACAACAAGGCTACTCGTAGCATAGTACTGTTTTGCCAGTTCAAGTTTAATGGCCGGCATTGTTCTGCAAACTCACAAACCTGTAAAACTTGCAGGTTTTTCAAAGCTTAGAGAAAGTGCAAAATACAAGTAGAGGAGTCAGAAAAAAAAGCTGGATTTTTGTGTTAGTGTTCAGCTCATTCGTTAAGTGAAAGAGCCGAGCATAAACATGATTTTTCACCTCCTTAACTAAATGTGTTTTAACACGAACAAAAGTCAACTGGATTATATTCCACTCAGAAAGAGCTAAACATAGATATATGCATAAAACTTTATTTTGTAACTATGTTGCACCATTAAAATCACAGGATATACTCTCAAAGTTATGTCAATACATACTTTATATGCTAAGATGCTTAAAAAAGGTCATATTGTGAAAATTCATAAGATTTTTTTACACATAATGGAAGTCATCAATTGAAAATATGTTGATCCATTTGATGATCAACGGCTTGACTTATAATTCATGTTTAGAAAGGAACCCAAAGTAAAAAAGGATTTTAATACCGAATTTGAACTTGAACTTGAACTTATTCATGTCTAGCACAATAGTTAATGCACCAAATTTATTAAACACAGAAGGCAAGGAGGGGTATCATTGATATTTAGTCTTGTTGTATGCTAGAATATCTATGGCGGTAGAGAGAAAAATTAACATCTTAATTTTGTATAACGATCCAACACACATAGATAAAAAACATGTACAAGAGATTCTAAAGTTCTACAATAAAAACTCAGAAAGAGAAAAACCAAAAAGCCTAGCATACCTAAAATGATTTCAGTAGTGCTTGTAATTGATAGAAATGATGTCATTTTCTATGATTGAAAAATGTGTTGATATAATATAGTAAGCATAAGCTATACAAAACGAATTTCAAGATTAAAGTTAGAAAAAACCTATGACATACCAATTGTTTTCAATAGATCGTTTTCTATATATTTGTTCATACTCCTTTAAGGATAATAGACTAGAGATCAAAAAGTCCAGCATAAATCCACATGTTGATATCGAGAGTCATAGCGGGTGTTGACGGCATGCATCGGCCTTATAGGCGATGGCGTGCACCAGCATTATTGGAGATGACATATGACGAAGTCGACAACATCAGTGTAGCTGAGCAATAATGGTCAAAGAACTCTATTTAAGTGATGGTGGTCAAAGGACCATATTTAGGTGATGATGGTCGAAGTATATAATCACATGATGGTGATCGGATGACCGTAGTCACGTGATCGTAGCGGGATACTATACTTGGGTGATGGTCGTCGGAGGATTGTAGTTGGGCAATGGAAGTCAGAATACTATAATTGTTTGATGGTAGTAAAATGATTGTAGCATGACGACATTAGTCATAGTAACTTAGTTAGGCGATAAGGGTCAAAATATCGTAGTTAGGTGATAGGGGTTGAAGAATTATTGATAGGCAAGATGGTTGAATGACATTATTCAAAGGATCATAGTCGATAGAGGGTGCTAGAGATATTGTAGTTAGGTGACAATAATAAGGAAACTACAATCGAATGTTGGTGGTCGGAGGACTATAATTAGACGATGGTGATTGGAGAACAATAATTGAGCGATTATGATGGAGATCAACAATAGTCTGAGGACCATAATTGAGCGACGATGGTCGGGAGACTATAGTTAGACGAAAGTTATAGGAGAAACATAATCAGGCGACGGTGGTCGTAAGACTGTAGTCGAGAGATGGTGATATAAAGGCCATAAGTCAAGCGATGGTGGTTGGTGGATTGTAATGAGGCAATGGTAGTCAGGAGACTATAGTCGAGGCATAGTAGTCGGGAGACCATGGTTTGATGGCAACGATCAAGCTGTGGTTCAATGCTAGTGGTCAAGTGGTGGTCTAACAATGGTGTTTTGGCGATGGCTTGATGGCAGCAACCGAGCGAGAGAGGGAGAGTGGGATAGTGGTGCTTGGGTGGAGCTCCGAGATTCTTCAAGCCTCTAAGTTCTTTTAAATATCAAGACAAGGTCCACATTCCCCTTCATGTAGAGAGTAAGGAGATTATTTATAATTTTTTTAGAGTGACATGTCTCATAGATGTATGAAAAATCCAAAACATTCAATCAATCGACCTATATTGATTCCCTCAATCATAGATTTTCCTTTCAGCAGTTACATGTTTTAATAATATCAAAATCATATGATTTTGGGCACATTGGGTTCATCACGTTGAGACACTCAATTTAATTACATGTGAGTTGTTTGGTCGCCTAATTAAAGCCTTGAAGTTTCCTATGCGCTTTAATTGTTTGATCTAAACTCATTTTGAGTCAAATCGCAACACTTTAGAGTTCAACTCCCGTTCTCAACCCATGAACAATATGAGTCTGAAGCTTCCTTCATGACTTAAGGAACTTTGTCGTAGTGGCTCTGTTTCATGCCTCATTTCATAGGAAATCTCAATTTAGCTCTATTTTATTATATTCCATCTATATCCCAATTCCATTCATTTCATATCCCTTTGGTGTTATTGACATAAGAGATGTCATTTATAGCATATATATTTCTATCTATACATATATAGAAAGTTAAGGAATCATCATATAATAATTGAGAAATTGCAATAGAAAAGAAAAAGGAGATGTTTGTGATGATCTTTAGTGCCAATTGGTTTGTCTTGTCGAGATTCAGTTTGACCATAACAATGTTGAATCAGAGCTCGGATGGTTCTAAATTTAATTTTTGAAAGTTTTCAATTCAAATATAAACTGATATTCATGCATGATCAAACCACCCAACATCAATTTATAGATTAGATACCTCCAGTTCTAAAAATTACACAGTGAAGAAGATAAAGAGCAACAACATTGAAATTATTGATGCCAAGGAAAAATGCGCCAAGCACCCATTTGGTTTCTTGAAATCAAAAAGCAAGCTTTGAAATACAATAAAAGTTGCTACTCCCATCATTAGCTTGGTTTAGTTGAAAATGAGCATTGGCTTCTAACTTCATAAATCCTGTTAACCCTATCTTGAATATGATGATTCCGACATCACAAACAAATGAGTGACAATAAATTCATCACTTTCCAAAGATGTTTCTATCTAAAACTCTAAAAACAACCAAATAAACCCTAAAGCGAATTCAAAATTACAAGGAAAATACCTTCGATCCAGGTAGCAGCAAGTCCGACACTCAGATCTACTATATTGGGTAGGAATGCGACCAGCAACAGAGAGATTTATCGAAAACTTTACAGGTGGGGGAGCAGAGAAGCCAATGTAAAAGAAAAAGTATGGGGCCCAAGAATGGATCACCGACGATAAATGATAGGAATCGGCTGAAGCAAAGCTCCACGGGGAACCTTTTAATCGATATCTGAAGGAAGCTGCAAATCTCTGTCGAACTCTAACCCTAGCTTCGGCTAAGAGGCCAGCCAATTCATTTTGCTTCCCCGCCCAGTGTTGCCGAAGAATGGCGTATGACATTTCGCTGAGATGATATTGAGAGTCTTGAATGAGTATAGTGAAACGACGAAAATAACCTCTTGGTTGGAGAGCCGACGACCGACTTGATATTAATCTCGTGTTTTAACTTATTAATTATCCTTAAACTGTGCGCAAGTTAACAAGCCAGTAGTCTTAGGCTCCGTTTGAATAAGCTTTAATCAGCTCGTCATAACGGTTTGGAAGACTTCATTTGATTCGGTTTATGCTTACATAAAAAGGAGTTTTAGAAAAGGAGGTTGAGAAAAAGCCGTTCAATAAAATGGAGTTTCAATAATGAGATATGTTTGACTAATATTTTTAAAAGTGCTTATTAATACTTGAAAGTAATTTTAAATTGTTTGTTTAGGAGTTTTGCTTTTGAGATTTTATTATAAAAGACATTTTGTGACCGAAACTCCGTTTTGTGACCGAAGAAGCAGATACGAAAAGAATTTTGTAACCGCAAAAAAAATGATGTTTATTAAAAAGGAATTATTGTTAAGCTTTGATTCCAAACAGTAAATACTAATTGATTTCGGCTTATTCAAACGGAAACGGAGAAAAAAAGCCTAATCAAACGAGGCCTAAGTAATATTTTTAAAAGTGCTTATTAATATTTGAAAGTAAATTTAAATTGTTTGTTTAGGAGTTCTGCATTTGAGATTTTATTATAAAAGACATAATTGCCCATGAAATTTATGTACACATAATTAATATATATATATATATCTTTCTAAGAAAAATTTAATTGTCTACTAATTTATATTATAATATAAAAAGTTTTCATTTTTAACTCATAATTTTTTAACATACAACATAATTTTTACTACAAATATGATAAAATTTAAATCATGTTAATTTATTATTATACTTACAATATTTTGTTATTAATTCTTCTATAAAAAAAACTCAACTTAAACAAAAAATATATTTTTATGTTGGAAAATTAATTTATTTTCTTATCAAATAAATTATTTTTGAAATTGAGAAGATACAATGAATCAAACGCAAATCTGAATGGAATCCTTTGTAGCTGATGGCTTGATGCGGCACATATTTAAATGTGCATGTATTAAAAAATATTACATCAATAAAATTTCAACAATTGTTCATCAAAGGTATAAACAAATAGCATTACAAATACTTTCCTAAATAAATCTTAAACAACCATGTCATCATCTCCTTCTCAGGATGATGACTAAATTTGATTCCTGTTACAAAAAAAAATTAAACAAATATTTCAGCTTTTTTTGTATTAAAATATTTGGAAATTCATATTTACAAAAAAAACAGTTTGCATATTCATTATACCTGTTCTAATTGCATAGTTCAAATGCAATTTTATCTCTCAGTTCAAACTCTACTTCGGCATATAACACATTACTTTCTTCAATTTGCTCTCCTACTCTGCATTGATATGCCTCTGGATGAATAAAATTTTCATCAACGTCACAGTCTATAAAATCTGGATCATTTCGTGATATATGTCGTCGAATATAATTATGTAATCCCATGGTACCAACAACAATAAGACGCTGCTTCTTAAAACTATAATTAGGCATATCTCTTAATATTCCCCATTTCTTTTTTCATACACCAAAGGAACGTTCAATTACACTTCTTAGTGAGGAATGTCTACTATTAAAAAGCTCCTTATGTCCCATAATAGTTCTACTATCTCTTCTAAAATCTGGTATGTGATATCTGGTTCCCAAGTATGACTTCAAATATCCCCTTTGTAGAGGGTAACCTGCATCAACTAAGTAAAACTTTCCTGTTCAAAATTTTTTTAATTAGTATACAATATAACCTAATTAATAAATATAACAATTTCATTCTATAAATTAGTAATACCTGGAGGTGGTGCAGGAAAATTATATTTCGGATCCATTACTGCATGTTTAAATATACTTGCATTATGTGCCGAACCCTCCCAACCAGGTGAAACAAATGTGAAACACATGTTGAAATCACATGCAGCCATAACATTTTGTGTCGGTGAATGATGACGTCCAATATAAGCGACCTGTTCTTCAACAGGGATGCGTGCATCAACATGTGTGCCATCAATAACACCAATGCAATCTTTAAAGTATGGCATGTACCTTTTGTCATTAATTATTTTTTCAGGAATATGATGGAAAAATTTATCTACAGGTGCAATGATCTCCATTGTTAATCGAACTAATGCTTGTAGACCATTATAAAAAAACCTACTAATTGTCTCTGTAGAGTGTTGAAATCGTTCACATGTTGATCTAATACTCTCATTATGTCCCAAAATGTATAAAGTTATTGCAAGTACCTCTCGAGTAGTAGTTCTGCGAGATCCATGTAAACCATATGATGATTCCAACAAAGAAACTAAGGGCTCGTTTGGGACGGCGGCACTCTTGCTTTACTTTATAAAAAGTTATGAAATTACTGTTTGGGGCATCGCGGCAGAACAGCGGCAGAAAAAATTCGCGGCGTGTAATTGCTTCCCGTGACCTTACACTCTCTCCCGCGGTCCGCTGCAGTCCGCTGCTTTCCGAAAAAAAATGACGAAAATCCCCTCCAAATATTCGCGACTACCACCCTCATCCTCCTCGAGCTCTCCCTTGACATGGCTTCACGTGAGATCCTTTGGTCGTTCATGAATGTTATTGGAGAGCAAATAAAGGCCATTTATTTCCTTCCTATCCACCGTGAGCACAGTCGTCATTGCCGAGCGAACCCAAAATCCCCTTCCAATCCCTTTCAAATGGAGGAACTGATCTCCCCTTCGTCATCTTCCTCTCCTACACCTCCCCCCTTCTACTCCATCCAACCCCAACCCTTACGATCCCGCCGGGAAATTCTCCCCATAAGTTATCGCCTCCGTCGCCATCGCCGTTGCCGTCGCTGTCGCCGTCGCCATTGCCGTCGCCATCGCAGTCGCCGTCGCCGTCACTATCTGACACTGTTCGTGGATGAGCAGCGAAGCAAATTGGAATGTCGTTTTCATCCGTTTCTTTCCTCCCGCATCTAACCTTCACTGCTCGATTTTCAGGTATCTTTCATCCCTAATTTTATAGAAGTATCAGTCCAATCGAGTTTTCCGCTTATTTTTCTGGTTTTCTGTATAAAATTTTAATGAAATTTCTGATACGAATCATGCTAGCATTTGGATTTTGAGACGAATAATTTCATTATTTTTCATCGATTTCTTTATGGCGTTGTGTTTTTTATATTTGGTTTCGGTTAATTCATGCTGTTTCTGAGATTTTATGGACGTCTGTGCTTGAGATTTTGTTTGCCTGGTAGATTAGCGTTAGTTTTTGCAGGAAATTTTAATTAGGTTTTGTTAGGGTTTAATTTGTCTCTGTTTGTTCGCCGATGCTTTTTATCTTCTACTCTAATGGATTCAGCTTGTTTAGGGTTTAATAGTTGATTATCATATACATTTAAAAACAATCAAATTTTAAAAAATTATATATTTCATCTAAATATATATAAGGGTATGAAGGTAAATTATTCACATACAGCTGCAGCACAGTAGTTCTACAGTTACGCTATCCAAACAAAATATAATGATTTATATAAAGCAACTTCAGGAAGCAATTTTCTGTACAACAATTTCACAACCTACTTTACCGACAGCTGCAGCCGTCCCAAACGCACCCTAAGTCTATAAAAATAACTTGTGACATTCTGAACATGTTATGAAATCTATTTGGATGGCCATGCAACAACTCACACAACCATTTATCTCCCGTTTGAGCTGATTTCATGCAAGGATTCTTGCAAACATACAATGCATAGTAATCATGAATTGCACATGTCGTTGTGAGTATTATACGAGTAAATTCTGCCACTCCTTTACACTCATTAACTTCTAACATATCATCAAGTACTTCGTCCTCCTCAAAATTTAACAAATCCTCTGCCATTATTGATCTGGAACAGTACAAATACTACAAATTACTAAATGATATATAATAATGTAGTGATTATTACTAATTAAAAATAGAAGACATCATTCAGCTGATTACTAATTAAAAATATGTTGCTTCATATAAATGACCTCATGAAGATTGCCTTAAAAGGATTTCATATGGTTCAGCCTGGATTGATGGCCATTAAGTGAAGAATTTGTATACTAATTAACAAAAGAAAAAATGCAATATACGATGACTGCTGAGATTAAGGGCCAATTCTTCAATAGGCTCTTTTTAGAAACCGAAGACCAACCCTCAGTTTTTCCAGAATTTCCTATTACAGAGCAATTTTCAAATGACTCCAGATTGTCAACTGCACCATCATCTAGCTTTAGTTCACCATGAAAATGCAAAGTTTCCTACCAAATCATTTGAAATTTCATCAATCAATTTAAGTATCAATTTCATGAGATATTTGATGCACTTCTTGCTTATCAAAACAATTCATAGTTGCACTGAAAAGCTGGCTGAAATTGGAAAACCAACAAATAGAAACAAAGCATAGTTCTCTATACTCTTCTTTAACATTACTATAACTGCTGCTGCTGCTGAAATGAATCAGAACTTTTTCAGTCATATCATATATCCAAGGAATGAGAACAACATCGCAAGCATAAAGAGCAGGTAAATTTCGGTATACATGCAATTATGTGTGGTAAGATGGATAGTATTATTAGAAGATTATTTAAGAAGTTTTGTGGAGTTAGAAAATAAAGTATGTAAAATGCAATAAAAAAAAAAGTAAAACATAACAAGTACATGGCACATCAGGTGTTGAAGGGAATTCTATCCAACAAGTCTGGTGCAAAGTTGTCATTACGCAACACAGTCACTTATTAGACAACTCTATCCAAAAAAAACTTCGGCAAAGAGATGTGGTCAGTTCAAGAATTCAGTTTACAATGCAAAAAAGTTAGGATTAGGCAAATAATGGTGATGATAACAAGTTAACACGCCAACCACTTCACATCAAAGCAATTCCTAAATCAAAACTTGTATGAGACGCACATAAGTGTCAAATAAAATGTAATCTGCAACATGCACCAAACACAAATCAAAATAAATCACACACAATAAACGTTTGCAAAAAAGAGTCCAAATATGCCTGCACTTGAACAATTACGTCCAGAATCATATAAAGCAATATAACATAATTACATCCAGAATCATATACAGAAATAAGCAACAACCTAAATAAACACAAAGGAAATAAGCAACAACCTAAATAAATACAAAGGAAATAAGTTATGAACCTAACTAAAAACAATAACAACAACTACAAGAACAGAACTTAAAACATGATGTAACTATTTCTTTCAATTTTGAAGAGATGGAGCTATTAGGTACTTGCTTATTCCTTCTTATTCAATGGGCAATTAAAAGAAACTTTTATCAAAACTCCTTCGAAGCCACCATAATCTTCTTTCCATCGGTATTCCCATGAATATCTCTCGGTTATCCTTATCTTTAAAGTATTCTAAGGCAAAGCCATATAACTCAAAATCATCAAATATATCAGGAATTTTAGATATCTCTTCTAAAACCTCTTGGATAGTAAATGTTGTACAATTTTTATTTGATGTACTTATGGCAGAACTTATAGATTTTGCAGCATCCACGAGGTCCTCAACATGATTTAGAAAAAGTTCTCTAGTACCCGACTTAGGAGTTCTAACTCTTTTCCTTTTACGCAATAATGTGGCACTCTGTTGTGATCTCTGTGTATCGTAGTTGCTTGTAGGCTCATTTGTAGGAACATGTGGAAGATGTGTTTGTTCATCTTGAGTGTACTCTTCTTCTTCGGATGAGATTGCGTGATTGTCATTTAGTTCTGGGGGAAGTACACCAGAACTAGAAATCCAGACATTTTCCTCAGTTGCAACAATACGACTGAACATAAGATCCAAGTTCTCTTCCAACTCTAGTGGTATTCCATTGAAACGAAACTTCTTAGCATTTGGGATTACCTAAAGTACAACAAATGATTAATTATGAATCATGCGTTATATTACTTAAGAGTTGGTTTGAATTTAGAGTATAAACTGAATGATTTCAAATTTGAGAGATACCTGCAATTTTTCATTCCACCAATCATTAGAAGCATCAATTGTTTTTTTAATTGGATTCCAACCAATTCCAGTCTCGCCTCGCAACAAATCTTTCCATTGCTTCTAGTCTTTCTTTAATTAGTCCCACTTATTTTTAAGTTGGTTTCGGTCATAAGTTCATCCAGTGCGTTCGTTGAAATTTTTAAGTAGATTTTTCTAACCTTCTTTAGTAAAATGCGTAGTTGGTCTATTCCCAAGTTCTATTTCTCTTATATATATATATCACAATATATTAAAGTCGTATCTAAGTCCCATGATGCAGATACACATCCTTCTTTTTGATTTCCCATCTAGATGTTAAAAATATTGTAATATGTTAGTAATATACAAGACCTTATGTAATGTACATCCTTCTTTAAGAAGTTTCTTTAGTCAACACCAAAAAATCAAACGCCGAAAAATCAAATGCTACAGATTCTATACAGAAACAACCATTAAAATAAGAAATAAAAGCATAATACCAGTTACTTTCTCTAGATCTTAAAATTTTCAATTCGCCCGAAAACCAAGTAACAATAAGCCAATATTAGAACAGACCTACCAATGATGAAACTCCAAGATAACCATTGGAATTAAAGTAAAATAAACCTACTGAAAAATGAAAAAAAAAAAAAAAAAGGTTGTACTACCGGTATCCATTGCAAAGGAGATTTCAACAATCATGAACTTAAAAAATCACATAACTGAGCAAACTTGATGAAGCAACAGGAAAAATAAAAAAGAAAAACCATAAAAGACATTAAAAATCATGATCCACAATGCCCTAACCTTGATGATTGAAGAAGGTATCGAGGATTGGAGAATCTGAAGCCCTCGCGAAAAGAACGCGTGAAGAGGCTGAAAAGCATGGAATGGGAGGCGAATCGCACGTGGGTTTGACACTGAAGGAACTATTGATGCTTATTTAAGAAGGTACTCTTCGGTCGCCAATGCTAAGATGGACTGGCGTTGGGACGGCTGAACATATCAACGTCAGGGAGGATGGTGGCTACTGTGGTCGATCAAGAGGAGTGGAGATGATGAGGCCTTGCGTGCGAAATGGAGAGGAATCGGGAGTCCGGCTGGAAGGAGCTAAAAAAATAATGACAATTTTTTTGTCTCGCGATCCGCTGATGAAGAAGAAGGTTGTTTCGTGGTTTCGTGGTTGACGCGAGAACGTGGAGGGTTAATTCGGACTTTTCGGTTGGAAAACTGTGTTGTCTGAATGAATAAGCAGACAGCGAATAAATTCTGTAACCACTCAAAATACGTGGTTTAATAAAAAGTAATTACGATTAAGATCAGGGTGCACATATTATATGAGCCCTATGTTCGAGCTCATTGAGATGATGGGTGACAATTTTGGGTCACGGGTCGTATTCGAATTGAACCCGGAAATCATCCGACGTTATTCAGGTCAAATCGAAATCGATCTGTTTTTTACAAATTGGTTGGTTTTCGGACCTGAACCTGATCTGTTTTTACAAATGGATAGGTTTTTCGGACCCGAACCCAACCCGCGGACATTACGACACTGGTAGCAGCGGGCCGATGGCCGGCGCAGCAGCAGCCTGTAGCGTCGTCACTCGAGACAGTGGGACGCGACGCGGGAGCAATGGGTTAGTGCAACAGGCAGACTGACACAAATTCGACGCGGGACAGCAAAGATGCAACGCGGATTGGCCTCGCCGCCTCGGGATGCGACGCACGACGCGGGATTGGCCACGGGACAGAACGGGAGCCGCTTCGGTCAAGCGCGGTCAGTGCTAGTCATTCTAGGTCATTCTCGGGTTTCCAGGTCAACCCGAACCCGATCCAGTTTTTATAACATGTCGAAAATCCTAATCCGAAACCAAAATTTTCAGGTCAGATTTTTGGATCGTGACAAATATTAATAAATTTAATTCAGACTATTCATTTGACTCGCAAGATCAAAAATTATAGATTTCTTTCTTTTATCTCTTAATCCATTGTTCATCCCGTGGATATTTTCTCATGGGATTCTTCTCGCATGAACTCTTCCTTTTGAAACGTTGTTTCCTTTTCTAGGGAACACAAATTGCGACTTATGTTATCATGTTGGTCTCAAATCCTGTCAATGCATTCTCGAACGAGTTCCCATCATGATACCACTTAACACTGATGATGCATTCTCCTATTGGTTTTGTTTGGGACGGCATTTTATTGCTTCGTAAAGCAGCTTTTTAGTATAAAATTTTAAAATTTTGTACAAAAAAGTTGTTTTAAGAAACAATAAAAAAGTCATCTCAAACGAAACCTTATTCTCGATGCGCCATCTATAATGAGATGCTACCGCAATCCTGCCATCCCACTAATCCTAACAATGCATTTTTCAATGATTTTCCATCACAACTCCAATAAGTTCTTGTAATCTTCATTCTCTTGATTTTGCTTTAGCAACGAGTAGAGCCCCAATCCGCTATTATTCCCATAAGCCGGCTCAAATAGAATTGTTTTCGCCCAAAG
Source organism: Dendrobium officinale (assembly GCA_019514585.1). Lineage (NCBI taxonomy): Eukaryota > Viridiplantae > Streptophyta > Magnoliopsida > Asparagales > Orchidaceae > Dendrobium > Dendrobium officinale. Next base: position 13,196,747 of record CM033682.1, read on the forward strand.
AGATGTCGATAAATAACACTCAAAATTATCATATGTACATATTTAACACATAAAATTACTATTTATAACAACTAGAAAAGCAAAATTATAGTATTTAAAAATCCCTCCTACATATGTGCGCGATAATAATAAAGTGAAAGATATTAATAGTTATTTTATGTGCTCTTTATTAGGAGTGTCAATTTGGGTCAGCGGGTCGGGTTCAGGTTGAACCCGGAACTGACTCGGCACTGTTCGGGTCAACCCAAACCCGACTCGTTTTTAAAAACAGGTCAAGTTTCCGAACCCAACCCGATTCGGGTCCGGGTCAACCCGACCCAACACGAATGACCCGAAGTTGACCTAAAATTGCTAATTTTAGGATAAAAATCGGGTCAATATTCGATTTTCGGGTCAAAAATCACTTGTAAAAATAAAACTATTTAAACCTAAAAAAACATAAATATATTATTGAAAAAACTTTAAATAGCGAATGAGAACTTATTGTTGATAAATATGCTCTGATGATGATGGTCATCAAGCACTTCACTAATAGTTGAGAAGGTCAATTATAACCTAAGAAAATTTATCATTTTTCTTTAGAGTCGTAATTTTGTGAGATCGGTGGCTCGGTTAGTCGAAATTCAAATGGGTACCACCGACATACATATAAAATTATTAATTTTATTTTTGTCGTAAGCAAATTTTTAACATGTATTACATATGCAACATGGCCATTTCTATTTTATAACATATTATATATGATTTGTAGGAATACAATTTATTGTGTTCAATAGAAGTAATGCACCCAAAAATTGATCATCTATGATAGGAGATGGATTTAATATTTAAAAATCTATGTAGTAATGAATCAAGATAAATATATTTATGCTATGAATTATTTCATTATGTGCATAAGCTTTTGATCAAATCAAATATCAAATTTAAATAAGACCTCCTTCGAAAGCAAGTTAAAATTCATCATAACAATATATTAAGGCAACACCAAATCAAATCTAGCAAAAACATTACAAAAGAGAACGTCTACTTCTATTTCTTAGGAACGAAGAGGACGAAAGGAGGAAGAAGATGAGAAAAGGGAAAAGTTTGAACTCAATTAGAGGAGGAGCTTGCTATAGGCTGTTGTCGCAAGAAAGGAGCAAAGAGGGAGAAGAAGATGCGCACGCAGTTGCTGAAGAAGAGAGGGAAGATAAATTTGATGTCCTAGGTTTACAATTAGCATTAAATTGGAAAATAAAACATCAAGTACAAAAATGATTGAGAGAAAAAGGTCAGCGAGACGGGAGAATTTTGAAAGGCGGCAAAATCTCATAATTTACACAATTAGAGGGAGAGACGCCAAGTTTCGGCTAAGTTTGTGAGCAAGACTAAGGTGCAGAGATGTGGGAAATATAATAGAAAGGCTACTTTTTTTTTAACTTTGAGTAAATTTAATAAAAAAATTCATTTTATACATAAGGTCTTGAAATCATGATCCTATGTTGGAGTAAAAAATAACTCACAACCATTAAGTTTAAATGGGCTAAATAGAAATCATTTTATTAAGAAGAATAAGTACTATGTCAAGATATAAAAAGTTGCTACCATATATCATTCAATATAGTCGAGAGCTATTTTAATATGTTGTTGGGGTAAATTTTTGAGATTGAGCTTTCCTTCTGTTCAAGCTTGAATGTTGTCATATGTAAATATCAAACACCACAACTCATCAAAACTTCAAATCATTGAATATTTTGCATGCTATATTTAGCACATAATATTTCTCTTGTATTTTAACATAAATTTTGTAAGTTGAGTTGTAGTAGTTGCTCTATTGTCTCTTTTTTATTTTTTAAAATTTTTCTTTCTTTTTTTTTTCTTGTAGATTTTTAAGAAATTTTTAGCTCAAAAACTATTTCAAGAAGTCATAAGAAAGCTGTCTCAAACAAAACATTGATATGATTAGCTGCAAATGCATATGCTAAACACAAATTTAATGCCAAAATGAAGGAATTATTTAGTATACAACCAAGAGCTCACTCTTATTTACTATCTTTGTTGTATAAGGGGTTGGACAATAATGGTTTTATGTCTACAACATTTCTTATGCTTTATAAATTGTTTGCCTTTCAGCCTCTATTTCCATCTTAAAAAGTTGATCTCTGGCTGTATGACTTCTCAACTAACAGAAGAACAGCATTAGCAATTATACATCTATGACTTCCATAAGTTAAATTCAGGATCATATAAACTCTAATTTCAGCACTTATAATCAAACTGAATGTCTCAATGAGACAAATGCAACGATACCAAAAAGTGGTTCAATCCAAGCCTGAAGGAGAGCAAGTCAAATATTTGGATCATAATTAGAAACTTCAAATATTAATTTGATGCCCGCCCAAATGATCTCGAAATTTGACATTTCTATGAGCCTAATATCACTCAATTATGATATCATTAAGATACTTAAATGCTAAATAAACACTTTCTAATCAAGGGAATCAATATGGACCATATGATGAAATATTTTAGATTCTAGTTCAAATTACCAAAATGTTCATCCCAAAAAGCCTATAAATAGATCATCATTCTCCACATATGGGTGGAAAAAGAGATAGAACAAGATATCTCTCTTGTATTTTCCAGCTATCGTCACCAAAGGCCACCACCAATTATTTCTATTGACAATTACCACCGTCGCTGGCAAATATCACTATCAATCATTGCCATCATGGCGAGAGCCTAAATAAATACATTACTAAATAGGAATTTAAATTATGACAGGAACAATGTCTGATTTAAGACATTATAATAAGGCATTTAAAACCACATAAACAAGATAATTTGATGAAGTGTAGTTTTATAGTTCTCAGATTGTAAACCAAGTAGCTTTCTACAGCCATGAACTCTTTTTTTTGCAAAAAAAATTGTGAATTAGAAACCCTAAAATGCACCTTTTCAGTTGTAGGTTTTCTTACATCAGTTACAGACTGTTTAAACCTTTACTCTAGAAACCCCTATGTACAGATTCAAAACCTCCCTTGAACGAACTTTTAAAAACCCTAAAAGACCCACCCTGCAGCGCATCGGCGATTACACAGTCTTTTGTCCAGTAAGCAACTTCATTATTGTTGCATCCTAGAAAATTTGCGGCAGTAGAGAAATATAAAGATTAATGCCTTAGCTTTGTACGAAGATCCAGAACACAAGCAGATGAAAGAGATGAGGGTGTAGCGTTCATAAGAGACACCAGAGTTTTTACGTGGAAACCCCTGAAAAGGGGGAAAAACCATGGGGCCTGGCCCAGTCTAAATGAATCCATTAGTGTTTGCAGCCCATTACAAATGAGGCCCTTCCTTAAGAGGAAGGTCTTAGCTTGATGTGGCAAGTATACATCTTACATAGTATATTACACGATGAAAGTTAGAAGAATTAGTGTTGGCATGTTATTTGGGGCGATAAAACCATAGTTGGCGAGCGATATAGGTCAGAAGGACCGTTGTGTGGCGACGGAGGTCGAGAGGATCGTAGTTGAAGGGTGACGGGGGTCAGAAGGACCATTTGTCAGTAGATGATGGAGTTCAGAAGGATCGGGCGATGAAGGTCAAAAGGACTGTAGTAGGCGCGACGGAGATCCTAAAGATTGTAATCAGCATGCAACGGAGGTCGGGATGACCGTAATCGAATGGCAGTGGTTGGGAGGACTGTAGTTGGCAGAGTGACAGAAGTCTTGCGGTGTTCAGCAAATTGGCGGATGTCCGCCGGTGGCCGAAAAGAACTTTGGCTGTGGTCGGAAAGAATTCCAGCAATGATCGGTGGATGAGCAGAAGTACGGCGATGGTTGGCGGACTGGCAGAAGTCCGGCGATGGTCGGCTGACTGGCAGAAGTTCGGAGGCGGTCTGCTGACTGGATGAACTCTAATGGTGGTTGGCGGACTGGTAGAAGTCCGTCAGTGGTTGGAGAATTGGTGGAAGTCCGGCGTCGGTAGACAGACTGGCAGAAGTCTGTCGGTGGGCAACGGTTTGGCTGAAGTCCAGCTGCGGTCGTCGAACTGGTGGAACTCCGGCGGCGGTCGTCGAACTGGTGGAAGTCCGGCGGTGGCCGACGAACTGGCGGAAGTTCGGCGGTGGTCGATTGACTAGCTGAAGTCCGTCGGTGGTCGGGAAGAACTCCGGCAGTGGTCGGCGGGAAATCCGGCAATGGTTGAGAGGAATACTGGGGTTGGTTGGCAGGAACCCCGGTGGTGGTCAGAGGGAACTCGGCGGTGGTCGGCAGGAACTCCCGTGGAAGTCCGGTGATGGTCGGCGGCAAGAGAGCTCCCAAATTCCTCCCTTCCTTCTCCTCTTTCTCCCCCTTCTCATGAGAAGAGTGTCACGACCCGACCCGAGACGGATCCCACCCGCACCGGGCCGCGACCAGCCAAACAAACAGACAGACCAGGATTTGGCTTTGGAATTTGCTTCGGAACTGATTCTTCCAAATATTTCAACTCAAAACAGACACACATAGCTACTATGAAACATCAAATGCAGCGGAACAAATCATCCATATTTTTCTTTTCCTCAAAACAATCATCTACAAATACAGTACATGGCTGACAGAAAGAACAAAGAAGAAAAGCCATGACTGTACAAAAATAAAAAAGTACAAAATACCTATAACTGATCAGACTCTGAACTCTAGTCCAAGACCTCCTTCCCTTTGCCAGAATCTGAAAACCACGCAGAAAACAAGGGTGAGCTCAACAGCTCAGCAAAGCGACAAACCTCCAATCAAAACTTTCAGAATCCAAAACCAAACACTTCAAACCAAATCCGTACAGAAACCAGAACAGAATCAGACAGATATCAAAATCGTGCAGATCAGAACGAAACAGATCAAATCAGAACATATCTAAACGGAACAGATCAGACAGAACTGTACGGAAACAGAAGTCATATCAAATCAGATATCAGATAGTATTGTAATTAATAGTTAAATTCCCTGACACTGACAGAATCTCTATGGATTCTGGCCCCTTATGCCTCCCTTTGTGCTCACGGCACCAGAACAGATGTGCTTATAGCACCAGAACAGAATTCATCGGATCCGGAACAGAACAGATATCAGATTTCAGATTGAGCTCATTTCAGATTTCCCAGACACTAACTGAATCTCTTAGGATCCAGGCCCCTTATAACCCCCTTTATATAGCCTATACATATAGCATATCAATTCAGAAGAAATCCGGACGAATTCAGAAATCAGACAAAAATCGGGCAGCACAACGGCTGTATACAGAATTTACACAATTTTCCTGAAAAATCACAGAATACCAAATTTGCACAGAATATAGATAACAACATTTCAGAACATTTATTCTATTGCTACAGCATTTAATATCATCATAGAAAAATACAATCGAAATAAAACACCGCCGAATTCAAAATATCCGGACAAAAATCTCCAGAAAATAACCAAAATGTGCACACTCGACACGTCAATAACATGCGGAAAATCACGCGGTAAAAACTGAACCAGACGGGAAATACGGACGAAAATCACTAACAAAAATCAATTCCGGATAGATAATACCGTCAAACACGACGGTTCTGAAAATTGAGAAAGGCGGATTGTGCCTTACCTTGCGTACAACAATATCTTCAACAGTCTCGTTGAACGAAAACGGACCCGCGTCTTCCCGAAATCAACTTTTCCTTTTCTTTTCTTTTTCTCTTTCCTCGGATTGTGCCTTACCTTGCGTAATCCTCAGATCGGCCCGACCGATCACCTCGATCGTCCTGGACGATCAGACCAAAAACCCATCGTCCCGGCCGATTCCCTGGACGATCCTCAGGACGATAATTAATTCTGAAAAAGTCCTGCTCTTTGTCTTTTGCACTGAACTGATCGGCCTGGGACGATGCCCCTATCGGCCAGGCCGATCCTGGGAGGAAAATCACCTGGAGCAATCTGGGCAAATTCTGGAGCAAACCTTCAACTGATCGTCCCAGGACGATCCCAGATCGTCCTGGACGATCCTGGAGAAGAAATAGAACTTCACAAAGAGTGGGGGGTTATTTATAGTTTTTTGAGAGTGGCATGACTTGTAAATATATGAAGGATCAAGGGTAAGTTGGGAGTGGTTGGATGGACGGTCGATGTTGAATCCTTTGATCATGAACCGTTTGATGGACATTTGAATGTCTTAGTGATGTCGGAATTCAGTGATCTTGGGCTCGTTGGATTCGTCTCATTGAGCCGCTCGATTTGACTATAAGCTTGTTATGTTTGGAAACTGTTTGGTAATCCAAATTGTGGTTTGAACCTTCCAACAGCGCTTCGGGTCCTTGATTTGGACTCATTTGGGCTCGGATTGAGTCGATTTTGGTGTCGTTGGGTCTGTGTTTCCGAGACGCTCAGTTTGACTGTAAGTTTGCTGAAATTGGAATTCATATGATCTTCAATTTAATTTCTGAAGTTTCCAACTTGATTTTGCCTCAAGATTCGTGTTCAATCAAGGTAATTTTTGATGGTATATCAATTATAGTTACTGCGATTCAGCAGGCCTTTTGTGCCTTCTTCCATTGGCGGAGGGAAGGGGGGGGCACGTGCCCCCCCTAAAAAATTTTTGGGAACTCCATCTTATGCTCTCTCTCTCTCTCTCTTTTGTTGTTTTATGCTATATTACTTTTATAAATATTATATAATTAGAATTTGATAAAAATTAAATATGATTATCATCTTAATAATAAAACAATTAGACAGTCTAATTGTTTTATTATTAAGATGATAATCATATTTAATTTTTATCAAATTCTAATTATATAATATTTATAAAAGTAATATAACACAAAATTATATGATATTTTTATCAAATTAAAAAAAAAAATCATAGTAGCACTCATTATGTATAAAAGTACAATATTAAAAGTTGCTTGGGACAACTTTCTAACTGTTTTATTATTAAGACAATAATCATATTTATTGGGATATTTTGCTACTATTTTCTAGCTATTTTTCAAATGTTTATTTATAGAGGAAGTTTTTTTACTATCAAAATAACAAAATTAATTTGTCTATGCTACTAAAGTTTTTTCCTGTAAGTTGTTTATTATTTTATATTTAATATTCTACCTTCCTAAATAATAATTTGAAAAAAAAAATTTAAAACTTCCTATGTTGATCCCAAGCTTAGATGTAAAAAGTTGAGAGAAAATTTTAAAAAATTAATTTAGGCCCCCCCTAAATACATTTTGTGGCTCCGCCACTGCCTTCTTCTGTGAAATCTGAAGTTGTATTAGATGATTCACTGTTCAAGAATCATCCAAATTGGTCTATTTTTCTTGTCATTTTATCCTTGTACAGATGTGCATGCCCGGCATCCATCGCTGCCACCCTCTGCCCCACCACCTTAGCAAGTTTCTGTAAAAAAAAGATTAATTCTTGGTTGCAGAAGTTGTATAGACCGAGAGAATTTCAATGGAGGACAGGCAAGCACCAGGGAAGGCTTTGGTGGTCGGCGGCAGCATAGCAGGTCTATCTTGTGCCCATTCCTTGATTGCCGCAGGTTGGGAGGTGAGAGTGATAGAGAAATCCTTATCTCCACCTTCCAGTAGTCCAACAGGAGCAGGTCTCAGCCTGGACCCTCAGGCTAGGGAGATTGTCAGCTCTTGGTTATCAGATCCAACCATCCTCCATGATTCCTCCTTGCCTCTTGACATAGAACTGGTTCCTATCTTTGCCTTGCCTTTTCATGAATTGGTCACTAGAGTTGTCAAATCTCTCTTCATCTTCCTTGATCTTTTCACGCAGCTGCAGTTCGTGGATGGTAAGAAGGATAGGAAGATTGTTGCAAGAGATGATAATTTCAACTACAGATGCTTCCACTGGACAGATCTGCACTCACTTTTATACAAAGCATTGCCCCCAGATACAGTTCTGTGGGATCATCACTTTCTCTCTCTAATCATACCCGAAAACAAAGCTTCTGTTCGGATCAAAGTTAAAATCCCTCACACTGACGAGATGAAGGAATTTTCTGGTGACTTATTAATTGCTGCTGATGGGAGCATGTCCCTTATTCGACGCCATTTTCTTCCTGATCACAAGCTAAGGTTAGAACTCGCAATTTTGAACTACTTTCTTCTTTTATGAATCAAGTTTTCTTTTACTCTACTTGAACAGGTATTCTGGTTACTCAGCATGGAGAGGAGTGTATGATTTCTCAGAGGATATTAGCTCAGACACCATTGATTCCATTCGTAGTGCTTATCCTGAACTTGGAAAATGCTTGTATTTTGATCTGGTTTATGAAAACCATTGCGTTCTTTTTGAGCTCATAAACAAGCGGCTCAACTGGATATGGTACTTCGACGCACAAGAGCCAGACATCAAGGCAAGCTACTTAACTAACTCTGAGTAAGTTCTTATATAGTGAAACAAAGATGGTAGGATGCAGATGAAGGGTAATTGAATATGTTATGCAGGGAAGATCTGTGACCATGAAAGTGAACCAGGAGATGATTGAGAAGATGCACACAGATGCTCAAAGAATGTGGAGCTCTGAATTGGCTCAGCTTATGAGAAAAACAAAAGAGCCTTTCATCAATGTAATATATGACAGTGATCCTCTCCCTCAGTTATTCTGGGATAATGTGGTGTTGGTAGGCGATGCAGCTCACCCTACAACACCTCACTGCTCCAGAAGCACAAACATGGCTGTTCTTGATGCTGAGGTCTTAGGCCTCTGTGTGAAGAAGTGGGGAGCGGGGAATTTGGGCCTAGCATTGCAGGAATATCAGTCTATTCGATATCCAGTGATCTCAAGGCAAGTTCTGCACTCGAGACATGCCGGACGCCTCAAGCAAGGGCTTCCTCTTCAAGATAACACTGCTTTCAATCCAAAAGAAGCTAGCAAAGAGGAGGCTGCTGGGATTCTGCATAAAAGCTTGCCATTCTTTTATAAAGCTCCTGTGTCCATGGACCAGTAAGTTTGGTCTTTTCTATCTTCTATGCATTACAAAATCTTGTTCAGATTGATTGTAGTTTTTAAGCACAATGACACTTGTGGCCATGTGGGTATGAAGAAGCAGAGGTGATTGGTGATAAGTAGGCTAAGCCCACTACGCCGCCGCCCTGCTTCTGCGCCCACTTCATCTGCGTTTTTCAAAAGTTGTCTCCATGTTCTCCTGCCAAGTCAGATATCTGTAAGTAACGAACCGGGTTACTATGGTAATTCACTCATGTACATCCTTTCTATGTAGCACAGTGTAATACAACTCAGTGGATATGAATGAAAACCATGAGTTACTGTTCATCGTCTTCTTCCCTCAGTCTTTTCTGTTCTGTCTTCCGTTTGTTGAGCTTCATCAATTGGCACAACTAATTGACGTACTTACACATCTTGATAAAGACTTGGGCCTTCTCCAACATAACTCCAAATGCATGAATGGCATCGCTCGCGAGCTTCAGTCGAACGGCAGAACTTCCGGTATTTGGTTGCGGGTGAACCGTGCGACGTCAATATTGGCGTTTTATTGTTCACCTGCGTTATTTTTCTGTCTCTACCGGATTTGTCGAAGAAACGCGTGAAGGAGAAAGACGGTTATTTGGGCGCAAAATGGAATTCGATTGGAGATGAATAATGCCATTTTTTTCTTGCACTGTATTTTGGAGTGAAAAATGAATTTTCAGTTGGAGATGTCCTTAGAAACATAGTTGTAGCTAGAAGTTCCAGAGAGCAAAATAGCTAAAAGCACCATGAATGACAAGCCAATGTGCTGCTGGGTGTTGTCATCCGCTGGCTGTAGATGAGTGCTCAGGGAATTCGAAGAGATTTCACCCATAGGAAGAAAGATCAAAGATGTTTTAATTGTAGCTCGATTCGGAGAAATTACTTGAAAGTACTTTATATTGCTGCTCTTTGTGGAACTCTATCTCTATTCCACAGTCCATTTGGAGCTTTTCCAGCCGAACTGCAGTTGCTTGTATAGAGTGGCTTTTTGCTCCAATGGATCGCCAAAAAATACGCCAATGGCATGCGGATGAATAGACTGCTCCAAAAAAAATTGCTCTTTTTTTTTTGCTTGCCGGGAAAGGAGAGACAAGAAAGCACAGGAAAGAAGAGAAATGGAATTCCATTGGAGATGAATAACGGCATTTTGAAGTTTTCCGCCATTATAGAGTGAAAAATGGAGTTTTCGGTTGGAGATGCCCTTCTGTTTGGAAAAGCTTTTACGCCATTTTTAATAACATTGGGAACTGAGAATTCAAATACAGAAATTTTGATTTTGTCTCACTGTTTGGAGCAAAACTCTGATTTTTTATTTAAATTGTACTGAGTTACATAATGGATTCGTAATTTGAGCATCTAAAGCTTTCATAAATCACTGTAAGAGTAAAATTGCATAAAAATTTGTAATAAAAAGCCTAGCTAATTTACAATCATTTGATTACATGTTGAGTTATACAATCAATTTGAGCATCTACTCCTAATATTGACGCAAGCCATATTAAAAAAAAAAAAGATTATTCTTGTGCATTAAACTTTCCCTCATTATCGATCTTCTCCAAAAAAGGCTTCTAAAAGAAGAAAACCTTCAGAGGAAGGTTGTTTTATTTTGGTTCCATTATCCTTAAGATGTATAATCGCATTTCTTTAACTTTCACATTCATTTACACCTTTACATTTGAAAAGGGAAAAAAACTCTATATACACCAGTAAGATTAGTCTAAACAATTTATAACAATTAAAATGTTTATGAAATTGAAGAAGATGTGCCCCTTTAATGGAATACATGTAATAATAAAAAAAAAAAACTTATTTGAAAAATGTCTGAAATATGGATCCAGTAGGCAGTGCTGCGATGATGTGTTAGCAAGCACAGTGGCTTAGTAGTGCTATGACATAAGGAATTATCATCGTGGTTTTGAAGGCTCTATTCTACAATAACTCCGGTGGTGACATGCAACGCAGTGGTACTAAGTCTTGTTCACAGTGATGCTAGGCACCAAAAATAATTTTTTACAATTTTTAATGTAAATATCTCTGCCACCACACCATCCCTCCCCTCCCTCATTTCATTTCTTGTAGAAGGTGTGGAAAGATATGATCTGGGCAAAACGAACCCAAGAAGAAAGAACGGAGAACATAATTTAGAAGAAGAAAGTATTACTTGTTATTCATATAATTCGGTTACAACAGTATATATATATATATATAATGTAAAGTAAGATGTATACACGGCTATAGGCAAAATAGAAAATAACTGTTATTGTTGTGCTTTTGTATGGCTAACATCCCCCGGCAAACTGATGGGTCGTTGAGAGACGCTCAGCTTGTGACGAAGTTGATGAAATCTAGGTGTGGATAGCGATTTTGTAAAGATGTCCGCTATTTGATCCGTAGTACTGATGGGAAGAATACGGATAGTTTGTTGTTGTATGTGATCCCGAAGAAACCGGTGGTCTATTTCAATGTGCTTAGTTCGCGCATGAAACACCGGGTTGTTGGCAAGTGCGATAACTGAAGTGTTATCGCAATGAATATCCGTAGGACATGTCTGCGATATGCCGAAGTCCGTGAGAAGTCTGCGGAGCCAAATGACATCGGCTGTAAGGGCGGCAAGAGCACGGTATTCGGCTTCAGTAGATGAGCGAGCCACGGTTGATTGTTTCTTGACGGTCCACGAAATGAGAGAATCTCCGAGAAAGGAACAATATCCTGATGTGGATTTTCTTGAAACCGGGTCTCCGGCCCAGTCGGCGTCTGAAAAGGACATAAGGCAGAGTTTAGATTTCGAAATTGGAATGCCAAAATCGGACGTACCTTGGAGGTATCGGAGAAGTCGCTTGAGCAAATAGACGTGTTGAGGTTCGGGTTGATGCATGTGTTGCGACAGTTGGTTGACGCTGTAGGCGATGTCCAGTCTGGTGAGGGTAAGGTATTGAAGAGATCCTGTTAGTTGCCTGTAGGTAGTTGGATCCGAAAGGTGTTCGTCGGGCTGGATGTCGACAGGGAGTTTGGTACAAGACGGGTTGGAGAGTTTATTACACTTGGATAGATTTGTTGATTTGATAATAGACAGAGCATAGTTTTGTTGTGATAGAAAGAAATGTTGAGCATACCTGTCAATCTTAATACCAAGAAAATTATGAGCTTCACCTAAGTTTTTCATGGCAAACTTGTTACCGAGAATGGTGAGAGTATTATGAATAGCTTTGTAGTCATTACCAGTGATAAGGATATCATCCACATATATAAGTAGATATATGTGGATGTTTTGTTGATGCAAGATTAAGAAAGAGGGATCGGCGGAGCTATGAACAAAACCCATAGAAACTAAGGTAGAGGTAAACGTATTATACCATTGCCGTGGCGCTTGTCGAAGTCCGTAGATAGCTTTATGTAGAAGACAGACGTGATCGGGATTTGTAAAATCCTCAAAGCCTTTCGGCTGTCTCATGTACACGGTTTCAGTAAGCTTACCGTGAAAAAACGCGTTTGCTACATCCAATTGTTGGACCGACCAGTTGTGGTGAATGGCGACGACAAGTAATACGCGGATGGTAGGGAGCTTGGCAACAGGGCTGAACGTCTCAGAATAGTCAAGACCAAATTCTTGGTGATTGCCTTTGGCAACAAGACGTGCCTTGTATTGAGCAATAGATCCATCGGCGTGAGTTTTGGTACGATAAGTCCATCGACATCCAAGAGCAAAGCAATTTGAAGGTAAGGTAACAAGACTCCAAGTCCCTTGCTTCTATAAAGCAAGAAATTCGACAGCCATAGCGGATCTCCATATTTGATATTTGCTGGCCTCTTGATATGAAGTTGGATCGGTTGGTGGGTCTGAAGTAGGTTGGTGGTGGAGAAGATTAAGGCGTGAGATGGGTCGGAGAGATCCTGTGCGCGTCCGAGTAACCATAGGGTGCCGGAACGTGTGTTGTGGACTAGTATTGTGGGAATGACCGTTTCGGATGATTGATTTTGAGTTTCAAGAGTAGACCAAATGGAAGAAATAGTTTCAAGATTGAGCACATAAGGAAGAATGGAAGCGGAGATAGTGGCGCAGATGGCAGCCGCAAGGTTTTGATCCGTGAAAATCCATTTTGAGTAAGCGGGATTTGTGGACGATATACCGTCAGGATTGGTAATGCATTTGGGCGAGGTAGCAAAGGTTGAATCAAGAAATGATTCTAAGCCATTAGCACGAAGAATCTTGATGATTTGAGAGCGCCATACCGGATAATTGTCCGTGGAAAGAGGTGAATGCACGAAATTCTTGAGGTTGGCAAGGACGAACTTCAAAGACGAGTTGATTCCGGTAGCATCAAGTGGCAGCGTATCCATGGAAACTGAAAGATGAGAGGAGGAGGAAGACGAACTGTCGATAGAAACCAGGATTACGATATCCTATCTGATACCATGTGGAACGATATGATCTGGGCAAAACGAACCCAAGAAGAAAGAACGGAGAACATAATTTAGAAGAAGAAAGTATTACTTGTTATTCATATAATTCGGTTACAACAGTATATATATATATAATGTAAAGTAAGTTGTCTACACGGCTATAGGCAAAATAGAAAATAAATGTTATTGTTGTGCTTTTGTATGGCTAACAGAAGGAGCCAAGAAGAAGAAGTGAAGAGAGAGAGAGAGAGCACTACCATGTTCATATTGGGCGCTCCGGTGGTGTCAATGATAGCGCCATAGCGGTATAGTTTTTGATGTCGCGGCACTGTATGATACTTAGAATTTTATGACTTTCATGTATTTTTTTTCCGCACAACACAATTAAAACAACATGGTTTCACTATAATTTAATATATAAAATATTACATTATTTACACTTGATACATCATCACAACTTTATCTTGATCGGGCACGAATCTCGAGGCAAAAAATTAGTTGGAAACTTCAAAAATTAAATCCGGAAGCACTAGAACTCCGATTTCAGCGAGTCTATAGTCAAACTGAGCGTCTCGGAAATACGAACCCAACGACACCAAATACGACCCAATCCGAGTCCAAATGGGTCCAAATCAAGGACCCGAAGCGCTGTTGGAAAGTTCAAATCGCAATTTGAGTTACCAAACGATCTCTGATTTTAATGAGCTTATACTCGAATCGAGCGGCTCGACGAAACGAATCCAACGAGCCCAAGATCACCGAATTCCAACATCATTAAGGTCTTCAAATGTCCAACGAACGGTGCATGATCAAAGGATTCGATATCGGACGTCCATTCAAAACACTCCCAATTCGCCCCTGATCTCACGCCTATTTACGGGCTATTCCACTCCAGAAAAACTATAAATAGAGCCCTCATTCTACACCAAAGGGACTCAAGTGAAGAGAGAGAAGAAGAAGAGAAGGAGGAGGAGGAGGAAGAAGCTCCTCCTCGACCACCGCCGGAGCTCTTCCTGCCGCCTGAAGACGTCGGAACTCTGCCAGATTTTCGGGAAACGGCGGGAATTTGCAGAACTTTGTAACTTTGTGAGAAGTTGATTGTAAGCTGATCGTCTTGATTTGTAAGACGGATCAACATTTGTACTTCATACAAACACTAGTGGAACTTTAAAACTGGGCGAGGACCCGTGGTTTTTTCCCTTTTTGGATTTTCCACGTAAAAACTCTTGTGTTCATTTTCTCTTTTCTGTTTGTGTGCGGAATACTCGTGCGACGCTAAGATGAATATTTTCTAACTCTACCGCCGCGTATATTCTAGCACGCAACAACACTCATCAATTTAGGGGTTAGAATCTTTTGAGATTTTATCTATGTTAGAAAATATTATAGTGCTTATAAGGCATATTCTGATGGTTATACAACCAGATTCTATTCGCTATAAGCCATGATCTGGTGCCTGAGCATGTTCTGCTACTATAAGCACAAAAGGGAGAGGCCAGACTCATTTAAGATTCTGTCTGGGATCAGGATTTATGATATGACTTGCTTTGTAATATAAATTATTATATAATATAAATTTTTGTTTATTTGTGTTCAATATTGTTATTTAAATAATTAGATAACTATTATGCTCTTATTATTTTTCTCAGTACAGTGATTTATTAGATTGCAACAACAATAACATCAAGCCTTTATCCTACTATGTGGGGTCAGCTACATGAATCATTTTTCTTCATTGTGCCCTATTAAAAATTAAATTTATTTGCTTTTAAATATTCAACAAAATATTTAATTACTTTTTTTTTTTTTTTGAAAATTTAGATCAATTTGTGTAACCTGCTTAATTAGCTGGTTGAGCTCATATATTTTTTCTTTGGTTTTTAGGATCTTAGAAAAGGAATGAGCTGATTTATTAGTTGTTCATTATCAAATCTGAGTTGATAGGTATTCCTCTATTATGATTTTTATATGATCATGACTATTTTTTTTTTCATGTTTGTAACTTTTGTTTGATACGCATATACTATATTATAGATATATCTTGATTCAATAAAAAAAAAATCTTATGGATAAGTATATTTACAGTACTTTGAGTATTTTTATTTTTTATATAGTCTATTTAAAATAAAATTTAAAAAAGAATATGAAATATTTTAAAACTATAATCTTGGGATTTGCATGTCACAGCTCAACACGATATGAACCTGTCCTGATTGGGTTATGTTGTGACACATGTATTGATTTTATATAATATAATTCAGAAGATCGACAAGGCTAATGATATTGACACATGTATGTTCATAATCTACAATACTTATTTATTAATTACCGATGTATTTACGTTCTTGCACATGTGGTTGATTTATATATTTAATCGTGATGAGTTTTATTTTTCATTATTGATCATATTGGATAGTACTAGTGATGATTGATCATTGATGATATTGAATGCTATTGATTATATTAATTGAGATGAACATACATATTAATTCCTTAAATCATGTATTTAAAGTTTTAGTGAGTTTTTGATTTCTGCTAAGCTTCGTGACTCATTATGTGGTTTTATTAATTTCAAGTCAAGGAATGGGTTACGACTCTGTCCAGTGATATGGATTGAGATATTCATAGTTCTTCTTTTATTTTATATTTTTTTATTCTTTCGTTCTCATGAGCTATTAATAAATTAATTATTGTTAGTGATCTTTTGACTATTGTAAATATGATTTTGGTGAATGACTATAGTGAAATATTTCAATGTGTATGATATTTAATTACTTTTGCTAGATATATTGATTTATATTAATGATTTATAAAAGCTATGGCAGATGATTTAAAAGATAAATTAAAATTTTCTTTCAAATTAGACCCTGGGTGTGACTATAGGTGTGACTCATGCTACATTCGACTCATTTACACCCTATTTTCCATAAGTAAATTCTATTATATTCAAATCAGGTTAAAACCTTGTTCAAAACTATATTATTCAAGAGGAATTTCAAATAAATAGGTGGCAATAAAAATAAGAGAATTTTGATTCGAAAAAAACTTTGAGACATTTTTCCCTAAGAAAATAAATTGAAGAAATACTTTAATTTTTTTTTCATTATTGGGTCTGTAAAGTAATTTTTTTATTATTCTAAATTTATTAATTAAATATAAATAAAATGTAATAAAAAAATAATATTATTAATTATTGAGCAATACAATTAAATCATTACTCATTCACGATATTTTTTAATGATTATTCTCATAAATACAATATCTAATAATTTAAATATATTTAATTAATAATTTATTTATATTATCTGATATTTTAATTATATTAAGGGATAATATATTATATATAATTAAAAGTATATATTATAAAAAAATTTATCTTAATATTAAATATATTAAAATATCATGACACTTTTTTTTTAGATTAAAGCTTCCAAGAGCATCCGATCAAGGAGAAAATCTTGCGTGTGGAGTCCGGATGGGAAATAGTCCAAAGTTGCTTAGTTTTTGTTGAATATTTGCTGAGTATATGTAAATACTCATCAAATACTAATTAAATATTCAGAACATGAGTAAATACTCAATAAATAATCAGCAAATACTCATAAAATTTGTGAACATATTCAACAAATACTCATAACTAAATATTTATTAAATAATTATAAATACTCATCAAATAAGAACTATTCTCTTATATGGGGCAAATTATTAGGTCCGGTCACCGAACCTAAAAATAGATCCGGACACAAATAAAATATTATTTTAAGTCAAGCGCGTCAAAAGCACAGTCAAAGCGTAGATAAAGCGCACCTAAAACACAGTTAAACCGCAATCAAAGCGCAATCCATGTGACAAATTTTTATTGGATGTTCGGACCTAATAATTTGCCCTTGCATGAAGATTATTAGGTGCAGTGTGCGGACGGGGAGAACCGTTCGCACAAGCATTGAGTACCTAGCGGTACCCGCACTCGATACCACTGAGTACCATTATGTACCCAATACTTGTGCTAAAAATGCGCACTCTGCAACTAATAATTTTTTATAGCCAAGAGGGAGAATAGTCCGAATTTCTCAAGAGGTCTGCTAGGACTGTAGGACAAAACAAACGTGACCAACGGCTCCCAAATCACCCTATCAACCTATCGAACCCAAATGACGGTAGGTAAGAGTGCGGGCCCGGCGGACCCGCCACTCGCCCGCCACTCCACCAACTCCACCAAACTCATCCTTCATCAATGCTCTATTCACCCGTTTTTCTTTCCCTCAATTTGACCGCCAACCAAGTAATAACACGTGTCATTACATCCATCTGGCAAACGGTGGATACGATGCCGTTATCCTTAAACTACCAAAACGTAGGTGGGTGTAAGGGAAAGTGAAATTCCTCCGCCCTTCCCAACTATTATATCTTACCGAATCCCTACTATAACCCTAATATAACCCTAAGAAGAGCGAAGCAATCGCTGCCGCCGTCGCCGGAGCAGAAGAAGATGGGCTCTGACCCTTCGCCGCGTTACTTCTGGGGCGATTCCCCCGAACCCGAGGAGTACTACGCCTCCCAAAATGTACGAAACCAGCAATCCTACTTCTCCACTCCTCACGGCCGCCTCTTCACCCAATCCTTCTTCCCCATCGACCCCTCATCGGGCGAACTTGTCCCTGTCAAGGCGTCCGTCTTTATGACCCACGGATACGCCTCCGATTCGGCCTGGCTCTTCCAAAAAATAGCCATCTCCTTCGCTCAATGGGGCTACGCCGTCTTCTGCGCTGATCTCCTGGGACACGGCCGATCCGACGGCTTACGATGCTACCTTGGAGATCTCGACTCAGTCGCGGCTGCGCCCCTCTCCTTCTTCTCCTCCGTCCGCCGGCGACCGGATTTCTCTTCACTTCCCGCCTTCCTCTTCGGCGAATCCATGGGCGGCCTGGTAACCCTCTTAATCTATTTCAAGTCCATCGATGCCGATCTATGGTCCGGCATCATCCTGTCCGCTCCCCTCATCCAGATCCCAGAAGAAATGCAACCATCTCGGATCCGTCTCTTCATGTTCGGCCTCCTGTTTGGGCTTGCCGACACATGGGAGGCGATGCCGGAGAAGAATATGGTAGGGAAAGCGATTAAGGATCCTGATCGGCTGCGGGTTATTGCGGCGAATCCGAGGAGGTATAGAGGGAAGCCGAGGGTGGGGACGATGAGGGAGCTTTTGAGGGTGACGGAGATGGTGCAGAGGAGGCTTGGGGAGATCAGGGCTCCGTTTCTGGCGGTGCATGGGACAGATGATGGAGTGACGGCGCCGGATGGGACGAGGATGTTGTATGAGAAGGCGGCCAGTGAGGATAAGGAGATGTTGATTTATGAGGGGATGTATCATTCTTTGATACAGGGGGAGCCGGAGGAGAATAGTGCAAGGGTTCTTCGGGATATGCGGGGGTGGATTGAGGAGAGAACCCGGCGGTACGGCGGCGGTGCCGCCGGAGTTGTACCCAGCGGTCAGATGGAGGGGAACGGCGACATAATTGACGGGGAATAATATGTGAACATGAGGCATTGACCTTGATGAAGGGCAACGTGTTTGCGATTATATGTAAGCATTTTATTTTTTTTTGGTTGTGGAGGCCCCATTTAAAATTCTGGATCGTTTATTTTCGAGAGGTTGAGTGTGCAAATATAATTCTCACACGTATTTATTTGAATAAAAATCTTTAAGGTGGAACTGAAACTAAAAATCAAATGGATACTTTTTAGTTTAATAGTTGGAAATTGGAATAAGCATAAATTGCATCTTTGCCTGAAAATTTAAATAAGAGCAAATATATGGAATAATTTACGCATTTAAAATACGTGGTTTGACGCTTATATGTCATCAAAAAAATTTATCTGGAACAAACAATAATTTCGATGCAAATATAAATTAGAATTTTTCAAAATTAAATTTGGAACCAGCAGAGCTCCAATTTCAGCAAATTTATAGTCAAATTGAATTTCTCGAAGAGACGAATCTAACGACATCAAAACTAGTCTAATAAAAACTCCAATGAATCCAAATCGAGGGCTTGAAGCCTATTTAGAAGCTTCAGTACATTAATTGGATAACAAAATGGTATCCAGGTTGAATTGAGCTGCTCGACGAGGCGAATCCAACGAGCCCAATATTGCTGAATTCTAACATCAAGACACCTAAATGTGCTATTGAAATGATCTGTGATCGAGCATCGACCGTCCATTGAAACACTTCCAACGTGCCCTTGATTTTGTCCATATTCATTAGTCATACCACTCCAAAAAAACTATAAATATGCCTCTCATTCTTTACAAAGAGAGAGGAGGGAGGAATGAGAGAAGAGCTTTGGATTTTGAAGAATCTTGGACTTCACCCTGGCACAACTTCTAATGAATCTACGTTACTAGGTTGTCGTTGATGAACCTTTGTTCGATAATGGCCATCTAACCTCCATATGGAATTCATTAAAGAGCTTTCCTTTGTTACCGATTATAGTCCTTCCGACCATCAATGCCAGACTACAATCCACTCCGACAATCGTCGCCCGCCGATTATGGTCCCCTTCGACCAATGTCGCTTGTTAACTATGGTCCCTCAAACTGCCATTTCTTGTCAACTTTGGTCCATCTGACCGTCGTTTCCATCCAATTACGATCCCTTCGAGCTCCGACGCCCATCGACCACGCTCCCTCCGACCTCTGTCACCCGCCGACTATGGTTCCTCCAACCATTGTTGCCTAGCAATTACAGTCCCTCCGACCTCCGTACCCCATCGACTACGATCTCTATGACCACAGCTGCTTGTCAACTACAATCCCTCCGACCTTCATCACCTGCTAACAACGGTCCCTCCATCCACCGTTGCTCGCCTAATACCTCCCTTTGATCACTATTGCCCGCCAACTACGGTCCCTACGACCTTTAGTCTTCAGTCGACTACAATCCCTCCTACCATCGTCGCCCGTGAACTACGGCCCCCTCCGACCTCCGTCACCCACCAACTACAGTTCCTCAGACCATCATCGCCGGCTAACTATGGTCCGCTTTAACCACCATTTCTTTTCGACTACGGTCCATCTGACCTCCGTTGCATAGAGACTATAGTCCCTCAAACCACCATTGCCTATCGACTATGATCCACTTTGACCACCATCACCTGTTGATTATAGTACATCTGACTACCGTCGCCCGCTGACTACGATTTTTCTGACCTCCATCGCGCACTAACTACGATCCCTCTAACTACTATTACATGCTGACTACGATCCATTTAACCTTCGTTGCATGTTGATCATGGTCCTTCTGACCACTATCATCCCCCTGATTATGGTCTCTTTGACCTCACCCGTCGACTACAACTACAGTCCTTATGTCTATTGTCGCTCACCAACTATGGTCCATCCGACTACCTTCACTCATCAACTACAGTTTTACTGACCAAATAGACATGTCAACGTTTTTATAAGAATAATTATCATGTAATAAGCTCTATATACAATATATATTTGCTACATTGAGTCAACATCCTCCTCTGAGAAGGGGTATTATTTGTAATCAACCATCAATACTATTTGATTCATTTAAACTGGGTTAGACCTCTTGATTTTTACACTTTTTTAGGATTTTCCTCATCAAAAAATATTGGAGTATCTTATTTCTTTCACACCCCTCTCTCTCTCTATGTTATTTGTGTGTGCTGGATTTTTATTCAAAGCTAGTATATTAACCTTTTTTTTCTCTATGCTGTCCCAAGTATTCCAGGATGCAAAAGACATGCTCTGAATGTGCCAAATTTGCTCACAGAGAGAAAGAGAGAGAGAGAGAGAGAGGGGTTAAAATCTTAAAGAAATATTTCAAAGTACACTTTTTGTACATAGCTCTCTTTGGCCTATTGGTTGAGAGCTAAGGCTTCTAATTAAGAGGTCTAGGGTTCGAGTTTATATGTATGCGTTGTGTGTGTGTGAGTTTGCCTTAAATGACCTAAATGTCCCTAAAAAATTACACTTTTTGTAAAAAAATTTCCAACGTTGGAGATAAAATTGTTAATATAAAATTATAAAATCTTATAATTACCTAAAAAAATATTGTTATAACTTTTTTATATAAAAAGTTAAAATTATAAAGATTTATAATATATTTCATAGATAAATATTCCAATTAATTTTAATACCATCAAAGTAATATTAAAAAAACTTATTTTTAATATAACAAATTAAATTTAACTTTGAGATTTATTTAAACTTTACCAGATTATTAGATATAATGTTTTAATATGATTACAAATTAATTAATGATTATAGGCTATATTAATTATGAAGCTTTTCATTTTGAAAATAATCATCTCATATGGAAGATATTATTATTATTTTCCTATTTATATTTAAATTAATTTAAATAGTTTAAAATAAAAGTATATAATTATAAATTAATTAATTAACTTAATTAATTATTTTAGAGTGAATGTAACAATCTAAAAAATATCTTATAAAAAAATAAAAAATTATAATTTAAAAAATGCATATGATCAACACAAATCTAAAAATATTATACGAACTAGAAAAATTTAAAACAATCAGAATTTTAATTTTAACCAACTATTAAAATTTTTATTACAAATGAATTAAATGTGTATTTATAATTTTAATTCAAAACAATTAAGAAAATAATTTCACTATTAATATATTTAAATTAAAACTTAATTTATATTTATCTAAATTTACAGAAATATATATTATTCTTAAATTTTTAAAAACTATGCATTTTAAATTTTAATAAGTAATTTATTGTAAAAGTTAAGGGTAAAATAGTCAATATTTTAATAGTCATAATTTCAACTTTTATAAAAAAAATATAACAATATTTTTTTTTGCATAATTATAAGATTTTATAGCTGTTTATTTAAATTAAAAAGTTTCTCTCAAACTGTTGGATTATTTTATTTTTACAGTTTAAAATATTCCTTTAACCACATTGGGCTCTACAGCGTACACGTCTCTCTCTCTCCCCATAGCGTATTCAAATGCTTCAAATTATTTCACGCATTCAAAAAATATGTCAAACTATTGACGCATTCAAAAAATGTGAAAAAATTGCTCGACATATTTGCTCTTTTTTAAATTTTCAGACTTCAATGCTCCTTTTGCTAATTCTACTTATCGAGTCAATCCTTTAAAAATTTTAGCCTAATCAAATTAGGAGATGAGAGGGAAAAAAACTTTGGATTTGAATTTGTCTCAATTTTTAGTTCACATGTGATTCATTTAAAATTTTGATTATGATTATTTGCGTACCTAAATATTTGTGATGATAGAGAGTTTTTTTGGTATTTTATATAAAGATTCAACAAAATACACAGATAAAAGAGAAGTGTAAGAATTACATATGATATTTGAGTTTTTTTACGTGGATAGTTCCCCGAATGTAAAAAATATCATAGGGCTTAGGTCAGTTTAAAATGATTCCGTTAATGTTTGTCATTGTTTTCTTTAAATGATGTCCTTTATTAGAGGAAATCATTGCTTCAATATAATAAACATACATTATATAGAATATATTAAGTGAATGGAATTGGAAGAATCTTGTGCAAAAGACCTATCTTTAATAGATTGTTTGGTTGTTTGTTTTGTTGTGCTTTTTTTTTTTTTTCTGAAAGAGGAGGCCAGAACAAGATATTGAGCATGAATACTAGTGGTGATGTAAAGATTCTAAGTTGACGTTGATGGCTTGCATTGGTCTAGTAGAGGACGGCGTGTCTTGTAATATTAGTAATGATAGGTGCTGAAGACAACAGTTGTCAGTGTAGCATGATAACAACTTTCATAAGATCATATTACAAAGGATCTTAGTCAAGACATAATGTTTGGATGATCGTAGTCGAATGATAGAGGTCATCTTAGTCTAGTGATAGATGTTAGAGAATAATAAACGGGCAATGGAGGTTAGAGAATTATCGTCGAGTGATGGAGGTCAGAGGATTGTAGCCAAACAATGGAGGTTATACGACCATAGATGGGTGACAGTGTGATGGTGCTTGGAGATCTATAGTCAAATGATTATGCTTAGCAGTATGGTGGTCGAAGGATCATATTCGAGCGAAGATGGTCAGAGGATGGTAATTGGGCAACAATGTTTGAAATTCGATTATCGAGCAATTGTGATACAAGGATCGTAGTTACGTGACCATAGTCAAAGGAATATAATTGGGTGATGGTAGTTGAAGAATGAAGGATCATAGTGAGGCCATGGTGTTCAAAGGAGCCATTAAGGCGATGGTGGTCAAATGAGTATAGTTAAGTAATGGTGGTTGTAGGACCTTAATTAGGTGATGACAATTGAATATTGGTAGTTGGATGACTATGATTAGAGGACTAGAGTGAGGCGGCGGTGGTCTGATAACCATAGTAGGGTGATAATGTTAGGAGGGCCATAGTCAGGCGACAATGATCAGAGGATCGTAGTTGGGTGACTATAGTCAGAGGATCGTAACTGGACGACAAATACTAGAGGTTGGTAATCAGGTGATGGATGTTAGAAGAATATATTCAAGCGATTGTGGTTGGAGGATAATAGTCGAGTTATGGTTTTTAGAAGTGTAATAACCAATGAAACATGACACATTTATTTTTGTTTTGACTCGATCTGATAAGGGTAACCCTTTGAAAATTTTTTGCATTTACATATTTTGAATGTTTTTGAATGTGAATGTCTGAATATGTTTTGAGGCGGATTCTTGGAGTTCGTATACTTGAATGAAAATCTAAAATTATTCGTAGGAGCGCCATTGAGCTCTATTTATTTTTATCAAAATAATTCAAAGTTGCGACGTTGTGGCACAACAAGGTCAAGCACGGCGATGTCAAACTTGAATCTCATAAAAAAATATTATTTCCACTTTATTTTTAGTTTTATCAAAATCATTTCTCCCTTAAGTAGCCAGCTAAGGAGAGGGAGAGAGAAGGATTTTAGAGAGAGAAAGTTGGGTTTTGTCAATTCTAATACATTTATGATGTTAGCCTATTTCTGAAAGTTGTGTGGATCAAGGTAGGTTATGTTTTGCCCTATCTCAATTTTCAAAAATACGAAAGTTTTAAATTTTTTCTAATTTAAATTATAATTTTATTGTAAAAACAATGATGATAACTTTGCATCCACAAAACTTTCACCATGTTACTTTCTGTATGTTGTAAATATGATTTATATTTATGAAATATTTTCACCTCATAAATTAAAAAATGTGTTATTTTATCTAATAAAAGTTAATTCTGACACCATAAAATAATGTTATAGTACAATTAAGGCTTTAAAATTGATACGCCATAAAAAATTATCTTGATTAGGCATGAATCTCGATGCAAAATCAAGTTGGAAACTTTTGAAATTAAAATTGAGACCATCCAAGCTTCATCTTCAGCAAACTTATAGTCAAATTGAACGTCTCGATAATACGAACCCAACGACACAAAATTCAACCCAATCTGAGCTCGAATGGATCTAAATCAAGGGTTAGAAGCGTTATTAGAAGGTTCAAACCACAATTTGGATTACCAAACGGTTTCCAAACATAACATTCTTATGGTTTAATTGAGCGGCTCGATTAGGCAAATCAAACGAGCCCAAGATCATAGAATTCTGACATCTCTAAGACATTCAAATGTCCATCAAATGATCAATTATCAAGGAATGCAACATCAGCCATCCATCCAACCACTCCTCATTTGCCCTTAATCTCCCACCTATTTAAGAACCATGCCACTTCAAAAATCTATAAATAGAGCATCCTTTTCTCTTAAAAAGGGACCCCAAGCCAAAGGATTCAAGAGAGAGATCGAAGATCGCTCTTTCCTCCTTCCTCCTCCTCGACCACCGCTTGAGTTTCGCCAGACCACCGTCTGATGACGTTCCACTGGACCACCACTTGAGGCCCTCACCTCTGTTGGACCACCATGTGGCCCTGAGCTCCGCCGGAACACCACATGAGGTCCAAACTTCTAACAAACCACTATTTAAAGCCCGGACTTCTGGCGGACCACCATATGAGGCCCGAACTTCTACTGCACCACCACTTGAGGCCCATACTTCTGCTAGACCACCACCTGAGGCCCGAACTTCAGCCAGACCACCACTTGAGGCACAGACTTATGCCAGATCACCATCTGAGGCCCAGACTTCTGTCGGACCACCACTTGAGGCCCTAAGCTCCGCCGGATCACCACTTGAGGTCCGATATTCTATCAAACCACCACCTGAGGCCAGGATTTCTATCGGACCACCACCTAAGGCCCAAACATCTACCAGACCACCATCTGAGGCCTATACTTCTATTGAATCACTATATACGGCTCAGACTTCTGTCTGACCACCACCTAAGGCCTTGAGCTCCACCGGACTACCACTTGAGGCCCAGACTTCTACCAAACCATAACCTGAGGCCCGAACTTCTATCGCACCACCACTTGAGGCTCGGACTTCTGTCGGACCACCACATGAGGCCCAAACTTCTATTGGGCCACCACATGATGCCCATAGTTTTACCAGAGTATCATCTTACTACAACGGTCTTTCTGACCACGAACTCCGGCTAACTATAATTTTTTGTACCCCTGTCTCCTACTAACTATGGTCCTTCCGACCTCCGTCACTTATTACGGTCCTTCCGACTTACATCACCAGATAATGGTCTTTCTGAACTCAGTCTCCTGCATACTATGATCCTTTAATTCTGACTTATATCGGGGGACAATGGACTTTCTGACCCCGATCTCCTACCTACTACGGTTTTTCTGACCTCTATCCTATCAACTATGATCCTGTCGACCAAACAAGCATGTCTATGTTGATTATTGTAAATCCCACCATATAATGCGCTCTATATGATGTACATTTATGACATCAATCCAAGGCCTTCTCCTTAAGAAAGGCCTCATTTATAATCGACTGTAAATATTAGTGGATTCATTCAAAGTAGGCCTGATGCTGTGGTTTTTCTCTCTTTTAAGGGGTTTCCACGTAAAAAATATGGTGTCTCTTATGAACACTACACCCTCTCTCTTATCTGCTTGTGTGCTAAATCTTCATACAATGCTATGATGCTAAACTTTATATTTCTCTACCGCCACGAATACTCCAGGCCACAACAAAAATAATGTTTTGAACAATCCCTGATAATCTGGTGAAATTCTGAAACTGTAAAATTTTGTTCAGTAGATGAATCTGTTGCCTGCCAGTTAAGTATTTTATAAAATTTCAAAATTATTTATTTAATGTTTTTTTTATTACAATGTAATGATATATATATATATATATATATATATATATATACTTGAAATATGTGATTCTGTGGAGCTCGATGTGGGAGGGAGTTTTGTTTTGCGGGATGCCTAGGGAGTCATATTGGTCTGAATTTTTAAATATCTAATATATGCTATGCATTATCAGTCATAAGAGCATATTTTTTTAATATGCTAGTACAATGAGTCATAATGGTTTGAATTTTGATATCTGTTTCTCATGAGAGGTATAAGAGCTTGAGAAAAATCTATTTTTTATGATCTGATTTATGGAATACTTATTTATTTAAATTTTCTATATTGTTACTTAAATTTAATACTTGCAAGCATTATTCTTCTCAGCACAATAAATTTTTAATAATTTCTTTTGAAATTCATTAAATTGCACAATGAATTATTATGTAAAATTTAGATCGGTGGGTGTCTCTACTGAGGTGTATTTGCTCAAATATATTCTTCGATCGGTTTCATGTCTGGGAGAAAGAAAAGAGACGATTTAGTAGCGGTGATCTCATGTTCTAATCTTTCCAATTCTATGGTGATATTTTTTATTTTTATATAGTCATGACTATTTCTTTATTTTCTGAGTTATAATCTATAGTCATATGTTGTGGAATAGATATTGCTGTAACTATAAATATATTTTGATGATGAATGAAAAAAAATTTGTGGATGAGTTTCTGAGCTCCAAAATCTTAACCTAGAGGACCCAAGATGTGAGTCGACGAGGACAACTGTTTGACTCCCTCACATAACCCTTGACTCCCTTAAGAAGCAATCCCTCAACATCTTCTCTCTCCCAAGTGAATTGGACAACTCTCACAAGCAAGGAGACACCTCTCCCTCTCCAAAGGACTCTCTCTCAGGAAAAAAGCGTCTCTGCCTACTCACTTGCTCCACACATTCATCATCAAAAGAAATAAATTGGGATATTTTGTGAGACCTCGTTCCCTTACTGTTCCTCTCTGACTTGGATTTTCCTCCCAGGATCGTCCGAGACGATATTGAGATCGTCCAGGACGATCTGTACTGTTCAAAATATCGTCCTGAGAATAGTTCTGGGAACCATCCAGGCCGATGATTTTGGTCTGATCGTCCCGGGACGATCTTGCGATCGGCCAGGCCGATCAGTGTAATGATATAAGAAAGTCAGCTCGTTTTGAGGAGAGAGAAAATCATTTTTAAACAAAATATATGATTTGAGGAGAGAGAAAGAGAAAGGGAAAAGAGAAAAAGCTTGGTTTCGGAGGCTGCGGAGCGCTTTTCGTCCGACGCCGCTGTTGGCAAAAGTGAAGATCTCGTGGTAAGGACTCCGAATCCTATTTATGTTTTCAGAGATATTGAGTTTTGACCAAGTTGTGCATTGTTTTGTGTTTTCGTAGTCGAATTTTGGACATGATTTCGATTTGACACAACTTTCACCGCACAACTTTTGGTATGTTATAGATATGACTATTATACACGATTTGACTATTTTTTATGAAGATTTTACCGGTCGGAATTGATTCTACGCGATTTTAATCGAATAGAAAAATATCAGGACTTGATTTGATTTGGATTCTATAGAATAATAGTCTTGTATTGATGTCGTGAATATTCTACTGTAATTTGGAGAAATTTGGAATTTGTGCTTTTTGCAGGATTTTTGTGTAAATTTGATAGACTACCGTTACGCTGCCCGATTTTCGTAGATTTTCTGATTTGCTTGGAATTGATAGATTAGATTGATATGCTTATGATTATTGATATGATTATTATAGATTGCTTTAATATTGATTATTGAACTGATTATTGATTGATTATTGATACTGGAACACACGTACAACCTGGTTGAACATTGGTTGAAGATAGAATTGACCTGTACATGATGGTGGGCCGACAGGCTTTAATTTCCTTTAAACCATTGATCATTGATATAACGATTGGGAGTCATAAGGAGTTTATAGAAATGCCGACGGGCGAAAAGAGTGACGACTCTTATTGATAGAACCAATGTATGGATATCTACAACAGCAATATGGATTCTACAACAGCAACATAGCCAGTTGATTGTACTTACCCAGTATATAGTATTGAATTGCATGTTTACTGTATTGATTTATGGATTCATTGTTTTATAGATTCCTGCTTTATCGACTTTGATTGGATTTACTAGATCGTACGATTTCATTGATTTCACTGATTGATTGCTGTGCATCGACATTGAGCATTGATATAGAAATGGATGGATATAGATATTGCATTGATAGCATGGACATGAATAGTATAGAATCATTGACACTTTTGCCTATAGATTCATTGATTTATGCTTATAGATTCATTGTTACTACTGTCTATGGATTTATTGATCTTGCATATAGATTCACTGTTGTTACTGTTTCTGCACCGTATTGACTGCTGCATGGATTCACTGTTAGAATAGATTGAGATTTATCGTACTACTTTTCTCGTTTGATTTCATTGAATAGATAGTATTGATTAGACCGCATTGATTTGATTTGATAGCGATTGATTTGACGGATTGATTGATTTCCTATTGTATACGGATTTCTTCGAGATTGACATGGATTTATTGAGTTGATTTATCGATTCGCCTGCCGCTGAATTGATTGGTTTTATTGACTATGGATTTCCGTATTGCATAGACTCATTGACCATTGACTGATATGGATTTGATTGACTGACATGCATATTGATAGCATAGCCGTGCTTTGATTTCAGTTATAGGTATTAGGTGACCTGCTGGGCTTTGTAAAGCTCATTATATGTGGTTGATATTTTCAGGTCAGGGCAAGGGAGCAGAAGATAGGAATTGATCCGGTTCTACAGGTTTTTGTCTTTTGATGATTTTGATTCTTTTGTACTCAGGATAGATTCCAGTACTGGTGATTGTAGTGTAGTTCCTGAGTATTGTACATGACCTTTTGAGATATGAATCGACTTGTATATATATTGATATTTTAAATTTTATATAGATGTTGATGGACTGTTTAATTGAAGGTTTTAGATAACTCTGGTAAATTGTTTGAGAAATAGATTGACATTCTTTCCAAGTTAGATCTTGGGGCGTGACATATTTAAATTAAACCCTAATTTTTAATTATGTTGTATTGATCATACAATACAAAATGGTAAATAAATAAATAAATAATCATACAATACAAAATGGTAAATAAATAAATAAATAATCATACAATACAAAATGGTTTATGCTATCCAATTAATTAAACATATGTTTATGAGTTCTGTTAGATTGGATTGTACAATATGAATCGTATAGTCCGACAATGGTCAAAGAACAAGCGGAAGTCTGGCGACGATCAAAAGTCAAGAGGAGATCCAACGGTGCCCAATAAACAGGCGAAAGTCTGACGACGATCGGGAAGTGATCCGCCAGCGGCTGGGAATGAGCGAAAGTCTGATAAAGGTCGGTGGTCGGGAAGAGATCCGACAACGACCAATGAACGAGCAGAATTCCGACGATAGTCGATGGTCGCGAAGAGTTCTGATAGCGGCTAACAAACGAGCAATAATGCAACGATGGTCGATCGTGAGGAAGAGAACCGATAGTGACCAACGAACGGATAGAAGTCTGGCGACGATCGGAGGTCGAGAAGAAATATGGAGGCTTCCAACAAACGGGCAGAAGTCCAGTGATGATCGACGGTTGGGAAGGGATCCAGTGGTGGTTTGTGGTAACAGAGATCCCAAATTTTTCTTCTAATTTTTGAAGGAGTGATATGGCTAGTAAATATAAATGACCATATTGATTCATTTAATCATAAAAATATTTGTTGAGCATTTAATTTCCTTATTGATATTAAAATTGAGTGATCTTAGGCTCGTTGGAGATCCTTCTCGTCAAACCACTCGATTCGAATATAAACATGTCATATTTGAATATAATTTGGTCATTCAATTAATGTTGTGAAGCCTCCAAAAAATATTTTGGTCCTTTGATTTGGGCTCATTTGGGCTCGAATTTGACTAAATTTAGTGTCTTGAGTTCATCTTCTTGAGATGTTCAATTTGACTATAAGCTTGAATGATCCCGAATTTAATACTAAAAGTTTTCAATTTAGATTTACATCGAGATTCGTGTCCCATCAATATGATTTTTTTGTGATATATCAAAATTTAAATTAACACAAAAAATTAAGTCATGATTAAAACATTAAAATCAAATTAATTTGGATGAGATTCAGAGTCATTAAATCTATTAAAATAAATAAAATACAAATTATACATTTTTATAATAAATTTATGATTTTTCAATGTTATTTTATTTAAAAAATAACTTGAATCCAGATGGTTTCATTTGGTTTGGAAGAGGCTTCATGTGATGGACAATGTGGTAAGAAAGCTCTTCATTTCATGGCTTCATATTTATTGCTGAATTTAAGGTTTTACTTGAGACAACTTTTTGATTGATTTCTAAATTAGTTTTTTAATATAAATATTTTGTATTTGAAAAATTTTTATACTGAAAAACTAGTTGAAGAAGCAGTAAAAAAGCTATCCAAACGAAATCTAAATTTGTTCGTAAGCGTTATTCGAACTTTACCAATAAAATTGACTATACAAAGTAGAAAACTGGAAAGATTTACAAATTTGATTTGATAATAAATAGATTAAAAACAGCAATGAATTTGGACAAATTTTGTGAAATTTCAAAAATTTTATAATGAAAATTAGGATATGAATAATTTGAACTATTAATAAATGAGTTTGGCTTTGCTATTTAAGTAAAAAAATGATTACATTAACAAAAACTACAGTATATTAATAAAGGCTATCAATAATTTAATGAAACTAATAAATCCCAAGAAGGGACATCACAATCACATCAATTATACAGCTCAATGCCTCTATAATGGTTCACCTCTCTTAGTAAAAAGACCCGTACAGCACTGTTCTGATTCATTTAATTAAATGCTATTGTAGCATTTGAATTTCTTTAAGAGCTGGCGGTGTAAAAAGTGAAAAACAGTTGGCTTAGAATTAGTGCTATTAAGGCTTTATTTGGGGGCAAATTATTATGTGAAGACACCAAATATCATTCAGAGCTCAATAAAAATGCGCCACTTCACCTCTTACTCGATACCGCGGCTTGGTACTACTCGGTGCCGAGCTTTGTATTGCTCCGTATTAGATGACGTGGTAGCACCTGATTCGTCTCTGGATGGTAAGTTGTGTCAGATATCAGCACAGAATAACACGCCTCATTTGGGATGACTTTCTTACTACTTTTTAAAACAACTTTTTTAGCATAAAAATTTTAATTTTTAAATTATATAAAAAGCTATTTTAAAAAGCAATAAAAAAACCGTCCCAAACGAAACCTGCACCATTGATGCTTACAAGAGTAGTGTTCTTCAAGTTTTTAGTATAAATAGGCGTGAATGGTTACACAGAAGAGCATATTTGAAGGAAAAAATGGAGGTGATGGGGACTCCCATTGTCTTACGCTTGATGCTTTTAGTGTTTTGTGAGTTTGCTTTGCTTGTTGGTCTGAAGGCCATCTCACAGTACAGTAGAGATGACTTCCCGTCAGAGTTTATATTTGGGGCTGGCACCTCTGCATATCAGGCATTTGTTCTTTTTCTTTTGTTCATTACCAGAATATACACATTCTTAACCATTGATTCTTTTTCTTTTAATTTCTTTTTATTGTTCTTCAACAAAGTGCTTTGTTTTCTATTGATTCTTTAATTAAAAAAAGAAAAAAAAAAACTGTTATAATGCTAACATGAGTTCAGATTTTTCTATGTTATCTTTGTGCTTAATTTTCCTTCATATGTTTCCTTAACATGGATCTTATGCGTTAAGAAATTTAGGAGGAATCTTGAGAGCTTCAATTCTTGGGCCTTCTTACAAGAGTGAGGGAGAGAGAGAGGAGGGATGGCAGATTTTAGGGGGAAAATCTTCCTAAAGTTTTATTTCAATTTTTTCAAAACCTTACTTCAACCTATACATTCTATTTATAGGAAATTTACAGTGATGTTATAACATGAAGGAACAAAATAATCTGAAACTAAATCAATTCATAACATTATCTCTGCAGGTTTCTATATTTATGTATGTATTCATTAGATTTTTTTTTCTTAGAGCAGTTCTTATGTTGATCAGTTTACTTGGTTTATTTACCAACTTTACTACTTTAGGATTTGTTATCAAAATATTTTTTTTCATCTTGTGTTGCTTCATTCTTTATTGTGTTGATTTTTGCAAAGCTGCTGAATATTATGCTTAAAGTTTGGACAAATATGCGAAGAAATTAAGCTTGAAAAAACTACACAAACCAAGCGAAGGTAGAAATCAATGACAAGCTTAAGTTCAAGTAGAACTTTATTGTAGTGGGATAAGCTTGTTTGTACGTGGAGGTGAAGCCAAGGTCACTGTAGATTTTGATTTAGGAGGAGGACAGCTGTCAGCTGTAGACTTTAACGTTAAGAAGAATAGAGCAAGTGATAAAATTAAGTTATAACCGAAAGGACTTGTGGAGCTAACAAGGGTAAAACTGAGAGGAGAAGATCTCCAACTATTTTCCAAGACAAGAATAATGTCATTCCTGGATAAATGGTCTATTTATAAGTTTAGGGTTGTTTAAGGTCCAAACGGCTTTTTTATTGCTTTTTAAAGCATTTTCTTAATAAAAAATTATTATTTTTTGTATTAGGAAGCTGTTTTAAGAAGCAGAAAGAAAGCCATCTCAAACGAAGCCTAAATCAAGTTAAGAAGATGCTAACTAAAATTTGAAATAAAAAAAAGAGAAGTGGATGATGACTAAACTTCATTTGGGACAGCTTTCGTGCTACTTTCTAAAACAGCTTTATAGTATAAAATTTTATAATTCAAAAATTTTTTGTACTAGATCGAAAGCTGTTTTAAAAAGCAACAAAAAGTTGTCCCAAAAAAACCTAAATTTGTTTGGGTGCAGCTAAGTTTGTTACAGTTAATTAATCTTTTTATTTTTATTTTGGAAGATATCTTATTTTGTGGATGATGCTTGATTCCTTGGCTTGAATTGTTGTTAAAAAAGAAAAAAAAAATTGTCAACAAGTCTCAAGATTATATAATTTTTCTACATGATAAATTATTTTCAATATTGAAAGCTATATTGATGATCATGGTCATGGGCGGAACCACATGCATGTCGGGGGGGGGGGGGGTTACTTTACATGAGACTAAATTTTTTTTGTCACTTCTAAAAAATCACTTTTGCCCATCCTAAACAATTCTTTTGTCTTAATTTGTCCAATATTTATTCCAAACGCCCTCCCCTTAAAAGCCTTTTTGTACTAATTTTAATGATGACAAGTTTTAATCTAATGCTAATCATAAATACATACCCTAAAATATATATGTATTTCTTCACATTTAATTCTAATATTTTCTTTCATACTTTTATGACAATTTTTTTCCTTCATTTTTCTTGCTTAACTTTGTTAAACAACTTTTTGTAATATATATATTATTTTTAATATTTAATTATTTTTGTATTGAATCCCCCCCCTCAAAATTGAAGCCTGTTCCGCCCCTGATCATTGTGGGTGATGACAATTCAAAAAGTATGTTTTAGGTCGAAGCTTCTCATACATTTTGATGGGATTATATGAGCACTTAGAGCATCTCCAACCGAAAATCCCATTTTTCACTCCAAAATGTTGTGAAACTATAAAATGCCGCGATTCATCTCCAATCGAACTCCACTTAGCTTTTCGCACTTTTGTAGGTAACGGTCCTCTCATCTTTCCCGCGCCAAATTCGGTAGAGAGGTAAAAATGACGGAGATGAACAGTGCAATGCCCATATTGGCGTCCCACTGTTCACCCGCAGCCAAATAGCGGTTGCGGTTCGGTTGGAGCTGGCCAGGGACGCCATTCAAGCGATTGCAGTTCGGTTGGAGATGCCCTTAGCATTTGGTGGCAGCATAAAGTTCAACATGAATGTGTACTAAAACATAAGCATCATCATAATATTATTGCAAAATGAGTATCATTTGCAAGATCAGCATATTTATCAATTCTCATCTTTATCTGTTGCTTTAGTTAAATCTAATGATCATAATTTATTTTGTAAATATAAATACAAAATAAATAAATAAATGCATGAGAAGATATATCATCTAGATAAATAAGTCATTTGGGATTATAATTATATGCAATTTCAAACATTGATATATTTGATTATGCTATTATAAGTAAATAAACATTATAATTTTTCGAACTTATTCTTATAATGAATTTAAGCAAACTCAAAAGTAGAAAAATGCAGATCCCAATTCTCCAAACATATTCTTATAAATTTAAGCAAACATCTTAGAGTGTCATTGACTACCTCATATATTGATAAGCTCGTACATGAAAGATCTTCACTGGCAATCGATCTTCACCTTCGACCTGCAAGAGAAGCGGAGAAGAAGAGAATACATGGGAGAAAGCTTGTCTTAATATCTCAAAGGTAAAGTGTTACATAGCAGGTGTATATATTGTAAAAGTGTAATCATGTGTGTGTAAGAGTATCCGTTAGCCATAGGCGGCATAGCAGAGGAAGTGGGAAAGTGATGTGCTGAGCTAGTCGGACTCATTTAATTAGGTGATGCCTGCGGTATATGTTATATGGTCTAACATCCCCCCTCAAATTAGGCATGGATTGATCGAATGCCTAATTTGGAACGCAGCTCCTGAAATCGGGAGCAGGACAGTGGTTTGGTCAGTAGATCAGCAGGTTGATCCTCAGAGTGAATGTGATGGAGAGTAATTTCTGCATTGTTGATGTGCTGCCTGATAAATTGGTAATCAATCTCAATATGTTTGGTCCGGGCATGGAAGACCGGATTGTGAGCAATGGCCATTGCTGATGTGTTATCACAGTAGAGCGGGGTTGGCATGGAAGGAGCGAACTGAAAATCAGTGAGCAGCCGTCGTATCCAAATGATATCCGAGGTGGCCGAAGATAGTGATATGTATTCCGCTTCGGTAGATGACTTGGCGACAGTGATTTGTTTCTTAACAGACTAGGAAATTGGAGTCATTCCCAAAAATGTGCAAAAGCCTGTAGTAGATTTCCGGTCTGAGGAGTCGCCAGCCCAGTCAGCGTCAGAGTAAGAGCGGAGTTGAAGATCAGCGGATGAGAGTGGCAAACCAAACTGAAGTGTGCCGTTGATGTAGCGTAAAAGACGCTTTAAGGCCAGATAATCTGTTGTAGTAGGGCTGTGCTGTCACGACCCGTCCCGGATGCTCGATCTAATGAGGCGGGTACGAAAAGTCGGACGGTAGTACATTTCCAAAAGTGTAAATTTTGGCATCATCAAAACTTTTCTATAAACTGAAGAGCCACTAA
This sequence comes from Dendrobium officinale, assembly GCA_019514585.1. Lineage (NCBI taxonomy): Eukaryota > Viridiplantae > Streptophyta > Magnoliopsida > Asparagales > Orchidaceae > Dendrobium > Dendrobium officinale. The sequence goes on from CM033682.1 coordinate 13,232,755, forward strand.
TACAAAAAAATCTATTTTACCTGTTGTCATTTGCACCTCGCCTTCTGTAAACATGTTCTTCTCTTTCAGCCATTACTTCTCTTAGGAACTACCTGAAACATTTAAACTTGTGGTTTGAGTTTACTAAGTAAACTCAGTGGGAATTATATAAATTTATCTTTATAAAAATGGATTAATATATGTTCTTTCTTTTCTTAATCTTTTTCCTTTATTTCATTAACTTATACTTCTTTGGATATTTTCATTTATACTTTTTCGAAACAATGTTATCTTAAATTTTTCATTTATATTTCCTTTTCCCATTCGATTTACGCAGGAGCACCGTCTTAAAGTACCCAAGGGTACAACCTTTTCCAATTGATTTCCTTTTCCCCTTTTCCATAAAAATTTCCTTTTCCTTTCTCGTGCACGAGTACGGCATCCCCAGCCAGTACCATGAGGGGGTGACTCCTGTTATTTTCAATATCCTTTTCCTTTATTTTCTTTTCATTTCTCATTTTCATCCTTATAGTTATCATTGCATATAACATATATCACATGTATCCTTATAAATTATTTCCTTTCTTTTCTCATAAGCTTATCATAGATGGATTCTTTCTTAAGACTATAACATCATAAGGATTTGTCTTCAACATTTTATAATACGATATTTTAATCAATTATTTAGAAAATTGAAATCATGAATAAAACATAAAATAATATAATTTACCCACTTTGAACTCTTCAGGTCTTCGATGCTTGATCTTCTCTTGAATCAATTTCTCTTCTTGCTAAATCCTCGCGGGATCAACACTTATGACTTGAATCTTTCACTTTCAAAAACCCTAATTTCAAACAATAACTTCTATCAATATAATATTTTGATTTAAATTCTAAATATCATTAAAACTGAAATTGGAAGGAATTCACTTACACTTTTGAATGGAGACTTCTCAACTCTCAAAATCCTTCTTCTCTAAATTTCCTCTTTCTTCGCTTCAATTCTTTCCTTATCTTTCAAGAAATATATCATTCACTTTGGATGAGGTAAAGGGAGGAAATTTATACGAAAAATCTGAAAGAAAATTCAACAAACCTTTCCCTTAAGCCTTATCGTCCGTTTCTCTCGTTCTTCCAATCTCTCCCAAAATAACACTCTGATAATGATAAGAATAAAAAGGAATCATTATTTCTTAACCTTGAAAACAATCGTGTGCTAAAATTAGAAAAACGAAACTCACCTTGCTCTCCCGCACGAACGCCCGTCGCCCGCCCCTCTCTATTTCGCGAACTGCACTGTTCCGCGATCCTTCTGTTCGCGGAATTAATAAGGGTGGGCCGGCCGGTTCGGTTGAACCGGCCGGAAGAACCGGTTATTACAATCTCCCTTCCTTAAAAAAAATTTCGTCCTCGAAATTAAACAAGTAATATGAAACATACCTTAGTTAAAAAGATGAGGATATTGACTCCTCATTTCAGCTTCTCGCTCCCAGGTGGCATCTCTTTCTAATCCATGTTTCCATAAAATCTTCACAAAAAGAATTGCTTTATGCCTCAACTGTTTTACATCATATTCCAATATCCTTTCTGGTTCTTCTATATATTTCAAATCAGGCTGCAAGTTAATGGATTTTGACTGTACTCTCTTTGAATCATCTGAGACTTACTTCCGAAGCACTGATATGTGAAACACATTATGAATTCCTTGCATGTGTGCTGGTAGATCCAATCTGTATGCCATATTCCCAATCTTTTCAATGATTTCATAGGGACCTATGAATCTTGGGCTCAACTTCCCTGTCTTTCCAAACCTTTGAACACCTTTCATTGGGCTAACTTTTAAGAAAACAAACTCTCCAACTTCGAATTCCACTGGTCGGTGTTTAGCATCATAATATTTCTGTTGCCTGTCTTGAACTGCCTTTAATCTGTCTCTGATCAATCTGATTTTGCTAGTAGCCTCATCTACCATTTCAGTTCCAATTATCTTTCTTTCACCAGTTTCTACCCAACACAAGGGTGTTCTGCACTTTCTTCCATAAAGGGCTTCATATGGTGCCATTCCAATACTAGCCTGAAAACTGTTGTTGTAAGCAAATTCAATCAATGGTATGTGAGTCTCCCAATTTCCTCCAAAATCTAATACACATAATCGCATTAAATCCTCCAAAGTTTGAATTGTTCTTTCTGATTGCCCATCTGTCTGTGGATGAAATGCTGTACTGAAAGTCAATCGTGTACCCAAAGCTTCTTGAATTTTCTTCCACAATTTAGAAGTAAAACGGGCATCTCTGTCTGAAACTATAGATTTTGGAATCCCATGCAATCTCACAATTTCATCAACATATAGTTTTGCCAACTTTTCCACTGAATCTGTCTGTCTGATTGGTAAGAAATGAGCTGATTTGGTTAATCTGTCAATAATGACCCATATTGCATCTCGACTCTGCCTTGACCTAGGTAATCCAACTACAAAATCCCATTGCAATATCTTCCCATTTCCACTCAGGTATAGGTAGGGGTTGCAGTTGTCCACTTGGCCTTTGATGTTCTGCTTTGATCATCTGACAGGGAATGCATTTTGCTACAAATTCTGCAACACTTCTCTTTAATCCCGGCCACCAAAATAAACCTCTGAGTTCCTGATACATCTTTGTACTGCCTGGATGAATTTCATAAGTTGAGAGATGGGCTTCCTGCAATATCTCTTCTCTTAAGCTTCCAGCATTTGGAATACAAATCCTGTCTTTATACTTTAATAACCCTTCTTCATCAATAACAAAGTTCTCTAATTGTCCTGCTTGTACTTTTTGTATGATGGCCTGAAATTTTTCATCTTGAGATAATGAATTGAGCACTCTATCTTTCAAGGTAGATTGGATCATCAGTTGATTCAACATCATATCTTTTGTCTCCTTTTGATTGACTACTGAAATCTCTAACTTTTCCATATCTCTGATAATCTGCTCCTGTTGGGTGATTAGCCAATTTGCATTTCCAAAGGTTTTTCTGCTAAGTGCATCTGCAACTACATTTGCCTTTCCAGGATGGTACTGTATGTCCAAGTCGTAATCTTTAATGAGCTCTAACCACCTTCTCTGTCTCAAATTAAGCTCTTTTTGATTGAAAATGTACTTGAGACTTTTATGATCTGTAAACACTTCACATCTGACCCCATACAGATAATGTCTCCATATTTTAAGTGCAAAAACTACAGCTGCCAATTCTAAATCATGAGTGGGATAGTTCTTTTCATGAATTTTCAGTTGCCTTGAAGCATAGGCCACCACTCTCCCATGTTGCATCAGCACACAACCAAGTCCCCTTAAGGAAGCATCGCAGAAAATTTGAAACCCTTCTGAACCTGATGGAATTGTCAAGATTGGGGCAGTCATTAGGCAATTCTTTAACTTCTGGAAAGCTCTTTCACACTGATCACTCCATTCAAATTTCACTGCTTTCTGGGTTAATCTGGATAATGGAACTGCTATCTGAGAGAACCCCTCTACAAATCTCCTATAGTAACCAGCAAGTCCAAGAAAGCTCCTCACCTCTGAAACAGTCGTTGGCCTTGGCCAATCTGATATAGCTTGTATTTTATTTTGATCCACTGAAATTCCTTCTCCACTAATCACATGCCCCAGAAAGTTTACACTGCTCAACCAAAATTCACATTTTGAAAATTTGGCATATAACTTGTTCTCCTTTAATGTTTGCAACACTGCCTGCAGATGACTGGAATGGCTTTCTTCATCTCTTGAATAAATCAGAATATCATCAATAAACACAATCACAAATATGTCCAGGAATGGCTTAAAAACTCTGTTCATCAAATCCATAAATACAGCTGGTGCATTTGTCACCCCAAATGGCATTACCACAAATTCATAATGACCATATCTAGTTCTGAAAGCTGTCTTTTGCTATATCTTCCTCCTTAATCCGTAGCTGATGATATCCAGATCTCAAATCAATTTTAGAGAAAACTGTAGCCCCTTCCAGTTGGTCAAAAAGATCATCAATCCTCCTGGGCAATGGATATTTATTCTTAACAGTAAGCTTATTCAGTTCTCTGTAATCTATGCACATTCTGAAGCTCCCATCTTTCTTCTTTACAAATAGTACTGGAGCTCCCCATGGTGAGGAACTTGGCCTGATGAACCCCTTATCGAGCAATTCCTGTAACTGACCTTTCAGCTCCTGTAACTCTTTGACTGCCATTCTGTAAGGTGCTCTTGCCACTGGTTCTGAACCCGGTATCAATTCAATAGTGAAATCTATCTCTCTTTCTGGTGGTAATCCTGGCAAATCATCTAAAAAACACCTCTGGATATTCTCTGATTACAGGTATATCTTTCAACTCTTTAACTTCTTTATTTGTATCCTTTACTTGAGCAAGAAAACACTGACATCCCTTGGATACAAATTTGTATGCTTTCAAATAAGTGATTATCATTGAAGAAACTCCTCTTTCTCCATAGAATTTCAACTCTTTTTCTCCAGGAAAATTAAACTTTAAAATTTTCTTGTTACAGTCAATGATCACAAAATGCTTTGATAACCAATCTATTCCCAATATCATATCAAACTCTTGCAATGGTAAAACATTCATTGAAGCTTCAAACTCTCTTTCATTTAATTTGAAAGTCACTTTACATACACCATTTACATTCATAAATGATCCATCTGGCATTAAAACTTTCAACATTACATTGATTTCACAAACATTCAATCCAACACCTTTAACCAATTCTTCTGAAATGAAGGAGTGTGAAGCTCCTGTATCAAATAGAATCCGTACAGGCTTTCCTTGCATCATAATTATACCTATAAAATTTCATAAGAAAACATAAACATACATCATTCTTTTAATAATACTTTCATAATACATATTCATTCATTTCTCATTCTTATCACCTGTAATCACTTCAGGTGAATCCTTAGCATCCTTCTGAGTCAATGCATATACTCTAGGCAGAGTATTCTGTCGGCTTTGACTTGATCCTGGAGTAGATGCAGCTGATTCCACTGTTCTTGGTCTTCCAACATTCCTCTGAGATCCAGTATTCATCTTTGACTCTCCTGTTGGTCTTTGCCCCAGAGTAGGACAGTTCTTAGCTATATGACCTGGTTGATGACACCAGAAGCAATTATTTGTACCAGATAAGCATTCTCCTTTATGTTGTCTTCCACATTTGCTACAACTGTTCACACTTGAACTGTCACTGCTACTGGACTTTGTCTTTTTCCAATTAAACTTTCCACCTTGTGAAATAGACTTGCCATGTGAATCTTGAGGGGTTTCTATAACTTCCCCACTTTTCCTTTTTTGAAAATCACGTCTCCTTTGAGTATTTTGTAGGTCTGCTTCTAGCCTTCTAGCTCTTTCAACCAGCACTGTATAATCTTCAATTCCAATAGGAACTAGGGGTAATCTAATTGCATCCTTCAGTCCAGCTAAGAAGCGATGGTATTTATCATCCATAGTGTGTACTAACTGAGGAGCATATCTGGCTAACGTTGTAAATTCAGCTTCATACTGCATAACTGATTTGTCTCCTTGTATCAACCTCATAAACTTGTCCTGTATTTGCCTCCTCGCAGAAGGAGGTACGAACCAATCCCTGAACACTTGAGTAAAATCATTCCATCTGATCTGCATGCCAGGTATTCCTTCAAATTTTTTTTGATACAGGCCTCTCCACCATCTTTCAGCTTCTCCTTCTAATGCAAACGTTGCTAAGGAAACTTTTCTCTCTTCTGGACAGTACATTCCTTCTAATATCTTTTCAATTCTCAGCAACCAATTTTCAGCCTCTATTGATCCTTCTATACCTTTGAATAATGGTGGTCTCATATCCTGAAATAATTTCAGATATTTATCCATAACTATTCCACCACCACTACTACTCCCCGATGGTTGATTTCTTGTATCTTGAATCAGCTGAGTTACAGCTATCATCATTTGTGCCAGTGCATCAGGATTAACATTAACATTAGGCACTGATCTTCCCATTTCCTCTTCTCTAGGATTATCCTGATTCCTGTTATCAATAAAATATTCATTTCACATTAAACTTTCAATCATTGATATTCATCCTAATGGCTCTTTCAGTATGATTCAGATCTTAATTGGCTCTGATATCACTTTTGTCACGACCCGTCCCGGATGCTCGATCTAACGAGGCGGGTACGAAAAGTCGGACGGTAGTACATTTCCAAAAGTGTAAATTTTGGCATCATCAAAACTTTTCTATAAACTGAAGAGCCACTAATACAAAAAAATCTATTTTACCTGTTGTCATTTGCACCTCGCCTTCTGTAAACATGTTCTTCTCTTTCAGCCATTACTTCTCTTAGGAACTACCTGAAACATTTAAACTTGTGGTTTGAGTTTACTAAGTAAACTCAGTGGGAATTATATAAATTTATCTTTATAAAAATGGATTAATATATGTTCTTTCTTTTCTTAATCTTTTTCCTTTATTTCATTAACTTATACTTCTTTGGATATTTTCATTTATACTTTTTCGAAACAATGTTATCTTAAATTTTTCATTTATATTTCCTTTTCCCATTCGATTTACGCAGGAGCACCGTCTTAAAGTACCCAAGGGTACAACCTTTTCCAATTGATTTCCTTTTCCCCTTTTCCATAAAAATTTCCTTTTCCTTTCTCGTGCACGAGTACGGCGTCCCCAGCCAGTACCATGAGGGGGTGACTCCTGTTATTTTCAATATCCTTTTCCTTTATTTTCTTTTCATTTCTCATTTTCATCCTTATAGTTATCATTGCATTTATAATATATATATCACATGTATCCTTATAAATTATTTCCTTTCTTTTCTCATAAGCTTATCATAGATGGATTCTTTCTTAAGACTATAACATCATAAGGATTTGTCTTCAACATTTTATAATACGATATTTTAATCAATTATTTAGAAAATTGAAATCATGAATAAAACATAAAATAATATAATTTACCCACTTTGAACTCTTCAGGTCTTCGATGCTTGATCTTCTCTTGAATCAATTTCTCTTCTTGCTAAATCCTCGCGGGATCAACACCTTATGACTTAAATATTTCACTTTCAAAAACCCTAATTTCAAACAATAACTTCTATCAATATAATATTTGATTTAAATTCTAAATATCATTAAAACTGAAATTGGAAGGAATTCACTTACACTTTTGAATGGAGACTTCTCAACTCTCAAAATCCTTCTTCTCGAAATTTCCTCTTTCTTCGCTTCAATTCTTTCCTTATCTTTCAAGAAATATATCATTCACTTTGGATGAGGTAAAGGGAGGAAATTTATACGAAAAATCTGAAAGAAAATTCAACAAACCTTTCCCTTAAGCCTTTTCGTCCGTTTCTCTCGTTCTTCCAATCTCTCCCAAAATAACACTCTGATAATGGTAAGAATAAAAAGGAATCATTATTTCTTAACCTTGAAAAAAATCGTGTGCTAAAATTAGAAAAACGAAACTCACCTTGCTCTCCCGCACGAACGCCCGTCGCCCGCCCCTCTCTGTTTCGCGAACTGCACTGTTCCGCGATCCTTCTGTTCGCGGAATTAATAAGGGTGGGCCGGCCGGTTCGGTTGAACCGGCCGGAAGAACCGGTTATTACATGTGCATATGTTGACGGACTTTGTGTGCAGCATATGCAATGTCGGGTCGTGTAATAGTCAGATAGTTTAGAGACCCAGCGAGTTGCCTGTAGTGATGAGGATCGGAGAAGGGTAGACAAGAATCATAACTTGTAGACGGCTTCAAACTGATGGGGGTTTGAATGGGCTTGCTGTGTTGGAGATTTGCCGCATGAACGAGTTCAGCTGCATATTGGGATTGATGAAGAAATGTTCCAGCAGCTGTTGTAGTGACCTGGATACCGAGAAAATTGGGGACCATACCCAATTGTTTAAGAGGGAAGTGCTGTTTGAGCAATTGTAGAAGTTGCTGAATGGTGTCAGAGTGACTCCCTGTAATGAGTAGATCATCGACATAGATGAGAAGGTATATTTGAACTTGGCCTTTGCGATATACCAGCAGAGATGGATCGGCCTTACTGAAGCCGAAACCAAAAGATGAAAGAACCGCGGTGAACTTGTTGTACCATTCTCGAGGAGCTTGCTTGAGGCCATAGATAGCCTTGTGAAGTTTGCAAACCATTGTAGGATGCTCACGATCCACAAAACCAGGTGGTTGAAGCATGTAAATATCATCATGAAGATCTCCATGAAGGAAGGCATTGGATATGTCAAATTGTAGAGTTTGCCAGCCGCGGTGATGAGCAAGAAGGAGCATGACTCGTATTGTGGGCATTTTGGCAACTGGGCTGAAGGTCTCATTGTAGTTGACGCCAAGTTCTTGTTTGAATCCTTGAGCAACCAGTCGAGCTTTATATCTCTCTACCTGACCGTGAGCATTATACTTTGTTTTAAAAGTCCACCGACAGCCCAGCACCTTACCATGAGGAGGAGGTGAAGTCAGTGACCAGGTGCCCTTGGATTGAAGAGCAAGGAATTCTTCAGACATGGCAGCTCTCCAGTGAGGTATTTGAAGGGCTTGAGTATAGGATGTAGGGGTGGAATCGGCTTTTAGAGAGGTTAAGAGGTTAAAGATTGGTTTGGGTCGATGAATGCCAGACTTGAGACGAGTCTGCATAGGATGAGTAGGAGGCGGAATAGATTGAATTTGACTGATATTTGGATCTGGATCAGTTGAAGAGGCCGAAGTGGACTGTGACAGAGAGGTGTTTGAGATAGGTGGAGTTGGTTCTCGGGATAGAGTAGGAACGCTGGGTGAGTTAGAGATGAGGGGTGATGAAGGTATAGTGGATGTAGGTAGTAGAAGGTATGGAGTTGTGGAGGTAGGTTTGGATTGTGTTGCAGAGGAGTGAGAAGACTCGGCTTTGTAGGGAAAAATGGATTCATGAAAGATGACATGCCGAGAGATGTGAACTTGTTTGGTGGTGGGATTGAAACATCGATATCCTTTGTGCACGGTAGAGTAACCGATGAATATACACTCGTTAGAACGGGGTTGGAGTTTGGTAGAGGTTTGTGGTTTGAGCCACGGGAAGCAAAGACAACCGAAGGTTTTTAAATGAGTATAAGTGGGCTGCCGATTGTGAAGAAGATAGTAGGGAGAGTAATTGTCACACACTTTGGTAGGAAGTCGATTATATAGATAGTGAGAAGTTAATAGAGCATCGGCCCAGAAGTTGTGTGGGAGGTGTGCTTCATGAAGAAGAGCACGGGTGGTATCAAGAAGATGACGATGTTTCCGCTCGGCGACACCATTTTGTTCAGGTGTATAAGGGCAGCTAAATTGATGGGTAATGCCATGATTAGAGAGATAATTGTTAAAGAGTTGGCCGGTGTATTCACCACCACCGTCCGAGCGTAGAGTTTTTATATTAGAGTTGAAGGCATTTTGAATAAGTCTATGTAAGTGCTGGAATTTTGAGAGAGTTTCATCCTTGGTGTGCATTAAGTAGAGCCATGAAAAGCGAGAGTAATCATCAATAAATAAGACATAGTAGCGAAAACCATTAAGAGACGGGACAGGAGCGGGACCCCAAACATCTGTATATATTAGCATAAAAGGTTTGGATACACGGTTTGGAGAAGTAGAAAAGGATAACTTGTGGCTTTTGGCCACATTACATGATTTGCAAACAAAAGAAGGTAAAGTAGTACATATAGACGGAAACTTCTTAGATAGTAGCTGCTGGGTTCTGATGTTGGGGTGTCCTAGCCGAGAATGCCAAGGTGTGCCGGAGGAGGTGGTTGTGTGGAGAGCTTGCGGTTGAGTGACAGAGTAGAGGCCATTACGACATCGACCATGGATGAGTGTTCGATTGTCCTGAAGATCCTTAATGAGAAAGCCATTGGAGTCAAACAAGATGGAGCAATTATTGTCAGTCGTGAGTTTGTGAATAGAAAGAAGATTGTGTGATAGAAGCGGTACGTGGAGTAAGTTGCGTAGGTAAAGCTTACGATTAGAATCCGGAAGAGGTAGAAGTCCTTGGCCGGTGTTATGAATGGGAAGAGAGCTGCCATTGGCTGTAGAAACTGATTCTGAGCCGGTGTAAGGCATCAGGTGCTGAATATGGGATGCGTCAGGCGTCAAGTGTGATGATGCTTCTGAGTCGAGGACCCAGTCGTTAATTGGCGGAGGTTGCTGATTTGCAACAAGAGCACGTGGAGTGGTGTTAGCTAGGGTCGTATAAGAGGCATTGAAACAGTGCCAGCACACAGAGGCGTTATGTCCCGTTTTATTGCAGATCTGACAAACCGGTTTGCTTGTATCATTGTAGGTGGTTCGAGGAATGTTCGAATTTGGCTTGAATGGAGCTCCTCGGCTTCTACCACCTCTGTAGCCAGTGCGTCCTCTCGGTGAGTTTGCTCGATTAGCATAGAATGCTGTAGCGTCTGTGGTCTGAGAGGAGTCACGTTGAATATCCGAACTGATGTGAATCTCCTCACTACAGAGAAGAGTGTACATCACATCTAGACTTATGGGAAGCTGGCTGGTTCGAATAGAAGTCTTGAATGAGTTGTATGAAGGGGGCAAGCCGTTCAGTATGTGCAGTATAATCTCTTCGGGATCAAGAAGAGATCCGGCAGCCGCAATGTTGTCCACCAATGCCTTTATCTTGGCTAAATACTGCATCATTGTGAGGTCTTTCATTTGTATGTGATACAGCTCATTCTTCAGCTGTATTACTCTGGACCTGTTGGTCGGTTGGAGGCGAAGTTCAAGTGTGCTCCAAATGTCGCTGGCTGACTTCAAGGTGAGAATGTAGGGCAGGATTAACGGTGAGATAGTAGAGAGTAGAGCAGAGGCCAAGTTTTGATCTATGAGATTCCACTGTCGAAGCTCTTGAGAGTCGTTTTCACTGGACGGTTTCAGCGTACTGCCCGTAAGATGGCCTTCAAAGCCAGTTGCAGAGAATAGTTGAAAAATTTGCAACCTCCAGATGGGGTAGTTGTCACTAGTGAGCTGATTTGAGATAATGAGCTTAAGATTCGTCATTAAGAATTTAAGAGGCGCTGGAATGCTGAGATCTCCAGTTCCAGAAATCGGTGTCGTCATTGGAGGGGTCGAACCCGACTGAGCTGCTGTAGATGAGCCTTGATCCCCCATTGCTGAAGAAGAAGAGGAAGGATGAGACGGAGATAAGCCCTAAGGCTCTGATACCATGAAAGATCTTCACTGGCAATCGATCTTCACCTTCGACCTGCAAGAGAAGCGGAGAAGAAGAGAATACATGGGAGAAAGCTTGTCTTAATATCTCAAAGGTAAAGTGTTACATAGCAGGTGTATATATTGTAAAAGTGTAATCATGTGTGTGTAAGAGTATCCGTTAGCCACAGACGGCATAGCAGAGGAAGTGGGAAAGTGATGTGCTGAGCTAGTCGGACTCATTTAATTAGGTGATGCCTGCGGTATATGTTATATGGTCTAACAGTACATAAAAAGCTTAAAGGAAGTTTAACTTTGGAAAAAAAAAAAATTTCCAAAATGAATTCTAAAAATAAGAAATGCCCAATATCTTTATAAAAAATGATGATAAAAGGTATAACTTATATAGAACTACACCTTAGCAAAATGTGAAGCATCATTATCTACGATAATGACCACAAGAAACGTCGTCGGAATGTTCTATCTACGATGCAGTTACTAGCAGTCTTATCGTCAGTTTTAAGTGACTAATTCCGGTGGCACAAGCTGCTGGAAAATATCACCGCCGAAAAAAAGACCTTCAGTTTGAATTTTTATACGGTTTTTTTCCGGCAGGGTTTTAACAGCCAGAAATTTTAAAAACTGTCGTCGGTAATCGGCCATTTCCATTGCTATTGAACGATTTTTTTGTAGTGATTTTAATCTTGCAAGTAAAGACCCAAATTTTTTTTATTTGCACAAATGTATACTAATATATTAAGTACATTTCGAAATGAGATTGCATGATTTAATAATAATTGCCTACTTAGTTTTTATATAAATTTAACTTTGATTATATTTTAAATATTAATATTCAATTGTAGTATGAGGGTGCTGCAGCCGAGGAAGGAAGGACTCCAAGTATTTGGGATACGTATGCACATGAAGGTATATAAGTACTATATATGCATTTATTCCATTTTTTTAATATCTATTTGGTCAAAAAAAAAAAAAACAACAACAATATCAAACCTTATATGGCCACTACATGGGGTCTGCTACATGAGTCTTTTTTCTTCGTTGTGTCATGTTAAGAGTTAGATTATATATGTATATTTTTCAATTTTTAAGCTTTTACTTCTAAATTAATTTTTATAATAAAGTTGCTTATTTTAACAATACAAAAATATTCTAAACATCCTAGCACAGGAAAACCAGTCATTACCGGCGGACAGAATCCCCCGATAAGATAGAAATTGCAACGGAAAGAGAACGTTTCCGTCGGATTTCCGACGGAATTTCATGTGCCGGTTTGGCACGCATCGGAAAAATTCTTCCGGCGTAAATAATCTGCCGGAACACGTTCCGGCGCATTACCGGCGGAAAAGCAGGTGTCCATTACGTCGATTTCCATTAGCTTACTCCGACGATAAATACACCGAAATTATCGGTGCAAAATTCCGCCAGCTATAGCTTACATGTGCTCATGTGTCATGTATATACTAGTATTATTTTAACAACATAATTAAATATTAACAATAATGATTTCATGCTTACTAATATTTACAGGAAATATGAAGGATGGTAGCACAGGAGATGTGGCTTCTGATGGTTATCATAAATATAAGGTGAGCATTGCAATTTTTTTGTTTTCAAAACATTTTTCTAATTTAAATTAACAAAATGGAAGTTTTGCTTATTATAATTCATGAAACTTTAGCAACTTATTATAAGAGGAGGATTTTGTGATATAATTTAATGCTAACTTGAAATATATTTCTCTATTGTTAATTAGGAGGATATTAAACTCATGAGTGATACAGGACTTCAAGCCTATAGATTCTCCATCTCCTGGTCTAGGTTAATCCCAAGTATGTTTTTTTTTTTTGTATCTATTTCTTAAAAAATTGAAAAAACATTAATGTCTTTGTAATTTATTTCAAAGTAATTAAATATTTGTATTCAGATATAATGTTTGGAAAATAAGAAAGCTAATGTGATATGGAACATATTATTCAGAAGGGAGAGGAGAAGTGAATTCCCAAGGAATTGAGTACTACAATAATGTCATTGATGAGTTGATAAAGAATGGTAAGTTTATATTTCTTCATAATAATATTGAGTATGTTATGCCATTGAATTAAAAACTATATGAGAATATGATTTCGTTTGGGACGGTTTTCTACTTTTCTTATTATTTCTTAGAACAGCTTTCTAGTACAAAAATTTTAATTTTTATACTAGGAAGCTGCTTTAAGAAGCAAAAAGAAAGCCTTCCGGCCAACTACTTTGAATTAAATAGGAAAAGTCTATGAGAATTTTCAAATTTAAAATTAGCTTATTTAAGAGATTGTTTGTTATGTAGCTAACCATCTCCTATATTTTCCAATGAAAAGGAATTCAACCACATGTGACTCTTCATCATTATGATTTGCCACAAGTTCTTCAAGATGAGTATGGAGGATGGCTATCCCCAAAAATCATGTAAAATTTTATTTTATGTATTCATTAAATGAAAATAATGATGAGCTAGAGCCACCAATTTATCTATCTATTATATTAAATGATGGTTGGTGCTTTGCAGTGATGATTTCAAAGAATTTGCTGATGTTTGCTTTAGAGAATTTGGCGATAGGGTGTCTTATTGGACCACCTTTAATGAGGCCAATGTGATAGCTTTGTATGCTTATGATTATGGAGTTATGCCTCCAAAGAGATGTTCATATCCATTTGGAGTTGATTGCGTTGGAGGAAATTCTACTACTGAGCCATATATTGTTGCCCATAATATCATATTGTCACATTCTGCGGTTGTGGAGCTTTATAGGAGAAGATATCAGGTAATTTTAGTTATTCTGATTCTTGTTATTATATGCTTTTTATGATGTTAATATAATTTAATTATCTCTAACTATTTGATACTCTTTTGAAGGCCAAACAAAAGGGAAAGATTGGCATCAATCTTTGGACTCTATGGTGCTATCCTTTGCATGAGTTAGCATCAGATGAAGTGGCAGCCAAAAGAGCTATAGAGTTTTTAATAGGATGGTAAGCTAATTATTATCATTATTAATTTGCAATCGTTTCTATAAAAGTAATCATATTGCATGTGCATGCACATACAATAGGATACAAAATGAGCATATACGTGAAAAGGTTGGAGTAGCTCCAGTGAAAGATAAGATTAGAGAGAGTCGTCTAATTAGATGGTTTGGTCACATAAAACGGCGGCCTTCCGATGACCCGGTTAGGAAAGTAGAGGTATTAGATTTGACTTATGTTAAGAAAGGTAAAGGTAAACCTAATAAAAAGAGTTGGTTAGAAAATATTAGACATGATCTTTCTTTATTAGATTTAAACAAGAGTTTGACCTTTAACAGGACACAATGGAGAAAAAAAAGATTCATTTAACCGACCCCATGTAGTGGGACAAAGGCTTGATGTTGTTGTATGTGAATGCACATATTCACGCATGAGATCATGATAGTGTGTTATTTTTTAATTATGAAATGATTAGACAAATATTCTATTGTTCAAATTTTATATAAAAAGTTCTTCCATCATAGCTTTATAAGATTTACTTCTCTTATTTATTGTAAATATTAGATTGGGATTTTTAAAAATATTTATATCTTCTTTTGCATGGTATGAGATCATTTTGTTAGTTATAGGAGGTCTTATAAAATTTTGTAATTAATTAAGTCTTCAGACACACATGACTTCTTACAATTATACATAGAGTTATAGAATGATAGTTTTAATGTCGTATAATAAGACGCGAATAAAAGAAGAGAGTTGATAGAGGAGAGAGGTTGGAATTCAAGGAAGAAAGCAAGTGGTTTTAGGTCCTTGAAAGGGATGTACTTTGGCTTCTTCAAGTGAAAAGAGGTGCTTCTTTTTTTATTTGTAGCAAAAGGAGTAGCTCTTTGACATAGAATGAAGAGACTCTTATTTGAACTCTTTCAACAAAGAGATGAAGAGAGTAACAAAAACATGAACAATATCTTCTTTCCCCATTCAAAAATCATGTTCACATTCTCCCTAAATCATTGGCATATACAAAATAATAAACCTCTCCTTGCCTTCTACTTTGTATGAAATATAATCTCTTCATGTACTATATTAAATATTAATAAAGTATTCAATCTCTATGTGAATTTGGGCAAAAATGAATCTCACTAACTCATATGAAATTTTAATACTTTGTATTTATGATCTCTATTTTGTTTATTATAGTATATTTACTTATGTTTTCCATTAAGTTTTTACTATCATAATAATTTTTATCGAAGTTTTAGTCTAGAAAGCTCTTACATATGTGCAAAGGGGATGGGAAAATAAAATTTAATAACTTCAATGGCCGCCAAAACTTTAGGATTTCATATTATGCAAATAGAGGATTACTTCTAAAACTATTGTTTGGAGTAAAAAAGCAATTAATCAATCAAGCAAAGTGGTAGCCAACGAGCATACAAATTCTAGGGGTTATTCGCATATTATGTGATAGCCTCAATGAAACCACTACAATAGATATCATGAAAGTCCTCTAACATTTATGACACCACCTTCATATCATGTCTAGAGAAGCAATAATCAATAGTATACTAAAATTAATTAATATCCTACTAGAGAAGCAATGATCATTATTTCTATGTTAAAAGAACATGAAAATATTGAATTTTTTATTATTTTTCATTGACATGTTAATTATATGTCCAATATTTAAAAGAAAAAAAAAAATCTTGAAAAGAAAACTATTAAGGGAGTTTCATGTGAAATATTTAGGTGAAGTCAATAATTCTCAAGATGAGGATAAATTGCAATAAGGTCACAAGTGCATTAAGTCCTTCATAATAACTATAAATTGAATAGATATTAGACAGGTTGAGTATGAAATTATAGATATTCCCTAAATAATTACATGTATTGTTCAAATTTATTTTTAACAAAATTTTATAACTTCAACAGGTTCTTGAATCCCATCATGTTTGGAGATTATCCAGAAATCATGAAAGTATTTGCAGGCTCAAAGCTCCCATCTTTCAGCAAATCAGAATCCCAGCAAGTGAAGGGTGCCTTTGATTTCCTTGGTATTAATTACTATTTCTCACTATTTGTGACTAATAACTTCAATGCTCTCAACACCAATCTTCGTGACTTCAGTGCAGATATGTTTGCAAACTTCACAGGTTGTTTCTATTTATTAATATCTACATAACATATAGATTCATGAAATCTTTTGATTTCTTATAAATTTGGTGAAAATGTATTGCAGCTTACAAGAATAAGCCACCAACCAGTCAGGCATGAAAGACTATCAACCTCTTAAAAATCTTCTTTTTATCAGTAATGGTTGAATAAACTAAAATAACTGTATACAAGCAGATTACTCCACCTGATCCTCTTCCTGTTAATCCTCGAGGATTGACTGAGCTATTAAAATATTTCAAGGAAAAATATGGAAATCCTCCTCTTTATATCCAGGAGAATGGTATGTTTATATATATAGTTAAAAGACCAAAAAAAAGAAGAAGTTTTTAGCTGAAATTTGCATATATGTAGGCTATGGTGTTGAAGGAGAAGACAAGCTTAAGGACATGGAAAGAGTATCCTATCTAAGTGGTTTCATCGGATGCAGCCTTGAGGCTCTGAGGTAAAATGAAATAATATAGACCACCATGTCTTTCCAATATGTTTTTTATTCATGATTTTAACAATTTATGATTGCTTGCAGGAATGGATCAGATTTGAGGGGATATTTTGTATGGTCCTTTGTTGATCTGTTTGAGCTCATGGCTGGATATCAACTCCGAATAGGGCTTTATCATGTTGATTTTGACAAGGACAGAGAGAGGGTTCCAAAGCTGTCTGCCTATTGGTACTCACAATTCCTTAAAAATGGCAAGCTCGTTAGCTTCAACAATGGTGAAAAAATTGCAGAAGCTCAATATGTCCAACAAGTTGTTGATTCCAAGCTTGAAAATGGTGGCTTTTTCAGTGGATGAAGCTATGATGTTTTAGGTTTCGTTTGGGACGGCTTTCTTACGGCTTCTTACAACTGCTTTTTAGTATAAAAAATTTAATTTTTATGTACTAAAAAGCTGCTTTAAGAAGCATTAAGAAAGCAATCCCAAATATAACCTTAATGTAAGTGAATATCATCTACATATCTTGAAGGAAAAAAATGAACTATATATCTTATGAAATCGAACAATTATGAATTATCTATTTCAAGAATCATATGAGTGCTATGGCTGATCAAATTAAATTTGTGGTTGTGTTGTTTCCTTCTTTAGTAATTATTTGCTGATTGAAATGCGACTATAGCTGGATTTATTTTGTGAAGGATCGATCGGTTGTTGTCCTTGTAGTGATATATTTGCCCCCAAACTTAAAGTGTTTTGCTATTAGATTATAATGAAAAATCACTTGCATGTTAACATAAAATGACTGAAATCTGCACCAGCATATCTTATGAATTTCTCCTCATAATTAGTATGAAGTCATAGACATTTTCTATATGGGCTAGAATATACGTGGTGGTAGAGTTAAAATTTTATATCATAGCGTTGTACTGATATCCAATACACAAATAGATAACACAAGATTTTTTACGTGGAAAATCCTAGAAAGGGGAAAAACCATGAGGTTACGCGCGCCCAGTTAAAATGATTCCACTAATATTTGAGCAGATTATAGTTAACTGAATCTTCCTTGAGGACGATCAGATTATAATAATCAACCGTTTGGTTGAAATCTACTGACAAACAGAGTTCGGTCTCTTGTTAAAGCTGATATAATAATCAACTATTTGGTTGAAATCTAGTGACAAATAGAGACCAGTCTCTTGTTAAAGCTGATATAGGCCAGAAGATCAGGAAGAAGGGTTGACATAGGCACTAGACAAGCTTTATTTTGAGAAGCCATGCATGTTCAGTAGCAAGTAAAAGTTATTGAACATTCAGACGCCTTTCATAAAGCCTCCAAATTCACTTTTCCGTCCGAATTCAATTTAAATATGTACTATTAGGATAAAAGTAACAAGGAACAGAAATTATGAGGATAAAAATAGCCACAGCAAAAGAGAGAAGCATGTGTACCTGCAAATGTGCACAATAAATGATTCAACTAAGGTTTCGTTTGGGACGGATTTTTTATTGCTTTCGAAGCTTCATAGTATTAAAATTTTTGTATTGAAAAGCCGCTTTAGAAATCTGTAAGAAAACTATTCCAAACGAAATCTAAGAATCAAATAATAAGGTACATTGAGGATTCTATTTCATATTATTTAGGAGAGATAAAACTAAGGCTTCATTTGGGAAGGCTTTTTTATTGCTTCTTAAAATAGAGTTTTGATAAAAAAAATTTAACTTTTGTATTAAAACTCTATTTTAAGAAGTAATAAAAAAATTATCCCAAAGGAAGCCTAAGTTACATCTTTATTGAGAAAAAAATCACTTAAAATGCTCAATGATAGATCTAATGAGATGAGAAAAACTCTCTATTACTATTATACCCTAGCCAAGAGGAAGGTAATTACGACAGAAACTACTCAAAACTTCCTCAACTTCACTTTCTCTATCGATAAGCATCAACTGCTCATGCTTCTCTCTTTACCTTCTATTAATGAAGAAAATCCGACCAAGACGTCTTAGTAATATATTTCCACTTATTTGAAAATTATTATTGATATGCCATTAAAAAATTATCTTTATGGCACGAATCTAGATGCAAATATGAATTTAAAATTTCCAAAATTAAATCTGGGACTATCCGAACTTTGATTTTAGCAAACTTATTGTCAAATTGAATGTCTCGAAGAAACGAACGCATCGACATCAAAATCGATCCAATCCGAAACCAAATGGGTCCAAATCGAGGGCCCGAAGCATATTTGGAAGCTTAAGAACATAAATTGGATGACCAAATGATATTTAAATATAACACGCTTATATTCGAATCGAGCAATTCGATGAGACAAATCGAACAAGCCCAAGATCGCTTAATTCTGACATCATTGGACACATAGATGCTTGACAATGATCGGGGGGATCAATATGGGTCATCCGATGGAGCACTCCGAATTTGTCACAGATCTTTTTCATATTTACGGTTCATGCCGCTCTTAAAAAATATATAAATAGATCATCTCTTCCCACATGAAGGAGAGGGCTTGGACCTTTGCTAGAAATTAGACAGAGCTCTTAGGCTTCAAGAATCTAGAGCTTTGCCCAAGCACCACTGCCAACGAACTCCATTGAACCATCGTCTGGCCATCGCTCGAACGTTGACCTCTGCCCAACCATCATCGAACCATCGCCCGGCCGCTGACCAATGTTGGACCACCATCGCTTGTCTATTACGATTCACTCTGACCTCTGCCAATTACGATTTCTTTGACCTCTATCATCTGCCGACTATGTCTCTCCAACCATTGTTGCCCGCCTACTACAATATCTTCAATCCCCGTCGACTACAGTCCACTCCGACCACCATCGCCCCCCGACTACGATCCCTTCATCCTCCAAAGCCCGCCGACCACAATCCTTCGAGCTCTGCCCGCTGACTATAGTCCCTTTTGACCTCCTTTGCTCGCTGACCATGGTCCATCCGACATTCGTCGCTTATCGACTATAGTCCCTCCTACCACCGTTACATGCCAACTACGATCCACTCTGAACACTGTCGCCCGCCAACGACAATCACTCTTACCTCCAAATACAATCCCTCCGACCGTCGCCCAACTATGATTCATCTGACCTCAAATACGGTCCCTCCGACTATCGTTGCCCAAATACGATCCTACCGACCAAATGAGCAGGACAACACTATCCTGAGAAAAACTCTCACATCACCGGATTATTCAAACTCCAACTATGTATTGTACTTTATATGATGTATATTTGTTACGCTGAGCCAAACGCCTTCCCCCAGGAAGGACATCATTTATAACGAACCACAAATACTAGTGACTTTTACAACTGGGCAAGGCCCCATCGTTTTTCTTCTTTTTTAGAAATTTTCACCTAAAAACTCTTATGTCTTTTATGAATATTGCACCACTTTCTCTAATATGTCTGTGTTAAATCTTCTTACAAAACTTGATCATTAAATCCTATATCTCTCTCTAGTGCATGTGATACTTCATGTGTTTACGGTACTAAAAAATACTAGTAACGAGCTTAATAGTTAAAGATTTCAGCTGTCTTTGTATATTACATTTTGTATATACATGAAGTCAATTAGTAGATGATTAGATAAATATAATCCTTTTTAATTCTAAAGCTTGATTTCTGATCATGATAAATTAATTATTATTGTTAAGTAATGCTTTATCTGATAGATATATAATATTAATATTTTGAATATTAAATAGGTAAATAACTATCATATTTTTTATGACCGTTCAAAAATAAAAATACGCATGGCATAGGTTCTGTTTGTCCCTTTCCCAGCCGCAAGCTCGGTTCGATAGGATAAGGCCATAAGCTCCGGATAGTTGACATATAAAAGGATTAACAAAATTGATGAAGTGTAGAAGCTAATACTATGGCGACAACCTTCTCCGGCCAACATGTCCGGCAAATTCCAGCCATCACCACAGCCCTGCGTCGGCCGGCGGCATTCCCCAAGCAGTCATCACTATCAATCTCGAAACGGGTTAGCCCATTGAAGTGCGTTATGCAGAGAAGCTTTGTGGAACAAAGCGTGCCCAAAGGCGGTGCGGCCTCCAACTTGAAAGAGCTAATCGATTTCCTCTACGCCGACCTACCCCATCTTTTCGATGAGCAGGGAATCGACCGCTCGATGTACGATTCCCGAGTTCGATTTCGCGATCCCATCACGAAGCACGACACCATCGATGGGTATCTGTTCAACATCCGCCTCCTCAAGCTCCTCTTCTCCCCGCAGTTCCAGCTCCATCGCGTGTGGCAGGTAATGCCAATTCCGTCCTCGTGCCAAAACCTTAGCTTTGTCGTGTTTGCTTTTGGTTGATTGGATTTTTTTTTTAATATTCTTGTGAATATTGATACACTTCCGAATAGATTCACAGTTAGAATGGAATTAATAATCCATCATCAATTAATATATGTAAATCATATTATTTTTATAGGCAAACCGTATACTCTACATGCAGTGGTAGAGTTGATAAAATCTGCAACACAATGAATGCCCAAAACGAACTCAAACTGTACGAAAATTAGAAATCCAATTATCTCTGAGCAAGTAGAGTTGACAATTTTCAAAGAATTTGGATGACCTGATCTTTTGTGCCAAGGACTATTATTATGATTTAATGTAGTAGAGGATAATGAGACCATCTCAGAAATAGAACGATGCAAGGAAAATAGTTGTCAAGATTTAGGCTCCTTCAGGAGTATTTTTCCCCTATTCTAATCTTACACGGTGCAACCATTGTAAGAAAATCAAACAGCACAATTATTATCAAGTAATTTTTCTACTAAGAGGAGATTACTTGAGAGCCTAGGAGATATGAGGACATCTTTCATTGTATGATTAATTCTCCAACATCTTTGATAGATAATCAACACTATTAGCAATACAAACAAATGATAATCTTTGATATGTTCGAATATTTTCAAATATATATGAATTACCAATCATATGATTAGAAACACCAAAATCTAAAAACTATGATGAAGAGAGTAGTGTGTATGTTGTGAAGAAGACAAAGGAGAGAAAGCGAGATACAGGAAACAAGAAATATTGTGTATTGAATGAATATGAGATATGGTACAAGCAGAACTATAAATAGACAATGCTATTCCAATATCACAAAAGAACTGTACGGAGCTGACGTGTCAGTCTTCTTGATAGGCCCCCTCAAATTGATCATTCAAGTTTTGAATGGTCAATTTGTTTTGCAACTCTTTGAATCTAGAGGTGGCGAGGGGCTTGGTAAGTATGTCAGCTATTTGATCGGTGGAGCTAATATGCTCAATGTGAATAGCTTTGGAATCCAAATGTTGACGAATAAAGTGGTAGTCTATTTCAACGTGCTTTGTTCTGGCATGGAAGACTGGATTGTTTGCGAGGGCGATAGCGGAGGTGTTGTCGCAATAGATCGTAGTCGGAGATGCTTGCGGAATCTGGAGTTCTTCAACCAAGCGACGAAGCCATATGACGTCGGATGTTGCGGCAGACAGAGATCGGTATTCTGCTTCGGTGGAGGATTTGGCCACGGTAGCTTGTTTCTTGACAGACCAGGAGATGAGATTGTGGCCAAGAAATGTGCAAAATCCTGAGGTGGACTTCCGATCTAGATTGTCGGAGGCCCAATCGGCGTCGGCATACGTCCGGAGTTGGAGATTGTCAAGAGAGATTGGAAGACCATAGTGTAGAGAGCCTTTTATATATCGGAGCAATCGTTTGAGGCTCTTGAAGTTGCCTTCGGTGGGGAGCATGCATATATTGGCATACCCGGTTGGTTGCGAAGGCTATGTCCCGGACGAGTGATGGACAAGTATTGGAGAGACCCGACGAGTTTGCGGTAGAGGTGTATGTCAGGGAACAACTTGTCATCTTCAGGTGTGGAGGAGCTTTTTGGAGTGATTGGGGTTGGTGCTGGGCGGCAATTTGCAAATCCCGAATCCTGCAAGAGTTTTTGGGCATAATGAGTCTGATGTAAAAAAATAGCCAGAGGAGGTCTTGAGGACTTGAATTCCGAGATACAGTGAGACGTTTCCCAGTTGCTTGAGAGCAAAATGTTCTTGGAGGTGTTGGAGAAGTTTTTGTATGGTTTGTTTGTCGTTGCCTGTAAGCAAGATGTCACGACATAGATGAGGAAATAAATTTGTATATTGTTTTTATTGAAGATTAAAAGCGAAGGATTTGAACGACTAAACCTGAAGCCGAATTGTTGGAGAAGAGTGGTTAGCTTATGGAACCACTGCCGCGGTGCTTGCTTTAGCCCGTATAAAGATTTGTGAAGTTTGCAGACGTGATGCAGAAATTGATTGTAGATGAATCCGGTAGGCTGTCGCATGAGAACATTGTCGTGAAGATCGCCGTGGAGAAAGGCATTTGCTATGTCGAGTTGTAGGATGGACCATTGGTGATGTAACGCGAGAGTGAGAAGGATCCTTACGGTGGGCATTTTTGCGACGGGGCTCAACGTTTATGTGTAATTGACCCCGAGAATTTGATTGAATCCTTGAGCGACCAGTCGAGCTTTATGTTTGTCGAGTTTCCCGTTTGGAAGAAGCTTGGTTTTGAACGTCCATTTGCACCCGAATATTGGAGCGTTAGGTGGTGGAGGAACAAGCGACCACGTACCTTGCCGTTGAAGCGCAAGAAATTCAACTGACATGGCTGCCCGCCAGTGAGGAATTTTTTAGGCTTGAGCGTAAGTGGTTGGAGTGGATGAGGAAGAGATAGTGATTGAGAGATCTAGAATTTGTCTGGGTTTGTAGATGCCAGATTTGGCACGAGTTTGCATGTGATGAGCCGGTTGAGAGGTGATGAGCGGACTGGAAGTAGTGGACGGAGTGGTGCTAGAGTGTGTGAGATCGAAGCGTCTTGGCAGGGGGGAGTGGGAGGTGCTGTGGAAATTTGAGGCGTGATGGAGGAAAGAGGAATTGAGGGTGCTGTGGTAGGAATGATGGAGGTGGGAGTAAGCAGAAAGTGAGGTGAATTTGTGTTGGTTTCGGTGGAAGCAGCCGGGGTTGTGATGGTTGGAGTCTGATACGGGAATATGTGTTCATTGAAAATAACGTGTCTAGAGATCTGAATCTTGTTAGTGGAGGGGTTGAAGCACCTATAGCCCTTGTGGTAGGAAGAGTAACTCAAGAAAGATGCAGGGCTGAGAGCGGGGGGAAAGTTTATCTTTGGCATATGGTTTCAACCACGGAAAGCATAGACAACCAAACGAGCGAAGATGATTGTAGGAGGGGGAGGTGCCGTATAGGAGATGATGAGGAACTTGGTCTTTGACAGCTTTGGACGGAAGGAGGTTGATTAGGTAGTTTGCAGTGCTAATGGCTTCGGCCCAAAAATTGACGGGAAGTTTTGATTCGTGCAGGAGAGCCCGAGTAGTGTCAAGAAGATGTCGGTCTTTGCGCTCTGCGGTGCCATTTTGTTCGGGGGTGTGCGGGCAATTGATTTGGTGCGAAATGCCGTGAGTCAGCAAGTAGGATTGAAATTGTTTGCTTGTGAATTCTCCGCCTCCGTCGGATCTAAAAATTTTTGGCGTAGAGTTAAATTGCGTTTTTATAAGAGAGCAAAAATGACTAAATTTGGAAAACGTTTCATGCTTTGAGTGCATTAAATAAAGCCAAGAAAATTTGGAATAATCATCGATAAAAATAGCGTAATAGTTTAAAACCGTTTAACGAAGGTTGAGGAGCCGGACCCCAAACATCCGAGTGTATAAGATAAAAAACATGCGGAGAAGAAGAAACACTTTTATTAAATGGAATTTTATGGCTCTTTGCCATATTACAAGAAGTGCAGAAAAATTGTTCGGGTATAGTTGAAAGATTTTGAAGAATAGGACACAACGTGTTCAGGACTCCAAGATGTGGGTGACCGAGCCTTGAGTGCCAGAGATGGGCGGAGGATTGAGCTGCAAGAAACGACGTCGGGCGGGTCAAAGGTGTGAGTTGAAGATGATATAATCAGTTACGCATTTGACCATGAATAAGAGGACGATTGTCCTGCCCATCCTTAATAACAAACCCGTTAGCATTAAAGCATATCGAAACCTGATTATCAGCTGTTAGTTTTGAAATTGAAATAAGGTTGTGCGTTAAGGATGGGACATGTAATAAATTGCGAAGAAAGATCTTACGAGCCGAGTCGGGTAGCGGGAGGATCCCTTGACCGGAGTTTTGGATCGGAATTGAGGAACCGTTAGCCACAGAAACTGTGTCTGACCCTTGATAGGGTGAGCTGAGTTGAAGGTTGGAGAGGTCCGGAGTGAGATGTGTGGATGCGCCGGAGTCAAGCACCCAGTCAGTAGTCGGAGTTCTTGATTGCTGTGAGAGAAGAGTGCGCGGAGAGGCTGAGGTGGTTGGTGCGTATTTGAAGTTGCATCGGTGCCAACAATTTAGCGCAACATATCCTGTTTTTCCGCAGATCTGGCATGTGGGACGATCTGAAGGATTGGCAGTGGAAGGCGGACGAGCTGAGTATGAGGAATTGTTTCTGTATGTTGAGTTCCGATTCTTGACCGGGTCGGTTCTGGCTTCTTCCACGGGCCAGGAGCTGAACTGTTTGCATAAAGAACTTGATTGTCCATTGGAGCAGAGGAGTCTTTTTGGTTTTCTTGAGTCAGGTTGATCTCTTCACTTATTAGGAGAGAATAGAGAGTGTCCCAATCAATAGGATGGAGAGATGTCCGGATAGCGGTTTTGAACGAATTGTAGGATGAGGGTAGACCGTTCAGGATATAGAGAACAATGTCCTCTGTATCAAGTTGCGATCCCGATGATGCAGCGATATTGTCGACGAGGTTTTTAATTTGTAGAAGATACTATTGCATGGAGGTGCTTCGCATTTGAACGTTGTGAAGTTCGTTCTTGAGTTGGATAACTCTTGAACGATTTATGGGTTGCATTCGGCGTTCAAGGGTTGTCCAGACATGATGGGAAGTGGTGGAGGATAGAACGTAGGGTAAGATGGCAGGGGAGATGGTTGAGAACAGAGCGGAAATAAGATTTCGATCGATTAGGCGCCATTTGCTATATTCAGTGCTGGAGGAGTCTTGCGGGCAAGAAACTTCGCCGGTGAGAAAGCGGAGAAACCATTTGCCTGTGAAATGTTGCAAAAGTTGAATCCGTCAGATTTGATAGTTGTCGGAGGAGAGTGGATTTGGAACCAGATTTTTAAGGTTTGAGATCAAGAATTTTAGAGGCGGTGGAATGGTGAAATCAGAGAAGTTACCAGAGTTGGTAGGGGTGGAGGAGGTCTGAGATACCGAGGATCCTTGTTCAGCCATGAAGACGGCTTGGCTCTGATACCATGTGAAGAAGACAAAGGAGAGAAAGCGAGATACATGAAACAGGAAATATTGTGTATTGAATGAATATGAGATACGGTACAAACAGAACTATAAATAGACAATGCTATTCCAATATTACAAAAGAACTGTACGGAGCTGACGTGTCAGTCTTCTTGATATATGTACCTTAAAGCCCTTAAACAAATAGGGATTTAATTATCATCTATTGAACCACCTCATGATTAACCTCAAATTTGCCCATTGTTGCTAAAACGAACAACATGATCCTTAAATTGTTGCGTGTGCTGAGTTGATTGTTGATTATGCGGACATATTCAACATTCCTTAATTACATGCCCCAACATCTTACAATAGTTATAGAATATGCTTG